>CM051239.1:382561781-383161781 GCA_027917425.1 Gastrophryne carolinensis
TGCCTCTGTTTAAGACCATATAAGCATTTGCTCTTATCATATTTGAAATTAGGCTGATAAAGACACTTTTGCTGGGCAAAGCACTACTGGACCCTGCAGGTGCACTCCTATTTGGGGCATCCCATTCTGTGACTACAGCAGCCTCTGTTTAAGGACCATATAAGCATTTGCTCTTATCATATTTGAAATTAGGCCTGATAAAGACACTTTTGCTGGGCAAAGCACTACTGGACCCTGCCAGGTGCACTCCTATTTGGGGCATCCCATTCTGTGACTACAGCAGCCTCTGTTTAAGACCATATAAGCATTTGCTCTTATCATATTTGAAATTAGGCCTGATAAAGACACTTTTGCTGGGCAAAGCACTACTGGACCCTGCCAGGTGCACTCCTATTTGGGGCATCCCATTCTGTGACTACAGCAGCCTCTGTTTAAGACCATATAAGCATTTGCTCTTATCATATTTGAAATTAGGCCTGATAAAGACACTTTTGCTGGGCAAAGCACTACTGGACCCTGCCAGGTGCACTCCTATTTGGGGCATCCCATTCTGTGACTACAGCAGCCTCTGTTTAAGACCATATAAGCATTTGCTCTTATCATATTTGAAATTAGGCCTGATAAAGACACTTTTGCTGGGCAAAGCACTACTGGACCCTGCCAGGTGCACTCCTATTTGGGGCATCCCATTCTGTGACTACAGCAGCCTCTGTTTAAGACCATATAAGCATTTGCTCTTATCATATTTGAAATTAGGCCTGATAAAGACACTTTTGCTGGGCAAAGCACTACTGGACCCTGCCAGGTGCACTCCTATTTGGGGCATCCCATTCTGTGACTACAGCAGCCTCTGTTTAAGACCATATAAGCATTTGCTCTTATCATATTTGAAATTAGGCCTGATAAAGACACTTTTGCTGGGCAAAGCACTACTGGACCCTGCCAGGTGCACTCCTATTTGGGGCATCCCATTCTGTGACTACAGCAGCCTCTGTTTAAGACCATATAAGCATTTGCTCTTATCATATTTGAAATTAGGCCTGATAAAGACACTTTTGCTGGGCAAAGCACTACTGGACCCTGCCAGGTGCACTCCTATTTGGGGCATCCCATTCTGTGACTACAGCAGCCTCTGTTTAAGACCATATAAGCATTTGCTCTTATCATATTTGAAATTAGGCCTGATAAAGACACTTTTGCTGGGCAAAGCACTACTGGACCCTGCCAGGTGCACTCCTATTTGGGGCATCCCATTCTGTGACTACAGCAGCCTCTGTTTAAGACCATATAAGCATTTGCTCTTATCATATTTGAAATTAGGCCTGATAAAGACACTTTTGCTGGGCAAAGCACTACTGGACCCTGCCAGGTGCACTCCTATTTGGGGCATCCCATTCTGTGACTACAGCAGCCTCTGTTTAAGACCATATAAGCATTTGCTCTTATCATATTTGAAATTAGGCCTGATAAAGACACTTTTGCTGGGCAAAGCACTACTGGACCCTGCCAGGTGCACTCCTATTTGGGGCATCCCATTCTGTGACTACAGCAGCCTCTGTTTAAGACCATATAAGCATTTGCTCTTATCATATTTGAAATTAGGCCTGATAAAGACACTTTTGCTGGGCAAAGCACTACTGGACCCTGCCAGGTGCACTCCTATTTGGGGCATCCCATTCTGTGACTACAGCAGCCTCTGTTTAAGACCATATAAGCATTTGCTCTTATCATATTTGAAATTAGGCCTGATAAAGACACTTTTGCTGGGCAAAGCACTACTGGACCCTGCCAGGTGCACTCCTATTTGGGGCATCCCATTCTGTGACTACAGCAGCCTCTGTTTAAGACCATATAAGCATTTGCTCTTATCATATTTGAAATTAGGCCTGATAAAGACACTTTTGCTGGGCAAAGCACTACTGGACCCTGCCAGGTGCACTCCTATTTGGGGCATCCCATTCTGTGACTACAGCAGCCTCTGTTTAAGACCATATAAGCATTTGCTCTTATCATATTTGAAATTAGGCCTGATAAAGACACTTTTGCTGGGCATAGCACTACTGGACCCTGCCAGGTGCACTCCTATTTGGGGCATCCCATTCTGTGACTACAGCAGCCTCTGTTTAAGACCATATAAGCATTTGCTCTTATCATATTTGAAATTAGGCCTGATAAAGACACTTTTGCTGGGCAAAGCACTACTGGACCCTGCCAGGTGCACTCCTATTTGGGGCATCCCATTCTGTGACTACAGCAGCCTCTGTTTAAGACCATATAAGCATTTGCTCTTATCATATTTGAAATTAGGCCTGATAAAGACACTTTTGCTGGGCAAAGCACTACTGGACCCTGCCAGGTGCACTCCTATTTGGGGCATCCCATTCTGTGACTACAGCAGCCTCTGTTTAAGACCATATAAGCATTTGCTCTTATCATATTTGAAATTAGGCCTGATAAAGACACTTTTGCTGGGCAAAGCACTACTGGACCCTGCCAGGTGCACTCCTATTTGGGGCATCCCATTCTGTGACTACAGCAGCCTCTGTTTAAGACCATATAAGCATTTGCTCTTATCATATTTGAAATTAGGCCTGATAAAGACACTTTTGCTGGGCATAGCACTACTGGACCCTGCCAGGTGCACTCCTATTTGGGGCATCCCATTCTGTGACTACAGCAGCCTCTGTTTAAGACCATATAAGCATTTGCTCTTATCATATTTGAAATTAGGCCTGATAAAGACACTTTTGCTGGGCAAAGCACTACTGGACCCTGCCAGGTGCACTCCTATTTGGGGCATCCCATTCTGTGACTACAGCAGCCTCTGTTTAAGACCATATAAGCATTTGCTCTTATCATATTTGAAATTAGGCCTGATAAAGACACTTTTGCTGGGCAAAGCACTACTGGACCCTGCCAGGTGCACTCCTATTTGGGGCATCCCATTCTGTGACTACAGCAGCCTCTGTTTAAGACCATATAAGCATTTGCTCTTATCATATTTGAAATTAGGCCTGATAAAGACACTTTTGCTGGGCAAAGCACTACTGGACCCTGCCAGGTGCACTCCTATTTGGGGCATCCCATTCTGTGACTACAGCAGCCTCTGTTTAAGACCATATAAGCATTTGCTCTTATCATATTTGAAATTAGGCCTGATAAAGACACTTTTGCTGGGCAAAGCACTACTGGACCCTGCCAGGTGCACTCCTATTTGGGGCATCCCATTCTGTGACTACAGCAGCCTCTGTTTAAGACCGTATAACCATTTTCACTTATCATATTTGAAATTAGGCCTGATAAAGACACTTTTGCTGGGCATAGCACTACTGGACCCTGCCAGGTGCACTCCTATTTGGGGCATCCCATTCTGTGACTACAGCAGCCTCTGTTTAAGACCATATAAGCATTTGCTCTTATCATATTTGAAATTAGGCCTGATAAAGACACTTTTGCTGGGCAAAGCACTACTGGACCCTGCCAGGTGCACTCCTATTTGGGGCATCCCATTCTGTGACTACAGCAGCCTCTGTTTAAGACCATATAAGCATTTGCTCTTATCATATTTGAAATTAGGCCTGATAAAGACACTTTTGCTGGGCAAAGCACTACTGGACCCTGCCAGGTGCACTCCTATTTGGGGCATCCCATTCTGTGACTACAGCAGCCTCTGTTTAAGACCATATAAGCATTTGCTCTTATCATATTTGAAATTAGGCCTGATAAAGACACTTTTGCTGGGCAAAGCACTACTGGACCCTGCCAGGTGCACTCCTATTTGGGGCATCCCATTATGTGACTACAGCAGCCTCTGTTTAAGACCATATAAGCATTTGCTCTTATCATATTTGAAATTAGGCCTGATAAAGACACTTTTGCTGGGCAAAGCACTACTGGACCCTGCCAGGTGCACTCCTATTTGGGGCATCCCATTCTGTGACTACAGCAGCCTCTGTTTAAGACCATATAAGCATTTGCTCTTATCATATTTGAAATTAGGCCTGATAAAGACACTTTTGCTGGGCATAGCACTACTGGACCCTGCCAGGTGCACTCCTATTTGGGGCATCCCATTCTGTGACTACAGCAGCCTCTGTTTAAGACCATATAAGCATTTGCTCTTATCATATTTGAAATTAGGCCTGATAAAGACACTTTTGCTGGGCAAAGCACTACTGGACCCTGCCAGGTGCACTCCTATTTGGGGCATCCCATTCTGTGACTACAGCAGCCTCTGTTTAAGACCGTATAACCATTTTCACTTATCATATTTGAAATTAGGCCTGATAAAGACACTTTTGCTGGGCATAGCACTACTGGACCCTGCCAGGTGCACTCCTATTTGGGGCATCCCATTCTGTGACTACAGCAGCCTCTGTTTAAGACCGTATAAGCATTTGCTCTTATCATATTTGAAATTAGGCCTGATAAAGACACTATTGCTGGGCAAAGCACTACTGGACCCTGCCAGGTGCACTCCTATTTGGGGCATCCCATTCTGTGACTACAGCAGCCTCTGTTTAAGATCATATAAGCATTTGCTCTTATCATATTTGAAATTAGGCCTGATAAAGACACTTTTGCTGGGCAAAGCACTACTGGACCCTGCCAGGTGCACTCCTATTTGGGGCATCCCATTCTGTGACTACAGCAGCCTCTGTTTAAGACCATATAAGCATTTGCTCTTATCATATTTGAAATTAGGCCTGATAAAGACACTTTTGCTGGGCAAAGCACTACTGGACCCTGCCAGGTGCACTCCTATTTGGGGCATCCCATTCTGTGACTACAGCAGCCTCTGTTTAAGACCATATAAGCATTTGCTCTTATCATATTTGAAATTAGGCCTGATAAAGACACTTTTGCTGGGCATAGCACTACTGGACCCTGCCAGGTGCACTCCTATTTGGGGCATCCCATTCTGTGACTACAGCAGCCTCTGTTTAAGACCATATAAGCATTTGCTCTTATCATATTTGAATTTAGGCCTGATAAAGACACTTTTGCTGGGCAAAGCACTACTGGACCCTGCCAGGTGCACTCCTATTTGGGGCATCCCATTCTGTGACTACAGCAGCCTCTGTTTAAGACCATATAAGCATTTGCTCTTATCATATTTGAAATTAGGCCTGATAAAGACACTTTTGCTGGGCAAAGCACTACTGGACCTTGCCAGGTGCACTCCTATTTGGGGCATCCCATTCTGTGACTACAGCAGCCTCTGTTTAAGACCATATAAGCATTTGCTCTTATCATATTTGAAATTAGGCCTGATAAAGACACTTTTGCTGGGCAAAGCACTACTGGACCCTGCCAGGTGCACTCCTATTTGGGGCATCCCATTCTGTGACTACAGCAGCCTCTGTTTAAGACCATATAAGCATTTGCTCTTATCATATTTGAAATTAGGCCTGATAAAGACACTTTTGCTGGGCATAGCACTACTGGACCCTGCCAGGTGCACTCCTATTTGGGGCATCCCATTCTGTGACTACAGCAGCCTCTGTTTAAGACCATATAAGCATTTGCTCTTATCATATTTGAAATTAGGCCTGATAAAGACACTTTTGCTGGGCAAAGCACTACTGGACCCTGCCAGGTGCACTCCTATTTGGGGCATCCCATTCTGTGACTACAGCAGCCTCTGTTTAAGACCGTATAACCATTTTCACTTATCATATTTGAAATTAGGCCTGATAAAGACACTTTTGCTGGGCATAGCACTACTGGACCCTGCCAGGTGCACTCCTATTTGGGGCATCCCATTCTGTGACTACAGCAGCCTCTGTTTAAGACCATATAAGCATTTGCTCTTATCATATTTGAAATTAGGCCTGATAAAGACACTTTTGCTGGGCAAAGCACTACTGGACCCTGCCAGGTGCACTCCTATTTGGGGCATCCCATTCTGTGACTACAGCAGCCTCTGTTTAAGACCATATAAGCATTTGCTCTTATCATATTTGAAATTAGGCCTGATAAAGACACTTTTGCTGGGCAAAGCACTACTGGACCCTGCCAGGTGCACTCCTATTTGGGGCATCCCATTCTGTGACTACAGCAGCCTCTGTTTAAGACCATATAAGCATTTGCTCTTATCATATTTGAAATTAGGCCTGATAAAGACACTTTTGCTGGGCAAAGCACTACTGGACCCTGCCAGGTGCACTCCTATTTGGGGCATCCCATTCTGTGACTACAGCAGCCTCTGTTTAAGACCATATAAGCATTTGCTCTTATCATATTTGAAATTAGGCCTGATAAAGACACTTTTGCTGGGCAAAGCACTACTGGACCCTGCCAGGTGCACTCCTATTTGGGGCATCCCATTCTGTGACTACAGCAGCCTCTGTTTAAGACCATATAAGCATTTGCTCTTATCATATTTGAAATTAGGCCTGATAAAGACACTTTTGCTGGGCAAAGCACTACTGGACCCTGCCAGGTGCACTCCTATTTGGGGCATCCCATTCTGTGACTACAGCAGCCTCTGTTTAAGACCATATAAGCATTTGCTCTTATCATATTTGAAATTAGGCCTGATAAAGACACTTTTGCTGGGCAAAGCACTACTGGACCCTGCCAGGTGCACTCCTATTTGGGGCATCCCATTCTGTGACTACAGCAGCCTCTGTTTAAGACCATATAAGCATTTGCTCTTATCATATTTGAAATTAGGCCTGATAAAGACACTTTTGCTGGGCATAGCACTACTGGACCCTGCCAGGTGCACTCCTATTTGGGGCATCCCATTCTGTGACTACAGCAGCCTCTGTTTAAGACCATATAAGCATTTGCTCTTATCATATTTGAAATTAGGCCTGATAAAGACACTTTTGCTGGGCAAAGCACTACTGGACCCTGCCAGGTGCACTCCTATTTGGGGCATCCCATTCTGTGACTACAGCAGCCTCTGTTTAAGACCATATAAGCATTTGCTCTTATCATATTTGAAATTAGGCCTGATAAAGACACTTTTGCTGGGCAAAGCACTACTGGACCCTGCCAGGTGCACTCCTATTTGGGGCATCCCATTCTGTGACTACAGCAGCCTCTGTTTAAGACCATATAAGCATTTGCTCTTATCATATTTGAAATTAGGCCTGATAAAGACACTTTTGCTGGGCAAAGCACTACTGGACCCTGCCAGGTGCACTCCTATTTGGGGCATCCCATTCTGTGACTACAGCAGCCTCTGTTTAAGACCATATAAGCATTTGCTCTTATCATATTTGAAATTAGGCCTGATAAAGACACTTTTGCTGGGCATAGCACTACTGGACCCTGCCAGGTGCACTCCTATTTGGGGCATCCCATTCTGTGACTACAGCAGCCTCTGTTTAAGACCATATAAGCATTTGCTCTTATCATATTTGAAATTAGGCCTGATAAAGACACTTTTGCTGGGCAAAGCACTACTGGACCCTGCCAGGTGCACTCCTATTTGGGGCATCCCATTCTGTGACTACAGCAGCCTCTGTATAAGACCGTATAACCATTTTCACTTATCATATTTGAAATTAGGCCTGATAAAGACACTTTTGCTGGGCATAGCACTACTGGACCCTGCCAGGTGCACTCCTATTTGGGGCATCCCATTCTGTGACTACAGCAGCCTCTGTTTAAGACCGTATAAGCATTTGCTCTAATCATTTTTGAAATTAGGCCTGATAAAGACACTTTTGCTGGGCAAAGCACTACTGGACCCTGCCAGGTGCACTCCTATTTGGGGCATCCCATTCTGTGACTACAGCAGCCTCTGTTTAAGACCATATAAGCATTTGCTCTTATCATATTTGAAATTAGGCCTGATAAAGACACTTTTGCTGGGCAAAGCACTACTGGACCCTGCCAGGTGCACTCCTATTTGGGGCATCCCATTCTGTGACTACAGCAGCCTCTGTTTAAGACCATATAAGCATTTGCTCTTAACATATTTGAAATTAGGCCTGATAAAGACACTTTTGCTGGGCATAGCACTACTGGACCCTGCCAGATGCACTCCTATTTGGGGCATCCCATTCTGTGACTACAGCAGCCTCTGTTTAAGACCATATAAGCATTTGCTCTTATCATATTTGAAATTAGGCCTGATAAAGACACTTTTGCTGGGCAAAGCACTACTGGACCCTGCCAGGTGCACTCCTATTTGGGGCATCCCATTCTGTGACTACAGCAGCCTCTGTTTAAGACCATATAAGCATTTGCTCTTATCATATTTGAAATTAGGCCTGATAAAGACACTTTTGCTGGGCAAAGCACTACTGGACCCTGCCAGGTGCACTCCTATTTGGGGCATCCCATTCTGTGACTACAGCAGCCTCTGTTTAAGACCATATAAGCATTTGCTCTTATCATATTTGAAATTAGGCCTGATAAAGACACTTTTGCTGGGCATAGCACTACTGGACCCTGCCAGGTGCACTCCTATTTGGGGCATCCCATTCTGTGACTACAGCAGCCTCTGTTTAAGACCATATAAGCATTTGCTCTTATCATATTTGAAATTAGGCCTGATAAAGACACTTTTGCTGGGCAAAGCACTACTGGACCCTGCCAGGTGCACTCCTATTTGGGGCATCCCATTCTGTGACTACAGCAGCCTCTGTTTAAGACCGTATAACCATTTTCACTTATCATATTTGAAATTAGGCCTGATAAAGACACTTTTGCTGGGCATAGCACTACTGGACCCTGCCAGGTGCACTCCTATTTTGGGGCATCCCATTCTGTGACTACAGCAGCCTCTGTTTAAGACCATATAAGCATTTGCTCTTATCATATTTGAAATTAGGCCTGATAAAGACACTTTTGCTGGGCAAAGCACTACTGGACCCTGCCAGGTGCACTCCTATTTGGGGCATCCCATTATGTGACTACAGCAGCCTCTGTTTAAGACCATATAAGCATTTGCTCTTATCATATTTGAAATTAGGCCTGATAAAGACACTTTTGCTGGGCAAAGCACTACTGGACCCTGCCAGGTGCACTCCTATTTGGGGCATCCCATTCTGTGACTACAGCAGCCTCTGTTTAAGACCATATAAGCATTTGCTCTTATCATATTTGAAATTAGGCCTGATAAAGACACTTTTGCTGGGCAAAGCACTACTGGACCCTGCCAGGTGCACTCCTATTTGGGGCATCCCATTCTGTGACTACAGCAGCCTCTGTTTAAGACCATATAAGCATTTGCTCTTATCATATTTGAAATTAGGCCTGATAAAGACACTTTTGCTGGGCATAGCACTACTTGTCCCTGCCATGGCATCCCATTCTGTGACTACAGCAGCCTCTGTTTAAGACCATATAAGCATTTGCTCTTATCATATTTGAAATTAGGCCTGATAAAGACACTTTTGCTGGGCATAGCACTACTGGACCCTGCCAGGTGCACTCCTATTTGGGGCATCCCATTCTGTGACTACAGCAGCCTCTGTTTAAGACCATATAAGCATTTGCTCTTATCATATTTGAAATTAGGCCTGATAAAGACACTTTTGCTGGGCAAAGCACTACTGGACCCTGCCAGGTGCACTCCTATTTGGGGCATCCCATTCTGTGACTACAGCAGCCTCTGTTTAAGACCGTATAACCATTTTCACTTATCATATTTGAAATTAGGCCTGATAAAGACACTTTTGCTGGGCAAAGCACTACTGGACCCTGCCAGGTGCACTCCTATTTGGGGCATCCCATTCTGTGACTACAGCAGCCTCTGTTTAAGACCATATAAGCATTTGCTCTTATCATATTTGAAATTAGGCCTGATAAAGACACTTTTGCTGGGCAAAGCACTACTGGACCCTGCCAGGTGCACTCCTATTTGGGGCATCCCATTCTGTGACTACAGCAGCCTCTGTTTAAGACCATATAAGCATTTGCTCTTATCATATTTGAAATTAGGCCTGATAAAGACACTTTTGCTGGGCATAGCACTACTTGTCCCTGCCATGGCATCCCATTCTGTGACTACAGCAGCCTCTGTTTAAGACCGTATAACCATTTTCACTTATCATATTTGAAATTAGGCCTGATAAAGACACTTTTGCTGGGCAAAGCACTACTGGACCCTGCCAGGTCCATTCCTGTTGGGGCATCCCATTCTGTGACTAAAGCAGCCTCTGTTTAAGACCATATAAGCATTTGCTCTTATCATATTTGAAATTAGGCCTGATAAAGACACTTTTGCTGGGCAAAGCACTACTGGACCCTGCCAGGTGCACTCCTATTTGGGGCATCCCATTCTGTGACTACAGCAGCCTCTGCTTAAGACCGTATAACCATTTTCACTTATCATATTTGAAATTAGGCCTGATAAAGACACTTTTGCTGGGCAAAGCACTACTGGACCCTGCCAGGTGCACTCCTATTTGGGGAATCCCATTCTGTGACTACAGCAGCCTCTGTTTAAGACCATATAAGCATTTGCTCTTATCATATTTGAAATTAGGCCTGATAAAGACACTTTTGCTGGGCAAAGCACTACTGGACCCTGCCAGGTGCACTCCTATTTGGGGCATCCCATTCTGTGACTACAGCAGCCTCTGTTTAAGACCGTATAACCATTTTCACTTATCATATTTGAAATTAGGCCTGATAAAGACACTTTTGCTGGGCATAGCACTACTTTTCCCTGCCATGGCATCCCATTCTGTGACTACAGCAGCCTCTGTTTAAGACCGTATAACCATTTTCACTTATCATATTTGAAATTAGGCCTGATAAAGACACTTTTGCTGGGCAAAGCACTACTGGACCCTGCCAGGTCCATTCCTGTTGGGGCATCCCATTCTGTGACTAAAGCAGCCTCTGTTTAAGACCATATAAGCATTTGCTCTTATCATATTTGAAATTAGGCCTGATAAAGACACTTTTGCTGGGCAAAGCACTACTGGACCCTGCCAGGTGCACTCCTATTTGGGGCATCCCATTCTGTGACTACAGCAGCCTCTGTTTAAGACCGTATAACCATTTTCACTTATCATATTTGAAATTAGGCCTGATAAAGACACTTTTGCTGGGCATAGCACTACTGGACCCTGCCAGGTGCACTCCTATTTGGGGCATCCCATTCTGTGACTACAGCAGCCTCTGTTTAAGACCATATAAGCATTTGCTCTTATCATATTTGAAATTAGGCCTGATAAAGACACTTTTGCTGGGCATAGCACAACTTGTCCCTGCCATGGCATCCCATTCTGTGACTACAGCAGCCTCTGTTTAAGACCATATAACCATTTGCTCTTATCATATTTGAAATTAGCCTGATAAAGACACTTTTGCTGGGCATAGCACTACTTGTCCCTGCCATGGCATCCCATTCTGTGACTACAGCAGCCTCTGTTTAAGACCGTATAACCATTTTCACTTATCATATTTGAAATTAGGCCTGATAAAGACACTTTTGCTGGGCATAGCACTACTTGTCCCTGCCAGGGCATCCCATTCTGTGACTACAGCAGCCTCTGTTTAAGACCATATAACCATTTGCTCTTATTATATTTGAAATTAGCCTGATAAAGACACTTTTGCTGGGCATAGCACTACTGGACCCTGCCAGGTGCACTCCTATTTGGGGCATCCCATTCTGTGACTACAGCAGCCTCTGTTTAAGACCATATAAGCATTTGCTCTTATCATATTTGAAATTAGGCCTGATAAAGACACTTTTGCTGGGCATAGCACTACTGGACCCTGCCAGGTGCACTCCTATTTGGGGCATCCCATTCTGTGACTACAGCAGCCTCTGTTTAAGACCATATAAGCATTTGCTCTTATCATATTTGAAATTAGCCTGATAAAGACACTTTTGCTGGGCATAGCACTACTTGTCCCTGCCAGGTGTACTTACTGCTGGTTTTTAGGGCATCCCATTCTGTGACTACACCAGCCTCTATTTAAGAACCTAACCATTTGCACCTATTCTAATTGAAATTAGGCATGATAAAGACACTTTTGCTGTGCATAGTCTTACTGCTGCCTGCCAGGTGCTCTCTGGTTTTTGGGACATCCCATTCTGTAACATACCATTAGCCTCTGCATTAACTGTAAGCTGCACAGTTATTTAAAGAAATTTGGCCTGTATGAGCCTGCTAACACACTGCTGCTGTGTGCATATATACTGATCTCAAGTCAGCTTTGGGGCATCCCATTCTGTAACATACCATTAGCCTCTGCATTTACTGTAAGCTGCACATTTATTTAAAGAAATTTGGCCTGTATGAGCCTGCTAACACACTGCTGCTGTGTGCATATATACTGATCTCAAGTCTGCTTGGGGCATCCCATTCTGTAACATACCATTAGCCTCTGCATTAACTGTAAGCTGCACAGTTATTTAAAGAAATTTGGCCTGTATGAGCCTGCTAACACACTGCTGCTGTGTGCATATATACTGATCTCAAGTCTGCTTGGGGCATCCCATTCTGTAACATACCATTAGCCTCTGCATTAACTGTAAGCTGCACAGTTATTTAAAGAAATTTGGCCTGTATGAGCCTGCTAACACACTGCTGCTGTGTGCATATATACTGATCTCAAATCAGCTTTGGGGCATCCCATTCTGTAACATACCATTAGCCTCTGCATTTACTGTAAGCTGCACATTTATTTAAAGAAATTTGGCCTGTATGAGCCTGCTAACACACTGCTGCTGTGTGCATATATACTGATCTCAAGTCAGCTTTGGGGCATCCCATTCTGTAACATACCATTAGCCTCTGCATTTACTGTAAGCTGCACATTTATTTAAAGAAATTTGGCCTGTATGAGCCTGCTAACACACTGCTGCTGTGTGCATATATACTGATCTCAAGTCTGCTTGGGGCATCCCATTCTGTAACATACCATTAGCCTCTGCATTTACTGTAAGCTGCACATTTATTTAAAGAAATTTGGCCTGTATGAGCCTGCTAACACACTGCTGCTGTGTGCATATATACTGATCTCAAGTCTGCTTGGGGCATCCCATTCTGTAACATACCATTAGCCTCTGCATTAACTGTAAGCTGCACAGTTATTTAAAGAAATTTGGCCTGTATGAGCCTGCTAACACACTGCTGCTGTGTGCATATATACTGATCTCAAGTCAGCTTTGGGGCATCCCATTCTGTAACATACCATTAGCCTCTGCATTAACTGTAAGCTGCACAGTTATTTAAAGAAATTTGGCCTGTATGAGCCTGCTAACACACTGCTGCTGTGTGCATATATACTGATCTCAAGTCAGCTTTGGGGCATCCCATTCTGTAACATACCATTAGCCTCTGCATTTAATGTAAGCTGCACATTTATTTAAAGAAATTTGGCCTGTATGAGCCTGCTAACACACTGCTGCTGTGTGCATATATACTGATCTCAAGTCTGCTTGGGGCATCCCATTCTGTAACATACCATTAGCCTCTGCATTAACTGTAAGCTGCACAGTTATTTAAAGAAATTTGGCCTGTATGAGCCTGCTAACACACTGCTGCTGTGTGCATATATACTGATCTCAAGTCTGCTTGGGGCATCCCATTCTGTAACATACCATTAGCCTCTGCATTAACTGTAAGCTGCACATTTATTTAAAGAAATTTGGCCTGTATGAGCCTGCTAACACACTGCTGCTGTGTGCATATATACTGATCTCAAGTCAGCTTTGGGGCATCCCATTCTGTAACATACCATTAGCCTCTGCATTTACTGTAAGCTGCACATTTATTTAAAGAAATTTGGCCTGTATGAGCCTGCTAACACACTGCTGCTGTGTGCATATATACTGATCTCAAGTCTGCTTGGGGCATCCCATTCTGTAACATACCATTAGCCTCTGCATTAACTGTAAGCTGCACAGTTATTTAAAGAAATTTGGCCTGTATGAGCCTGCTAACACACTGCTGCTGTGTGCATATATACTGATCTCAAGTCTGCTTGGGGCATCCCATTCTGTAACATACCATTAGCCTCTGCATTTACTGTAAGCTGCACAGTTATTTAAAGAAATTTGGCCTGTATGAGCCTGCTAACACACTGCTGCTGTGTGCATATATACTGATCTCAAGTCAGCTTTGGGGCATCCCATTCTGTAACATACCATTAGCCTCTGCATTTACTGTAAGCTGCACATTTATTTAAAGAAATTTGGCCTGTATGAGCCTGCTAACACACTGCTGCTGTGTGCATATATACTGATCTCAAGTCTGCTTGGGGCATCCCATTCTGTAACATACCATTAGCCTCTGCATTTACTGTAAGCTGCACATTTATTTAAAGGAATTTGGCCTGTATGAGCCTGCTAACACACTGCTGCTGTGTGCATATATACTGATCTCAAGTCTGCTTGGGGCATCCCATTCTGTAACATACCATTAGCCTCTGCATTAACTGTAAGCTGCACAGTTATTTAAAGAAATTTGGCCTGTATGAGCCTGCTAACACACTGCTGCTGTGTGCATATATACTGATCTCAAGTCAGCTTTGGGGCATCCCATTCTGTAACATACCATTAGCCTCTGCATTTACTGTAAGCTGCACATTTATTTAAAGAAATTTGGCCTGTATGAGCCTGCTAACACACTGCTGCTGTGTGCATATATACTGATCTCAAGTCTGCTTGGGGCATCCCATTCTGTAACATAACATAACCTACCTACCATACTAAGCAGCTCTCTTATTTAAACTAAGCAGGCCTCTTGGAGGCTGAGTGTCCACTTTTGGGTGTGCATTTATATTCGGTTTCATATACAGTGGGGTATCCCAATTTGTAAGATAACCTACCCCAACCATGTAAACTAAATAGGCCTGTTGCAGCCTGAGTTTCTCTGCTTGCGTATGGCCTGCATTACAATCTGTCTCTTTCAATGACACTGCTGCCTGGGGTATCCCAATTTGTAAGATAACCTACCCCAACCATGTAAACTAAAGGTTACGTCCTTCCAGAAGGAAAACTTATGCCGAACACTATTTTTGTTAGGGGCATTGACCTTTGGATTGATCGGCATGAAATTAATTTTTTTTTTCAAAGTATGGCGCTGTGAAGAAGGTCAAAATGATGTCTCATACTTGGATTATTGTTACTTTTTGTTCAGCTTGAAATATAACAGGCCACACGGGCATCCCAAGGCACATGCTATTTTAAACCTATCTGTTATACAACATAAGCGTTGATCAGGCTACTTCAGTTTGCACTTGTTTTTGACTGATTTTAATAAACCAGGCCGCAGGGCACCCCAAAGCTGCACCTTGCACCCTATCTGGTATACAACATAAGCGTTGATCAGCATCAGCTTCATTAAGCTACTTCAGTTTGCACTTCCTTTTTGACTGCTTTCATTTAACCAGGCCGCAGGGCACCCCAAAGCTGCACCTTGCACCCTACCTGTTTATACTAAATAAGCATCTACAGCCTCAGCTTTATTAAGTTATTGCATTTTGAATTGGTTTTGGTCTGCTTTAAATACACCAGGCCGCAGGGCATCCCAAACCTGCATGTTGCACCCCATCTGTTATACTAAATAAGCGTTGATCAGCATCAGCTTTATTAAGCTATTGCATTTTGCATTGGTTTTTGTACTGCTGCCAAAACACTAGCCCATATGGGCATCCCAAACCAGCACATGTCACCCTATCTGTTATACTAAATAAGCTTCTACAGGCCCTTTTTTTATTTATTTATTTTTATTTATATAGAGCTGCAATAGCTTATATTGTGAGGTTAATTTGCCATTTTGCAGCATAATATAGAGCAGCCCCTGTGTAAATCTGAGGGGCAATAGCTTATATAGTGAGGTAAATTTGCCATTTTGCTTCGTTATATAGAGCAGCCCAGTTGCCATCTAAATCAACTACTGTCCGGCCAGTACAGCTTTTCCAGGGCAAACTCTGCTAGTTGCGGGCACAAGTCAAGTTTGGCTTCCCAGCAAATCCAGTGGATCTTGAAGGTGTGTTGGCATGGTCATGTCAAGGTATGACATGACCTGCTGTTTGAGGTCCAGCTCCAGGTCTTCCTGCTGCTCATGAGTAGACTCACTATGCGGGTGTAGAAAGCTACTCACTAGCGACTGAAGACTGAGGCTGCTGCTGATGGAGCTGCTGCTGCTGCTCCTTCCACCCCCCCAGCAGCCATGGCAGTGGAAGGTGATCGCAGACTTCCCCCCGAGTCAGACCTGCGGGAGTATGGGCCATGGCGCAGATAGACATCGCCCAACTGACTACGTGGGATGTCTCTGTAGTAGGTCAGTTTGTCCTCCCTCTCAGTGGGCGTAAAAAATGCCCCCATTTTGTGCCGGAAGCGAGGGTCCAATAAGTTGGAGAGCCAGAAGTCTTCCCGCTGACAAATGGAGACAATTCTGCGCTCACTAGTACGCATGCATGTGAGCATGCATCGTGCCATTTGTGCAAGTGACTCGGAGGGACTACCTGTCTCCATCTCCACTGTAAACTGCCATGGTGTGTCTGGGTCCTCTGTCTCGCCTTACTCACAACCCTCTAGCTCCTGTGGCTGCTCCTGCTCCTCCTCTCCTGTCAGATGACTAGATAAAATGGTCATTTTGTGAAACCTAAACTGTGGTTTGCTGTGCCCCACCCCCTCCTCCTCCTCCACTTCAGCCCCCACAGGCTTCATGTGGCTGTGAAATGTATGTGCCATGTCTCCAGTGCCCTGACCAGCCATGCTTTCCAACATGTGTTGTAGTACATGAAGCAGTGGAATCTCATCGTTCATCTCATAGTCCTGGCAACTGACTAATAATGTAGCTTCCTCAAAGGGCCTGAGCAAACGGTCGGTGTCACGTATGAGCTGCCAATGGTTTACATTGAATTTACACAGGGGTGTCCCCCTATCCGTTTGGATCATCCAGAAATCCGTGATGGCTTTTCTCTGTTCCTATAGTGCAGTGGTCCTCAACCCTGTCCTCAAGGCCCACCAACATGTCATGTTTTTTGGATCTCCAAATAGCCAGCTCTATTGCTCTGCAGCTGCACTAATTACTCCACCTGAGCATCTTTGTGGAGATCTGCAAAGCCTGGCCTGTTGGTGGGCCTTGAGGACAGGGTTGGGGACCACTGCTATAGTGGATCCTGCATATGGAGGGTGGAATTCCAACGGGTGGAAACATCGCAAATCAGACTATGGTGGGGTACACCGTTGTGACGCTGAGGCTCAATAAGGTTGTGCTTGGTGGTGTAGGAGTGCCAGAAATGCATGCTAACTTTCTTTCCTGTTGTTCGGATGTCTTTCAGATGGGGGCAAGACTTCAAAACTAGACTGAACACGTGTGCCATGTCAGGACGCATGACTCTGGCTTCCTTGTCGCAGCGCAAACAAGATGTTCTTCCAAGTGTCAGTCACCATGGGTCCAAATTTGCAGTTTTCGTGGATTAAGCAATGTTTTCATGGATTGAGTTCTCATTTTTAGTAGTTCCTCCCATGTGTGACTCTGATGGTCAAGGAAAACCATGTGAAGAACAGCGTGAAACCACAATCACCAAGGGGGCCTAAAAGGATATATATTGTCCACCATGAGTCTATAGTTACAGCTCCAGGCGTAGACAACACTGTGCACTTTGGTACACACTGACAGGCTAAAGGACTGGCCCACCTTCTGTTCAACAACCATGCCATGTGACTCTCCACCTCGGCTCGGCACAAGCCATCAGTTCTCTGAAAGGTCCACCACTGGGTAATGCAGCAGGCTGGACTTATGGTGACGCTGTCTGAGAGGAGAAATCCCTCAGACATCAAGATTAAAAATTCCAAGAATTTTTGAGGGCTAATTATTCAGAGGCAAATGATAGCTAGTTGTTTCTGATTTAATTGCAAGGTGGAAACACACCCTCAAACAAAACTTCACTTTCGCAATACTATTGCATTTGTCTATTCATAATTTTATGTATATACACTAACTAACCTACTTTTTCTCCACAGGATGCTGCATGGAACACTGCCACATCGCTGAGTAGCTGATTTTTCCTACCAACAGTCCGCAATAATTCGCTGCTGCTGCCGCCGCCACCGCCGCAGACTCCAGGGACCCTCTTCCACTACCTCGGCTTGCAACACCTCCTCCCACGACACTCTCCTCATCACTAATTACCGGATAGTGGAAGAAGAGGCGAGTGTCTCCTCCACTTCTTGGCTGGGCAGTAGCTGCTGAATTTTATGATTATCAGATCTTGGATATCAGATCAATGGATAGTGGAGCTGAACCCAAAGCATAACAGACAGACAGTTGACTGGGGGTGTCAGATGCCACTTGTGATGCAGTGGACTGCTTTTGCAGCACTTCGAGACAAAGTTGCTTCATTGGCTGACACAATGACTGGTAAAGCTGTGGAACATATGGTTGAAAAGCAAGAATAACCATTTGTTTTTATATGAAAAAGACCCTGGTTTATACAGACTTTTTTTTTCCAGAGACTGCCCTGCGTGGAAATGAATGGCGCATGGATCAGCCAAGCTTTCCTCCCAACAATGCCTGATGTATTCCAGTAGATTGATGACGGGGCCAGACCAAGAAAGATGGATCGTGCAAAACAGATTTAAGGCGCTGCTCTCCAGTTACAGACATTCCTCCGCATCGGACCACAAGTAAGTATTGATAAAAAATCCTTTACGTTACTCTTACTTTTTATTAATATTTTTCGGATAAGACGGATCAGACATGATTCCAGATTAAAAATTCCAAGAATTTTTGAGGGATAATTAGTCAGAGGCAATGATACCTTCTTGTTTCTGATTTAATTAAAAGGTGGAAACACACCCTCAAACAAAACTTCACTTTGGCAAACTTTTGCATTTGTTTATTCATAATTTTATGTAGATATTACTAACTAAGCTACTTTTTCTCCACATGACTCTCCACAGGGTGTGATTCATCCAATTTTTGGGCTCCTGAAGCCAACCCCAGGGTCTGTTTAAAGTAATGTTTGGGCTCCTGCTGCTGCTTGCAACTCCAGGGTGTGATTCATCCAATTTTTGGGCTCCTGAGGCCAACCCCAGGGTCTGCTTAAAGTAATGTTTGGGCTCCTGCTGCTGCTGCTGCCAACTCCAGGGTGTGATTCATCCAATTTTTGGGCTACTGAAGCCAACTCCAGTGTCTCTTTAAAGTAATATTTGGGCTCCTGCTGCTGCTGCTGCCAACTCCAGGGTATGATTCATCCAATTTTTGGGCTCCTGAAGCCAACCCCAGTGTCTCTTTAAAGTAATATTTGGGCTCCTGCTGCTGCTGCTGCCAACTCCAGGGTGTGATTCATCCAATTTTTGGGCTCCTGAGGCCAACCCCAGGGTCTGTTTAAAGTAATGTTTGGGCTCCTGCTGCTGCTGCTGCCAACTCCAGGGTGTGATTCATCCAATTTTTGGGCTCCTGAGGCCAACCCCAGGGTCTGTTTAAAGTAATGTTTGGGCTCCTGCTGCTGCTGCCAACTCCAGGGTGTGATTCATCCAATTTTTGGGCTCCTGAGGCCAACCCCAGGGTCTGTTTAAAGTAATGTTTGGGCTCCTGCTGCTGCTGCTGCCAACTCCAGGGTGTGATTCATCCAATTTTTGGGCTCCTGAGGCCAACCCCAGGGTCTGTTTAAAGTAATGTTTGGGCTCCTGCTGCTGCTGCTGCCAACTCCAGGGTGTGATTCATCCAATTTTTGGGCTACTGAAGCCAACTCCAGTGTCTCTTTAAAGTAATATTTGGGCTCCTGCTGCTGCTGCTGCCAACTCCAGGGTGTGATTCATCCAATTTTTGGGCTCCTGAGGCCAACCCCAGGGTCTCTTTAAAGTAATGTTTGGGCTCCTGCTGCTGCCAACTCCAGGGTGTGATTCATCCAATTTTTGGGCTCCTGAGGCCAACCCCAGGGTCTGTTTAAAGTAATGTTTGGGCTCCTGCTGCTGCTTGCAACTCCAGGGTGTGATTCATCCAATTTTTGGGCTCCTGAAGCCAACCCCAGTGTCTCTTTAAAGTAATATTTGGGCTCCTGCTGCTGCTGCTGCTGCCAACTCCAGGGTGTGATTCATCCAATTTTTGGGCTCCTGAGGCCAACCCCAGGGTCTGTTTAAAGTAATGTTTGGGCTCCTGCTGCTGCTACTGCCAACTTCTGCCAACTCCAGGGTGTGATTCATCCAATTTTTGGGCTCCTGAGGCCAACCCCAGGGTCTCTTTAAAGTAATGTTTGGGCTCCTGCTGCTGCCAACTCCAGGGTGTGATTCATCCAATTTTTGGGCTCCTGAGGCCAACCCCAGGGTCTCTTTAAAGTAATATTTGGGCTCCTGCTGCTGCTGCCAACTCCAGGGTGTGATTCATCCAATTTTTGGGCTACTGAAGCCAACTCCAGTGTCTCTTTAAAGTAATATTTGGGCTCCTGCTGCTGCTGCTGCCAACTCCAGGGTGTGATTCATCCAATTTTTGGGCTCCTGAGGCCAACCCCAGGGTCTCTTTAAAGTAATGTTTGGGCTCCTGCTGCTGCCAACTCCAGGGTGTGATTCATCCAATTTTTGGGCTCCTGAGGCCAACCCCAGGGTCTCTTTAAAGTAATATTTGGTCTCCTGCTGCTGCTGCCAACTCCAGGGTGTGATTTATCCAATTTTTGGGCTACTGAAGCCAACTCCAGTGTCTCTTTAAAGTAATATTTGGGCTCCTGCTGCTGCTGCTGCCAACTCCAGGGTGTGATTCATCCAATTTTTGGGCTCCTGAGGCCAACCCCAGGGTCTCTTTAAAGTAATGTTTGGGCTCCTGCTGCTGCCAACTCCAGGGTGTGATTCATCCAATTTTTGGGCTCCTGAGGCCAACCCCAGGGTCTCTTTAAAGTAATATTTGGGCTCCTGCTGCTGCTGCCAACTCCAGGGTGTGATTCATCCAATTTTTGGGCTACTGAAGCCAACTCCAGTGTCTCTTTAAAGTAATATTTGGGCTCCTGCTGCTGCTGCTGCCAACTCCAGGGTGTGATTCATCCAATTTTTGGGCTCCTGAGGCCAACCCCAGGGTCTCTTTAAAGTAATGTTTGGGCTCCTGCTGCTGCCAACTCCAGGGTGTGATTCATCCAATTTTTGGGCTCCTGAGGCCAACCCCAGGGTCTCTTTAAAGTAATATTTGGGCTCCTGCTGCTGCTGCCAACTCCAGGGTGTGATTCATCCAATTTTTGGGCTACTGAAGCCAACTCCAGTGTCTCTTTAAAGTAATATTTGGGCTCCTGCTGCTGCTGCTGCCAACTCCAGGGTGTGATTCATCCAATTTTTGGGCTCCTGCTGCTGCTGCTGCCAACTCCAGGGTGTGATTCATCCAATTTTTGGGCTCCTGAAGCCAACTCCAGTGTCTCTTTAAAGCAATGTTTGGGCTCCTGCCCCTCATAGTGATGCCACTTCAACTCTCTTGAATTCAATTGTGCCGCTCTGCGATTCTATTAGCGATGCCTCTGATCTGCATGTGATATTTCTTCAAAGTATTATTTAACTAACCCAGCACGCATCCTGTGCGTGTTACAGCAAGGCAGAATGGTTTACAACCCTATTGAGGCTCTAGGAGGCTCAGAAATAGCCGTTTTTAATAGCGATTCGTCGCGAATTTATTCGGGTTGAAACGATTTTTGTCGGAAAATTCGGCGAATCAGTCGAATCGAATTTTTCGAAAGTTCGCTCATCTCTAGTTATTACATTATAACAAGAACACTTTAATACCAGACATGTAAGCACAATTCTGCATAAAAATATTATTAATACAAAAAGTTTTCAATAATGTAATTTTCTTGGCCAGAATACATGTCAGAAGGGGAAAAAAAAAATTGGGATCAGGAAAGGGAATTAAGGATCGTCCATAGAAATGTATGGGAGAGCGACAGGTTAGACGTGGCGCTCTGCAAGGCTGAACGCCGGCGCTGTGCGCTGAGGCTGGGATAATGATGAATTGTACGCTGCATGGCCTTGTTCTAGCCGCTCACCAGATTTGGCTTCATAAATGTGTAATTGCGTGCCGTGTCCGGCGTTCACCTGCCGCTACCTGCCGCTGTACAGGCACTACCTGGCGCTATCCCTTCATGAATAAGGCCCCAAGTACTGACTGCTGACCCTGCCCTGAGGCAATTTACTGGAGTTTTCCACATGAGATGCTGACAGAGTCGTAACTACAGGGGCTACCTACAGAGGCAAAAATTGCATCAGGCCCCTTCCCCTATTTATTAGATTTGTGCTCACATGGCGTTATATAGACTAATTGTATCAAATTTCGTACAAATAAAAAAAAAAGAAAGCTCCTGTAACAGCCATGACAGAGCCTTGTTTATTTTCGGCACGGATCACATTTATTTAGACCTCTGGACCATGAGCAAATAACATAGGCCCTTATTTATGAAGGAATAGCGACAGGTAGCGACTGGTGAGCGGCCGGTAATGACGGGCCCCGCCACGAGAATGCCGGCTCCCCACCACAATCACACATTTATCAAGCCAATCCTGCTTAGCGACTGAGATAGCGCCATATAGCCACTCATTCATCATTATTCCAGCCTCAGCCAACACAGCGCCAGCGTCCGACCTTGAACAGCGACAGGTATGACCTCTCGCTACCTGGCGCTCTCCAATGCATTTCAATGGAACAATCTTTAAATATTCATAATTAATTGTTATTAATGTTTTTTTTTTTTTTTTTTTTTTTTTAAATGTGAAAAATTCTGTGACCACTTCTGCCATTTTAGATAATTTTTTTAAGGGAAAAAAAATTGTGCAGAATTGATATTACAGGTATGATATTAATGTATTCATATTACTAAATTATTTTATAAACTTTTTTGGGGGGGTTTCCAAAAATATGGTTGTTTGGGGATTAGAAAACTACTTTTAACACATCGCCTCCAGCGCTCTGGGGTTTAAACATGCATTTCACAGCGCGATAATTTTTTGAGCATGATTTTTTGATGAATATGGTGGGAGCCGGTCGCTCTGACCAGTCGCTATCATGCGCACCCATACATCGCGGAACCTGTCAAATAGCGACTCGTCACCTTGTATTCAACATTACGCCACACCGACTGAGTCGATGTCAACAACCGAACAACAGCCAAGCACAGCGACTACTAGCGGGCGCTCTGAAAATACCGCTACAGTCGCTCAACTGTCGCTACATGTCGCTATTAATAAATCAGCCTCATAGAGAACAAGCCGAAGCACATGAGTGGGGTTGCCGGGCCCATTTTACATTGAGCTGGACAGCCATGTTTCTGAAAGTTGAGGCTACATTTTGCCACATAAGACAGAAAGGTGGAGAAGCTCTCCATATTCAAATGACAAATCCTATGGCCTCGATCCAATAAAGGTAGAAAAAAATTATCATGGTAGTAAAAGCTTCAATTCATGAGAAAAAAGCCTGAGAATGTCACTGTTGCTGAGAAAAGTAGAGAACTGTTTACTCCTTTCTACACTGTAGTAAAAGCTGCCATTAAGCCATTAAGCTGCCATTAACAGTGACAGTCTCAGGCGTTTTTCTCTTGAATTGAATTTTTTACTACCATGAGAATTTTTTTCTACCTTTGTTGAATCGAGGCCTATATACCTTCCTTTGTCCTGTTGTACTAACATGAACAGGCCTTAGGCCCCTTTAACACCTAGCCATTTGCATTGAAAAAGTCCCGCATGCTGCATTTCCAAGGCAATGCACTGTAAACCCAGCTCCATAGAAGTCTGTGGTAACGCAACGCAAAGCACAAGTAAAACGCCAACACAGCGCAAAACCAAAGCGGTGTGAAAGGAGCCTTAGAGGGTAATTTATTAAGAATGGTGCGGGCAGCACTTGAGCACCTCGTCTGAGATGCTTGGCACTGCCCACATCGCAATGGCGACTTTAGCTTGCTGGCGCTATGATTACAGGCCCGATGCAGTTGCTGCCTCTTTACGTGTAGTTACCTACCTTCCTGCTGTTGTAATACATACTGAAGCATATTATACTGTACAAACCGGATAAATTGAGTAAACGTAAACGTAATGTTATGGTGTACAACATTTTTTCTAATAGGAAAATATGGGTGTCATGGCAACCAAAGGGATTTTCCTAATAAAGCATTGTAATGCTCACCACCTTCTGGTCTGCTGGCAAAAAAACATGGGTGTCACGGCAACTAACATGGGTGTCACTAGGGATGTTTGTCACCACCTCCTGGTCTTCTGACATCCATGTATCTCAATGACATGGTCACAAACGGAAAAATGAAAATAAAATTATATGTTCAATTATTCGCTCAAAATAGATGGCCACTCTCTGCTCTATTACTAGTAGTAGAAAAAGATAAACAATGCAGAATTAGTGTTTGTACCTGAACCACGTGTGCGTCTTCTCCTCCTCTGCACGTGCTGCACCATGGTCTGCTCAGCCCAGGGGTCACCTGCCTCTGCTATCCAACATGGAACATGGAACATGTGATGATGTCAGTGAAGGTCAGGCATGTCATATTATAATATGCAGCTAGTTACCACTGATGCCCTTAAAGGGAAAGCCCAATTTTCTTATGGTAGCAAATGTGTTTTAACAGTTGGGAACAGTTTTACTACCTCCAATCTGTTGCTATTAGCAACCGTACACCAAGATATACAAGAAGAAAGACGTTAGGTCTGCACACCCAGAACACTGCTGCTATAGTCACTGCTGAGGTGAGGGAGCTCGCTCACACGTAGGCCCTTATTTAAGAAGGGATAGCGTCAGGTAGTGGCTGGCTAATGAGAGGTAGAGACAGGTAGCGTCTGGTGAACGCTGGACACGGCACACAATTACACATTTATCAAGCAGAATCTGTTTAGCCACTGGAATAGAAGAAAACCTGCACGTTGTGCAATCAACAATTCAGCACCATCAGTCAAATATGTAAATGAGTGAGGGTGTGCCAATGAAAGAATCCCAAAACAGCTATGTAATATACACAAAGAGAATGATTTTGTGGCCCAGTATACCACAAAAAACGGGGAATTTTTTCTACACAGCACCACTCCCCCTCACCTAATAAACCATCAAAATCTTATAGTTTCATATCAAAAAGGATTTTTAATTCATCAATAAATCAAATTAAAAAATATATATACATACAATACACTAATAATCACAAGACATTTAAAAAACACATATACCTACAAAACCCACCCCAGCAGAAGGAACCCTAATTAATCCATTCCCTGTGCAAAAATATAGTAGTATTACACCATACAAATATATACATCTCAAACATATATTAAAGTGCCTGTGTGCCAATAATAAAGTGCTAAACAGTGTAAACAATTAAAAATAGCAAGAAATTTCACCTCAATGAAAGATATAAAGAGTAACCCTCTGCTGAGCCAGATAATAAGCCACCCACGCGTTCCGTGACGGATTGTCACTTTATCAAGGTGCCATTTAGCCACTGGAATAGCGCCATGTAGCGTCTGATTCATCATTTTCAGCCTCAGCCTCAGCAAACAGAGCCAGCGCAGCGCCAGGTATGACCTCTCGCTACCTGTCGCTCTCCCATACATTCTAATGGACGATCCTTTTCTTCTCTTTAAACTGTGTTTTTGTTTATTTATTTCCAAAAATCACAGATAATTCTGTGACCTCTTCTCGCATTGAAAAAGCATTTTTTTCACAATTTTTTTTTTTATATATTTCTTCAGAAATGACATTACAGGTCTGGCATTAAAGTGTTTATGTTACAATGTTGTTACAATGTAATTCCATATGTTTTTGCTTTGTTACTAGTTGATAGATGCTGAAAAACAGACTTTAAACACACCGCCTCCTGCGCTCTGGGCTTCAAACAAGTATTTTTCAGCGCCAGAGATTTGTGAAGCTGTTTTTTTGCTGAATATGGTGTGAGTCGGTCACTATGACCAGTCGCTACCATGCGTTCCCATACAGCGCTGTACTGGTCAAATAGCGACTCCTCACAATGTATTCAACATTACTGGACAGCGACTGAGTTGCTATGAAGTAGCGACCAACGGCCGAGCACAGCGACTACTAGCGGGCGTTCTGAAAATGCCTGCTACAGACGCTCATCTGTCGCTACCTGGTGTTAGTGATGAATCTGCCTGCCTGAGGCTGATTCACTACTAACGCCAGGTATTGGCGCAAGTAAGAACTGGAAGTACTGTTGAATGGTGCTCATTATTAAATCTGAGCTACCTGACTTGTAGACCCGCCTTCCCCTCAACAACAACAGTGTCTTTGGCACATTGCAGTAAAGGATACTCCTCTGCTACCTGACATTCTGTACAGAAGGACTAAGATGAAGCTACAGGTCAACCAGGGAAACCAGGATGCCTGGAGGTCAGGGAACGAAGATTAAGGGGGTTATTCATGAAGGGATAGCGCCAGGTAGTGCCACGTAGCTTCAGGCAGCGTCTGGTGAACGCTGGCCGCTGTACGCAAAACCACATTTATAAAGGCGATTCTGGTGAGCGACGGTAACAGCGCCATGTAGCGCCCGATGTATTATTACGGGCGGCTTAGCCTATAGCGCCGGCACTCTAGCTTCCAGAGCGCCAGGTATTACCTTTCACTCAGTGTCGCTCTGTCATACATTTCAATGGACGTTCCTTTTCTTCTGTTTAAACAGGGTTTTTTCTTTGTGCCTCAAATCATTGTGTTACCTCTCCTGGCCTAGAAAAAGTCATTTTAGAAACTTTTTGACTTTTTTTATTTTTAGGGGGTTTTAGATGCACACGCCGCAACCCGGCCACACGTGTGTAGGCGCCCTTTGTTCTGGCGGCGCGTTGTCGGTCGGGTTACCGGCACCTCTACGGGGACACTCCATGTGGGAGGCCGAGCTGGTTTTGCCCCCACACGTGCCTGAACAGATTCCAATACAAGATTTGCCACTGTGGTATGTTGTGTTTTCGTTTTGTGAACGTCCCAGCTATTGGGCAACCGCGTGCATAGTCTGATAATTTTCAATGTCCAAGTCAGGATTCTTATGTGTAATCACAGAGCAGAAACAAACAATAAGGAATACAATAGAATGAATAGACTGGCGCTGAAGAAGCCTGGTGTGCAGGCGAAACTAGTCCGCCCTGAATTATAACAAGAGTGTTGGAACACACTGCCCAAGGATTGAACTGTGTGTATGGTATCAATATGGTTGTACATTGAGGGTATGCAATCCTGATAATGGTGATATATAATTAGAGTATCATTTATTATGTTATGTCTATTTACGTGCATTTCTTTGCAATGAGGTATGCTTTTTAATTTTTTGTACAAATAAAATATAATGCTTTTAGTATATTTATGTGTATAAAGTTTCCTTTACAGCGGGGTCTGGTAAACCGGAGCTCTGGTGTTTATAAATAGGGGTACCCAATAACCCCATCTTTCCTTTTTGTTTTTTATTTTTATGCAGAATTGTCATTACAGGTCTGGCACTAAAGTGTTATTTTCACAATGTTACAACAATGTCATTCCATGTGTTTTTGCTTTGTTACTGGTGGATATGTGTTCAAAAACAGACTTTAATCACACAGCGTCTGGCGCTCTATGCTATAGCGACCAGATTTAGAGCACCCGCACTGTGTGTGTGTCCCTGTTTGATACGTATGGTGTGGAGCGCTAAGAGTCGCACTGAGCTGGCGCTACCTTTCACTCCCTGCAGCGCTGTACTGGTGTTAAAACGCCCAACATACATCACATTCATCAATGCGGGCCAGGTTACTACAGCGAATGAGGCAATTGTTACAGCGCTCGATACATGTTTACAGCATCTACTAGCAGTCGCTCTAAGCGCCGCTATACAGACGCTCATCTGCCGATGCTGGCGTTAGTAATGAATCAGCCTCCACGTTTTGGCAACTTTCACTGCTCCTGCATCAATTTAATCCCAGATCATGCGCATGTTTTAGCTGTAAAGCTCCGCCTCCATTCATTGCCATTGCTGTGTGTGGTAATGATGTTATTGCCACACCTATACAATGACTGATCACCTGCCATCTCAAACCGAGGGACAGCAAATAAATAAGTGTTCCAGGACAATTAGAAAAGTGAAAATATCAATTTCTAGTTCTACACCCTAAGAAGGGAACATCGGCAGGGGCTTTGGCCAAATGTATTTCGTAAGTTTAGTGGGTTTTGGTCTGCTTTAAATGCAAATGTATTCAAACAGTAATTTATTCCACCATTTTCTATAATATAATTAATAAAATACCTTTTTCGAAGTTTCAAACACCAGTGTATATTAAGTGGCTGATGTTTTAAACTGTAATTATAACACTGTTCTGACGAGATGTGTTATCTAAAGGGATGAATCACACCCTGCCACCTGTCTCAGTGACGGAGGAGTCTGAGATTGCTGGATGTGCATGGAGTAATTGCTACCTGCCTACAGAATGCAAACACTCCGTAGAACAAGTTGCTGCCATCATTATTGTAACAGTGTGAGAAGGGCTCTTTTCTATTTTCTAATTCAATGTGCACACAGCAAGAAACATTAAGAAATGAGTTATTGGTGGAAGAACCTTTCTGGTCCATACCTTGGAACCCAATGATTGCCTAATAGCCATCGTTATTGAGAAGATATGACTTTCACCAGTAACCTCTCTTTCACCCCTGTCCCGCTCCCCAATACAGGAGCGCTGCTAATAATCTTACTTCATTCTTTGGCTGCCAAGTTTTCTGCTCCTTTTTTTTATTTTTCATCTTTTACAAGTTGAAATCCAAATTTTACATGTTCGGCAATGATTTCCAGATGGTCTTCGCTGCTCTACATATACGTTATTGCTTTTTATTTTATACAATCAGGATTGGATTCCTGGCTAACAAAGCTGTGTTTCTGTTTCCAGGTTTAGACCACCCTTGTAAGAAACCTTCCTGCAAGTCCTCTGATTTAATGGCAGAATATATACATTTTTCCAGATAAAAAGTCCAAAATAATTCTTAATAATAATAACCAGGGCTGGACTAAGAGAAAAGATCTGCACAGCATTTTACCTGTCACACTGGTCCTGTGGTAATTGTTGGATTTATTTCACCAAGAACCATACATACACAAGAAATACATTTTGCCATAGAGGTCATATAGATGTGGAGGCTGATTCACTACTAACTAGAGATGAGCGAACTTTTGAAAAATTCGATTCGACTGATTCGCCGAATTTTCCGACAAAAATCGTTTCGACCCGAATAAATTCGCGACGAATCGCTATTAAAAACGGCTATTTCTGAGCCTCCTACAGCCTCAATAGGGTTGTAAACCATTCAGCCTTGCTGTAACACGCACAGGATGCGTGCTGGGTTAGTTAAATAATACTTTGAAGAAATATCACATGCAGATCAGAGGCATCGCTAATAGAATCGCAGAGCGGCACAATTGCAGAGAGTTGAAGTGGCATCACTATGAGGGGCAGAAGGAGCCCAAATATACACTGGAGTTGGCCTCAGGAGCCCAAAAATTGGATGAATCACACCCTGGAGTTGGCAGGAGTTGGCAGCAGCAGCAGCAGGAGCCCAAATATACACTGGAGTTGGCTTCAGGAGCCCAAAAATTGGATGAATCACACCCTGGAGTTGGCAGGAGTTGGCAGCAGCAGCAGCAGGAGCCCAAATATACACTGGAGTTGGCTTCAGGAGCCCAAAAATTGGATGAATCACACCCTGGAGTTGGCAGGAGTTGACAGCAGCAGCAGCAGGAGCCCAAATATACACTGGAGTTGGCTTCAGGAGCCCAAAAATTGGATGAATCACACCCTGGAGTTGGCAGGAGTTGACAGCAGCAGCAGCAGGAGCCCAAATATACACTGGAGTTGGCTTCAGGAGCCCAAAAATTGGATGAATCACACCCTGGAGTTGGCAGGAGTTGACAGCAGCAGCAGCAGGAGCCCAAATATACACTGGAGTTGGCTTCAGGAGCCCAAAAATTGGATGAATCACACCCTGGAGTTGGCAGAAGTTGGCAGCAGCAGCAGCAGGAGCCCAAATATACACTGGAGTTGGCTTCAGGAGCCCAAAAATTGGATGAATCACACCCTGGAGTTGGCAGGAGTTGACAGTAGCAGCAGCAGGAGCCCAAATATACACTGGAGTTGGCCTCAGGAGCCCAAAAATTGGATGAATCACACCCTGGAGTTGGCAGAAGTTGGCAGCAGCAGCAGCAGGAGCCCAAATATACACTGGAGTTGGCTTCAGGAGCACAAAAATTGGATGAATCACACCCTGGAGTTGGCAGAAGTTGGCAGCAGCAGCAGCAGCAGGAGCCCAAATATACACTGGAGTTGGCTTCAGGAGCCCAAAAATTGGATGAATCACACCCTGGAGTTGGCAGGAGTTGACAGTAGCAGCAGCAGGAGCCCAAATATACACTGGAGTTGGCCTCAGGAGCCCAAAAATTGGATGAATCACACCCTGGAGTTGGCAGGAGTTGGCAGTAGCAGCAGCAGGAGCCCAAATATACACTGGAGTTGGCCTCAGGAGCCCAAAAATTGGATGAATCACACCCTGGAGTTGGCAGGAGTTGACAGTAGCAGCAGCAGGAGCCCAAATATACACTGGAGTTGGCTTCAGGAGCCCAAAAATTGGATGAATCACACCCTGGAGTTGGCAGAAGTTGACAGTAGCAGCAGCAGGAGCCCAAATATACACTGGAGTTGGCCTCAGGAGCCCAAAAATTGGATGAATCACACCCTGGAGTTGGCAGAAGTTGGCAGCAGCAGCAGCAGGAGCCCAAATATACACTGGAGTTGGCCTCAGGAGCCCAAAAATTGGATGAATCACACCCTGGAGTTGGCAGGAGTTGGCAGCAGCAGCAGCAGGAGCCCAAATATACACTGGAGTTGGCTTCAGGAGCCCAAAAATTGGATGAATCACACCCTGGAGTTGGCAGAAGTTGACAGCAGCAGCAGCAGGAGCCCAAATATACACTGGAGTTGGCTTCAGGAGCCCAAAAATTGGATGAATCACACCCTGGAGTTGGCAGGAGTTGACAGTAGCAGCAGCAGGAGCCCAAATATACACTGGAGTTGGCCTCAGGAGCCCAAAAATTGGATGAATCACACCCTGGAGTTGGCAGAAGTTGGCAGCAGCAGCAGCAGGAGCCCAAATATACACTGGAGTTGGCTTCAGGAGCCCAAAAATTGGATGAATCACACCCTGGAGTTGGCAGGAGTTGACAGCAGCAGCAGCAGGAGCCCAAATATACACTGGAGTTGGCTTCAGGAGCCCAAAAATTGGATGAATCACACCCTGGAGTTGGCAGGAGTTGACAGTAGCAGCAGCAGGAGCCCAAATATACACTGGAGTTGGCTTCAGGAGCCCAAAAATTGGATGAATCACACCCTGGAGTTGGCAGAAGTTGGCAGCAGCAGCAGGAGCCCAAATATACACTGGAGTTGGCTTCAGGAGCCCAAAAATTGGATGAATCACACCCTGGAGTTGGCAGGAGTTGACAGTAGCAGCAGCAGGAGCCCAAATATACACTGGAGTTGGCCTCAGGAGCCCAAAAATTGGATGAATCACACCCTGGAGTTGGCAGGAGTTGACAGTAGCAGCAGCAGGAGCCCAAATATACACTGGAGTTGGCCTCAGGAGCCCAAAAATTGGATGAATCACACCCTGGAGTTGGCAGGAGTTGACAGTAGCAGCAGCAGGAGCCCAAATATACACTGGAGTTGGCTTCAGGAGCCCAAAAATTGGATGAATCACACCCTGGAGTTGGCAGAAGTTGACAGTAGCAGCAGCAGGAGCCCAAATATACACTGGAGTTGGCCTCAGGAGCCCAAAAATTGGATGAATCACACCCTGGAGTTGGCAGAAGTTGGCAGCAGCAGCAGCAGGAGCCCAAATATACACTGGAGTTGGCCTCAGGAGCCCAAAAATTGGATGAATCACACCCTGGAGTTGGCAGGAGTTGGCAGCAGCAGGAGCCCAAATATACACTGGAGTTGGCTTCAGGAGCCCAAAAATTGGATGAATCACACCCTGGAGTTGGCAGAAGTTGGCAGCAGCAGCAGCAGGAGCCCAAATATACACTGGAGTTGGCTTCAGGAGCCCAAAAATTGGATGAATCACACCCTGGAGTTGGCAGGAGTTGACAGTAGCAGCAGCAGGAGCCCAAATATACACTGGAGTTGGCCTCAGGAGCCCAAAAATTGGATGAATCACACCCTGGAGTTGGCAGAAGTTGGCAGCAGCAGCAGCAGGAGCCCAAATATACACTGGAGTTGGCTTCAGGAGCACAAAAATTGGATGAATCACACCCTGGAGTTGGCAGAAGTTGGCAGCAGCAGCAGCAGGAGCCCAAATATACACTGGAGTTGGCTTCAGGAGCCCAAAAATTGGATGAATCACACCCTGGAGTTGGCAGGAGTTGACAGTAGCAGCAGCAGGAGCCCAAATATACACTGGAGTTGGCCTCAGGAGCCCAAAAATTGGATGAATCACACCCTGGAGTTGGCAGGAGTTGACAGTAGCAGCAGCAGGAGCCCAAATATACACTGGAGTTGGCCTCAGGAGCCCAAAAATTGGATGAATCACACCCTGGAGTTGGCAGGAGTTGACAGTAGCAGCAGCAGGAGCCCAAATATACACTGGAGTTGGCTTCAGGAGCCCAAAAATTGGATGAATCACACCCTGGAGTTGGCAGAAGTTGACAGTAGCAGCAGCAGGAGCCCAAATATACACTGGAGTTGGCCTCAGGAGCCCAAAAATTGGATGAATCACACCCTGGAGTTGGCAGAAGTTGGCAGCAGCAGCAGCAGGAGCCCAAATATACACTGGAGTTGGCCTCAGGAGCCCAAAAATTGGATGAATCACACCCTGGAGTTGGCAGGAGTTGGCAGCAGCAGCAGCAGGAGCCCAAATATACACTGGAGTTGGCTTCAGGATCCCAAAAATTGGATGAATCACACCCTGGAGTTGGCAGAAGTTGGCAGCAGCAGCAGCAGGAGCCCAAATATACACTGGAGTTGGCTTCAGGAGCCCAAAAATTGGATGAATCACACCCTGGAGTTGGCAGGAGTTGACAGTAGCAGCAGCAGGAGCCCAAATATACACTGGAGTTGGCCTCAGGAGCCCAAAAATTGGATGAATCACACCCTGGAGTTGGCAGAAGTTGGCAGCAGCAGCAGCAGGAGCCCAAATATACACTGGAGTTGGCTTCAGGAGCCCAAAAATTGGATGAATCACACCCTGGAGTTGGCAGGAGTTGACAGCAGCAGCAGCAGGAGCCCAAATATACACTGGAGTTGGCTTCAGGAGCCCAAAAATTGGATGAATCACACCCTGGAGTTGGCAGGAGTTGACAGTAGCAGCAGCAGGAGCCCAAATATACACTGGAGTTGGCTTCAGGAGCCCAAAAATTGGATGAATCACACCCTGGAGTTGGCAGAAGTTGGCAGCAGCAGCAGCAGGAGCCCAAATATACACTGGAGTTGGCTTCAGGAGCCCAAAAATTGGATGAATCACACCCTGGAGTTGGCAGGAGTTGACAGTAGCAGCAGCAGGAGCCCAAATATACACTGGAGTTGGCCTCAGGAGCCCAAAAATTGGATGAATCACACCCTGGAGTTGGCAGGAGTTGACAGTAGCAGCAGCAGGAGCCCAAATATACACTGGAGTTGGCCTCAGGAGCCCAAAAATTGGATGAATCACACCCTGGAGTTGGCAGGAGTTGACAGTAGCAGCAGCAGGAGCCCAAATATACACTGGAGTTGGCTTCAGGAGCCCAAAAATTGGATGAATCACACCCTGGAGTTGGCAGAAGTTGACAGTAGCAGCAGCAGGAGCCCAAATATACACTGGAGTTGGCCTCAGGAGCCCAAAAATTGGATGAATCACACCCTGGAGTTGGCAGAAGTTGGCAGCAGCAGCAGCAGGAGCCCAAATATACACTGGAGTTGGCCTCAGGAGCCCAAAAATTGGATGAATCACACCCTGGAGTTGGCAGGAGTTGGCAGCAGCAGCAGCAGGAGCCCAAATATACACTGGAGTTGGCTTCAGGAGCCCAAAAATTGGATGAATCACACCCTGGAGTTGGCAGAAGTTGGCAGCAGCAGCAGCAGGAGCCCAAATATACACTGGAGTTGGCTTCAGGAGCCCAAAAATTGGATGAATCACACCCTGGAGTTGGCAGGAGTTGACAGTAGCAGCAGCAGGAGCCCAAATATACACTGGAGTTGGCCTCAGGAGCCCAAAAATTGGATGAATCACACCCTGGAGTTGGCAGAAGTTGGCAGCAGCAGCAGCAGGAGCCCAAATATACACTGGAGTTGGCTTCAGGAGCCCAAAAATTGGATGAATCACACCCTGGAGTTGGCAGGAGTTGACAGCAGCAGCAGCAGGAGCCCAAATAAACACTGGAGTTGGCTTCAGGAGCCCAAAAATTGGATGAATCACACCCTGGAGTTGGCAGGAGTTGACAGCAGCAGCAGCAGGAGCCCAAATATACACTGGAGTTGGCTTCAGGAGCCCAAAAATTGGATGAATCACACCCTGGAGTTGGCAGGAGTTGACAGCAGCAGCAGCAGGAGCCCAAATATACACTGGAGTTGGCTTCAGGAGCCCAAAAATTGGATGAATCACACCCTGGAGTTGGCAGAAGTTGGCAGCAGCAGCAGCAGGAGCCCAAATATACACTGGAGTTGGCTTCAGGAGCCCAAAAATTGGATGAATCACACCCTGGAGTTGGCAGGAGTTGACAGTAGCAGCAGCAGGAGCCCAAATATACACTGGAGTTGGCCTCAGGAGCCCAAAAATTGGATGAATCACACCCTGGAGTTGGCAGAAGTTGGCAGCAGCAGCAGCAGGAGCCCAAATATACACTGGAGTTGGCTTCAGGAGCACAAAAATTGGATGAATCACACCCTGGAGTTGGCAGAAGTTGGCAGCAGCAGCAGCAGGAGCCCAAATATACACTGGAGTTGGCTTCAGGAGCCCAAAAATTGGATGAATCACACCCTGGAGTTGGCAGGAGTTGACAGTAGCAGCAGCAGGAGCCCAAATATACACTGGAGTTGGCCTCAGGAGCCCAAAAATTGGATGAATCACACCCTGGAGTTGGCAGGAGTTGACAGTAGCAGCAGCAGGAGCCCAAATATACACTGGAGTTGGCCTCAGGAGCCCAAAAATTGGATGAATCACACCCTGGAGTTGGCAGGAGTTGACAGTAGCAGCAGCAGGAGCCCAAATATACACTGGAGTTGGCTTCAGGAGCCCAAAAATTGGATGAATCACACCCTGGAGTTGGCAGAAGTTGACAGTAGCAGCAGCAGGAGCCCAAATATACACTGGAGTTGGCCTCAGGAGCCCAAAAATTGGATGAATCACACCCTGGAGTTGGCAGAAGTTGGCAGCAGCAGCAGCAGGAGCCCAAATATACACTGGAGTTGGCCTCAGGAGCCCAAAAATTGGATGAATCACACCCTGGAGTTGGCAGGAGTTGGCAGCAGCAGCAGCAGGAGCCCAAATATACACTGGAGTTGGCTTCAGGAGCCCAAAAATTGGATGAATCACACCCTGGAGTTGGCAGGAGTTGACAGTAGCAGCAGCAGGAGCCCAAATATACACTGGAGTTGGCCTCAGGAGCCCAAAAATTGGATGAATCACACCCTGGAGTTGGCAGAAGTTGGCAGCAGCAGCAGCAGGAGCCCAAATATACACTGGAGTTGGCTTCAGGAGCCCAAAAATTGGATGAATCACACCCTGGAGTTGGCAGGAGTTGACAGTAGCAGCAGCAGGAGCCCAAATATACACTGGAGTTGGCTTCAGGAGCCCAAAAATTGGATGAATCACACCCTGGAGTTGGCAGAAGTTGGCAGCAGCAGCAGCAGGAGCCCAAATATACACTGGAGTTGGCTTCAGGAGCCCAAAAATTGGATGAATCACACCCTGGAGTTGGCAGGAGTTGACAGTAGCAGCAGCAGGAGCCCAAATATACACTGGAGTTGGCCTCAGGAGCCCAAAAATTGGATGAATCACACCCTGGAGTTGGCAGGAGTTGACAGTAGCAGCAGCAGGAGCCCAAATATACACTGGAGTTGGCCTCAGGAGCCCAAAAATTGGATGAATCACACCCTGGAGTTGGCAGAAGTTGGCAGCAGCAGCAGCAGGAGCCCAAATATACACTGGAGTTGGCCTCAGGAGCCCAAAAATTGGATGAATCACACCCTGGAGTTGGCAGGAGTTGACAGTAGCAGCAGCAGGAGCCCAAAAAATGGCCTAAAGACATAAATATGTTTTGCACCATTTGGAAAGTGTAAAACGTGGCACCATGCTGAATCTAGTCGCATGCATCAGGCATTGGTGGGTGGAAATCCTGGCTGATCCATCCCTGATTCATTTTGACAAAGGTGAGTCTCTCCACATTTTTAGTTGACAGACGAGTTCTCCTCGCCGTAACTATGGCCCCCGCCGCACTAAACACCCGCTCAGATGGCACGCTACTTGCCGGGCAGGACAGCTTTTCCAGGGCAAACTCTGCTAGTTGCGGCCACAAATCAAGTTTGGCTGCCCAGAAGTCCAGCGGATCCTCAAGGTGTGTTGGCATGGTCATGTCAAAGTATGACATGACCTGCTGGTTCAGGTCCTGCTCCAGGTCTTCCTGCTGCTCATGAGTAGCCTCACTATGCGGGTGTAGAAAGCTACTCATTAGCGACTGAAGACTGAGGCTGCTGCTGCTGATGGAGCTTCTGCTGCTGCTGCTGCCAACCCCCCCAGCGGCCATGGCAGTGGAAGGTGAGCGCAGAGGTCCCCTCGAGTCAGACCTGCGAGAGTATGGACCATGGCGCAGATAGGCATCGGCCAACTGCCTACGTAGAATGTCTTTGTAGTAGTTGAGTTTGTCCTCCCTCTCGGTGGGTTTAAAAAATGCCCCCATTTTGTGCCGGAAGCGAGGGTCCAATAAGGTGGACAGCCAGAAGTCATCCCGCCGACAGATGGAAACAATTCTGGGGTCACTACGCAAGCACGTGAGCATGCTTCGTGCCATTTGCGCAAGTGACTCGGATGGACTACCTGTCTCCATCTCCACTGCATACTGCCACGGTGTGCCCGGGTCCTCTGTCTCTCCTTCCTCAAAAACCTCTAGCTCCTCTGGCTGCTCCTGCTCCTCCTCTCCTGTCCGCTGACTAGATAAACCAGCCATTTCGCCAAGCCTAAACTGTGTTTCGCTGGGCAACTCCTCCTCCTCCTCTTCCTCCTCCTCCTCCTCCAGTTCAGCTCCAAGGGGGTTCATGTGGCCGTAAGATGTAAACGCCATGTCTCCAGTGCCCTGACCAGCCATGGTTTCCAACATGTGCTGTAGTACATGAAGCAGTGGAATCACGTCGTTCATCCCGTAATCCTGCCGACTGACAAATAAAGTGGCTTCCTCAAAGGGCCTGAGCAAACGGCAGGTGTCACGTATGAGCTGCCACTGGTTGACATTGAAGTTACACAGGGGAGTCCCCCTATCTGCTTGGATCATCAGGAAATCCGTGATGGCTTTTCTCTGTTCATATAATCGGTCCAACATGTGAAGGGTGGAATTCCAACGGGTGGAAACATCGCAAATCAGACTATGTTGGGGGATACCATTCTGACGCTGTAGCTCAAGAAGGGTGTGTTTGGCGGTGTAGGAGTGGCTGAAGTGCATGCAAAGTTTCCGTGAAGTTGTTAGGATGTCCTGCAGATGGGGGGAACACTTCAGAAACCGCTTGACAACCAGATTGAAGACGTGAGCCATGCAGGGGGCATGGGTCAGGCTTCCTTGGCGCAGCGCAGACAAAATGTTCTTCCCATTGTCGGTAACCATGATTCCCATTTTAAGTTTTCTCGGAGTAAGCCATGTTTGGATTTCCTGATGAATACATTTAAGCAGTTCCTCCCCTGTGTGACTCCGTTCGCCAAGACAAACCATGTGAAGCACTGCGTGACACCTCCGTGCCCTGCACACATGGTAGACTGGAGGGGCACTGAGACTTGAGCCTACAGTGGAGGGTGAGGAGATGGCGGAGGATGAGGAGGCCGAGTCGCACGGTGTCACAGGCCCAATGGGCAGAGAGCGCGGAGGCCGAACCGGCGTGACCTGTCCAAGTTGCTGCTGCAAAGGGACCACATTCACCCAGTGGGCCGTAAACGACATGTACTGCCCCTGACCGTAGTTACAGCTCCAGATGTCGGCGCTGCCATGTATTTTGCTACACACCGACAGGCTCAAGGACTGGCCCACCTTCTGTTCAACAAAAGTGTGCAGCGCTGGTACTGCCTTCTTGGCAAAGAAATGACGGCTTGGGACTCTCCACCTCGGCTCGGCACAAGCCATCAGTTCTCTGAAAGGTGCAGATTCCACCACCTGAAAAGGGAGCGACTGCAGCACCAGCAACTTGGACAGGAGCACATTCAGCTTCTGCGCCGTAGGATGAGTGGGCGCATACTGCTGTCTCTTGGACATGGCTTCGCTGATGGATTGCTGGCGGGATGCATGACTTGGAGGAGGAGGAGGAGGAGCAGGAGCGACAGAGGATGGGTGTGACGCACAGCTGCCTTCGGCTGAGGTGCTGGAGCCTTGGCTGGCAGAAATTGGGAGCTCACTTGGTGAGGAAGCAGACTGGACCACCCCTTGGGAGCCTCGGTTCTCCCAGGTCGTTTTATGGTGACGCATCATATGTTGACGCAGGGCCGTGGTGCCAACATTTGGACCCTGGCCACGCTTCACCTTTTGCCTACATATCTTGCATGTGGCCATGTTACCCTCCTGCGGATGCCTCAGGAAAAACTGCCACACTGCCGAGTAGCTACTTTTCCCACCCCCTGGCCTCACTGATTCACTGCTGCTGTTGCCAACTCCAGGAACCCCTGCTCCACTACCTCCCGATAAGGTAGACTGCCGCACAGCAGGTGCTCTACCCCGGCCCCGGCCCCGGCCGGCTCCAGCCTTTGGAATTGTGCCCCCATGCTGACTGCTACCACCTTGCTGCCTCAGCTGCTGACTCCGGGGCAACCTGCGCCCCTCTTCTCCTGATGATGACGATGAAGCCCCTTCATCACCCGGCTCCCAAGTGCGATCGGCTTCATCGTCATCATCATCATCATCACCGGGTTGTGGCTGTACGTCACTGATGTTCGTGGATTCGTCAACAGTGTCTGGCGCAGGAGCTGGAACGCTCGCAGCACCCACGACACTGTCCACATCACTATTTGTCTGCCTAGCTAAAGAAGCCACCTCCATTTCTTGGCTGGGCAGTAGCTGCTGACTGTCCTCCTGTATCTGATCGTCCTCCTCACTAAAGAGTGGAGCTGAACCCAAAGCATAGGATACGTCGCTGGGGGAGGGAACGGCGTAGGACAGAGGAAATGGGAGGACAGGGACTGCTCTCGGGGCATGCCAACTCAGGGTTGTGTCAGAGGAACCTACCGACCCTAGACTGGGGGTCTCAGATGTAAGTTGTGATGATGTTGTTGATGAGCGCGTCAGCCAATCTACCACGGCAGATGCGTTACTGGTGGAGACCCGACCGCTAGCAGATACTGGCAGATTAGGTCTCTCAGCGTGACTCCTGCTGCTACTGGCCCCCAGTCTGATGCGAGCTCTGCCTGCGGAATCTTGGCCTCTGCCACTCCTCTTTTCACTTCCAGGCACTTGTCTGCCCGACATAGTCTAACTGGCGTGGTAGTAGGTGATATTTTAAGAACCCCCAGGCAGCAGTGGGTCTATATAAAACAGAATATAATGCACACCAAAAGTGAGCAGTAACACTCAGCCTCCAACAGGCCTGCTTAGTGTAAATAAGAGAGCTGCTTAGTGTAAATAAAGAGGGGTATGCTATGTTACAGAATGGGATGCCTCAACAGAAGTGCACCTGGCAGGCAGCAGTAAGCCTATGCCCAGCAAAAGTGTCTTATAATATAAATATGATAAGAGCAAATGCTTATATGGTCTTAAACAGAGGCTGCTTTAGTCACAGAATGGGATGCCCTGGGCAGGAATGGACCTGGCAGGGTCCAGTAGGGCTTTGGCCAGCAAAAGTGTCTTTATCAGGCTAATTTCAAATATGATAAGAGCAAATGCTTATATGGTCTTAAACAGAGGCTGCTGTAGTCACAGAATGGGATGCCCCGGGCAGGAATCGAGCTGGCAGGGTCCAGTAGTGCTTTGGCCAGCAAAAGTGTCTTTATCAGGCCTAATTTCAAATATGATAAGAGCAAATGCTTATATGGTCTTAAACAGAGGCTGCTTTAGTCACAGAATGGGATGCCCTGGGCAGGAATGGACCTGGCAGGGTCCAGTAGGGCTTTGGCCAGCAAAAGTGTCTTTATCAGGCTAATTTCAAATATGATAAGAGCAAATGCTTATATGGTCTTAAACAGAGGCTGCTTTAGTCACAGAATGGGATGCCCCGGGCAGGAATCGAGCTGGCAGGGTCCAGTAGTGCTTTGGCCAGCAAAAGTGTCTTTATCAGGCCTAATTTCAAATATGATAAGAGCAAATGCTTATATGGTCTTAAACAGAGGCTGCTTTAGTCACAGAATGGGATGCCCTGGGCAGGAATGGACCTGGCAGGGTCCAGTAGGGCTTTGGCCAGCAAAAGTGTCTTTATCAGGCTAATTTCAAATATGATAAGAGCAAATGCTTATATGGTCTTAAACAGAGGCTGCTGTAGTCACAGAATGGGATGCCCCGGGCAGGAATCGAGCTGGCAGGGTCCAGTAGGGCTTTGGCCAGCAAAAGTGTCTTTATCAGGCCTAATTTCAAATATGATAAGAGCAAATGCTTATATGGTCTTAAACAGAGGCTGCTTTAGTCACAGAATGGGATGCCCTGGGCAGGAATGGACCTGGCAGGGTCCAGTAGGGCTTTGGCCAGCAAAAGTGTCTTTATCAGGCTAATTTCAAATATGATAAGAGCAAATGCTTATATGGTCTTAAACAGAGGCTGCTTTAGTCACAGAATGGGATGCCCCGGGCAGGAATCGAGCTGGCAGGGTCCAGTAGTGCTTTGGCCAGCAAAAGTGTCTTTATCAGGCTAATTTCAAATATGATAAGAGCAAATGCTTATATGGTCTTAAACAGAGGCTGCTGTAGTCACAGAATGGGATGCCCCGGGCAGGAATCGAGCTGGCAGGGTCCAGTAGGGCTTTGGCCAGCAAAAGTGTCTTTATCAGGCCTAATTTCAAATATGATAAGAGCAAATGCTTATATGGTCTTAAACAGAGGCTGCTTTAGTCACAGAATGGGATGCCCTGGGCAGGAATCGACCTGGCAGGGTCCAGTAGGGCTTTGGCCAGCAAAAGTGTCTTTATCAGGCTAATTTCAAATATGATAAGAGCAAATGCTTATATGGTCTTAAACAGAGGCTGCTTTAGTCACAGAATGGGATGCCCCGGGCAGGAATCGAGCTGGCAGGGTCCAGTAGTGCTTTGGCCAGCAAAAGTGTCTTTATCAGGCTAATTTCAAATATGATAAGAGCAAATGCTTATATGGTCTTAAACAGAGGCTGCTTTAGTCACAGAATGGGATGCCCTGGGCAGGAATCGAGCTGGCAGGGTCCAGTAGTGCTTTGGCCAGCAAAAGTGTCTTTATCAGGCCTAATTTCAAATATGATAAGAGCAAATGCTTATATGGTCTTAAACAGAGGCTGCTGTAGTCACAGAATGGGATGCCCCGGGCAGGAATCGAGCTGGCAGGGTCCAGTAGGGCTTTGGCCAGCAAAAGTGTCTTTATCAGGCTAATTTCAAATATGATAAGAGCAAATGCTTATATGGTCTTAAACAGAGGCTGCTGTAGTCACAGAATGGGATGCCCCGGGCAGGAATCGAGCTGGCAGGGTCCAGTAGGGCTTTGGCCAGCAAAAGTGTCTTTATCAGGCCTAATTTCAAATATGATAAGAGCAAATGCTTATATGGTCTTAAACAGAGGCTGCTTTAGTCACAGAATGGGATGCCCCGGGCAGGAATCGAGCTGGCAGGGTCCAGTAGTGCTTTGGCCAGCAAAAGTGTCTTTATCAGGCTAATTTCAAATATGATAAGAGCAAATGCTTATATGGTCTTAAACAGAGGCTGCTGTAGTCACAGAATGGGATGCCCCGGGCAGGAATCGAGCTGGCAGGGTCCAGTAGTGCTTTGGCCAGCAAAAGTGTCTTTATCAGGCCTAATTTCAAATATGATAAGAGCAAATGCTTATATGGTCTTAAACAGAGGCTGCTTTAGTCACAGAATGGGATGCCCCGGGCAGGAATCGAGCTGGCAGGGTCCAGTAGTGCTTTGGCCAGCAAAAGTGTCTTTATCAGGCTAATTTCAAATATGATAAGAGCAAATGCTTATATGGTCTTAAACAGAGGCTGCTGTAGTCACAGAATGGGATGCCCCGGGCAGGAATCGAGCTGGCAGGGTCCAGTAGGGCTTTGGCCAGCAAAAGTGTCTTTATCAGGCCTAATTTCAAATATGATAAGAGCAAATGCTTATATGGTCTTAAACAAAGGCTGCTTTAGTCACAGAATGGGATGCCCTGGGCAGGAATCGACCTGGCAGGGTCCAGTAGGGCTTTGGCCAGCAAAAGTGTCTTTATCAGGCTAATTTCAAATATGATAAGAGCAAATGCTTATATGGTCTTAAACAGAGGCTGCTTTAGTCACAGAATGGGATGCCCCGGGCAGGAATCGAGCTGGCAGGGTCCAGTAGTGCTTTGGCCAGCAAAAGTGTCTTTATCAGGCTAATTTCAAATATGATAAGAGCAAATGCTTATATGGTCTTAAACAGAGGCTGCTGTAGTCACAGAATGGGATGCCCCGGGCAGGAATCGAGCTGGCAGGGTCCAGTAGTGCTTTGGCCAGCAAAAGTGTCTTTATCAGGCTAATTTCAAATATGATAAGAGCAAATGCTTATATGGTCTTAAACAGAGGCTGCTGTAGTCACAGAATGGGATGCCCCGGGCAGGAATCGAGCTGGCAGGGTCCAGTAGTGCTTTGGCCAGCAAAAGTGTCTTTATCAGGCCTAATTTCAAATATGATAAGAGCAAATGCTTATATGGTCTTAAACAGAGGCTGCTTTAGTCACAGAATGGGATGCCCCGGGCAGGAATCGAGCTGGCAGGGTCCAGTAGTGCTTTGGCCAGCAAAAGTGTCTTTATCAGGCTAATTTCAAATATGATAAGAGCAAATGCTTATATGGTCTTAAACAGAGGCTGCTGTAGTCACAGAATGGGATGCCCCGGGCAGGAATCGAGCTGGCAGGGTCCAGTAGGGCTTTGGCCAGCAAAAGTGTCTTTATCAGGCCTAATTTCAAATATGATAAGAGCAAATGCTTATATGGTCTTAAACAGAGGCTGCTTTAGTCACAGAATGGGATGCCCTGGGCAGGAATCGACCTGGCAGGGTCCAGTAGGGCTTTGGCCAGCAAAAGTGTCTTTATCAGGCTAATTTCAAATATGATAAGAGCAAATGCTTATATGGTCTTAAACAGAGGCTGCTTTAGTCACAGAATGGGATGCCCCGGGCAGGAATCGAGCTGGCAGGGTCCAGTAGTGCTTTGGCCAGCAAAAGTGTCTTTATCAGGCTAATTTCAAATATGATAAGAGCAAATGCTTATATGGTCTTAAACAGAGGCTGCTGTAGTCACAGAATGGGATGCCCCGGGCAGGAATCGAGCTGGCAGGGTCCAGTAGGGCTTTGGCCAGCAAAAGTGTCTTTATCAGGCCTAATTTCAAATATGATAAGAGCAAATGCTTATATGGTCTTAAACAGAGGCTGCTTTAGTCACAGAATGGGATGCCCTGGGCAGGAATCGACCTGGCAGGGTCCAGTAGGGCTTTGGCCAGCAAAAGTGTCTTTATCAGGCTAATTTCAAATATGATAAGAGCAAATGCTTATATGGTCTTAAACAGAGGCTGCTTTAGTCACAGAATGGGATGCCCCGGGCAGGAATCGAGCTGGCAGGGTCCAGTAGTGCTTTGGCCAGCAAAAGTGTCTTTATCAGGCTAATTTCAAATATGATAAGAGCAAATGCTTATATGGTCTTAAACAGAGGCTGCTTTAGTCACAGAATGGGATGCCCCGGGCAGGAATCGAGCTGGCAGGGTCCAGTAGTGCTTTGGCCAGCAAAAGTGTCTTTATCAGGCTAATTTCAAATATGATAAGAGCAAATGCTTATATGGTCTTAAACAGAGGCTGCTGTAGTCACAGAATGGGATGCCCCGGGCAGGAATCGAGCTGGCAGGGTCCAGTAGTGCTTTGGCCAGCAAAAGTGTCTTTATCAGGCTAATTTCAAATATGATAAGAGCAAATGCTTATATGGTCTTAAACAGAGGCTGCTGTAGTCACAGAATGGGATGCCCCGGGCAGGAATCGAGCTGGCAGGGTCCAGTAGTGCTTTGGCCAGCAAAAGTGTCTTTATCAGGCCTAATTTCAAATATGATAAGAGCAAATGCTTATATGGTCTTAAACAGAGGCTGCTTTAGTCACAGAATGGGATGCCCCGGGCAGGAATCGAGCTGGCAGGGTCCAGTAGTGCTTTGGCCAGCAAAAGTGTCTTTATCAGGCTAATTTCAAATATGATAAGAGCAAATGCTTATATGGTCTTAAACAGAGGCTGCTGTAGTCACAGAATGGGATGCCCCGGGCAGGAATCGAGCTGGCAGGGTCCAGTAGGGCTTTGGCCAGCAAAAGTGTCTTTATCAGGCCTAATTTCAAATATGATAAGAGCAAATGCTTATATGGTCTTAAACAGAGGCTGCTTTAGTCACAGAATGGGATGCCCTGGGCAGGAATCGACCTGGCAGGGTCCAGTAGGGCTTTGGCCAGCAAAAGTGTCTTTATCAGGCTAATTTCAAATATGATAAGAGCAAATGCTTATATGGTCTTAAACAGAGGCTGCTTTAGTCACAGAATGGGATGCCCCGGGCAGGAATCGAGCTGGCAGGGTCCAGTAGTGCTTTGGCCAGCAAAAGTGTCTTTATCAGGCTAATTTCAAATATGATAAGAGCAAATGCTTATATGGTCTTAAACAGAGGCTGCTGTAGTCACAGAATGGGATGCCCCGGGCAGGAATCGAGCTGGCAGGGTCCAGTAGGGCTTTGGCCAGCAAAAGTGTCTTTATCAGGCCTAATTTCAAATATGATAAGAGCAAATGCTTATATGGTCTTAAACAGAGGCTGCTTTAGTCACAGAATGGGATGCCCTGGGCAGGAATCGACCTGGCAGGGTCCAGTAGGGCTTTGGCCAGCAAAAGTGTCTTTATCAGGCTAATTTCAAATATGATAAGAGCAAATGCTTATATGGTCTTAAACAGAGGCTGCTTTAGTCACAGAATGGGATGCCCCGGGCAGGAATCGAGCTGGCAGGGTCCAGTAGTGCTTTGGCCAGCAAAAGTGTCTTTATCAGGCTAATTTCAAATATGATAAGAGCAAATGCTTATATGGTCTTAAACAGAGGCTGCTTTAGTCACAGAATGGGATGCCCCGGGCAGGAATCGAGCTGGCAGGGTCCAGTAGTGCTTTGGCCAGCAAAAGTGTCTTTATCAGGCTAATTTCAAATATGATAAGAGCAAATGCTTATATGGTCTTAAACAGAGGCTGCTGTAGTCACAGAATGGGATGCCCCGGGCAGGAATCGAGCTGGCAGGGTCCAGTAGGGCTTTGGCCAGCAAAAGTGTCTTTATCAGGCCTAATTTCAAATATGATAAGAGCAAATGCTTATATGGTCTTAAACAGAGGCTGCTTTAGTCACAGAATGGGATGCCCTGGGCAGGAATTGACCTGGCAGGGTCCAGTAGGGCTTTGGCCAGCAAAAGTGTCTTTATCAGGCTAATTTCAAATATGATAAGAGCAAATGCTTATATGGTCTTAAACAGAGGCTGCTTTAGTCACAGAATGGGATGCCCCGGGCAGGAATCGAGCTGGCAGGGTCCAGTAGTGCTTTGGCCAGCAAAAGTGTCTTTATCAGGCTAATTTCAAATATGATAAGAGCAAATGCTTATATGGTCTTAAACAGAGGCTGCTGTAGTCACAGAATGGGATGCCCCGGGCAGGAATCGAGCTGGCAGGGTCCAGTAGTGCTTTGGCCAGCAAAAGTGTCTTTATCAGGCCTAATTTCAAATATGATAAGAGCAAATGCTTATATGGTCTTAAACAGAGGCTGCTTTAGTCACAGAATGGGATGCCCCGGGCAGGAATCGAGCTGGCAGGGTCCAGTAGTGCTTTGGCCAGCAAAAGTGTCTTTATCAGGCTAATTTCAAATATGATAAGAGCAAATGCTTATATGGTCTTAAACAGAGGCTGCTGTAGTCACAGAATGGGATGCCCCGGGCAGGAATCGAGCTGGCAGGGTCCAGTAGGGCTTTGGCCAGCAAAAGTGTCTTTATCAGGCCTAATTTAAAATATGATAAGAGCAAATGCTTATATGGTCTTAAACAGAGGCTGCTTTAGTCACAGAATGGGATGCCCTGGGCAGGAATCGACCTGGCAGGGTCCAGTAGGGCTTTGGCCAGCAAAAGTGTCTTTATCAGGCTAATTTCAAATATGATAAGAGCAAATGCTTATATGGTCTTAAACAGAGGCTGCTTTAGTCACAGAATGGGATGCCCCGGGCAGGAATCGAGCTGGCAGGGTCCAGTAGTGCTTTGGCCAGCAAAAGTGTCTTTATCAGGCTAATTTCAAATATGATAAGAGCAAATGCTTATATGGTCTTAAACAGAGGCTGCTGTAGTCACAGAATGGGATGCCCCGGGCAGGAATCGAGCTGGCAGGGTCCAGTAGTGCTTTGGCCAGCAAAAGTGTCTTTATCAGGCCTAATTTCAAATATGATAAGAGCAAATGCTTATATGGTCTTAAACAGAGGCTGCTTTAGTCACAGAATGGGATGCCTCACAGCAGACTTAAGATCAGTTCAGTATATATGCACAGTTAGTTACTATAAGCAGCCTGAAAACGCTAACAAAGGCTGGATGAAAAAAAAAAAATCTCCCTGTCAGCCAGCTCCGTTTTTCCTACCTTTCCCTGGCTTTCTGTCTGTCTCCTGTCTGTCTCCTGCCTGTCTCCTGCCTGTCTCCAGCCTGTCCCTGTCTGTCCCTGTCTCCAGCCTGTCTAACTGCCTCAGCTACACAGCGTTCTGTCTGTCTGTCACGAATGCAATAGAGAAATGAGGAAAAGCAAGATGGCCACCGTTAAATACCGCTGTGTGACGTCACCGGGCTTGCTGGCTGCTGATAGGCTGCATGTGACTGCCCCAGCTTGCACTGGCGCGGGATACATGTCCAGACATGTCCCGTCCGCCATCTTAGAATGCCTGTAATGTAAATGAATGGATGTTAAAGGAAAACTTCGAGTGATCGAATCGCGGGGAAATTCGGATTCGATCCGAATCGAATTTTTCCTGAAATTCGGATCGAATCCGGGTTCGTCCGGATCGATTCGCTCATCCCTACTACTAACGTCAGGTATCGGCAGATGAGCGTCTGTACAGAGGCGCTTAGAGCGACCGCTAGTAGATGCTCGTGTGCGTGTATCGGGCGCTGTAAAAGAGCGCCTCAGTCGCTGTAGTAAGCTGGCCGGCATTGATGAATGAGATGTATGATGGGCGCTCTAACAACAGTATAACGCTGCAGGGAGCGAGAGGTAGTGCCAGCTCAGTGTGGCCGACTCTCAGCGCTCCACACCATATTCAACAAAGAAACAGACATACACAGAGGCCGATTCATTAATAGCGCCAGGTAGCGACAGATGAGCGACAGTAGCGGCATTTTCAGAGCGCCCGCTAGTAGTCGCTGTGCTTGGCCGTTGTTCTGTAGTTGATAGCGACTCGGTTTGCCGTAATGTTGAATATTGGGTGAGAAGTCGCTATTTGACAGGTTCCGCGCTGTATGGGAGCGCATGACAGCGAATGGCCATAGCGAACGGCTCCCAGCATATTCATTAACAAATCACGCTCCAAAAATTCTGGCGCAGTGAAATGCTTGTTTAAACCCCAGAGCGCTGGCGGCGATGGGTTAAAAGTAGTTTTTTAACCCCCAAACAACCATATTTTTAGAAAAAAAAACAAACATGTTTTTCAAAACATTTTCTAATATGAATACATTAATATCAGACCTGTAATATCAATTCTGCACAAATTTTTTTTTTTTAACCTTAAAAAAAATATCTAACATTGCAGAAGTGGTCACAGAATTTTTGACATTTAAAAAAAAAAAAAAAATTAATAGCAATTAATTAAGAATATTTAAAGATTGCTCCATTGAAATGCATTGGAGAGCGCCAGGTAGCGAGAGGTCATACCTGTCGCTGTTCAAGGTCGCTCGCTGGCGCTGTGGGGTGAGGCTGGAATAATGATGAATGATTCGCTATCTGGCGCTCTGTCAGTCACTAAGCAGGAACAGCTTGATAAATGTGTGATTGTGGTGGGGAGCCGGCGTACTCGTGGCGGTGACCGTCATTACCGTTCGCTCACCATTCGCTACCTGGCGCTATCCCTTGTTAAATAAGGGCCACAGCGTCGGCGCTCTGGATCTGGTCGCTGTAGCACAGAGCACCAGACGCTGTTTGATGAAAGTCTATTTTTGAACACATATCCACCTGTAACAAAGCGAAAACACATGGAATTACATTGTTGTCAAATTGTGACATTAATACTTTAATGCCAGACCTGTAATGACAATTCTGCATAAAAATATAAAAAATCAAAAAAGTTTTCAAAAATGACTTTTTCTAGGCCAGGAGAGGTCACACAATTATTTGAGAGAAAAAAAATTAAATAAAAAACAAAAAACCCTGTTTAAACAGAAGAAAAGGAACGTCCATTGAAATGTATCAGAAAGCGACAGTGAGTGAAAGGTAATACCTGGTGCTCTGGAAGCTAGAGCGCCGGCGCTATACACTGAACCGCCTAATGATGAATCGAACGGTACATGGCGCTGTTAGAGTCGCTCACCAGATTCGCTTTTATAAATGTGGTATTGCGTACAGCGCCCGGCGTTCACCAGACGCTGCCTGCCGCTACGAGGGACTACCTGCCACTATCCCTTGATGGCACAAAGCTTAATTTCTTAAAGTGGATTAATCAGCAGGATTTTTACTATCCCGTTGCTTGGTTCTCTTACCTGGGGGGTCCCTATTTGATATGCATTGTGAAACCCCCCAGATTGCCCAATTAACTCACCGTTTCGCCGTTCCGAGGGCATGTGCAGGCTCTCATCCAATCAACACTTTATGCGGTGCATACTAATTGACATCATAAAGCATTGGCTAGAATTGAGCATCGTCATAGGGAGCGGGGATAGATGCATCCCTGGTTTCCCTTCAAAATGCATGTACATCCAGCCTATTTGAATGGACCAGTGGAAAGGTAAGTGATCACGGGCCACTGCGGGGGGTTTATATAGTGGGGCATCATGAATGGGGATGCCCCAGGGAGACTTAGGTATGAAAAGAGGAGATCTATCCTATCTAGACTATCATTCTATTCCAAGGCACCATTTGATGGAGTACCTGACAAGGAAGAGGAAGCACGGGGATGAGAGGAATGTGGGAAGGGAGAACTGTACAGTTCCATGAACTATTCCAGGGCACCACTGGAATTAGGTTTAAGACTATGAGGCTAATCCACTACTAGCGGCACGTATTTCCAGATGAGCGTCTGTATAGCGGCGCTTAGAGCTACCCCTAGTAGATGCTGTAAGCAGGTATCGGGCGCTGTAAGCTAGCGTTGCGGTTGGTGTTGGGCGCTCTAACAACAGTATAACGCTGCAGCAAGTGAGAGGTAGTGCCAGCTCAGTGCGTCCGGCACTCCACACCATATTTAACAAAAACGTACACACACGGGGAGGCCGATTCATTAATAGCGCCAGGCAGCGACAGATGAGCGACAGTAGCGGTATTTTCACAGCGCCCGCTAGTATTCGTTGTGCTTGGCCGTTGTTCGGCTGTTGACAGCGACTCAGTCGGTGTGCGGTAATGTTGAATACGGGGTTAGGAGTCGCTGTTTGACTGGTTCCGCGCTGTATGGGTGCGCATGACAGCGAATGGCCATAGCGAACGGCTCCCAGCATATTCATTAAGAAATCACGCTCAAAAAATTCTCGCGCAGTGAAATGCTTGTTTAAACCCCAGAGCGCTGGCGGCGATGGGTTAAAAGTAGTTTTTTAACCCCCAAACAACCATATTTTTTGGAAAAAAAAAAAAAAAGTTTTTCAAAACATTTTGTAATATGAATACATTAATATCAGACCTGTAATATCAATTCTGCAGAATTTTTTTTTTTTTTTTTGCAGAAGTGGTCACAGAATTTTTGACATTTAAAAAAAAAAAAAAAAAAAAAACATTAATAGCAATTAATTAAGAATATTAAAGATTGTTCCATTGAAATGCATTGGAGAGCGCCAGGTAGTGAGAGGTCATACCTGTCGCTGTTCAAGGTCGCTCGCTGGCGCTGTGGGGTGAGGCTGGAATAATGATGAATGATTCGCTATCTGGCGCTCTGTCAGTCTCTAAGCAGGATCGGCTTGATAAATGTGTGATTGCGGAGGGGAGCCGGCGTTCTCGTGGCGGTGACCGTCATTACCGTTCGCTCACCATTCGCTACCTGGCGCTATCCCTTGTTAAATAAGGGCCACAGTGTCGGCGCTCTAAATATGGGCGCTATAGCATAGAGTCTGTTTTTGAACACATATACACCAGTAACAAAGCGAAAACACATGGAATGACATTGTTTTAACACTGTGACAATAACACTTTGGTGCCAGATCTGAAAATAACATTTTGCATAAAAATATAAAAAGTCCATCAAATGTTTGTTTGCAGCCAGGAGAGGTCACACAATGATTTGAGCAAAAAATAAATAATTTTCATTGACAAACACGCTATTTAAACACAAACAAATGAACAGCCTTTGAAATGTATGGGAGAGCGACAGTGAGGCAAAGGAAATCCCTGGTGCTCCTGAACCTAGAGAGCGGCGCTATACGCTGAACCACCTCTAGTAATACATGTGACGCTACATGGCGCTGTTAGAATCGCCTTCTTAAATGTGGTTTTGCATACAGCGCCCGGCGTTCTACCTGGCGCTATCCTTTCTTACATAACCCCCTCTGTTTGGAGGAGTACTGATTCGGGTCAGAGGACCAATAGGCTGATAGAAGGAGGACTAGAAGACATTCACATCTGCCACACCAGCTCTGAGGCCATGGGCACTCTAATGTCTGGTCTGGTTCGGGTGGTGCTGATCAATGACACTTGAGTTTGTACAGGTCTTTCTGGGTGTTGGCAGGTGGGGGGGGGGGGGGGGGTTACAATGACCTTTGAAGTGGAATACAACATTCTTAGAAGAGGGGGTGCTCACTATTTGCTGCATATAAATCCGCTGGCTAGAGATTGGGTGAGGGCAAGAGGAAGGATAGATGGATCCAAGGAAATGGGGAGAGATTATTCCAGAGTTGCTGAAATGACATGAAAGCTGCATTTAGGTATTTATTTTAAAAGAAAACTACCTGCTGCCCTAAAAATTGAACAGAGCTTGTTTTGCCAATTGTTTATTTTGTGCATATTTGAAATGAGGAATGTAAAACATTTCCAGTAAATGTCTTTTAGAGCAGCCCTATCTTCCCCCAGTAGTTCCTTCCCATCACATTAAGGGGCTTATTTAAGAAACGCTAACAATACGACATCTAAGAGGCCGATTCATTAATGGCGGCAGGTAGCGACAGTTGAGCGACTGTAGTGGCATTTTCAGAGCGCCCGCTAGTAGTCGCTGTGCTTGGCCGTTGTTCGGTAGTTGATAGCGACTCAGTTGGTTTGCCTTAATGTTGAATATTGGGTGAGGAGTCGCTATTTGACAGGTTCCGCGCTGTATGGGAGCGCATGATAGCGACTGGCCCTAGCGACCGGCTTCCACCATATTCATTAAAAAATCACGCTCAAAAAATTCTTGCGCTGTAAAATGCATGCTTAAACCCCAGAGCACTGGCGGCGATGGGTTAAAAGTAGTTTTTTAACCCCCAAACAACCATATTTTTGAAAACTAAAAAAAACAAGTTTTTTAAATAATTTGGTAATATGAATACATTAATATAAAACCTGTAATATCAATTCTGTACAATTTTTTTTTTTTTTTACCTTAAAAAAATCATCTAAAATGGCAGAAGTGGTCACAGAATTTTTTTAAATTAAAAAAAAAAAAAAAAAAACAATTAATAACAATTAATTATGAATATTTAAAGATTGTTCCATTGAAATGCATTGGAGAGCGCCAGGTAGCGAGAGCTCATACCTGTCGCTGTTCAAGGTCGGACGCTGGTGCTGTGGGCTGAGGCTGGAATAATGATGAATGAGTCACTATATGGCGCTATCTCAGTCGCTAAGCAGGATTGGCTTGATAAATGTGTGATTGTGGTGGGGAGCCGGCGTTCTCGTGGCGGGGCCCGTCATTACCGGCCGCTCACCAGTCGCTACCTGTCGCTATTCCTTCATAAATAAGGGCCTTAGTCCTGCAGGGCCGGTGTTTGGCCCAGGCATCAGAAGCAAGTGCTTGGAGCCCCCAAGGTCAGATTGGACCCCAGGGCCAGATTATAATTGGCTGAAGGGGCTCCATCCTCTGGGGACAACACGATTAGTTTGACCAGCGGACAGCCATCCATGGAAGAGCCAGCTAGGGGGCGCTGTGTTGGAGGAAGAGTGTGACAGGACATTCTGTACCACCACTAGTGCACCATCACCATCTGTGTTACCTCTGAGCTGATTCAGCTAAATTTCTTTGGAAGCCTCTCATTCACTTTTCGCGGATGAGGCTGGGCAGCATGGAGTTGCCCAAGACAGAGCTCGGCTAAAGAGCATTGGCTGTGGTGTCTCCTCCTCGGTCACTGGAATTCCTCTCCTCCCGAATCCTGCAATCGCCCACTTTCCTTATCTTTCCAACGAGCCCACAGAGGTAGTATCTCTCACATTATTCTCCAGCTGTATATAGCCGCACCATCCCAAATTGAATGGCTGACAAGGTATTTATAGCAACTGCAGATTCCCTAGGGGGATAAGCCAAAACCCAGGATTGTGAAAATTCCAGGTTTTGGTTCACTTTAAAGTGGACCAAAACCCACGCTGATCAGCCCCGGAATCTATACGTTTCCAGGGCCAATCGAATCCCCCCGGGGCATCCAGAATTGTGATGCCCCACTGTGTGAAACCCCCCAGGTCGCCCCATTCACCTACCTCGTTTCACGGTGTGTCTAAGAGCAGCGGACGCATCCTGCTATCCCTTTAGCAGGGTGCATGCCCGCGCCGGCCATTCATAAGCACGCTCCCCGTTAGAGGAAGCGGAGGATGTGTCCGTCAGAGCTGCTGCTCTTAGATGCGCCATGGGACTGGGAAGAGGTGAGCTGGGGGAAAGGAACAAAACCCAGGATAGTCAAAATCCTCGGTTTTGATCCACTTTAACAAAAACTCCAAAAAATAATTTTTGAGAGTTAAGTGCCTCCCAATTTGGGGCTTTAACACAGCGAGGCACGATGAGGGCACCAGGAAGAGGTGAGTAAATTGGGCAATCTGGGGCATCCCCATTGAAAATGTGTCTTATAGAGTTGAGGTTGCTCCTCTAAAAAGCAGACCAAAAGCCAAGGTTATGACTGCCCCATGCCCCCCAGCCCCTTTGTCCATGACTTACCTTGATTCAGTGATCCCATGGCACATGTGCAGGACACCTGCAGTGATTAGTTATTTTCATGCACGGAAATGCATAATCATGTGTAGGGACATGTCAGGATAGCTCTTAGTCAGTATTTTCTCTTCACTGCGGCTGCTGCAACATCTCATTAACCTTCCTGGCACTGTCACAGACATTCATGGAGAGTCGAGAGTTGAAGATGGCATCAGAGAGGGAACAAATATTAAAATAAGAATGGAATGTATTCCTTTGAAGTCTCTGAACAAGTTGCAGGACAATTTACAACGAGAAATCTGAACCGATGTAAGCCTGTGCAATTTATTTTCCTCCTTGCTATAAATCAGAGGACCTCATCTACCATCCAAAGATTACTGGGGCGTGAAACCTATTTCTGCAGTTTGGATAATTCTTGCTATGGAGTATAGTTGTGTGTAGTGCTTAGAGGGCAAAACTGCAGATTTCCAATTCCCCAGAATATCTTTAAAAAGTCGGCAAAGGCAGTGTTGTGTGCAAAATAATAGCGGAAGGCTGGGGAGTGTGAAAACAGAGGCCCGCTCCTGATGCCAACAAGCTGTGCCAGCCAAGGATTCCTGGGTCACAACACTATGGCCGTGTAATTGTGTTAGAGGTTGCAGTTTTCTCATTTACATTAGCTCCCTGGAGCTCCTTTCAATATATAAATAATCCAATGTAATTAACTGTGCCTTGCTTCTTCATAATACATTTGGCAACCAATTTACTGTAGTTATGTTTGTTGGCTGGAATAAAATACTGGGTATGTGCATATGCCAACCAAAAGATTTAAGCAGAGGCCAGAATAGCTTGGAAGTCAGGTGGGTGGTGGTACTAAGCCACAGAACCACCATCATAAATGTTTGGGCCCCACAGAAACTACATTTTGGTCCTTCTTAGCCAGACATTCTGGATGGGTCTGGGAGGGGTGGCTGAGTGGAGCTGAAAGGCGTGGGTGAGAGGTAGATGTGGGCTGGAGCCTTTACCAGGCTAGGGGGTTAATCTGATGAGCTGGGAGCATCTGGAGAAGGTCAGGCAAAAGTTGCTGTGGGGCTGGCATCAGTGTTGACAGCTTGGCCCTTCTCCATGACTACATACAGGAGGAGGGGGCAAATAACAAATGGGACAATGGGGAGGGATGGAGCACACTTGCCTTCTCTGGGTGGTTGGCGAAGCCCTCCAAAGCTCTCCAAGACCTACTAGTCCAGGCCCTGCATTCACAGCCCTCTTCTCCCAATATCACCTTGTGGCTCCCACTTCCCACGCTTCCCGGCTCTTCACTTTTTATAGTGAGCCCACCCCCTCTCCTTATTGAGGTTTTGCGAGAGCTCTCAGGACTCATCTAGCAGAGGTCCCTCTGCCCTGGGCCAAAATGGCAGCGACCACGTCCCAGCCAGGCGCTTTCTACCAATTACAGAAATACTTACAAAAACAACAAGGCATACTTACCCAGCCTGCGTTGGGCTGGAATGGGGGTGGATGAGTGGAGCAGGGAGGAGGGTGGAAGAGTGAAGCTGTCTGGGTTAGTAGGACATGTGGAGTAGGTGAGAGGTGCAGGTGGGCTGAGCTGGCACCAGACTGTAAGAATAATCTGATGAGCTAGGAGCATCTGGAGCAGGTGAAGCAGAAGTTGCTGTGGTGCTGCTATCATGGCAGGCAGCTGGGGCATTTTACGTTGCCGGGCCCCATATAGGAGTCTTGATGTCATCCCTGCTAAACGACATCCTTGTGCTGAAACTTTTATATCCCCCATGCACATTAGGTGCAAATATGGCTGCCCCCAATGCTCGCCATTTCTGGCTGCAGGATATAGACTTTTAAGCCAAGTAGCTAACACCTAAACCCTAGAGGCAGCATTAAGATTTGCTAACCCCCAAGAATTCAAATGAGAAAAAACACAGATTTAGAAAGCGGACAAGCCCCATAACTGAATTTCCACTGAGGGTTGCACCATAGTACTGTAGAAAAATATTCGACTTACTTGAAAATATTAAAATCTAAATACACAAGACAGGTGAAATGCAATGATTGCTGGGGGGGGGGGGGGAGAAAATTACCTATTTCTGATCCAAGGTAATAGGTAGTATAAATATTAGAAGGTACCACTGGGATCTTGGAAATTTGTATAATGCTGCCATACTAGTACAGCCAACTAAGTGACACAATGGGGTCGACTCAGCATCGGGGAAATACACACTTTATCCTGATTCAGCTTTTCTTGCATGAGATTTTTCTTTTCTTTCATGCGAGTCAGAGAGAATAGTCCACTTCACCAACTGGCATGATTTTTTCACTGAAAAAGTGTACACCACCCCCCAGAAACAACCACCCCAGACACTAGACATAGGGCCTGTTGACCCTGCGGTATGGGTCTGCTGGGGACCCACTTGAAAGAACACCGGGCTATACTGATGGACGCCAGGCTCTTCTACACCCCCAATGCCCAAGAGGTGGCTCAGATAATCAGCGGGGGTTCACGGCATGTCACCCACCTGGATCCCTTAACAGTTAACAGCAGGAGGAGGCGGAACTTGTGTCTCCCTTCACTTTGGATGCCAGCGAGGTGTATAAAATAGGCCCTGTGAACATAATTTTCTGTTGCAATATTTTTATTGAAAGATATTAAAGAAACAGTTTTTTACATACAGTATCATATGCTTCCCAGTTGCTCAGTACACATCAGATATAGACATCGATACACATATCAATGGTCAGTTGTCTAGCTAGACTTGTCAGTATAATAAAGTGCAGTTTGATAATAACTGTCCAGCAAGTACTCATTAAAGTGGACCCAAACCCACTGCGATCGGCCCGGGAATCTATAAGATTCCGGGGCCGATCGATTCCCTCCCCCCGGGGAATCCAAAATCGGGATGCCCCGCTATGTGAAACCCCCCAGGTTGCCCCATACACTTACCTTCAGCGTGCTTGGAGCCGTTGCTCATAGACGAAGCCTTAGACGACGTGATGTCAGCGGCTCCGAGCGCACTGATTGGATGAGCGGCCGGGCATGCGCCGTAGGACTGGGAAGAGGTTGGTTTCGGCGATCTGGGGGGTTTCACTCAGTGGGGCACCCCCGATCAGGGTGCCCTGGGGGAAAGGACCAAAACCCAGGATAGTCAAAATCTGGGGTTTTGGTCCACTTTAAAACAATACAATAGGAGTAAACTGAATTGTAAATTTCTCAGCCAATAACCCACACTATACTGGGAACGCCCTAAGCAAGAGAGGAAAAAACATCCCTGCAATGGCCCTGGCCATTTGATCTTTCTGTGAGTGCAAATTGTGGTAACTTACGTGGGGGAGATCTACAGCTACTTCCGGTTTCACAGTGTACAAAAACCTTTTGCTAAGAACATAAACCAGAAGAAATGGATATATAGAGAGAAACTATAGAAGAAGAGCAGAAGAAAAGAGAAGTCAGGTACCTGTGCCACACCGTGAGCCCAAGAACTATCATCCTACCACTATGAGTCAGGTTGTAAATTAATGTGCTGCATCCAAGGTTTACATGTCTAAGTAAGTACGTTTACTGGTCAATTTCTCATTGATAAAGAATCCATCGACACTAGTACTAACGTCACTAATGGATAAAAAATGTTTCTTCCAAGCAGTGGCAACCACCTGTTTTGCTGCCATGAGAACAAAAGTCAACAGATTAAACTGGTATTTCGAGAGCCCAAATGGTTTGCTGTGCAACAGCACTGTCCAGGAACTTCTGCTAACAGGAACTTAGAAAATTTGGCGAAGCAGGTTAAAAACCTTAGTCCAGGGGCGTGGCTTGGCCGGGGAGCGGAATGGCGGCGTGAGTTGAGAGCTCTCGGCGGAGTCCCCACATAAGCTACGGTTCCTGCGCTCTAGTTTGGCCATGGGTCATATTAACAAACCTGGGGCATCCACTAAGACCCCCCGAGCTTCCCAGACCCCGAAGCTGGGCACTAGGAGGCTGCCGGAGTTGTTTAGCAACCAGCGGTCAGAGGACGCTTACCCACAAGGAGCCAAGATGGCGGAGGCCCCCTCGCCGGGGTCTTCACCGGAGAGAGAAGCAGAGGTGGCGTCGGACGGAGAGGATGGCGGGCTGTCTGCCCAACTCAGCCAACTCCCTACGCGCAGTGAGCTCGCCAAATTCGTGGGAGAGATAAAGACTTCGATTGCGGATCTGAAAGACGACATGCGGAAGCTGTCCAACCGCGTGGAGAGAGTGGAGAGGGAGGAAGCCAACACCAACAACAGGCTGTCGGAGATGAAGGAGGTGGTGATGGCGCACAACAGGCACCTTATGAATGTCCACAGACCCCTGGAAGATCTGGACAATCGTAACAGGAGATGTAATATCAGAGTCCGAGGAGTCCCTGAAGCAGTGGTCCAGACCCAGGAGGCCCTGATGTCTATTTTCAACTCCTTGTTGGAGAGGCCGCCAGGCACTCCGATTTTGTAAGGGCTCACAGAGCTCTTCGTCCCAGGAGCGGCGGAGAGGCTCCCCCCCGAGATATTATTTGTTGCCTTCAGCACTTTCAGCTAAAAGAGGAAATCCTCTCCAAAGCCAGAAACCAAGACGCTATTATGTTTAACAATAGTGAGGTGCAGTTATATCAAGACCTTTCCGGAATTACGCTGCAGCATCGAAGGGCGTTGAGACCCCTCACGGCATCCCTCAGAGAGGGGGGCATCCCTTATCGATGGCGTTTTCCATTCGCCCTCTCAGCCACGAGCAATGGAAGAACGGGAACTCTACGGATACCTGAGGACTGTGAGGCGCTGCGTCTTCCAATGGTCTCCCTGCCGGACTGGTTCAGCGAATTTTCCATCCCGCAGCTGGTGCAGAGAGCGGAGCGTCAGAAGCTGCCAGGAGGTCTTCAGAGGAGTGGCCGGGAGACCTCGTCTCCGCTGGGCGGCAGAGAGAGAAGCCAGTCGAGACCCCGGACCTGAGGCGCTTGGAGTTTCCTCGGAGTGCCATTCGTTCTGCGGGACTGACGTCGGCGGATAGATAAGCTCATTCACAATCTTTTTATCCCGTTGCAATGTTTGTTTAGGTTTTGCTCATTTCTAGGCACAGTTTATCGTTAGCACTGATTAAGATGCGGGGGGGGGCTCTCGCTCGCCTCCTCCAGTGGCGAATCCCCATTCCATGTCTATGGTGCGGGCGCCGCAGGAGGGGGTGAGGTGACAGCATAAGACGGCGGTACGGAGCGATGGGGGCTTATGCATTGAGATCCCTAAACCTGACCATGACTGGAGTGCTCTTTGAACTCCCGAGCCGCTTGGTGAGGTTATACACAAAAGTATGAGGGAACATTTCTGGTACCTGAAGTGCTATCTCGACCGGCTCAATATGTTTAATACGCTTAAGATGTTTAATATGCTTAATGTGCCAGGTTTGATATGCGTTTATATGTTTGATTGAAATGCTATTCCACGGGGCTGCGCATAGATAAGCTAATTCAAAATTTTCTTATCCCGATGCTATGTCTGTATAGATTTTGCTCAGCTCTATGCACAGTTTATCTTTAGCACTGTTTAAGGGGCGGGAGGCTCTCGCTCGCCTCCTCCGGGGGCAAATCCCCATTCCATGTTTATGGCGCGGGCGCCGCAGGGGGAGATGAAGTGACAGCATAGGACGGCCTTACAGAGCGATGGGGCTTATATATGGAGAGGTCTGGATCTGACCAGGACTGGATTGCTCTTTGAACTCCCGAGTCGCTAGGCGGGGTTATACACAAAAGGATGAGGGAATATCTCTGGTATCTGAGGTGATACCTCGACCGGTCCATCATGGTTAATACGCTTAAGATGTTTAATATGCTTAATGTGCCGGGTTTGTTATGCACTTATATGTTTGACTGAACTGCTACTCCAAGGGGTCTTCATCGCGATACGGGGGGGTGGGGCCTCCCCGGGGTTTTGTGTATGGACATGTCACTCCCGCTTGATGCCGAATTACAATGCACGGTTTGGCCTGGCAAGGGAGATATTCCGGATTGTAGGGGCAAGGGCCTACCTAAATTAACGACCTGCGCTAGGCAAGCGACCCAAGCTCCAGGCATGGCGGTATAGCGCATTGGGCAGATACAGTCCCGCGGCAGATTAAACGGGGGGGATGCGGGATCCTGTCTGCGTCCTATGGGTTGTATGTGGCGCGCCCTACAGGATAGGGGGATAGCGCGGTGAAAGCTGGTGGCCGGGATATGGGACGGGACCTCATCTCGCTGTCCTAATGTAGCGAGGGTATTTGAAGGGTGTGACGGTGGAGTGCCTCCCTTTAACTTCTCAACATATAGCCCTGAACATGGGGAGGGGGGAGTGGTGAGGGGTAGGCCCCCTTCTCCGCTCAAAAAGGCACACTATGAGCGGCTGTTTGGGGGAGTGTGGGGAGACTTCTACGGCGCCTGATGTAAATATGGCCCCCGGTGCCTCGGAGCGATGGAAATCGGAGAATAAGGGTTGTTACAGGAGTGGCTCGGGGATGGACATGGCAGTCTGGCGATCGGAATCTACTTGCTATTCAGTCTGACTGCCTGGAGGATTGCACGCCCTAAGTGACGAATGCATGGGCGGCAGGCCCTGATAGTCTGCATGCTGTAACTGGTGGAGCGAGCAATTCTGGCATCGGGGCTCCGCCGGGCCTCCTTTGGGCTGTCTCACTCAGTTTGGGGGTTCTCTCTTCAGGGTCTGGGTGTCGCTCTTTCGGCCTTCCATGTTTTTCCCCAAAAAGGGCCTTTTTCTGGGGTGGATCAGGAGAGACCTGTGTGGATAGGTCTATCCTTTCTGGGATCTGGGGCTTTGGCCCCAGGTCGTGGGGGACAACAGGGGAGCATTGTAAAGTCCCCGGGAAAGGTTGTCCCAGTAGTTTTCACTGGTGTGCGGGAAGTTATTTTTTCCCTGGCCCTCTTCGGTGTGTGGGTGTACATATTTAGTCTTGGTTTTCCCACTGTTAGTCCCTTGTCCTCTGTTTGTGTCCTCGTGTTCCCTCTCCTTTTTCCACCTCTGGTCTGTGATCTTTTCTATATTTCTGCCCTGTCGGTTTCTCTGTCCCTTACTCTGGTCCTCTTGGGAGGGGAGGAGTGCTCGATTCTGGTAAGGGGAAGGTGGTAATATTGCGGAGGCTGGGGATTTGACAGGGCGGGGTGAGCTAGCAATGGGGTCCCTGGAATTTAACATCCTATCCATAAACGCTAAAGGACTTAACTCGCCACAAAAAAGACACGCGTTATTTAGGGAACTTAAAAAGTATAAAGCACACATTGCACTGATCCAGGAAACCCATTTTCAAATCCATAAAGCTCCTTATCTGGGTAACAGAACATACACTTCTTGCTACTCGGCCCCCTCTCCGCATAACAAAGCGAAAGGGGTATCGATTCTGGTGGCTAGGGATCTGGACCTCCGGGTGTTGGCAGTGGAAAAAGACAAGGAGGGTAGATTCATTTTTTTGAAAGGGAGCCTTCCCAACGGGTTGGTCATCACGGTAGCTAATGTTTATGCCCCTAATAAAGATCAACAAAGGTTTTGCAAAGGGGTTCTGAGTAAACTGGGCTCCTTTTAGGAGGGGATGCTGATATTGGGAGGGGACTTGAATTGTGCGCTTAACCCTCTGGTGGATACATCGGATGCTAAAACTGCCCTTTCTTTTAGAGCTTGGAAACTAATAAAGAAAGCCCTGCAAGAGCTGGCTCTGATTGACACGTGGCGCCTAATGCACCCGTCGGGGAAAGACTTTACGTACTACTCACCGATTCATATGAAGTATTCGAGGATTGACTTCCTCTTCCTATCGCAGAGGAATCTGGAGAGGGTGACCTTCGGCTCAGATTGGTAATATATCATTTTCCGATCACGCTCCGGTAGTCCTGTCCCTGGCCCTCCAGAGTGGAGAAAGAAGGGAACGGAGTTGGAGATTAAATGAGAGTTTACTGAAGGATCCTGGGGTAGTGGGGAGACTCAGGCAGCATTTAGATATGTATATACAGGAAAATGTCACGGTAGAGGTAGACCCACTAACAATTTGGGAGGCTCATAAATGCACGCTGAGAGGGTACCTGATCCAGGAAGGCGCAAGAGCCAAACGGGAGAGAGGGGCGAAAATGGAAAGGTTAGTCCAACAGATTGCAGATCTCGAAACGAGGCACGAGCGGTCCCTTCAGGCGCAACAGTGGAAGGAACTGGAGTCCAAGAGACAAGAGCTCAAGGATGTCCTGTTCAGGGAGACGAGTAGGTTTTCCACTAAACGCCATGGCCTGTATTATGAACAAGGGAACAAGTCGGGGCGCTTGTTAGCTAGGGCTCTGCGGCCTAGAAATGGTAGATCTAGAATTGAGGGGATCAGGGGCCCAGATGGGATACTCTACCAAAAAATGGGGAGATAGCGGAATTGTTCAGAAAATTCTACATGGCCTTATATAACCTCCCAGACCAACAGGGGAAGGGGGACCAAGGGAATGTAATGGAATCCTACCTGTCCAACTCAAAAATGCCATCGCTTTCCAAGGAACAGGTGGAACAACTAGAAGCTCCAATAACAATACTGGAACTGCAGAAGGCTCTTAAAGAGACCAAACCAGGGAGGGCCCCGGGGCCGGATGGCTTCTCATCCCAATATTATAGGACCTTCTCTGCCCAGTTGCTGCCACTCATGATGCGAGCATTTGAGTCTACTGCGGCGTCAGGTTCTTTACCTGGCTCAGCACTGGAGGCACAAATTGTTGTAATCCCAAAGGGGGGGAAAGATGCTACGGACTGTCGGAATTACAGACCAATCTCCCTGTTGAATGTGGATGTGAAAATTTTTGCCAAAGCACTGGCGGGGAGGATTGCCACCCTGCTGTCGGATCTAATTGGTCAAGATCAAGTAGGTTTTGTACCTGGCAGAGAGGCCCGGGACAACGTGATCAAGGCCCTGAACATTCAATGGTGGGCGAAAACCAAGGGTATTAGATCGATCATGCTCTCCACCGATGCCGAGAAGGCTTTTGATCGGGTGGATTGGAGGTGGATAGAGAAGGTCTTGGATCACATCGGGCTGGGCGTGGCCGCTAAGAATAGGATTATGGCATTGTACTCTAATCCGGTGGAAAGGGTGAGGACGAACGACTGTGCTTCTTCCACATTCAACATACGTAATGGTACAAGACAGGGGTGTCCCTTGTCCCCCCTTATATTTGCACTGTCGCTGGAGCCGTTCCTGCGGAGGGTTAACTTATGCGGCGGCATTAGGGGTATCATGATAGGGGATAGAGAAAGGAAGGTAGCGGCATACGCGGATGATATGCTTTTTTTCCTGCATTCCCCGCGGGTGTCGGTACCTAACCTACTGAAAGAATTCGAGATTTTCGGTCGGGTGTCTAACTTGAAGATTAATTTTAATAAATCTAGCACCATGAACATTTCGTTACCGGATGCGGAAGTGGAGGCATTAAAGGGTATTTTTCCCTTTGGCTGGGAGAAAAGAAGCCTTAAATACTTAGGGGTACAGCTGCCCGTCTCACTAAACAGCTTGTTCCAACTCAACTTTGCCCCCATTGGGGCCAGAGTTAAGAGGGATCTGGAGGGGTGGAATTGGCTGCGGCTATCTTGGTTTGGCCGCATGTCGGTACTGAAAATGAATGTGTTGCCGAGGATTTTATACTTGTTACAATGTATCCCCATTAGATTACCAGAGGCTTTCTTTAAAGATTTGATGAAATCCTTTAGAGGGTTTATCTGGGCGGGAAAACCACCGAGAATTCGACGGAGCCTCTTGTTACTCCCAAAGGACAGGGGGGGGGGGGGACGGGGATCCCTTGCATGAAGTTGTACTACCGGGCGGTCCACGTGGGTAGAGTGGTGGACTGGCAGGTGAATGGAAGGCAGAAAGATTGGGTGCGCATAGAGGGAATAGTTGCCACGGGCGGAGGACTAGACACAGTGTGTACCTTAAAGTGGACCATCACCCTCCCGTGATCGCCTCCCTCCCCGCGGGACATCCGAGATCGGGATGTCCCGCGGGGTGAAACCCCCCCCCAAACACCCCAAATCCCCTTACCTAGTCTTCGTCTGTGAATGGCCGGCGCGGGCGCGCACGCGTCAAGAGTGACGCGCGGGAGGCGGCGGAGGAGCCGCTTATCCTTGGCTGTCAAATCGCTTGTCCGTCGCCGCTGGGAGCGGGGAGAGGTGAGTTTTTCGGGTGATCGGGGGGGTTTCACACAGCGGGGCACCCCGATCGGGGGTGCCCCACCGAAGTGGACCAAGACCCAGGATAGTGAAAATCCTGGGTGTTGGTCCACTTTAAGGAGAGATGGGATTCCTGCTATCGCTAGGACCCATCCGTTGACTGGAACTTCCCTGTCCATCCTGGGAGATCTGTGTAGGGGAAACACGCATTGGCCACACTCCCAGGTCATCTAACACCGATCATGGGGAACCCTGAGTTCCCTCCAGGGAGGGACTTCTCTCTGCTAAAGGACTGTGGGGGGCCTAAACCTCTGAGGATATATCACCTACAAGACAAGGGTGTGCTCAGAGACAGACAAAACTTGCAACATCTATTGGAAGAGGAGATCTCTGTCTTCACCTATCTTCAGGTCAGGCACTTCTTTGGCTCTAAGGGGGTAAAGGAGGGTATGAGAAATGAATTGACGGAATTTGAAAGGGCATGCCTGGGTAAGGGCCCTAACAACCATCTCCTGTCCTGGGCGTATGGCCTCCTGCAACGTAGGGACGGTGGGGGGGTCAGACCATGGGAGAGGAAGTGGGAAGCTGACATTGGCAGAACCCTGTCGGATGCAGAATGGCGCGCTATCTACAGGAATGCTCACAAAGATGTAATTAGCAGTTCAATGGAAGAGACAAATTATAAACTGATCACACGCTGGTACCGGACTCCTGAGGCTCTGCACTCCTTCTTCCCTTCAGTCCCTGATGTGTGTTGGAGATGTGGGCAGAGTGGTGCCCCTCTATTGCACATTTGGTGGTCTTGCCCGGGGGTGGTGGTTTTCTGGGAAAAAGTAAAGGATTTCTGTTCTCTTATACTAGGGGAACCCCTGGAGTGGAACGTGGAGACTGTCCTCATGGGCTGTTCCAGGGTTGGTAAAGGGGTTGCAGAAGGGGCCCCCCTGAGCCGCCATCTGCTGAATGCTGCTAAGGTCCTAATTCCGAGACTTTGGAGATCTCAGAGGTCGCCCACAGTCAAAGAATGGTTTAACCAACTGAACCATGTGGAGGTGATGGAAGAAATCTGTTACACTAAACAGGACAGATTAGCAGACTATCTTAAGATCTGGACAGCATGGGTAGGGTTCAAGGAATCGCTCGCCTACAAACAAATATGGGACACATGAGATGTTTTTGTAGGAGCTGCGGCTGGGCATATTCCCAGGGCAGGGGGGGTGATCATAACAAGAGCAGCGCCGAGGGGGGAGGGGGGTATGGGTAGTCTTCCCTAATCCTACATGGCTAGCGGCACTCCCCTACTGCTACTTATAAATTGATGACCACTGCTGCTAAATACCTCCCTCAATGCTATGACTACCGTAACTAATACTCCTGTGTCTATTACTAATACTACCACTGAGGTTTCTGCTTCTATTACCGCCGTTATCAGGCATACTAGGCATACTTTGAATAATGTCACTATCACCGCCAATGGAATCACCTCCCCAACTATTGATGTATGCGGGTGTCCAACCTACCGTTGGGCCTGTACTCTTGCTTCCCCCTTCGTTTTTGTTTTTATTCTGGTTCTGGTTCTTTTACTTCCTATCGGCCTTCTTACTTCTTCCATTCTTCCCTTTCCACGTTTCTCTCTGGTCCTATCCCAATGTGTCTCCTGTCGGGTGTGTTGTATGTTTTTAGTAATAGATGGATGTTTCGTGTTTATAGTCTTATGTGTGTCTCCTTAAACAAGTTTGGGAGGTGGGATGATGGGGGAGCTTTTAAAAAAATTCTGTGCACCACTGCCAACCACCTACCCTAACGGACGTGCTCTCATGGGAGCCCGGAAGAGCGATTGGTTAGATGTTGGGTATATCAGGCCCACGTCAGACTTTCTGAAAGCTGCATCTGTGCTAATTTAGAAGTGCGGCCTTTCTATGAGGGCTGGAGGGGCTCGATGGGCATGATGGGGGGGGGGTAGGCGAGTACTCGGGGTGACCCTGGAGTCCCACTCTCCCTTGGCGGGCCAAACTGGTTGAAGGTTATTAGTTACTGTATAGAGATGAAAAACTTATTCTGCCTGTCTGATTAACTTTACACTGTGTACTGTCTCATACCTCTTGGCTCGCCTATTATGAGCACAAATGTCTGTAACTGTTTATTGTGGTTATGTTGAAAACAATAAAAACAAATATGAAGAAAAAAAACCTTAGTCCATCACAATTGGCCATCCCCACCCAGTATGAAATATCACACTCAGTGCTACACCCTTTGAAGCTGTTTTAGAATAATTTGGGACTACGTTTGCTATCTGAGCTACTACCAGGTACCAACAGAACATTACTTTGTATGCTGCTTCGATTGTAACAATATTAACAGGTAGATAGTGGACCAGATTCTACCCCATTCTTTGCTGCTTTTAGTAGATCTAAGAACTCTTTCCCAACCAGATACATGACTGTGCGGTTTGGTTGTGGATAGTTGATTTATTTGTGTGTAGATAAAATAGGCCCCTTCCAGTATGGTCAGTTATGTTTGATTTCTCAAAAGCCGAAGGGAAGCTGTCAACTTTATTAAAGTTTGAAGCCAGTACTGCAGCTGGAGATATCTAAAATATTCCCTAGGTGGCACTTTAAGCCTCTGTTTCAGTTGTGCAAAGCTCAGAGAATAGGAGATGATGTACTTTGTTGACACCATGCGATCACCACCACTCAAATGCCTGATAACTATCTACTCTGGGGGGGGATCTTGTATTTTACCATAGGTTTAATAATGACAGACTTTTATGTGGACCATGAAAGTTGGTCCTGATGGCGACCGCAAAAACCCCTATATCTTTCTTGAGTATGTGGGCTGGTTCACAGTACAGCCCTTCTTTCAAACCAATACTTTACCCAGGGCTAGGTCCCCTTGGGACATTTTAGGGCTTAGAACTATGACCACGCCTTCTAATACTATAAAAATATATGCTTTTATTAAATATGTTTAAAATACTCATTACATTGAAATGACATCATTTACATCCATATGTTTGAACACATTCTTATCATATCACGTCTGTACTCCTTGCGGAACCTTTCATGCATCTATATTCCAACATTTCTGTTAGGGCGAGCGCTGCGTCTTCCCCGCGCAGCGCCCCCCTCCGTGCCTCTCCTCGGGCGAGCGCTGCGTCCCCTTCCTGCAGCGCTCCCCGCTTCACCGCCATCCGGGCGTCTGCTGCTGGCCCCCCTGGCTGCGGTTCCCCCTTACCTGGTCCCCGCGCTTCCTCCTCTGACCGGCATGGCCGCCGGCTTCCTCCTTCTGTGTCTGTTCCGTCTTCCCTGCGCGCACGTCCCCGGCCACTAGGGGGCGCGCGCGTCAACCTCCTCAGATTTAAAGGGCCAAGGCCCTGTTAATTGGTCTCTGCCATCCAATCCCTTTTTGGCGCTTCCTATAAATTAAACCCTGCCTTACTTCCTGTGCCGGATCTTCGGTGTTGTTCCCTGAATGATTATCGCTGTATTGCTTGATTCCTCGTGTATGACCTCGGCTCTCCTATTGACCTTCGAACCTGTGCTGCCCGTCCCGACCTCGGCTTGTCTCACCGCTACTGAACCCGCGCTGCCAGTCCTGACCTCGGCCTTCTCCTCCGACCACTGTTTGTCTCTGCTGCACGTCACTTCAGCAGTTTGTGGAACTGTGCCGCTGTTGGGGGGTAGCGACCTGGGAGTCACCTGCCGCACAAGACCATCCCGCCTTGCGGTGGGCTCTGGTGAAAACCAGTGGCTCCTTAGACTCCGCTCCCCTGACGCGGTATCTGCCAAAACAGTTCTGCAGACCCTGCGGGTCCACTTCTTCGCACCCGGTGCATAACAGTAAGATCCGGCCATGGATCCCGCTGAGGTGCCCTTGCCGGAGACTTCCGAACTCCCAGCGCTGGTGGCTTTGCAGTCTCGGCAGATTAATCAGCTTACCGCTATGATGCAGCAACTCTTGACCCAGCAGCTGTCGCCTTCTCCACCGCCACCGGTGCCGCCACCGCAGTCTCCAGCAGTTTCCCCATCCAGAATCCGCCTCTCCTTACCAGCAAAATATGAGGGGGACGCGAAGTTGTGCAGAGGCTTTCTAGCCCAGTGCTCTATGCACCTGGAATTATTGTTTGATCAATTTCCCACCGAACGCTCTAAAGTGGCCTTCATCATTAGTCTGCTCTCCGGAAAAGCCTTGGCTTGGGCCACTCCCTTGTGGGACCGTAATGATCCTCTCACCTTCACCGTCCAGGCCTTTGTTACTGAATTCCGTCAGGTTTTTGAAGAACCCGCTCGGGCCTCATCTGCCGAGTCCGCTCTATTGAATTTAACGCAAGGCGATCTTTCTGTTGGTGAATATGCTATTCGATTCCGTACTTTGGCCTCCGAGTTAGCATGGAATAATGAGGCCCTCTGCGCTTGTTTTAAGAAAGGTCTTTCTAGCAAGATCAAAGATGTTCTAGCGGCCCGAGAGATACCTGACTCCCTTTCTGAACTCATTCATCTCGTCACTCGCATTGACATACGCTTTGCTGAGAGGCGTGAGGAACTTCGCCTGGAGAGAGATTCCCAACGTGACAGGAGGATGTTCCGTTTGGCTCCCACCTTTCAGAAACCTTTGTCTGTACCATCTTCTCCAGATGTGGAAGCCATGCAGGTCGGCCGCTCTCGCCTAACCCCCGTGGAGAGGTCTCGCAGGAGAAATGAAAATCTCTGTCTGTATTGCGCCAGTCCTGATCATTTTCTAAGAGATTGCCCCATTCGTCCTTCTCGACTGGGAAACGGGCGCACCTAGACTCGGTGGGAGAGGCGTCTCTGGGTGTGTGTGCTTCCTCTCCAAGATTTACCGTACCTGCACAGCTTTGTCTCTCATCTGCCTCTGTGCTTAATTTGCCGGTCTTCCTGGATTCTGGTTCGGCGGGCAATTTCATAGAGGCCTCCCTGATCAAGAAATACGACATAGCAGTTAACCGCTTGGCCAAACCGTTATTCATCGCCTCAGTTAATGGAGATAGACTGAATTGTATGGTGCAGTACCGTACCAAGCCTTTGCTCCTTAAGATTGGCCTCTTTCACCAGGAATACTTGGAACTCTTTGTGTTACCCCATTGTACTTCCCCAATCCTATTGGGTCTTCCTTGGCTTCAGCTTCATAATCCTACCCTAGACTGGGTCACTGGGGACATCAAGGCGTGGGGTACAACCTGCTTCAAGAATTGCTTGAAAGCTTTACCAGTTCGAACCGATCATCCTACCACATCTCTACCGGGCCTACCCGAAGTTTACCGGGCTTACGCTGATGTCTTCTGTAAGAAGCAAGCTGAGACTCTTCCGCCTCATCGCCCTTATGACTGCCCGATCGACCTCCTGCCTGGGACCACTCCTCCTCGTGGCCGTATCTACCCACTATCCATCCCCGAAACTCAAGCAATGGCTACTTACATACAAGAAAATCTGCAGAGGGGCTTCATCCGGAAGTCCTCTTCTCCCGCTGGGGCTGGCTTTTTTTTTGTACAGAAAAAAGACGGTTCTCTCCGACCCTGTATCGACTATCGGGGTCTTAACAAGATCACGGTAAAGAACCGATACCCCTTACCCTTAATTCCAGAACTCTTCGACCGTCTTCGTGGCTCCAGGATCTTTTCCAAACTGGATCTCCGAGGAGCCTACAATCTGATCCGCATCCGCAAGGGAGACGAATGGAAGACTGCCTTTAATACCCGTGACGGTCATTTCGAGTATTTGGTGATGCCCTTCGGGCTTTGTAATGCCCCTGCCGTATTTCAAGAGTTCGTCAATGACATCTTCCGGGACTTGTTGTACTCCTGTGTCGTGGTCTATTTAGATGATATCCTCATCTTCTCTTCTTCCCTCGAAGAGCATCACCGGCACGTTCGTTTGGTACTATCCCGCCTTCGGCAGCATCATCTTTATGCCAAATTAGAAAAGTGTCTCTTTCACCAAACCGCTCTGCCCTTTTTGGGTTATACTGTTTCAGCCCAAGGACTACAAATGGACCCTAGCAAATTGAGAGCGGTTTTAGATTGGCCTCGGCCTGTTGGTCTGCGTTCCATTCAACGATTTCTGGGCTTCGCCAACTATTACCGTCAATTCATACCCCATTTTTCCACTATCGTGGCCCCCATTGTGGCTCTCACCAAAAAGGGAGCCAACCCCAAGTCATGGCCTCCACAGGCGGAGGCAGCCTTTTTAACTTTGAAAAAGACCTTCTCCATGGCCCCGGTGCTCACCAGACCAGACCCTTCTCGTCCTTTTTCTCTAGAGGTTGACGCTTCTTCCATCGGAGCAGGAGCTGTTCTCACACAGAGGTCTCCTTCAGGGAAAAATCATACTTGTGGGTTCTTTTCTAGGACTTTTTCTTCCGCGGAGCGAAATTATTCTATTGGGGATCGTGAACTCCTGGCTATCAAATTAGCTCTTGAAGAGTGGAGACATCTTCTAGAAGGGTCGCTTCACCCCATATCTATTTTTACCGACCATAAGAACCTTTTGTATCTTCAAACTGCTCAACGCTTGAATCCTCGCCAAGCTCGTTGGTCACTATTCTTCGCGCGGTTTAATTTCCGCATTCATTTTCGACCTGCCTCTAAGAACATCAGGGCAGATGCTCTATCTCGCTCCTCGGACGTCACAGACGTGGACGCTGCTCCTCAGTTCATTATATCTCCTGATCATTTGGTTCTTTCCGCTCCTGCCTCCCTAGTGCAGGCTCCGCCTGGGAAAACCTTTGTCCCGGTTCGCAGACGCCTCCAAATATTAAAATGGGGTCATGCTTCCCGTATTGCCGGGCATGCTGGTATCAAAAAGTCTAACGCAATTATTGCCAGATATTATTGGTGGCCCTCCATTGAGAAGGATGTGGCAGAATTCGTGCAAGCTTGTACCACCTGTGCACGTAATAAAACGCCTCGCCAAAGACCGGCGGGTCTTCTTCATCCTCTTCCTATTCCTGAAATCCCTTGGTCTCACATCGCTATGGACTTTATCACGGATCTTCCTCCATCTCAAGGCAATACAGTGATCTGGGTTGTTGTGGATCGTTTTTCAAAAATGGCGCACTTCGTTCCGCTTCCAGGACTCCCATCCGCTCCTCAGTTGGCTAAGAACTTTTTTAAACATATTTTTCGGCTCCATGGACTTCCTTCCCACATTGTCTCCGACAGGGGAGTTCAGTTTGTTTCAAAATTCTGGAGGGCTCTCTGTACTCAGTTAAAGGTGAAATTAGATTTTTCCTTGGCTTACCACCCCCAGTCCAACGGCCAAGTGGAGAGGGTCAATCAGGTTCTAGGACAATATCTACGTCACTTTGTTTCGGCCCGACAAGACGACTGGGTCGATCTCTTGCCATGGGCGGAGTTCTCTTATAATTTCAAAGATTCTGAAGCCACAAAGAAATCTCCATTCTTCATTGTTTATGGCCGCCAACCTTTGCCTCCTCTACCCTTACCTACACAGTCGGGGGTACCCGCCGTGGATGACTTAACACAGTTTTTTTCCTCTATCTGGCGTGAAACACGACATTCTCTTGTTCTAGCCTCTACCCGCATGAAGAGCAGCGCTAATAAAAGAAGGAGAATCGCTCCTGTTTTCTCTCCTGGAGATAAAGTTTGGCTTTCAGCCAAGTACATTCGTTTCAAGATACCCAGTTATAAATTGGGCCCTCGCTATTTAGGGCCGTACAGGATCAAGCAACAAATTAATCCGGTCTGTTACAAACTTCATTTGCCAGCCTCCTTACGTATTCCCAACTCTTTTCATGTTTCATTATTAAAACCTCTGACGACTAATCGATTCTCTTCTAAAACGTTGGAGCCACTTCCGGTCGCGGGTACCGAAGATGCCTTCTCGGTGAGAGAGATTCTGGCTTCCAAAACATCCAGAGGGAGACGATACTTTCTAGTGGATTGGGAGAATTGCGGTCCTGAAGAGAGGTCCTGGGAGCCTGAGGAGAATATCCTCGATCGGAGCCTTATTTCAAACTTCCTCTGTCCCAAAAAGAGGGGGAGACCTAAGGGGGGGGGTACTGTTAGGGCGAGCGCTGCGTCTTCCCCGCGCAGCGCCCCCCTCCGTGCCTCTCCTCGGGCGAGCGCTGCGTCCCCTTCCTGCAGCGCTCCCCGCTTCACCGCCATCCGGGCGTCTGCTGCTGGCCCCCCTGGCTGCGGTTCCCCCTTACCTGGTCCCCGCGCTTCCTCCTCTGACCGGCATGGCCGCCGGCTTCCTCCTTCTGTGTCTGTTCCGTCTTCCCTGCGCGCACGTCCCCGGCCACTAGGGGGCGCGCGCGTCAACCTCCTCAGATTTAAAGGGCCAAGGCCCTGTTAATTGGTCTCTGCCATCCAATCCCTTTTTGGCGCTTCCTATAAATTAAACCCTGCCTTACTTCCTGTGCCGGATCTTCGGTGTTGTTCCCTGAATGATTATCGCTGTATTGCTTGATTCCTCGTGTATGACCTCGGCTCTCCTATTGACCTTCGAACCTGTGCTGCCCGTCCCGACCTCGGCTTGTCTCACCGCTACTGAACCCGCGCTGCCAGTCCTGACCTCGGCCTTCTCCTCCGACCACTGTTTGTCTCTGCTGCACGTCACTTCAGCAGTTTGTGGAACTGTGCCGCTGTTGGGGGGTAGCGACCTGGGAGTCACCTGCCGCACAAGACCATCCCGCCTTGCGGTGGGCTCTGGTGAAAACCAGTGGCTCCTTAGACTCCGCTCCCCTGACGCGGTATCTGCCAAAACAGTTCTGCAGACCCTGCGGGTCCACTTCTTCGCACCCGGTGCATAACAATTTCCTCTGTGGGCATGCATCTACATTCCAATATTCCCTCTATGGGCATGGGCAGACATGTAACATGTGTCGCCTAGTTTGGCTTTCTCAATGCCCTATACATATGACAGACAAACATTTCATATTAGTAAATTAGTATGTTAGTTTACAGCAATATATTGTAGATGATGAGGTAAGATTAAATACCTTGTTATGATAGTTCATCATGTGGCCTCTCATTCATGTACATCATGCAATTTCCCCTTGGAGAATTGGTGGTGCGCCAGTGCCCTTTCACCCTATGGAGATTATTAATTTAGTGTTTAGTATTGGTTATTTCATAAATTTTCCTCATTCATCATTTTGTGGGCATATCGACGTTGCCATCCTAAAATACCTGTTGGTGATGGTCTCCCCTTTAAAAGATTGTCCAGCTGGTCCCTAATTGGGGTATCTTTGGAGTTATCACGGGGAACCTATGTAGTAATCTGAAATAGACAGGGTCCCATTCATGAATGCCCATTACTTACATATCCCTGCTATATTACTGTAACATATGAAGTCAGAGTACTTGAAAAGATTGCCATACCTTTAATATCTATGCTGCATCGGGCAGCCGTGGCGGCAGGTGACAGTCCACAGAGCGGCGCCCATGCACTGCCCCCAAGCGCGCTGTCCCGTCCGGGCTCTCCCACATCTCACGGCAGCGATTATGTCCCGCACGAAAGGATACTCGCCCGTTGCCGCGCCAGCGGCGCTTCTTATGCGCTCCAGCACCTGGTGCGCATATGCCTCAACTTCCGGCTTCCGCCGGATATGATGCATCGCGTCACTGGTCTGGCTCAGTGGTCTACAATGCCGGCGCCATTTTGTTGGCGACCCGCCATTGTTTTGGAGACATAGGGGCTCTGACGAAAAATGCCAGCTGCTATGTGGATCGTCACCTCCAACCACTCGTCATAAGCCTACCATCGTACGTCATGTCCTGAGGATCCTCGACGACCTGTGGGTGAACCCCGAATCGACCCTGGATGTGGAGGCCCTGTATTCTAGCATCCCGCATGAGAACAAACTTGACATTTCCCAGCACAACCACAACTTGTTCTTGCTTCGGCTCTTCAGTTTCGTCCTCACCTACAACCTCTTTCTCTTTAAGGGCCAGCTCTACCACCAGATACAGGGGACGCCGATGGGGACCACTTGTGGTCCCACCCATCAGTCTCATCTAAGTATTAAGCACCAAACATGTCTAGCTATGTGGAAAGATAGAGATTTGGTTGCATATATCTGCAGATACATGTTGAAGCCACACCACCCCGACAAGGCACTTTGTATTTAGTGTGGTCCCTAATATATATATATATATATATATATATATATATATATATATATATATGCCCCATAATGGGGACATGTACTGCCGTTAGTAAAATACAGAGTGAGTAGCTCTGAAATATTTGATTGCATTGCATGTCCTAACTTTGGGGACTCTAAAATAGGAGTAGGGGCCCCACCAAAAGGGGCTCCTTAACGTGGCGTGGGGTTTAACACATGCAATTGCCATTGTATGCAAACGAAGGCCCCTAGTTTTATGTACAAGATTCATAAGCCTGTTTGCTGAATATTATATAGTAATGAGAGGGTTAAACTGAGCTGTAAATTGGTTGCCAGGCCCTGAATAATAATTTTGTATAAATAGTAGTGATGGAGCGACTCCCACCCCTTTTACTATGGGGAATAAGTACAAAATATGAGTCCTCAAAAATTATGATGGCAACCCTAGTAGAGCCCTGAAGGCTGGGTGGGTTATAATTTACAGGCGGCACGTGTTGAATTCAATGTGATGCACTACATGATCCCCCCCCCATAACATTCTCTATTATACCTTTTGTACTCCACCAAAAATATCCAAAGTGCCCCCCTCTGCACCTGTGTCCTATAGCAGCCACATCTTAGAGGCAGCTGTGCTGGAATATGCCAAACCTTATTTCTCAATATGGAGAAACAATCATCTACTTTTTACAATTCCGACACTTTACTATATTCTTATAATCTTGCAGATGAAAGTAACCATATACCTAATTTATTCTTGCATTCTCCATTCTGTACATCATGCTGTGTAGAAACTGCTGCTACTGTCCAAGCAAATCTAATAAGATAATCAGTGACAGCAGCACACTGCGCCCATTAGTATTATTTCTCCGCTGCAGCCTCTTGCATTGGATTACAGTATGTCACTGGGGTCCTCTTTGAAAATCGCCAATTATCCTCGCAAATATGCCGCCGTCCCATGAGCCCTTTCTGCCACCCTCTCACCTCCTCAGTACAGGCTGAAAAGCAGGGCCAACCTTATAGTTATGGGGCGCCATCTGCAAGATTTCAGGATGAAGGAAAGTGAAAGCGACATGGAGATAATATGAAAGAGAGGGGACATTAGAGAGATGCATGGAATGTGAAAAAGAGAGAGGCAGGGTCAATATGTGAAAAAAATGTGAGAGAGGCAGAATGAAGGAATGTAAAAAACAAAACAGAGCGAGGCAAATTGGAGCTTGGGGGGGGGGGGGGAGATAATGGATGATGAATGCAAAAAAAGAGAGAGACAAAGGAATGAAATAAAATAGTCTGGAAGGAATGTTAAAAAGGACATAGAGGGAATGTGGAAAAGAGATAAGAATAGAAGGAATTTAGAGGTAATGTGGAAAAAAAGATGGAGAAATGTGGAGAAAAAGAACATGTAGGGAATTTAGAAAAGAAATATATGGAGGTAACGTGAACAAAAAGACAGAAAAATGGAGATGAAGGATATGGAAAAGAAAACCAGTCAGGTGGAGGGAATGCCCACGACAGTAAGGGAAATGTGCAAAAAGGAAAAAAAGAGGGAATGTGGACAAGACTGAAAGATGAAGGAAACTTGTAAAAAGAGGGAGACAAGGGGGGCTTAGATAAATAGCAAGATTAGGAGATTGTAAAACAAAGGGTAGGGTGGAGAAAATGTGAAGAATAAAGATGGCAATGTGGGGAATGTGGAGAAAACTGAACAGAGAATAAGAGAAAAAAGGAGGGGATGTGAAAAAGAGAGAAAGCCAGTAGCAGCAGAGGAGGCAGTGAGGACAAGGATGTGGCATCAGAGAAGGAGACGAGGACCAGGGGACCAGGATATGGAAAGGACCAAGAATCAGCAATGGAGAAGGCAGATGAGAACTGGAGAACTTTGGGGTCGCAGCAAAGAGAAGTGTGGTGGTAGACTAGAAGTCAGCGTTGGCCTTATCTCTTGAGATGCTTATCTAGTGCTGGGCTGAGACGCCACCCTCCTCTGCTGGCGGCTTTTCCAGACCAACGCTAATTTCAGAGCATTCAGCAATATCAGTCTGGGGAAATTCCTATGCCCCCAATCAAAGAGGGGGGCAGCCTCAGCAGTGATCCTCATGGCCGGCCTGTGAGAGAGTGCCAGGAGCTCTAAACTACACCGGCTCTGTTTTTTATCCCCATCTATCCCTTTCTTTTTTCACATTTCTTTATAATTCATTAAACTGTTTCCATTTCTTTCATGATCCCTCCATCTTCCTTTCTTTCCTTACACACCTTTTTTATGTAATTTCCACATTCCCTACATCTTTCTCTTGTCACCTTCCTCCCATCTCCTTCCCCTCCCTCTTTCCCTTTCTCTCTCTCTTTCATTCCTCCTGTATTTCTATCTCTATTCTTTTCTTTCTCTTGTTACTTTCTCTTTTTCTTTCTCTTGCTTTCTTCATCTCTTGTTTTCTTTATTTCTTTTCATGTGTCTTTCTTTTTTTGCTTTCACCTGCTTTCTCTTTCTTTCTCTCTCTATCCAACAATATATAATTTAAAGAAAGGCAAACAACCGGGGTTTGGATTGCAAAAAAGAGTGTAGGGATTTTAATTGTGCAAAAAGAACATTGGTGCTGTGCTGAGGGATAAGTTTACACCTTATGGTGTACATAAGAAAGTAGTACAAAGTCCAAAGTTATAAGAGGAGTACCAGGGCTCCCCAGTATCCCAGAGCTCCTTACATAGGCAAAACAAACCGTTGGTTTGGCAGTAGTAATAAGTAAACCAGAAAAAAAGAGTCTTACAGGCAGCGCAGGTGGAAGTGAACCCTCGATGTTTCGGCTGCTATGGCCTTTATCCCTCTTGATAAAGGCCATAGCAGCCGAAACGTTGAGGGTTCACTTCCACCTGCGCTGTTTTTTTTTCTGGTTTACTTATTACTACTGCCATAACGGTTTGTTTTGCCTATGTAAGGAGCTCTGGGATACTGGGGAGCCCTGGTACTCCTCTTATAACTTTGGACTTTGTACTACTTTCTTATGTACACCATAAGGTGTAAACTTATCCCTCTACTTACATTGCTCATATTGTTGTGTATAAGAACGTTATTTGCTGATTTCTCTGCACAGAAGCGCCACCTAGTGGTCATACTACAGGGCTGCTGCCCTATTTTTTTCATTGTAAATCTGAATTGTAAAATTACACTGTATATCAGTACAGCACCAATGTTCTTTTTGCACAATTTAAATCCTTACACTCTTTTTTGCAAACCCCGGTTGTTCGCCTTTCTTTAAATTATATATTGTTGCATTTTTCCCCTGTGTGGTAGTACACAGGTTAGGAAGACTGAACACCATCTGTTTGTCCTCTTCCCTCTTCCTTCTCATTACTCATAGGTGTGCTTCAACCTATATTGTTTTAATTATTTCTCTCTCTATCCCCCTTTCTCTCTTTCTTTCCTTTGTTCTTTCTTTCTCTCTCTCCCCCTATTTCTTTCTTTTGCCTTCTCTCTCTCTCTCTTGCTCGCTCTCGTTCTTCCATTTTCCTTCCTTCTCTTACTTTCTTTCAATTTCTTATTTTCTCTTTTCTTGCTTTCTCATTCTCTCTCTCTCTGCATTTCTAATGTTTCCATCTTTTTTCTATCCCTATTCATCCCTCTCATTTTCTTTCTCTTTTCCACGCTCTTGGTTTTCTCCATTCCTCCATTATTATTCCCTCATTCATTCTCCCTCTCACTTTCTCCTTCCCTGGGCCTCTTTTCCACATTTCCTCTTCTTACTTCCTTTCACCTATCTCCCTTCATTTTTTCTTTTTCTGCATTCGATCTGTTTTTCTTGCCCCATTTCTGTCTCCCTCTTTCCCATATTTCCTCTCTTTCCATTTTGTGTGTGCGTCTCTTAGGGACACCATCATGAAATCCGGCACATGGCGTCACTTACCCTAAGGCCAGCCCTGGTGATCCTCATCTGCTAGCTGATCTTTCTTTAAATTCTCTGTCACTCGCACACTGTTGCACTGGAAGGCATATACTGGGCACCCGGGGGAGGATACATGGGGCCCTTCCGAATTAAAACAAAGATTAGCTGTTTCCTTGAATGTGAGACAGCTAGTGTAGCCTCAGGCTTTTGTTTTGGGTATAGATCTGCTTTAAAACAATTACCAAATCACTGTGAAGAAGTAACTTTTTCATTCAAGCCTAACATTGTGAATTGAAAGCTTAATATAAAAGTTACAAAAAGTCTTTCCACTATCCACTTGCCAGGTCTCTTGTTGCCATCAACTCTTCCCCATCGCTGCCTCCAAATATTGCTGGCACCTGCCAGTCCCTAGGAAGGATGGCAGCCGCTCAGACCATTTTATAACTAACCTGGGAGGTGCACATGAGCAGGGCAATTAGGATACAAAAGTCTTAAAGGAGCCACAGCACTCAACCCTGTTAGCTTGCAGACAACCTAAAATCTGTCTCTAAACTTGGTTAAAAACAGAGGCTCGGTCACACACATCTGCAGAAGTATGCTTAAGCTGCACCACCAGCGTCAAGGTGTCCCTGTGTGGTGCAGTCCTACCTCTAATCTCTGAGAGCCCCATTTGGGACATACAATGCAATAAATAAATTGGGAGCAGACTTACACTTTAAGACCTGGCAGTCCCTGCCACTGCCTCTGGATCTTGCTGCTGCCCAGTTGCTCTCTTGCTGCTGCTCTGATACCAGTCGCTCTCTAGGTCCTTGGCTCTGCTATCAGTTACCCTCCTTGCCAATGCTGTACAATGACTTTCAGAACCTCATTGCTATAGCCATTCGTCCTTTGTAGTCTCCCCTAACAGTGGGCCTGGGGGGTTGGTGGGGAGGAAGATACAGGGCTGTTTCTAGGGGAGGGCAAGCAGGGCAATTTACCTGGGAGCCAAAGCTATTGGCCTTTATCCTATCCTGCAGATCAGTCAGGGCCAATGTTGGTAGTGCAGGCCACTGGACAGGCCCCTCATCTCTCCATATTGAGCTCAGTCATGGGGAGGGGGCACTGCCTGTTGCTGTGTTACATCATGGCACATATCTGTATGAGACAGCAGCACCATAGTATGAGTGAGGGGCAGAATATTTCCTTACTGCACTGAGCATTATTTTGCCCAGAAACCGCCCTGGGAATGCTTACTTTGTGCACAGAGACAGGCTTCCCCTGAGCTTGAATAATGTCCTACATCTATTTTAATGTTTGGGTGTGATGTACAAAGGAAGTGATATCTGTAGCGGGAGAGTGCCTGGCCATGGGCACGCGCTCTGAGGAGCGAGGGGGGTTCTTGGACCTAGGGTACTGCGACTCAGATTGGTGTGGCATGTGTGGGGTGGAGGTGCACTTACTGATTCAGTCGACAGCTGGTCTTCATTGATGACACTCCTTGGTGCAAACAGGGTCCTTATTTGAAAGCTTCCATCCATGACAAACAGCATAGTCCAGCTACAGGTAATATCCATAGGTTACAGCAAACAGTTACAATCCACAGGCTTTTTCCATGGCTGTTACTCAGCTCCTCCACTACATTAACACTTCGTCTCTTGGCATAGATCTTAGCATAGGACACTCTAGAAGGGTTGGGTTTTCCCTTACATAACCTCTGTATTGTTGCCCTAACAAACTATGTTGCAAGCCTCAACCAATGGCAGGGCAGGTAATGTTGCCAATGCCACCTGGCTAAGTCTCTATTTATCTAAATTAAGAGGAACGCTAGACTATTTAATATTAGGTAGGTTCATTCCTTAGGCAACACTGCCATCATGTGGATTCATGATGTAATGATCCCCAAGTTTTGCATCTAACTGGTTTAGCTAGTATTATTTAAAGTTTCTAACACTATCAGGGCTTATCCCACTGACAGGGCTCTAATGTTTTCTATGTGTAGTGTTGCCCATGGTGTCACCCGTCACATATGTTTTTCTCTTTCCATGTTTTCCCTAGTTTTTACCTATATCATGTCAAATGTTACTGTTATCAAAGTGTGTCTAAATAAGCACCTAACTCATGTCACCTGGTTTCCCAGCTTTCTTTTTCATCAAAAGACAAAGGACAATACTGGGAAAAGCAGCACAAGTGCAGGTATCCATGAGGAAATGGTCACTTTAAACCATTTTGCAGGACAATAGCACGTAAGGAGCTCACAAGAAGTAGCCCCACATCACACGACTCCCCTCTGTATATTTCAACATTTTCCATAAACTTTAATTTTGGATACAACTCAGTCTTAAAGGTAGAGGATCCTCCAGCCTTAGGAGAAGCTAATTTTTGCTTAAAAAGTTCTTTCAACTCTCAATTCTTAAACGTAGCTGCAATTGAGGCTTGACTTTTCTTTTCTAAAGAACATCGAAGACCTGACTGCCATCCTCTGGAGATATCTGACAGGTTCACTATTTCACTTCGCGATCACTACAGCTCCAGCCTTTTCATTTAGCTCTCAGCAGCTAATTCAATTACCGTGTCAGTCTTTCTGCATCACAACTAATAACAGAGCTCACAGAAGCCACACAAAGGATCAGCCATGGCTGGCTAGAGCGCAGTAATAAACATCCATCAATATTTAGACACAGCTTAGACTGATTCAAGATGTTCTAAACATGGAGAACTCCGTAATGAGAATGTCAGCTGAACTAATTTCACTGAGAAGGTAAAACGCTGTTAGAACAGTTCCTTCTCTAACCTAAATTACTGTTAATCATATAACCCGAGGAAAGCAAAAGGTATATATGTATATGCCTGGGGCACTACAGTGAAATTAATTGTAGTCCAATCAAACTTCAACAATTGTTGTTTAATAGTAAGCAGAGTTGCGTTGGTCACAAAGTCTCTTCAATAGCTTATCATACAAATGAGAATATACATGGAGCTATGGAAATAATTATAGTCCCGCAAGAAATCAATATGTTCTTTAGTTCTATCTCAAACATGGATCTGATGCAGATCTATCAGTTAACTTCGTGCACTTGAAATCTACCAGTGCCCATTACATTCTTGTAGTTAGGCTTACCAAAACTCTTGCTCTTCACTAATATCAATATGGTGCAATTCACATGCACCTCCAAAGCTCATACATTCACAATAAGTTTATCCTCATACATTCTATTTTACCTTCATACCAATAACCTTCTATTTAATAAGTAATGCACTCACATTTAAAATGTCATAAAAGTGCTTGTAAAAAAATCCATCAATAAGTTCAGAAAAAACCCGTCCTCTCCTCTCGCGGCCGCTGAGTTTTGAGTTAGGCTGGGACAGATCCTGCTGTTATGTCCACTATGCCACCAGTTTGTTTCGATTCTCAGTAGAACTTTTTCAAGGCTAGCAAATGTTGGCAAGAAACCCAATATTTATAAAGGTAAGTTAATGCTTCCTGGTTGTGCCGTGTTTAAAAACCAATCCGTGGTGTAGAGGTCTCCGTTGATGACGCTTTGTATTATGAATGCACTCCACCATCTAATAGAGAAGTCACTTTTGGCTTTAATTCCTAGCTGGAATGCGTTCCACTGAGAACACTTTTGGTTTCGCCAAGGTTGGCAACCTACTCCCGGATGCGGAGTCTACTGAAGGACCTAGTCCTCGCTGGAGCCCCCCCCGCAAGGGAGGACAGACTGGCCTGCAGGTGCAATCAGGATCGCAGCTGGAAGTTTGGAAGCACCGAGACAATAAGGCATAATTTATGCGGATGAACAAGGGTATTGGTCAGAAGTTCAAGGGTCAGGACTGGCAACAGAGGTGCAGGATTAGAAGTTCAAGCCAAGGTCAGAACAGTTATCACTACAAAGAGTAAGCTGAGTTCAAGGTTCAAGCTGGGGTCGTAATAAGGTATTTGTCCGAAGAGTAGAGCCGAGGTTGCGGTTCAAGCCAGGGTTGTATAAAGGAAATCCAAAGAACAGAGCCGAGGTTGAGGTTCAAGCCGGGGTTGTAACAACGTATCAGTCGAATCTTCACATGCACGTTACCACACGTCTTCACTTACCCAATCTCGCGATCATTCCATTCCCACGACGGCCAAGGTGCTGGATGACGCACCAGATCATGCCCCTGCGCTGTTGAGTGTGGGAACCCAGAAATGCACCTGAAGTAGTGTTCTGTGCATGTGCTTCATCACAGCTCGATTGTCCTCACACCTTGTTTTAAAGTCCCTTCCCAGGCGCACACTATAGGGAGTATTTGCACACACGTTGCAGCTGCTCCACATGGGAGAGCTTTGAAGAAGAAGCAACATGCATAAGGCCAAGACTATCCCAATGGGAATACTTTACTAAAGTTCTAAAAAATACATACACAAAAGCCCGAAACATGGACAGACATTCACTATTGTTCAAAATTACAGAAAAAAAATGTCCCAGCTCTCAAAATGGCATACATTGAAACTTATGCACAAATAAGACAAAAAACCCCAATAAGTATTGGCGAATATTGCTTAAACCGAGGGAAAAAACAACAAAAACAATATAAGGATAATGATAGACATTTGCTGTCCATTTAACCCAATAGACTGCAAGTTATCTTTAGTAGATCAAACATTTTTGAGACAAACTGGTTGAAAGTCACTATGTCCAGACAAAAGAGGAGTGGCTGAACCATGTGTAAATATATTGGAAATAGTCAAAGTATTATAATACCTAATAAAAAAGTGATTCCATTTAAACACTACATAAACTGTGAAACCTCAAATGTAATACGCATCTTGACATGCCCCTGTAATAGATATTATTAAAGGGAAACTATGAACACCAATACAGTATTAGGATGGGAAATGTAATAACTCCAGTTGGGAGACACTTTGCCCTGTAGAACAACCGTGACCCTAAGGGCCTATTTATACAAGGCCTGGAGAGAATACTCCGGAACCCCAGAGGGGGCAGTATTGAGAAACCTACACTTAGAATAGAAACTAGATGGATTTACCGCCTACAGGCCTTCCAGTTCCCTGTTTGAATGAAACATTGAGTTTTGCTTAATATTTATAAAGATACATATGTAGCTTAGGATGTCCTATGCAAACAGGCAAGAATAAAACATGCGCTGAGACAAATACAAAAAGTAGCATGGGCCATATATTATGAGATTTGGTCTCAGTACCATTTATCATGGACAGGACATAACTCTCATATACAAGTAATTGCATCACAATTTATGTCCATAGATGTAAACAGGGGTAGTTTACATCTATGGACATAAATTGTCCATGTATCAATGGCTGTATGATCACAAACATAATATACAAAGCATTAGGCGATGCCTTACAGTGGATTTTATTAGTACTAAATAGGCTAGTGGTTTTGTGTTGGTACTAAATGAATCACAAACATAATTAATAATCCAGTGGGTCCTTTTGGACATGGAAATAGGCAGATGGAGGATAATTTTTCTCCGCCATAAAAAACTTTTTCACCATGTCTGACAGTATATATAATAGGTATCAATATGATATGCCAGCTAATTACATAATTACAGATAAGATATAAATTTAGTGTTTAATAAAAAAACGGCTGTTCAATTGCAAGCAATTAAATTCATACCTTAAAGTTAATCAGTTTTTATTAGTTCATGATTTTGACATTAATGCTTGAGCTCCATAGGCAATGCTTTAATTAACTGTCAGCATGTATGCAATATGCAATAATGTGGCATGATACCAACATGAGTGAACCCTGGACCAAATTGTCTGTTTTGTCAGGCACTACAACAAAATGGCCACATGGCTGTAATGCAACGACATCTATGAAGTATGAAGTATGTGTATAGTGGACGTGCGCGCCGCGGAATCTGGGCTTGCGCCGATAATAGGCAGGCAAGTTAGGAGGGGTCCAAGCCGGAGCGCATTTAATCACGGCAGTGTGGCACAGAGGGTTTATCCAGGCTGACAGCCATTAGCCTCTGCCACCCACCTCTTGACTGCAGTCCCGATTGGGGAGGACAACAGTAATCAGTGGGGTGGCTTCTCTGGGATATAGCAGCATCACCCGTGCTCAACCCTCAGCTTTACCACAGCGACACCACTTCAATGGAAACAGTAAGTCCATTATATTCCATTACCAGCCTTATTATAATGATTGACAGGATAATTCTTACCCATCTTTTTAGGTATAAACAATATACCAAAAACCCAACAATAACAGCTCACAATCTAATCCTGGGAGCAGCACATGAGGTGGATGGACCAAAACTCACCCTGGAATCTATGAGACCAGGGCAGGCATACTCTCTCCCCCCAGGGCACCCCAATTGGGGGTGCCCCACTGTGATTTTATTTTATTTTTTACAGGGCATTGAGAAAGTCTGATAGGTTGGAACATGTCCGCCTGTATTTATACAATAGAGGAGTATATACATATGGGAACATGATGAATATAAATATTTAAGAACATCTGCAACCTATGTGTCATAGCAAGCATTTGATATATTTATATATGTATTTATACAATGTGCACCTATCAATTATTTTTAATATGACTCAATAAAAATACCATTTTGTGAGTACTCACCTGTAAAATGGTTATTACGAGTATGTCACACACCCCACCTCCAAATATTCATGACACTTGGGAACCTGGCCTGTAGAGGGCGATCTTGTAGAGATGACATGGAAAAAGGAGCCCTTCCTGGCCCATAAGTACTGGGTTCCTCCCACTATTCCTCAGTGAAGCAGTGAAGAACCAGGAAGAGCAAATTATATTCAATAATTGAAAAATAGTTTGAAAATAATAATCACCATATAAAGGATCCCTTAGAACAAAAAAGGGCGGGGGAAGTGGGGTGTGTGACATACTCGTAATAACTATTTTACAGGTGAGTACTCACAAAATGGTATTATTCCTAGTATGTCACACACCCCACTTCCAAATATTCATGACACTTGGGACATCCAATAGCAGTGTCTATAATGGGTGGGTATCCCCAAGGAATAATGCATAACTTAAATTACTGCAGCTTGCAGAATTTTGCGGGCAAAAGCAGCATCCGCTGAGGCCCGCACATCAACCTTGTAAAACTTAGAAAAAGTATGCACAGAAGACCAAGTTGCAGCCTTGCAAACTTGTTCAACAGAAGCCTGGTGCTGAAAAGCCCAGGAAGCTCCAATAGCAAGAGTAGAATGAGTGGTGACATGAAAAGGGGGAACCTTCCCCTTAGCCATATAGGCCCCAATGATGGCCTGACGTATCCACTTACTAAGATTTGGCAGGAGCAAAACCCTTCTTGGGCCCAGAAGGCACAACAAAAAAGGCATCCGTCTTGCGGAAGGCCGAAGTAGTAACTAAATAATACTTAACACAACAAACTACATCCAAAGAATGTAAGACCCTTTCCTTGTCGTTACTAGGTTTAGGACACAAGGAAGGAAAAACTATCCCCTCGATTCAAAGAGCAAAAGTTAATTGATTTCGGATCGAGAATCGTAAGTTTGGGTGGGTGTTAGTCATTTTTTCCTGTTTTTTTGGCCATTTCCGACTCGCACGAGCCTACGTACGATTTCGTATATGCTCTTACGATCATCTGAAGTTCGTTCCTAAATTGTAGGTTCAAAACGTAAAACTTAAGATCAAAACGTAAAACTTAAGATCAAAACGTAAAACTTAGGATAATCGGATGTGTTTACGTGTAATTCAGAGAGCAGTTTTCCAACCTCTAAATACGTTTTAAAAGAAAGCCACTGCCGACACCTTTTAGCAGTCGGATTGCTGTTCTTGAACAGGTTTTTTGGCTATGTGGAGGAGTCTGTGCGTCTTGAGCTCCAATGAACTGCATGTATCAGCATGGCCGAGGCCATAAATTGTATGGCAATGCATACCTGATTCATGTATGCCTTATAAAAGCATTTTAATGTGGACCTTAATTAGTCCTTTGCATGTAAACCTTTATTTTGCAATACATCCACATATTTGCGTTAATTAAAGAAACTTATGTCCTTTGTTATTTATTTTTAAATTGATGTACTAGAATAATATTTTTAGTTTGAATTTATTGGTGTAGTTGTTTACCTTTGCTTTGTTTACTTATTTAAGCTTATCTTTGGTCAGATGCATCACACTTACTGAGGAGAGGAGAGCGGGATAAAGTGCAGGATGTGGGTTACTGCTGTATTTTGCACAGACACAGCAGAGCTGGGGGCACGGAAAGGTCAGAAATCAAAGAATGCAGAGCAACACAGTCACAAGGCCCTTTCTGTTTGCAGGGTGCCCGATAATACCTGACCCGCCATCTTGGCTGTTTCTAGGCTCATAACATGCAGAAGTTGCTGGGTGTTTTTTAATTTTTCAGAGCAATCTGTATGTAGAGGGTGTGGGTAACCACACAAAAAATTTTAAGTTGTACCATTTGAAGCCAAAATATTAAAATTAAATCCACAAGTAAAAAATGCAAGTTAACTAAAAATTAAACAAACTAAGATTTACTTATGCAAATGCATTCATTAATGGTTGGTTACTACAAAATGAATGAAATAAAGAAAAATAAAAAAACAAATATTTAGAATGCACTTTAATGAGGTAAGTTTGTAGTGCGCAGCCGCAAGATCAGAAGGAAAAAAAAAGGAAAAAGGGCAAAACCAATGTTGCAACCTGAGAAATGAAACGGAAAATTCAGGATGGAAACTGACATAGGTCTGATTCGCGAACTGCCATACGAACGGACGTACATTTTAGGATAGAAACGTATTAGCTTATAGAATCACTCGCAAGTTCATACGAGCGCACGAGCGTTCGGGAAAAATAGGATGATCGGCACCAAAATCAAAGCTGTTACATGTTTCTTTGAATCGACCCCTATATCCTGATTTAGGTGGAAAGCAGACACCACCTTAGGAAGGAAATCCGGTTTAAAACGGAAAACAACCTTATCTTGATGTCTCTCAAAATAAGGGGCTAGAATAGACAAAGCCGCCAGTTCAGAAACTCGGCGGACAGAAGTAATAGCAACCAAAAAGGCAACCTTCTGAGTAAGAATAGGAAGAGGAATATCCTGCAAAGGCTCAAAGGGAGCAGCCTGCATAGCTGAAAGCACCAGGTTAAGGTCCCAAACAGGAAGCATATGCTTTCTGGGAGGCCGCACATGCGCGACTCCTTGGAAAAAGGTCTTAACCAAAGGATGACGAGCAAACGACCTTTGAAAGAAAATTGCCAAGGCAGAGACTTGCCCTTTCAAAGTACTAATCTGGAATCCCATATCCAGACCTCGTTGCAGATATTCCAGAATTCTAGGAATAGAAAATACTCTACAGGGCAAAGCCCTGGATTCACACCAATCAATATAGGACCTCCAAGTCCTGTAATAAATGACAGAGGAAGACTTCTTCCTAGCTCTAATAAGAGTCTGAATAACCACATCAGAAAGACCTTCTTCTTTCAAGATGGAGACTTCAGCAGCCATGCCGTCAAAGCCAGAGTTTGTAAATTGGGGTAACAAAGTTGACCCTGAGTGATGAGATCTGGAAGAAGAGGCAGATGAAAACGATCCACTGCCAGCGTTACGACGTCTGCGTACCACAGACGTCTTGGCCACCTTGGCGCCACCAGAATTGCTGGCGCCTCCTCCAGTGCTAACTTGCGCACCACCTTGCTGATCATGGAGAATGGGGGAAACAGATATAGGAACCCCAAATACTTCCAGGCCAGAGACATGGCATCCGCTGCCACTGCCAGAGGATCCTGGGATAGAGACACAAAAGCTGGCAGCTTGTGACTGTGGCGAGAAGTAAACAGGTCCAACCGTGGAGTCCCCCACTTGTGACAGAGGAACTGAAAGACCCTTGGATTGAGAGACCATTCTCCCTGGCGAGAACATCCCCTGCTTAGGGAGTCTGCCTCCACACCCGATGTATAGGGTCTAGGCCCCTTATTACGGCTAGACGGGCAAGTAACTTACGGGACCATTTGGTCCATAGTGACCTTACCTCGAAGCCATCAGGAGTGGGAAGGGGGTCAGGAAGAAGATTACAGGGGTTCTTCAAGTGTGGCCATTGTCAGATTTGTAAATTTATGAATACAACCTCTACATATACTGGTATGAGAAGCAATGAGCCAAGAATGATAAAGGATTTCATTAACTGTGCGTCCACCTTGGTGGTATATTTGTTAATATGTCCTTGTGGAAAAAAATATGTCGGTAAGACGAAACGAGAACTAAGGGTGAGAATAGGGGAACACGTTAGGGACATCAGAAAAGCTAATGAGAAAAGCCCAGTGGCGGAGCACTTCTTACGGTGCCAAAAGAGTGATCCTGTGGGCATGAGAGTGTGTGGGATTTTTAGGTTGCGCACGGAGGGCAGGCGAGGCTTTTGGGATGTAAGAAGAGGCACGGCTAATTTTTGAATTGGGGACTATGTCACCCTGTGGCCTCAACACCGAGACAGGCCTGGGGGCCTTTTTGTGATCCAGAGTGACAAGGGATTGGGTATGTAGCCCTAGGATTTGAAGGGGGTGGGATGCCCCATACATATGGATCAAAAAGTTGTAGGGGAGGGGAGGCGGTGGGGGGTGTAGCCTGTTATATTGTATAATAGGCGAGAGGCTTAGGGATATGAGGGGGCCCATTCCTTCTTCCCTCTTTTCCTTTCCTTCTTGACCCCTCTTGTCCTCCCCCCCCCCCTCCCCCTCCCTTTTTCCCTTTCCAGGTGATGGATGAGCCCCCGCCTCCGTTTCTCACTCCCTCTTTCCCCCCCCGCCTTTCTTTCCTTTCCTTTTTCCCTTTTTCCCTGCTTTGTTCCTCTACACGGTATGTGAGGTAGTTAAAAGATTGCTTTTGATTGTTCATTTTGTCCCTCCCCTTTTATGCATTGTGGAGTCCGGGTATTATGTATCCCCATGTAAATGTGTGTCAATGTATGGCGACCTTTTCCTCGGTTGCTCCGGGCTTGTCTTGGAGAAGTGGATGGTTAGGATGTGTACATTCTGTCACCGGCCGAGGGGATATGTATCCCTCTTGGACATAAGCAGAGAGGAGGTCTGTCCTGTTCATTGATGCATGAGGTGAGGCAACAAGAAGGAAAGCGCTGCTGATGCAACCTGATATAAATATGTGCTTTGCCAATATGTGTTAACATTTGCTACAAGGAACTATCATATATTTTGTAAATAGATTGCAGAAGTATATACATGTCTGTCGCCTATCGCTGCTTAAAAACTTAACCTGCATTGCAAGATGGTGGTTGGCTATGAGCGAGATTGCAAATGCCTGAGCCCATAGGGTTAACAATAGAGGCGTGTGTTAACCACGCTGCAGGAAGTCAGTGATGATAAAAGCCAGGCAGTGATTGGCGGCAGCCACCCTGACGAAGCCCCAGTAGGCGGGGCGAAACGCCGTTGGTGGACGGAAGGCCCTGCCACGTCCCCTCCTCTTCTCTCCTCACCACACACGCTGGCTTTGCTGTGACTACACGCTGACGCTGATGATGGAAGGCGCGTTCCAGCGCGAGGCTATACATCAGGCTGCCGCCTAGGAGAGGTATCACGGTAGAGCTGCGGGGAACAGGGTCGGAGGCCGGACGCATCTGTGCGGCCGGGCCCAGCGCGGCTCCCGTGTGTTTTATGTGTCCTGTGAATGTGGCCTGTTTTAACACCTTTTAAGCTGCCGGTGTCCAGCATTAGTAATATATGAAGGTGCATAAGGGACTGTGCAATCTACAGTATATGAGCTTGTGCTCAGTGTGTGACCTTACACATATGTATTTGTTTTGATCCATGAATCTGTGATGGGACGTATACCTGCACTAAGCATAATCAGGATCACACATCTGGACTTTGCTGCTACATAATCACGTGTTTTTCAAGCCATCATTGTTTACAGCACTCAGCACTTTAATACACGTATTTATGGACGGCCCGCTACAGGACCTGCATTCCCCCCATGTAGGCAGTCCTCAAATTGAGTAATAATCAGTGGCTGGCCAGCCAATTACCTTAGGGATGTGTGGTGGTAGGTGAGTATGCGAGGAGGTGTGGCAATATGTGTGGGGGGCCCCCGTATCTATTTTTGAGCTATGCTAGCTTTTAAATTCGGAGGAGTGGGTTTGTTTTTTCAAATGTGTATGTGCCATATTTAAATAAACATAATTGTGGTGTTGCGTTAAGCAGCCTTGAGTGTGTATGTCCGCTTGTAAGTGCCAGCCCTAAATGAACCACTTGTCTTCTTTGGTGTTTCTTGTTTATAGTACTTTCAGGTTTAAGGGCGCCCTTAAGAATATAGGGTAGTGCACTAGATACACAAACACTTTTTCTCCCTGTGGTTTTTTAAAATATGTAGTCTGCCTCCACATTCTCTATCCCCGGAATGTAAACTGCTGATATGCAGGGAACATTGATCTCTGCCCACTGAAGGATCAGAGACACTTCCCGGAGGGCACCCCAACTGCGAGTCCCTCCCTGGTGATTGATGTATGCAACAGCTGTTCGGTTGTCTGACCGAATCTAAACTGGCAGACCCTGTAAGAAATGGGTCAGTTGAAGTAGAACAAGACGTATGGCCCGAAGCTCTAATACATTGATTGGAGAATGAGCCTCCTGAGGCCCCCACAATCCTTGGAACTGATGCTTCTTCCAGAAGCCCCCCCAGCCTACCAGGCTGGTATCCGTGGTAACCAGTTCCCAACGCGGAGTCAGAAATGACTTGCCCTTCTGGAGGTTGTGCGATATTAACCACACTGAAGGGACTGCAAAACGTGGGGAGACAATAGACAAGTCTGATTTAATGATAGTGGGCACCTGTCCCACTTGCCAAGAGGAAGAGCTGAAGAGTCCTTATGTGAAACTGGGCAAACGGGACTGCCTCGAATGCAGCTACCATCAATCCCACTAGTCTCATCCCTAGACAGATAGACTGACGAGGGTTGGACAAGAATGGACGAATCAAGTCCTGAATCAGAACCATTCCAGAATCAGGCCCATGAAGGGAATTTCCCTGGACGGACAGAGAGAGGATTTGGGGTAACTTATTACCCATCCGAACCTCTCTAGCGTAGAGACCACCATCCTGGTGTCCAACTCTGATTGTTCGAGGGAGGAGGCCGCGATAAGAAGATCGTCCAGAAAAGGCACAATGCGGATGCCCTGGACCCTGAATATAGCCATCACTCCTGCCAGCATCTTGGTAAAGACTCTTGGGACAGAGGTAAGGCCGAATGGCAGGGCCACAAATTGATAATGCTGGTCTTCTATCGAGAACCTGAGAAATCTGTGGTGACCCGGAAAATAGGAATGTGCAAATAAGCATCCTTGATGTCTATGGATGTCATGAAGTCCCCCTGACGGAGAGCATCGATCGTTGATCGCAGAGACTCCATGCGGATTCTTCTGAAACTGATAAATTGATTGAGTCTCCTTAGGTCTAGGATAGGCCGAACAGAGCCGTCCTTCTTGGGTACCGTGAATATATTGGAGTAAAACCCCAAACCCCTTTCCGCCGGAGGCACTAGGCAGATGACAGCCATGTTTAACAGATTCGCTACTGCTGCCCGCAGTCCCTGCGCAATTGCCAGATCTGACGGCATCCGGGACATGAAAAATCTGGGAGGAGGCCGGGGCTCGAATTCCAATTTGTAACCGGAAACCAGAAACTCCAAATAGGCGCAATCCCACAAACGGAAGCGCTGTAAGCGATTTCTTGGCTACAACATCCGCCGCCCACTGCCGCAACCATACTGACTGCCGAATGGCGATTAACAAGGCAGAGCTTCTGCTGCACATGAGCAGAGTATCATCTAAAGCAGAAAGTACAAAAGATGCAAACATCTCACAACGCTTAAGAGCGGCGTACTCATCAGAGGCCGGATCAAGCCCTGAGTTATTCATTAGGTCTCTCACAACAGACCAATAGGCCGCAAGGCCGAGCCTACACTGGAAAAAGCGTGGCACGCCATTTGATCAATACGTTTGTCCTCTCCATCCTTGAGTGTAGTGGAGTCAGGAAGTACAGGGGCATCCACCTCAGGAGGTGATGACCAACGTTTAACCGTATCAGCTGGAAAGGGATATTTTTTGTCCCAGCCCAAGGAAATGCCATGAAGCCGCGCAGGCTTCTCCCATTTAAAAATAATATCATCAAAATGCTTTTGATTTGGAAATTCCAAACGAGGTTTAGAGGCTCCAAAGAATTCCCCTCTCTTGAGAGGGACTTCTTCAGGAGGAGTAATAACAAAAACCTCAAATAACTGGGCAAGAGCTTTTGGGGTAACTACAACACTCTCTTCACCCTGCTCACTTTCAGTACCAACAAATTGCTGTTCGTCAGAAACATCTGAATCCTCTTATAATTCCCCTTCTTCTAACTGAGAAGGGTCAGACCAATCAAGCAATTCGCAATTGTCCAACTCACTTGCCAAGACGGCATGAGTCAAATGCTTTCTTTTAGCTGAGGCCTTCTTAGCCACAGAGGTAGACATAAATCCTTCAAGATGAGCCAATCTGGCACATAAATCAGAATGCGACTCACCACCCATGACAATATCACTGGGGGTACGGACAAGACATGGTGGAGTAGGAGAAGAGGCAGTAGCCGCAGACCCTGAAGCCTGGGCCCCAGTTTGCTGCATAATGGTTAATTGTGCACAAGGGACGCAAGAACTGCGTTATCCCAAACAAGGGATGCCCCACATCCAAAACATTGCCGAGTCTGTGCCAAGGGAATTGCAAGCCCATTAACCTGAAATGCCTCCATATGATGCTCTAGTATTATACTTATAATTGATTATAGTCGCCAAGTATATCTGGGTTTTATGCAATTGCTACCCGGGATGCCCCTTCAAGTCCCAAGTGGGAGTTTTTTTTTTTTTTCAAAAAATTTTTTAGCCGAGGCCTTTCTGGCCACAGGGCTAGAAATAACTTTCTGAATATTAGCCATCTGGCACACATATCAGATTGCGACTCCCCAACTGTGACAACATCATCTGGGGTACGGATAAGGCGGGGTGGGGTAGGAGAAAAGGCCAGGGCAACAGACCCAGAGGCCTGGGCCCCCAACTGCTGCGTTATGGCCTGCTGAGCACAAGGTATGCAAACAAGTGCATTATCCCCCACAAGGTATACCCCACAATCCACACACTGCCGGGACTGCCCCGAGGGGAGCCTAAGCCCGGTATCCTGGGAAGCCTCCATATAGTGATCTTTAAGGTAGTCGCAATGACCAGAGGGAATTACGCTGTTAAAGCTACCCGGGATGCCCCTTCAAGTCCCAAGTGGGAGGATTTTTTAATTTTTTTTTTAAATCCTTTAGGACTATTTAAGGGCAGACTAGATGGAGCATAAGGTCTCCTTCTGCCGTCAACCTTCTATGTTTCTATGTTGTTGGTCTTTAACACATAGAGCCAGGTAACATGAATCCAGGTCCACCTTAAAGTGGAACACAAAACCTGAACATAAGGGCAGGAGGACATAAACCAAACATACACATCACTCAAAACCAATACATATATCTGTGTATTTATAAGACAGATTTTCTTCAGTAGTCAAAACCCAGCATATCCAGAGTCAAGGCTCCAAAGAAGGCTGGACAACAGGCCAGCTGCTCCAGCCACAAGTAATGGCTTTAGCAGCAGTTAGGCTTGCACAAAGCGTAGGTGAGGCAGCTCAGCAAAGGGGAATGTTTACAAAGAAACTCCAGCCTGTGCTAATCCAAGTGTAGTCTCTCTAGACAGAGATGGAGCTAGCTATTGAAAAATACCATTGAGTGAATAACCAGCTGAAAATCAACAACGGCCGAATTTGAAGATTACACCATCTATTTTAAAAGCAAAGACTTGCCACAAGCTAGCTTCCTGCAATACTTGTGCTGTTGAATAGTGCTAAAACACACACACACACACACACACACACACACACACACACACACACTCTTTTCCCATGTGATTTTTTAGCTTTATTATGGGAGAAAGGCCACCCCCCCTCCCCCCAAGGGGCACGGAGAGACACTGCAGGGGGGGGGGACCCACACCAATAGGTGAAAGGGCAAGAGGGACAGGGCATCCCAAGCCGGGGATCACCAACCCGGAAACCGCCTACCCACATTTGGGTCTCATGGAGGAGTAAAACTCCACCAGAAGGTGTATGTATCTACCCTTGCCTGAACCATACAGCCAGGGCTGGGAGGCATACAATATAACCAAACAGGTTTAAAGAGTTTCAGACAGAAATCGAGAAAAAAAGGGTCCGGGAGCAAACCCTGAATGCTTCGCCGACTGCAGAGACGAAAAGACTGAGGAATTGTGGTAGGAACCCAGTACTTATGGGCCAGGAGGGGCTCCTTTTTCCATGTCATCTCTGCAAGATCGCCCTCTACAAGCCGGGTTCCCAAGTGATCGGGGGTGCCCCGCTGTGTGAAACCCCCCAGAATGCCAAAATAAGCTCACCTCACCCAGCTCCTACGCGAGCGCTCGTCCAATCAGAGCGCTCAGAGCCGCTGTGGTATGGACGGACAAGCGACGGACAACCACAGCAGCTCTGAGCACGCTGGAGGCCACCTCTCGCGCTTCCTTCAAACAAGGAGTGCGCCCGCGCCGGCCATTCACAAACGGCCGGCGCGGGTGCGCGCCCTGCTAGAGGGAAGCGCGAGAGGAGGCCGGGGCCCGCGCATGTGCCGTTGGAACGGGGAGAAGGTAAGGTTTGTGGGCATCCTGGGGGCTTTCACACAGCGGGGCATCCCGATTTTGGATGCCCCGCAGGGAGGGAGCTGATCGGCCCGGAAATCTTATAGATTGGGCCGATCAGCCATGGGTTTTGGTCCACTTTAAACTGGACCAACTCCTTTACAAAACACAGTGCTAGTGTGTAATCCTCTCCAGTGCAATTCAGATTGCCGCACATACAATTTTTTAAAATCTTTTTTGCAACTCCTAGGTCCCCGCCCCCCCCCCCCCTCAGTGGTGTTCTATGGACCTTCCAGTAGCCTGCAAAGAAGAAGTGCCACTGGGATTCCTGCTGCTGTGCTTTATGAGTTCTGCCAGTTAAATTCCGACAGCAGCACGACTGCAATACTGGGAAAGAAAGCCCACTTTGAGTGGGTGTAGGAGCAAATATGCGTGCTGACAATGATTCACTTTCATGCACGCAGATGGGGCAACTGTACAAGGCTGTTGGTCCGGTTTAAGGCTTGCCGTGCTCACATGTGCTGAGAGATCCAAGGGACAGCATGGCAGTTAAACCACTTTTTGTGTGGTCCTGGAGGAATTACCTTGAAAGGAGGACAAGCTTTGGACCCCTGCTACAGCTTCTGCCTGTGTATCAGGTGAGTTGCTTGCTACCTTATTATTGCAGTTGGGTTTACAGTAATTTAATTTTCTGCCTGTTGCTGGCCCTTTGCCTGGATATTTGACTATGCTTCCTGTCCCCGCCTTGTGACTCCTGGATTTTTCTGCAACCTGCCCACAACCTCCAATACAGATGTTTGACTCTAATTCTTTGCCCCTTGCTGAAGACCTTTTTTTTTGGGGGGGGGGGGGGGTGGGTAGTAGCCTTTGTCGCCTGTCTTGCTAGCAGTGAGACCCTGGTTCCCCACAACAGGACTGGTGTAATAGTCTCTCAGTGCTAGTAGGCTCAAACTTTGTGACCTTTCTTATTCAGCATAGAATTCCAATGATATCATTACATATAAAAGTTTTATTCTAAGCATACAGTACGTCCTGCACAATATATAATACTTACACATGGGTAATCCTCCGCCAGATGGCGCTGTTCACTGCAGACATGCAAAAAACAGGCTCCTCCCGGCCCTTCATATACCCAGGGACCTCCCACAAATCCCCAGATTGCTCTGCAGTGCTGACTGCGAAGACATTAAATTTTACTCTCTCGCAGGTGAGCGTGGCTTTTACAGCCTGCGGCCCTGTAGGACTATTCCCACCCGTCCTCTTCGATGATGTGCCTCCCAGCCTGGTCTGCGCTGGTCGGGTGAAGGTAGGCAGCACCATGTGTGCTTACGGAGCTACACTCCACCGCAGTCCCTCACCATAGGGTAGGCGGTTTAGGCTGATAGTGAGCCTCTAATAGATGCACCTCCCGCATTATTGCCTCGTGCCCCGTGTAGCGATGAACCCTGGGTGAAGGATCGCCTTCCTCCCTCGTTTCCCCCTGTAGCCCGGGGGAAAAGTAAGGGGGGGGGTATGCGCGTGGCGGTCTCAGTGTAATGTTGTACATGCTTATGGCCGCTGTTTTGTCTCGAACTGGGTGTCAGAGCCACGCTTCTTGATCCACATAATCCTTGACAGGTTGCGCGCGTGTGTATTTTTCCTTACTGAAGTGTGCTGCCCGGGCGGTTCCCTTAGCTAAATTCTAACTTGTGTGTCTTATCCACTGCTTGTCATGAACATTACCGCTGGGTTGAAGCTTCGCGCTCTTTGGGGGAGGCGGGGACCTGGCTTGGCGCGCTCCGCGTCACGGCCAGATCAGGCCCGCCCCTCGAGGTTCGCTTGGCGCCATTTTGATGGTCTTCGCGCGCGCGCGTTGTTGCGATCCTCCTCCTCCCTTGGTCATGTAAGTGCCCTCGTGGGTGGTTTTTCTTATGATCTTTCGTTCTGCTGCGCATGGCTCTGACACCCCCCTTATTCTCTTTATGTCTTTCAGACGCCAAGATTTCGGTGGCCTCTCCCGGCCTGACATATATTATAGCGGGTTCACATAAAAATTTTCCCACATTCCTAGCGGGTCTTGGGGCATCCAGGGTTGCCTATTGCATAAATCACTGCGGGCATATTGCTCAGATAATCACCATATGGAGGCATCTCAGAATTATGTGCCCGGGGTCCCTCGGGGACAAGACCGGCTGTGTACAGCGTGTGGACAGCTCCATGATGATGCTGATAGAGCACGGGTCTGCGGAGCGGATGCTGATAGAGCACAGGTACTGGCCCTGCAATCAGGTTTACCAATGGCTGCACCTCACTTCAATACACCTGTCTCCCCGTGCTTAAATCTCACTCCTGATGAGTCGCACCCGAGCGGGGATGACCAGCAAGTCGTGCCGCGCAGGCTGCCTACGGCTGAGCAGGTGATATCTGGTTTGGCGGAGCGCTTGGGCCCTGGAAGGAAGCGGTCCCTGACGCCTCCTGGTTCTCTGTTTCCTACTGAAACTGAAGAGTCTGCTGCTATGCAGGACCTTGCTCCTTCTGATGAAGGTGAGCTGTTCTCCGATTCGGGCTCCTCGGACGAGATGCCTTGGAGCCGTGATAATTCTGGCCCCGGTTCCTGGGGCCTGTGTGACACTGATGAACTACTTATAAAGATCTTTGAGGTTTTGTCAATCTCTCCTCCTGGAGAGGCTCCCAAGCCCAAAAAGGGAGAGTTTCCACACAGAGACACCGCGCTTGGAATTTCTGGAACAGGATCATTTCCAGGCTCTTATATCCAAAGAATGGGAATCACCTTGTAAACTTACAGGGGTTCCAGGGGTCTGGGATTGGAAGTATCCTTTTCCCCCTGATGTGGTTAACTGTTGGTCAGCACCTCCTGTGGTGGATGCACCGATCATAGGGGTTGCTAACCCCCCCTTCATGACAGCTCCTAATTATCGTACCCTTCGGGATGCTGAGGACCGGCGCATTGACCGCGGCCATCACTGCGGAGGCCGCCAGGACCCTCATTAGAAAGCTACTTGATCACCAACCTGAGGATCTCCCCTGGGAGGTCTTTAATGCACTCTCCAATTGTGATGTGTTTGTGAGGTTTATCCTCTCAGCGCTGGACGACACCATTAAGATGTGTGCTAGAACCTCTGCCCTTGTGGTAGCTATTCGCCGCCTGGTCTGGCTGCGACAGTGGGGTGCTGACGATGAGACAAAAAAGGCTCTCACTGGCCTTCCCTTCAGAGGACGGCGTCTATTTGGGGCCCGTTTGGACCTTTTTGGAAAAAAGGGTAAGGCACCCCTACGCAGAAGGCCGTCTCGGCCCCCTCGGGGCAGGGACACCCCTCCCCCTCCCTACGTTAGTGTCAAGCACGAACCAGAGGTGTGCTTCCAACTTTTCGGCGTAGATTCCCACCCCAGTGTGGGCAGGCAACGTCCTGGGCCCTCCGGCAGGACTAAGTCCAAATCTGCCAAGACCTCCCAAGCATGAAGGGGCACCCTCGCCCTCGCCCTTCTGAGTGAGGGGACTGCCGCAGCACCTGGCTCCTATCTGGGAGCGTCTCGCCTCCTTCTGGTAGATCCAGGAGGTAGTTCCCCTGGATGCAGGATAGAGTTTGCTGGGCAGTCCTTTTCCAAGGTTGTCAGGGTGCTTCTAGTCCCTGTCTCTCTTCAGGAGTTGGTGCAGGCCGTGCTCGGCCTGCAGGGTCTGGGCTCACTTGCAGGTTGCCCTTAACAGGCTGGGGCGATGGCCTCTACATTAACCTTTCCTCTTTCCCTCAAAGGGATGAGGCAGTCTGGGCCATGCTGGCATTTTGTAGGCTTGGCATTTCTACATTCACAGGTAGTTTCTGCATGATATCTCTGGGTTGGGCCACAGGCGCCCTGTGCCCGGTGGGCCTCTTGCCGCCTGTGGAGATCTAAGATCCCTTTTAGTTCCCCTGTGTCTTCTGGACACCGAGGCCATTACAGGTCAGTGTTGAAGGATCAACCCTGTGGATTGGGGCCTTGTTTTTGGCCTCTCTTCTGCTCCCAGGCTGCTCGCCAAGGCGCGGACAGGGGTGATGTCTCTGACGTGCCCGTGGGGCGTCCGCGCTAGGACCTACCTGATCGTCCTTCTTTACTTCCCAATCTCTACGTCAGGCCGAGTGGGTTATTCGGCCGGTGGTGTCCTTTGGGAGTCATTTGGATGGGTGCTCAGTCACCTCAATCCCTCATTGTCCCTTATTCGGTATCTCCATTCCTTGGATTCGGTTCAGGCTTGAACCTTCTTCCTTGGCAATAAGTGGACTCCTGGTTACACGGGCTCTGTCCCTCTATGCTGTCACCTTACTTTCACCAGGCAGGATTGCAGCTGGTGGGCCCGTTGGTGGCGGATCAGATGATATCCTTTATATTCAGAGCCCTTGGGCTCTTCGGCACCGTATGTTATTAATCCTGGATGGGGTTCCAGCACCCCTGGAGCTAGGTCTGTGCTCATTCCCCCTTGGTACGGTGGTTCCTCTTGAGCTGGTTAAATTCAAGGAACCTGTCAGGGGGCACCCCCTCCTTTTCTTGCACCCTCCTGTAGATGGTCACCATGGGTACCAAGTCTCGCAGGTTGACGGGGGGGGGGATTTTCTTCTAAAATCCCCCGCGGTTCCTAGGTAGGGGCCCTTAGGGGTCCATTTACCTACTGATTTTGTTAAAACAGTGAGCCTTCAGTTGGCTCTATCTTGCTGGACTACTCCTCTTCAGGACCTGTCTATTTGGGGACTCTTGGTCTGTCGGAGGACAGTGGCCTGTATTTATTATCGGTGTGAAATTTGGAGCAGGATGATACTCCAGGAAGGTTTCTGATCCTGGTCTAGGTGGGGGTCAACGTTCCCTGCATCTCAGTGGTATTCGCTCCAATGGATGTCCTTCAGTGGCAGGTTGTGCTATCCTGGTGTCCCTCTGAGATCCAACTAGAGTGGCTCTGTTGGGCCCCGTCACTATCACAGGGGCTCTGCCCTTGTTTTTACTGTCCCAGAATATTCTGACTTTGGTCATGGGGGGCTTAGTAATTTTATGTCTGGACATTCTATTTTATATGTTTTATCTTCATTCACCCTGCTAGGCGGGGTTCTGCGCAAGATTGCACTGATAGGGGGACCCGTGTTACTGATGGCCCCTGGGTGGCCTAGTGGAGTGTGGTTCGCAGATGTTTCTGCTGAGGACAGCGGACCTGTACGCTCTCTCCGGAGTGCGGTTCTGCCCATTTCAGGCCCCTTCTTATGTCGCCCCAATCTACAGGCTCTAGTCTGATGGCCTGACGGTTGATTCATTCACCCTTTTGGAGACTGGTTTATCTTCTGGGTGACTTTGTCTATGGAGGGCTAGGAGCAAGCTTCTTCTTCTTCTTCCGTCTATTATAGGGTATGGCGTACCCATATTGATTGGCGTGAGTCTAGGTCTCTCCCCTGTTGGACGTTCTCTGTTCCCAGGTTTCTAGAGTTATTACAGAATGGGTTGGAGTTGGCTCTCCATCTCGGTGCTCTGAAGGTTCAGGTTCTGCCCTGTCCGCCTTTCCGTAGAAGTCTTGTTCAGTCTTCCTTGTTAAGCATTCTTTCGGGGATTGCTCAGGTGCATCCCCCAAGTAGTTCTATGGTCCCTGTTGGGATTAATTTTTATTCTGTTTGTCTTGCGGGGTGTTCCCTTTGGACCTATTCCGGATGCTGTCTGAACTGTTCTTACTTCAAGTTGCCCTTCTGGGGGCTGTTGCTTCAGTCAGACGTGTGCCTGAGAGGGCAGCTCTGTTTAGTTAAGCCCTCGTTCATTATATATACACCATGATGTGGTGGTGTTCCGTCTTACGCCGGACCTTATGCCCAAGGTGGTGTCTTATGCTCATTTATTCAAGACCTTTTGTCTGCCTCTGGGCCTTATTCTTAGTAACGCAGAAGTAAGGGGGTCTACATTCCCTCAACAGGTGTTGAAGTTTTTCCTGGATTGTCTCTTGTCCCTTAGGGGGACTGATGCCCCTTGGGGTTTGCGGGCGTCTCCATCCGTATGTGCCTGATCTCGTCTGCTTCCAGGGGTTATGCGCCCTTTGGACTGGTCTTACTTGGATGGATTGTCCTTTCTGGTCCTAAGTACAGGTTTCGGCTTCTTGCTGATCCTTGTTAGTGTAGTGGTCAGTATCCCCGCTTGTCACGCGGGAGACCAGGGTTCAAATTCCCCGATGGGGAGAGCTCTAAGTTTTACCGAGGCTACTGTTTGCATTTGGACTGGTCAGGCTGTTACTCTGGCCTATTCTTTTAAGGGGAAGAATCTTCTTCTCTTTTTATTCTGTTTCTACTTGTGTTTGGGTACCTTGGGCCTTTCAGCACCAGGTTTCTGTTAAACAGGTTTTGCTAGACCGCTGCTTGTTTTCTGTTCATACCTTTTTCATAGGTTTTTTATGAGGTTGACGTTAGAGCCTTTTCTCATGTCGCTCTTGGTAGCAAGGTTTGCAGGTGACAGCACCTTTACTGTCTGCTGTGCCTTTTTTGATGGGGATCCCACCCTACTTTATGGACACTGCTATTGGATGTCCCACGTGTAAGTATTATATATGGAGCAGGACGTACTGTATGCTTAGAATAATACAATTCTGTGAAATACTCACCTGTAGAATTGGTATTATACGCATACAGTACGTCCTGCTCCACCCCACCCTGGTTTTACATTTTTCTGGATCCCCTGTATGGTGATTGTTATCATTGTTATTATTACCAGTTTTGGTGGTTGGTTTCTCCCGGCTTCTTTTCTCACTGCTTTTCAATGCTGGGGAATTGTGGGAGGTCCCTGGGTATATGAAGGGCCGGGAGGAGCCTGTTTTTTGCATGTCTGCAGTGAACAGCGCCATCTGGCAGAGGATTACCCACGTGTAAGTATTATATATGGAGCAGGACGTACTGTATGCGTATAATACCAATTCTACAGGTGAGTATTTCACAAAATTGTATTTTTTTGGTCTATGGAAAGGAAAAGCAAGAAAATGGGGGGCTTCCAATGGCAGTCAGATCAGATCTCTGTAACAAATATTCTCTGGGTAATTTTAAATCAGTTTTGGATGTTTTTTACTCTAAAAAATGTATCCAGTTGACTAATAGAATAACCTTTACTTTACGAGCAAATAATGCCAGCTTGTCCTGTGGACTGTCTTAGTAACAAAAGTTAATCTGCTTGTTCTTTGTTTCCTGTGTTCCATTGTAATAGCTAGGCTTATGTTTGCAATGTAATAAGGAAAGTTTCCTGCTGAGATACATTGATATATTCTGCTATTACAAAGTAATCATCTCACTGCTGACTCTTTCTGTGTATGCGTTTCCCATCATGTTGTTGCAGTAGGGAGTTTTCTCAATGAAATGCCACATCTGTATTTTCCTCAAATGTCTGGCATTCTCATCTGTTGTACTGGTGATTACATGGGGCAGTATTAAAACACTTTTAGCACATTCACAAAAAACACATCACATTTCCAATATCTAGATTGTCACTTTGTGTCATAGAAATGAATTACTATAAATTAGTCTGGCGTCTTTGTAAATGGGGTTGTGAAACAATGGGCCTTATTCATGAAGGGATAGCACCAGGTAGTGCCTGTACAGAGCCAGATAGCGCCAGGTAGCACCAGGTAGCGTAATTATGCAGAATTATTCACCTTAACACATCAGAAATATCTTACTAGAGTATCAGCAGTTTTCAATGGTATGAATACAAAGCTTCCCCATCCAGACTTTAGCACACCGTAAATGGCAGATCCCTTACTATCATCGCAAATCATTATTTTCAGACCTTTCGGTTGAGCCTATTACCAGCAGCACTGCCTGCTCCCCAGCTATCTAACCTCTCCCCCTGGAGCAGAGCTTAAAGGAATACTCCCTTTTGCCGGGTTTTTGGTGTTCTACCTTATTGTTTTCCTCTTCTGGGATGTAAAATAATCATTTGTGTTAAAGTGGACCAAAGCCAAGGATTTTGACTATCCTGGGTTTTGGTCCTTGCCCCCGGGGCACCCCAGTCGGGGATGCCCTGCAGTGTGAAACCCCCCAGGTCACCCGATCTCACTTTATTCCAAGCTTTATTCCAAACTTGCCGGTTTGCTCCGACCTACAGCCTGATTCACTGATGTACATCAGCTGTCGCCCTGGTGTGATTTAATCACTAAGATAAACATCTTAGTGTGTATGAGCAAATCTGGATGCCCCGGGGATTCCAAACTGTAACCTGTCCCTGGAGTACTTTAAACTCTCTTTCTCATTATAGAACCTGAATTAGGATGGTCGCTAAATGTTTTGCCATCGAAGAGAGGACAGAGCGGCAAGGTAAACATGAAATTAAATGAGGAGGCCATGGTGCTATTTGTAAGGAGGAACAAAATGTAGAAGAGATGAAAGGCATGGGATAATAGTTGGATGTCCCTGTGAAAGGAATTTAGGGGCTTTACCTATCTAAGGTAACTCCAAAGAGATGTGAAAAACAAAAATTCCAACTTAATTTCTTGGATTCAACATTATCTGCTGCAAATACTCTGCGACCTGACAGAGCTCAGCATCCGGAATTGCAATACTTCCCTGGAGTTTGGATTTTGTATAAAAGCTGAACTTATTATTCTGAGTAAATTTAGTTATATTAGGTTAATTTATTTTATATAACAAAAATATGGTAAAGCCCTGGAAAAGAAACAACAGTTTTGTAAAAACTGGGATGTTGTACACATTCACTTCTGGGTGTCACAGAGGTTTGTGAGAAGTTGGGCACTGAGGAGTATTATGGGTGCCCGTCTTGGTTTGGGGGCACTGACAGGTACTGTATCACACAGGCAGAAGAACAGATGCACATGACTCCACATGGCTCCTCGCTCACTCTGCAAAACCAGGCTGCCCGGGGTGACATGGTCCAGAGTCATTGTTTCTTTCTGCCAAAAGGGCTCCCGAGCAATTGACCGCTAAACAGCCAATGGTGGAGCCCAGTTTTGCAGAGGTTCGCAAGACGGGTCATTGAGCTCAGTACATTGGCCACCAATTTTTATAAAATTGGCTACTTATTTTTATTTCAGTAATAGTCCAGCACTCATATAATCAACGAAGAAAGAGCGTAGAGAAATATAGAGTGGTGCTGCAACATCATATCGAGGATATCCACATTAGACTCCTCTCCTTGAACAATAAAGATCAATGAGGTGCACACACAAAATTTACAAATTTAATCAAATCATATTTATTGAATATTAAAAAGATTACTCTATATACAAATCATCCTTATATAAACTCCATAAGACATATAGACAAAACACCACGCTGTGGCCATATATAATTATGCATATTGTACCACAGATGTAGATTAATAATATAGTTATAAGAAGATGTAACATCCACAAAATCTATCAAAAATGGTTATAAAGCTCTCAGTTGTCAGCATTGATACAAAATGTTAGGGACACACAGCTCGACAGCAGCATATTGCACAGAGCTCCCAGCGTTTAACAGTGGCACACATAAACAGCATCAAATCTCTAACTACCGGTCACAGACAGGTGTATACATGCAAATCGGCCAGAACGCCGCACACAAAACATTAATTTACCTTCAACATAGATACCTCCAGACATCTAACGCATCTCTACCTGACGGACGTTTCGAGCCCTTGCGGCCCTTCCTCAGAGGTCTGCTAATCTGTCTAAGCCCCCCGTCCTGTTTAAATAGTACTGGTGCCTCTCCCTTTTGGCGCCATGTGACGCGCGATGATGCGGTCGTGCCGCCGCGTCATACCGCATCACTTCCTGTCGCTACCCGGTCCCGGCATACGCGCCAGCCACCTGTCTCGCAGGATCACTCCTGCCAACCATAGTATGGCTGCGCGCACGCGCACGGGGCCGGTCGCGGCAGGTATCGCAGATTCTGACAACAGATTACACCATTTTACAATGTATAACAGCACTATATCATCGGTGTCCTTCAGTCTGCAATATAGGGATTACGAGGACTTCATTTTTTCTTTCTTTGTTCAACGGGATGGCACCAGTCCAGAACTTCCTCCCGCAGCTCTAGCACTGGATGTGGAACTTCAAAATTTCTTTCGTTTGTTACGCGTTAAAGCGTTTTTTGATTTTTCCCAATCAGATTTCCAACCACGGGATACCTCACAAAAGACACAAGATATGCATCTCCCAGCTGGGATCGACTTGACTCAATGTAAACAGAAGAGTAGATGGCAGCCACCACAACAGTTCCACGCAGTGGAAACTTTTATTAAGATGGTGCAGAGGGACGTGTCGATGATCAGGTGGCGCCCCCCGACAGGTAAATGTAAAAATAATTTGAGCAAAGGTGAGAGACAGGCATTGGCTAAATTAAAGGAGGACATGTCGATTGTGATCAAGCCTGCCGATAAAGGGGGCGCCACCGTGATCATGGACAGGTCCCTCTACGAACAAGAAATTGAGTCACAGCTGGCAGAGATAAATGTTTATTGTAAATTGAATGGGGATCCATTGGTAGCAATAAAAGGGGAAATTGATCAGATAGTGTTGGACGCGTATGATTCACATCTTATCGATAAAAAGCTTAAAGACTTTTTGATCACTCCCACTCCGGTGACTCCGGTATTTTACATCTTACTGAAAATCCACAAGAGCATAAGTAAACCACCAGGGCGCCCGATTGTGGCGGGCGTAGAGTCGGTATTTCAGTCGATAGCAGTGTTCTTGGATAGGGTCCTCCAACCGAAAGTACTATCAATACCCTTGTTTTTATTAGACACAGGGGACTTCCTGAATAAGATATCGGACCTAGGAGCTTTACCAGCAGAGTGCATTTTATGCACAATGGATGTAAATAGCCTCTACACATCAATACCCCATAATTTAGGGATTGATGTGATTAGAGAGGTGTGGATCGATATGGGCCTAGAGGCACATTTTAGAGAATTTCTGGAGAAATTACTAACCATAGTATTGACACGTAATTATTTTTATTATAATGGTCACTTTTTTCAACAACTACAGGGCACGGCGATGGGGTCTAATGTGGCCCCGTCGTATGCAAATCTTTTCATGGCATCTTTTGAACAGAAATTTGTGTATACCCATCGTCTCTTTGTCTCACATGCCCTTCTTTGGTTTCGTTTTATAGATGATATTTTTTTGGTGTGGAGGGGTCCAGTTGAAACATTACAGATTTTTAAGGAAGAACTAGACCAGTGCCTACCATCCATCTCGTTCACGATGGACTATAGTACCAAGGAAGTACATATTTTGGATGTAAATGTGAGTCTTCAAGATAACAATATTGCTACTGATATATTTAGGAAGCCGACTGATAGAAATACTTACCTTCAATTTAATAGCTTCCACCCTAAGACACAGAAGAATAGTATTCCTTATAGCCAATTTCTAAGATTACGGAGGATTATAGATAATGAGGAGACTTTTCAAGAGTGGGCTGAAGATATGGCCAGGAACTTTAGGGAAAGGGGCTATCCAGAGCATCTGATAGAGAAAGCTAAACAGAAGGCATCCCAAGTACAAAGGCACTCGCTATTGAGATATAATCCTAAAAAGGTTTCAAATAGGATAGCAATGGTGACCACATATAACACCCATAGTCACCAGATTAAAAGAATTATACAGAAACATTGGTGGATCTTAACTAGTGATCCAACATTCAAGGATACGTTTTCAGCCCCACCCCTGTTCACTTATAAACGACCTAAAAACATCAGGGGCCATCTGATTAGGGCGGACATGGAAATCCAGGCACAGGAACATATTAAAGATCTCTTTGGGCATCCTAAACCTACAGGAATGTATAACTGTGGCCATTGTGCACAATGTAGCTTTGTGATAAAGGGGAAATACTTTAACCACCCTCGGACAGGAAGGAAATATGAGATAAAAGATTTTTTGAATTGCTCATCAATGATGGTGATATATATGTTAAAATGCCCATGTGGAATGATTTATGTGGGTCAAACGACTAGGGAAGTACGCTTGAGGATCTCCGAGCATACATCAGCAATTAGAAGAGGCGATCCATCATCACCGGTGGCGAGACACTTTATGACGGAGGGCCATAATGTGTCACAACTAAGGTATATGGTGATAGAGAAAATAACATTACATAAAAGGGGTGGTGACATTAAAAGACGTTTATCTCAGCGTGAACTTTTTTGGATTTATGAGCTCAATTCATTGGCCCCCCAAGGATTAAATGAGGAATGCGATCTCTCGCCTTATCTATGACATATGGCGGGTTTAGTATTATTGGCTCTTGATAGGGAATCTTTGAATCAGATGAACATACTATTGACCAGTGGTGTAGGTATCTCTGACTATTTGATGATGGTTAGAAACAATTGATACAATTAGCCGAGAATAGGTAGTTTAGGTAAGCCTGTGTGTGGCCGAAGGGTCAGTATGGGAGGGAGGGGGATGTTTCTCCATAATATGTAAATAGACATTGGGTGTAATATAGGATGTAAATTGATCCCCTTGATATACAACGCTAATGGTATATTATGCTTGACCCCCCCTGTAGATTGACAGCTGAGCTGCGGGAGGAAGTTCTGGACTGGTGCCATCCCGTTGAACAAAGAAAGAAAAAATGAAGTCCTCGTAATCCCTATATTGCAGACTGAAGGACACCGATGATATAGTGCTGTTATACATTGTAAAATGGTGTAATCTGTTGTCAGAATCTGCGATACCTGCCACGACCGGCCCCATGCACGTGCGCGCAGCCATACTATGGTTGGCAGGAGTGATCCTGCGAGACAGGTGGCTGGCGCGTACGCCGGGACCGGGTAGCGACGCGGTATGACGCGGCGGCACGACCGCGTCATCGCGCGTCACATGGCGCCAAAAGGGAGAGGCACCAGCACTATTTAAACAGGACGGGGGGCTTAGACAGATTAGCAGACCTCTGAGGAAGGGCCGCAAGGGCTCGAAACGGCCGTCAGGTAGAGATGCGTTAGATGTCTGGAGGTATCTATGTTGAAGGCAAATTAATGTTTTGTGTGCGGCGTTCTGGCCGATTTGCATGTATACACCTGTCTGTGACCGGTAGTTAGAGATTTGATGCTGTTTATGTGTGCCACTGATAAACGCTGGGAGCTCTGTGCAATATGCTGCTGTCGAGCTGTGTGTCCCTAACATTTTGTATCAATGCTGACAACTGAGAGCTTTATAACCATTTTTGATAGATTACATTGCGGTCATGCAGAAATACAGTAGCATGATGTTATCAGAGCCGGTATAATGTGGTAGATGTGGATGTTACATCTTCTTATAACTATATTATTAATCTACATCTGTGGTACAATATGCATAACTATATACGGCCACAGCGTGGTGTTTTGTCTATATGTCTAATGGAGTTTATATAAGGATGATTTGTATATAGAGTAATCTTTTAAATATTTAATAAATATGATTTGATTAAATTTGTAAATTTTGTGTGCGCACCTCATTGATCTTTACTCTTTATTTTTATAAAAAAATAAAAATAAAAGTTGGTCTGTGTTATAGAAGGTTCACTTACTGTACTTTGTGGTAGATTCAACTTCCACAGCAACCACTCCAGCAGTACATCTTCCAATATACTTCTTGTAGATAATTTTCAGTACACACTTCTCCCACTACACCAGTCCTTGTCCGGAAAAAGATGGCCTGTTCCCCTTTCCTTGGTTGCCTGAGAATCCCTAAGCTATATTGAAAGATAAAGACAAATAAAGATTTGTTTTTAAAGAGGTGTCTGGCCCATTGGACTACTGTAACTACAGCTCTGCAGGCACTGCTAGACTATGAGCCTGATTCAGAGCCTTCCTGTAAATGCTCGTTTTTTGGGGAACTAAAACCGGGAATTTGTGAATGCTCGTATGAGTCGCTTTCTGAGAAAAGTTTGTTGATGCATACGCAACTTGCTGTGGGGTCCATTGTTCAAATTTTTTGAGGGGGGACAACATGGCACCTGCAAAGAGAAAGATTTAAAATTGAACACTTGTTTTTACACCTGTGTGCCTGTACATGTGCGCACATTTTTACATACTTACCCCAACTGTTGTCAGCATATTTTTAGGGGAACACCCGCGTCGGCGACGTCATCCTTTCTTCAGGGCCTCTGAGTCAGAATTTCTGTGCATGTGTTTTTTGTGTAATGCTTGTGTAGTGTTTGGCTTCACTGGTTTGAAACTCACATGAGTCTTGCTCTGCTTCCATCTTGGGTGGCCCCATTGCGGCACACTCACCCTTGGATGATTCTGTATGGACAGAGAGGCACAACATGCCAGAACATATTATACATGTCATTTGACTTTCATTGCAGCACAACCTGTGTTTTTTTGTTGTATTGGCCTACCAGAGTGGTCAGGGGCTGTGGGCGACTCCAAGCCCAACACACCCTCCTCTTCAGTGGGCTCCATGGCTGTTGGTGGAGAGGCTTGAAAGGAGGAAGAGGTTGTTAGCAGTATTTGGGGCCACCGGCTTACACCTACACCCTGTTTTCTGGGCCTCACTGGTTGGACCCCTCCCCTCGGGGTAGGCTTGACGGGCAGCCAGACCTCCCCAAATTCAAAAGAGAATTCAATTTTGATAAACATGTTATTCATAACCCTGATAGCTGACCTTCTCTGTTGTAAATCCACTTACCTAGGAAGTTCTGGCTGTAGAATGGGTGTCCCTTCTGGGTGTCACAGAGGTTTGTGAGAAGTTGGCCAGCTCTCCTACCCCACAGTAGTGTTGGATTGCAAACGCAGATGCACTTAGGCCAAGTGGTGTGCCTAACACTCCACTCCGCTATCACTGTCAGATACAGATTATGTAATACATAAAGCACATGCCAGAACATGCCAGAGTGGTACATGTGACAGTGGCAGCCCAGTACTGTTGGCCTGTAACATTTAAAGACCAGGCCTTCACCATTAATGTGGCGCCATGTGACTTCCCTTGTATGTTGCAGCCACTCTGTCATCTGTTTGCACCTTGGCTGGGGTGTAATGTGGCACACATGCATAAGCGAATGGCATGAAAGGGTGACTTACCCTCATGATGTACTCCTGATGCCTATCAGTGTATGCAGTGGGTGGAATGTTGGTCCTTGGGACGTCGACTGTGTGACACACCCCTGTGCCGAGGCGTGACAGTGCCTACGTAGCCCAGCGGACCCTGGAAGTGTGCTTGCGTCCATATGCATATGTAGCCTATAGGTTGCTGGTGCCTGTGCTGGCCTGTTAAATAAACTCAACTGATGTCCAATCAACCACTCACTTATGTCTAAAAGAACACAGATGAGCCTCAGACTTTCAGGCCAGTGCTTACACAGGAGATCACTATGCCATACCATAGGCGACAAGGCAGTACGCAGAGCCCCAACACAGGTATGGCTGAGGAACATGCAGCACCCGGCCCAGGAACTGCAGCCCCAGCCCCATGCCCCCCCCCGTTCGTCCTGCAGGTACTTCCTTGCTGATAGCCGCACTAGCCACACTAGCCACTCTGAGCAAGTCACCCGCAGCAGTGTCAGCCATTAGCAGTGGGAGTCACACAACCCAGGCTCCCAGGGTTCCAGCCAAAGCCCACCACGAACCAACCAATGGTCAGGATACCAGAGCACTGTGCTGACCCCAGTGCAGGCCCAACTGCGGAGTCCACAGCGGAGCCCCCTGCAGAGCGAACGGCAGAGCCAAAGGCTGAGCAGCACTAATGCAGCCAGGCATGCTCTTTCCCCAGCCAGTACCTTGGAATACATCAAGACATGGGAGTGGGCATAGTGGCTGCCCCTTCAGCCAAGACAACACCCAGCATACCCCTGTATTGGCCACTAACTATGGGCGCAAACTAACAAGGGGCAAGTTGAGTGGCCGATGTGATTATGCCCAGCTGGAGGATCTACTGGATGGTTTGTCCAAAATTATGATCGGATAGCTGGATCCTGGTCCCGGCCGATCCCGAAAAAAGGGTTGTGGGAAGAAGGGTGTGTGGGTGTAGATTGCACACAACATAATGGAAGTGTTGCTGGAACCCAAGATGGTACCCAGGCCAAGAAAAAGTGGGATGACCTGAAGGTGGTTGATGCAAACTCAGTGCCAGGCGGTAAGGTGAGGGGTAAGTGTTGATCAACCAGAGGGATGTTTGTGCCTGAAACATTGGCCAATTCTCTAAAGCCAAACTTTCCTTTGTTGGAATCTAGGTTCAAAACAAGTTGTGGATCCCCCAAGACTCCCCATGCTGAGGAGCAGGTGGCGGGATTGCGCCAACCCAACACCTACCAAGAGGGGCATGTGCCCACCAGTGTAATACTTGGTTGCTAATCGTAGCTTGACACAGGGGGGAGGAGGCTGACCAAACACACCAAACTGAGTGCCCACATGCAGCCCCAATCTTTGAAGGCTTGACTGGAACACACATGTTGGCATACAACACAAACCAAGGTGATCTGTTGCTGTGGGTCCCAGTGTGTAGCCCTTGTTGTGATTTTGAAGGGGCAAATATACTGTAAAGTATAAACAGTGCATTTACCTTGACTTTGCAGCAACCCCCAGCCAGCACCACCTCGCCCTCTAGACCTTCCAGCTGCGGCCACAGCTGCCCCTCTACCCTGCCTACCACCAACCCACCAGCAATGGTGGGCCCACCCACCAGCCAGCCACCCAGGGAGAGGAGTCCAGACAGTGATGAGGTAAATGTGTGTGCTTAATTTGAAAATGCCAAGGGGCAGTGTGGAGGAGGAGGGTGATCTCCTTGAAAATATTTAGGCCATGTAGACTGTGTGTTAACATTGAGCCAAACAAACACATTTTTTTACTTACTTTGGTTTTCACTGGCATTACACCTTCCACACTTCATGCCCGGGCTGTTGTCCACTCAGAACTCCACCACCACTGTGCATAATTATGGACAGCGATTAGTCTTGAATAGAACGGATTGCTGCATGCATCCTACTTTCCACTCCCCTCTGCTGCCATTCAATTATGCTGGTAGCAGGTGCGCACACCAGCTACCAGAATGCCGGGGATGCTGCTAGAGGCCCAATCATGTGCTTTAGGCTTAAATTCCAAGATCAGTATGTCAATGGCCAGTGGGGTTTTAGACAGCATCCCGTTTCCAATCAGGATGCCCTGGGGCAAGCTGTAACCCGACCCTGAAGTCTTTTAGAAGAGCTGGGCTACCAGGGGTTTGGTTCCGTTTCCAGATACTCCCAAATTTCCGTATCAGTAGATTAATGGAAGAGATTAATTGGAGGAACTGCAGAATTAATAACAGACTCACTGGCCCGGACAGGCATTTAGTAATGTGCATGATACAGACACTATCATTGTTTGGGATTCCAGCCACGCCATATAATGGTGCTGATTAGTATTCAGCATAATATTTTTCTCTACAAGCCGACTTTTGTCAGTCAAGCCAAAGAAATCAGGCTTTTGGAAGAGCGAAAGTTTGTTCTGGAATTAGGAGAGCATTTTTTTTCTTCTTCAGAAGCTTATAAAATATGCTTTCATTTCCAAAGTGTCTGGAACAGTAAATTTATAATGGTGGAGGATTATTTTGCCCACTCGGCCTGTTTGTTTGCATTACCTTCATGGTTATACACGGATTTCTGGAAAGCCTTTCTGGTATCAGCGGGCTCGATAAGAGTGCAGCCGACTATTTCCAAGAGCAAGTGTACAGCCTCTAATCTGTTCTCTCTGTCAGCTCATTATTCTCCTCTGAAGGCACGCTTCAACAGTCTGTCTTCCAAGTGCTTTACAGGAGCTAAATGAAGCCTGTGAAATATATATATATATATATATATATATATATATATATATATATATATCCACCACCAATCTTTCTATTTACAGGGTGTGGGGATTAAAGGAACTTCTGATCCTGAGCTTTTTCTTTCAGGTTTAACACTTCACACTTAACAAATATTTCATGTTTTATATTAGTCATACAGTGAGGAGACAGACAGGTGCAGAGTAACCGAGCTGCTGGCAGGACTCGAAAGGAAAATGCTGCTTCTGCACAAATAACCATTTATATATATATAGTTTGTGAACCCTGCAGGATTTGCTCGATTTCCACATACATTTGGCCTTAAACCAGGATTGTTGTAGAGCTGGTGCAAACTTTGGCGGAATTTTCCAGGTACGACTCCAGCATAAAAAAAAAAGAAAATCTCGTACTAACATTGTATCATTGTGAGGAATAGAGCAAATATTGTTTTTCATTTTATTGCTGGCTTCCCCCTTTAAAACTTTCTGTTCTTAGAAAATGTCACCCTTACAAGCCTAGCAGGAATCCATACATGGGCATGAGGTTCTGACACTCAGAAAAGGCAGTTCCAGATTGAAAGCCCCCCCTGCGGCTCCCTTAACACTTTTGTCAGACAGTGAGGGGCCAGCATCCTCCTTAGCTGGGGAGGTGTGATAGCATATGGGGCTTCAAAAGAATTCCCCAGGACCTGTGTCTGGGGAGGAGGGGGTGGGGGGGCAGAGACTGAGCTTAAAGGTAGGCCTAGGAGACCAGGACCTGGTCACTCTCTGGGCAGAGGTCACGTTGCATGCGTGCTGGAGGTACCCATCAATAAGCTCACCAATCACTAGCCAAATGTTTGTTATCACTGCCTAGTGTGCTTATTACATTAAAACCTTTATTTAACTTGAGCGATCTTTTTGCCTTAGCCAAGAATCTGGTTGTCCAGGGCATCACTGGATCTGGCAGTCCCGCTGGGGGGGGGGAAGTGTGCGAGTGATCGAAGTTGCTCGATTGTTAGCTGAATCACGTGACCTGACATCTCCCTGATAATTATGAATGTAGCTTTCACAGGAAGTTTAGAAATGTTAATTGTAATTTTTTTTTATGTTCTATCAATCTAAGGCTGAGTGACAATCAGCAGCAGGGTGTTCTAGTGCTGATTGATATTGAGTTCTCCTAGCTCTCCTGTCTTTTACCCTGTATTCACATCTATTTAGTTGCAGCTGCTGTTTCTGTTCCAGTTGCAAGTTAGGTTCAGTTTCCGGTTTGAAGACAGCAAAACTGCAACTGCATCTACATAGGTATGAACGCAAAGTTATACAAGGTAGCTTTAGGCTGCCCTAAGACCCTTAGTTACAATGCCTGAAACTGAGCTGTACATGCTCAGTAGATGCTCCTCCTCCTCCTCTAAAGTCCGTTGCTCAGTGTGTCTACAGTCATCTTAGAAGTACTAGACAGAACAGAAACATGGTACATATTTACCTTTCAACAATCTATACATTGAAGTGGATGTCCAGTCTAACAACCCTATTTCTGGCCATTGTATTTCCTGTTTCTGTACCTGTACCTAATCTTCTCTTATGCACTAAGGAGAGCTCATGAAAGACATTACAGTAGCTGGAGCTGTCCCTCCTGGAATCCTGACTCACTCCGCACTTTCTCACTTCTCCCCCTTATCCCCATAAAGCAGATTGATTGTATTCCACAAAATGTGCCTTCTGTTCTATATAAGTAGACTGATTGCTAATATAATGGCAAGAAAATGCCCGCAAAAGTTCATCTGGCAATTATGGGAACATAGTGAGTGACTGCATCCCGTGCCCCCTATCTGCCCTTCCCGCCCATGTTGCTGGATCAGTGGTGGCCCAGTTTAAAAAAAAACATGTTTTCCATTTCCGTGGCCACACCCACCCAGCAGTTTTAAGATTGCCTATTAGCTGATTTAAAAAATACCAGATGATTTGACCTATTTTCTAGTCACATCCCTGACTTTCCTCTAAACTGGTTAGTGCTCCAACCCCCAGCCGATCCGAATGGCTGGGCCCAGGAGTGTGCTTCAACTACAGGGAAAGCAAGGGATGTGACTACAGGCAGTGATAGAGTTGTGGAAACCTCCCTTTGAAGGTGAGTTTTGCAGGCCACCCGGGGGGGGGGGGGGACTCACACAGTGGGCAACCCAATTTCAGATGCCCCGGGCAAAGGCTAGCAGCTGATCCTGAAGTCCTTTAGACTTCATAACTGGCCACAGCTTATATAATGGTGAGAAAATGACCATTTTACTACAGTATATTTCAGTATATTTATTATTCATTGTCTGCTCATTTATGAAGGAGATGGATCTGGGGTCATAGTTGGAAATAAATACCTTATTTATTCTAAACAAAGCTGGGTCATGCTTAGTTGGTAAGGGCGGGCCATAGTGCAGTTTTTGAGTCTTGGGCATGCTCTTTTGTGGTCAGAGAGAGCTGTAAGACCACTGTGACTTGTCATGGTTGTACACACAGAGAGCACCAAGGGATATAGTGGCTGTTAGATCATCAATGCCCCTTTATCGCCCATACTGGGCTTACAGGGGAGGAGTATTGTGGCATGGATGTTGTGCTAGTGACATGCCTCTGGTCCCAGAAGAACCCATAGTTTTTGTTTTGGATGAGCTTTCACTATAATCAACCACAGAAACTAAAATGTGGCCAACTGTTTGCATATGAATATGTCTGGAGTTGTACTTAAAGTGGACCAACACCCAGGATTTTCACTATCCTGGGTGTTGGTCCACTTCCGCGGGCACCCCGATGGGGGGGGTGCACCCTGCTAGAGAGATGCACGAGAGGCGGCGGCGGCCCGCGCATGCACCCTTGGAACGAGGATCAGGTAGGATTTGCGGGCGTCCTGGGGGGTGACCCGCAGGCAGGGAGCTGATCGGCTGTGGGTGTTGGTCCACTTTAAATATATTGAATACCGTTGAGTATTGAAAGAGACATGGCCAAAGAAAGCAAAAACAAACCCTAAATTTTATTTTAAGATATATATATATATATATATATTCAAAAGAAACTAAATCATAACAGGTAGGTGCCCTAATTAATGATAATGGGGAAATGGTTACTGGGGATGAAGAGAAGGCAGAGCTGTTAAATGTATTCTTTAGCTCTGTGTACACAAAAGAGGACCAAGGAACCAACACAGGCAATGCCACTTATAGCAATGGCCCAAGTATAATACTCAACAAGCTAAACATGGATATAATCCAAGAAAAACTAAATAGTTTAAATATGAATAAGACTGCAGGACTGGATGGACTTCACCCAAGAATTCTTAAAGAACTCAGCTCAATTATCTTATCACACCTGTTCTTGAGCTTTAAAGTGGACCAACACCCAGGATTTTGACTATCCTGGGTCTTGGTCCACTTCGGTGGGGCACCCCCGATCGGGGTGCCCCGTTGTGTGAAACCCCCCCGATCACCCGAAAAACTCACCTCTCCCCGCTCCCAGCGCCGACGGACAAGCTTTTTGACAGCCGCGGACAAGCGGCTCCTCCGCCGCCGCCTCCCGCGCGTCACTCTTGACGCGCGCGCGCCCGCGCCGGCCATTCACAGACGGCCGGCGCGGGCGCGCGCACGTCTAGAGGGGCGCGAGGGAGGCGGCGGCTGGCCGCCGCCGAAGACAAGGTAAGGGGATTTGGGGTGTTTGGGGGGGTTTCACCCCGCGGGACATCCCGATCTCGGATGTCCCGCGGGGAGGGAGGTGATCGGCCCGGGAATCTTATAGATTCCCGGGCCGATCACGGGAGGGTGACGGTCCACTTTAAAGACACACTAACAACTGGTATGGTGCCAAGGGACTGGCACAAGGCAAATGTGGCACCAATTTTTAAAAAGTGCTCTAGGTCTTCTCCAGGCAATTACAGACCTGTAGGTTTAACATCCATTGTGGGAAAATTGCTTGAGGGGCTATTAAGGAACTACATACAAGAATATGTAACTAAGCATAATATTATAAGTGACAACCAACACGGTTTTACTAAGGACAGAAGCTGCCAGGCTAACCTTTTGGCTGCTATGAGGAGGTGAGTAGAAGCCTGGACAGAGGGAAGGCTGTAGATATAGTTTTTCTGGATTTTGCAAAAGCATTTGACACTGCCCCCCATAGACGCTTACTGGGGAAACTGAGGTCTTCAGGATTAGAAAGTACAGTTTGTAACTGGATTGAAAACTGGCTGAAGTATCGTGTGCAGAGAGTTGTAGTTAATGATACTTACTCTAAATGGTTACCGGTTGTAAGTGGCGTACCCCAGGGTTCAGTGCTGGGCCCACTATTATTCAACTTGTTTATAAATGACATAGAAGATGGAATTAGAAGCACTGTCTCTATTTTTGCAGATGACACAAAGATATGTAGCACAGTGCAGTCTATTGAAGATGTTTACAAGCTTCAGGCTGACTTGGACACTGAGTGTCTGGGCATCCAATTATCAAATGAAGTTCAATGTGAGGAAATGTAAAGTCATGTACTTGGGGTCTAATAACCTTATAGCAACATATGCCCTCAGGGGAGTAAAACTGGGAGAATCACTTGTTGAGAAGGATCTGGGGGTACTGGTAGATCACAGGCTAAATAACAGCATGCAATGCCAAGCAGCTGCTTCCAATGCCACCAAGATATTATCATGCATTAAAAGAGTCATGGAATCATGGGATAGGGATGTAATTTTGCCAGTTTAGAAGGCACTGGTGCGCCCTCACCTGGAATATTCCGTCCAGTTCTGGGCACCCGTTCATAGAAAGGACGCTCTGACTATGGAAAGGGTGCAGAGGAGCCACCAAACTAATAAGAGGAATGAAGGATATTAGTTATGAGGAAGGATTATGAGAATTAAATCTGTTTAGTCTTGAGAGGAGATGACTGAAGAGGGACATGATTAACTTGTATAAATATATAAATGTGAAAACAAAAAATAAAATAAAAAATAACTTTCCCTACCCCATTGGTTGGACTTGATGCACATATATCAATGCTGTGCAATTGTGATAGCTAAGACAGTAGCAATTTGCATAGGAAATCACTACCATATCGCATTGCCCCGTTGTAAATCAAGCCGTATTCCTGGAACACAAATAGAAAACATGGGTACTTTTACTCACAGGCCTGGGGTTCATTTGGGCAGAAAGAGAAATATTGGGCACCAGCTGCTTTGATTATTAATTGGCAAGGTTTATTGATATATGAATCCACTGCACAATAGAAAGCTCAGTTTCCTGAGCTTGGTTTGGAAAACACTGGCCTGAACACAGTATCCTATTAACACTTTGTGGCAGCTCTGAATAAGAGGAGGGGGGTGCACAAGGGCTTTTGCCCCAGGGCCTTCACCACCAGACGTTCTACCAAGGGGCCTTCACCACACTTGTTCGGGCCCTGCTCTGTGGATTAACAGAAATGCGTTCGAAAACCAGGACTGAAGTGTCTTGTGCCCACCAGAAAACTATATTCTTGGGGCTCACCATTCAGCTATACAGAGATAATGCAAGGTCTCCTGTAAAAAAAAAACCTACTGAACCAATAACAGAACACAGCAGACAAACCAGAAACACTTTTAGTCCTGGACCTCCTGTATTGTCTGGGTGGTAGCCCTGGGTTGCATCCTGGGGCCAACCAAAGTATCCTCTTGTACTCTGGTGGGCTAGTTTAACACTGTTCATCAATGACTCCACAACCACAATTGTATATAGATGGGAGAAGATATCAACAGCTATATTTCTAATTTAGTAGTTGATGTTCATTTATGAGTGTATATGTCATGCTGATTGGTAAGGTGAGTTCTAGAAGTGAGGAAGCCCCCCTGTGAGCTGGTACATAACACGGGTACGGGCAGCTGTCAAGCCCTAAGCGTGATAATAGAGGACACTTAACAGGGTAACTAGACTCTAAGACCTCCCCTTGTCATTCACTGGAGCCTTCCACAAGGTAAGAGAGACTAGGCTGCAGGGAATGTTCAAGTTATGAGACCAGGGTATGCCGGAACATTTGACCTTAGTGAGCTGGATCAGGGTGAGAAGCCTAATCCAAGAATTAGCTATGGCCATTAGGTCACTAAGCAACTGAGCAGCAGGGGTTAACAGGCCAAGGGTCAAAACAGGTAATCTATGCTTTTGGACAGTTAATTTTTGTTACAAAAATGTCTAAAAAAATAAAATATGGTTAAATGAGTATATTATTTCCAAATTATTTCATTCTTGTTTCCTTTATGTTTTGAGGGATTAAAGTGGTCCTACACATTGGGTGTGGGGCCACATAGACTGGTTGCTCTCCTTTAAATAGACCCCCACAACTACCAGCAATCCTTACCTGAACCTTGATCCACTGGCTAAATGTGACTCCACGATTGGCCGGCAACGGTTACATGTGCCAGCCTGGACCATCAGATAGAAAAGAGAAAGTGGCCCGGGCCCACGTTACCGCCGTGGACCACTTGCAGAGACTCATTTTGTATGACGATAGAGGTGTAGGTAAAAATTGCAGGGGTATATGAGCAGGGGAGCTCCAGCAATCTGGACAATGCAACCCCACACCCATTATGTAGAAAATAGATATGTGATCGCTTAAAGTGTTTATGTATTAATCAAACCATACATATTCCTTTAAGAAAGGGATCTGAAAACAGCATGTGAGTGCGCAAACCTCATGATAACATTATGTTCCTGTGTAAGAGAGACCTGCCAAACCTAATGTACCCCCGACCCCCCTGAGGTCTAATTCTGGCCCTGCTCATAGACTTACATGGCTGATCATTAGGACCACACAGTCTCCTAACATTCTTATTAGGCATTTGAATGTAATGATTAAAATGATTAAAACTGCCAGGAATCAATAAGTCATTTCTATACTGCAGAATTTATTATGTTCAGCTAGTAAATCCATGTTAGCTCACATTGTGTGTAATATAAAAATGTAAGCAGATGTCATTGAGTCAGATGGAAAACCATTATTAGACAATTAGGATAAAATATGGCTGCAGAATCAGCCTGAGCCATTTGTGTGCCGCTTGTTATTGGTGTAATGAAACCAGTGCGCGCTATTTGTTAAAAATATCCATCTGCGTTTACCCCCGTGTATGTATATATTATATTCTACCCAAAGACCACCTACACAGAGAGAGAGCTGGCATCTATTAGCCATGTAGTGTAACACAAGCCATAGAATACATTGTTTTTCTGCTTGTGTGACGCAAAACTTCACCAAGAAAATCATATGTTGTTCGGGGCAAATATAAGGGTAGGACTGTGCAATCAAGAACCTCTATTAGACAATTAGGATAAAATATGGCTGCAGAATCAACCTCAGCCATTTGTGTGCCGCTTGTTATTGGTGTAATGAAACCAGTGCGCGCTATTTGTTAAAAATATCCATCTGCATTTACCCCGTGTATGTATATATTATATTTTACCCAAAGACCACCTACACAGAGAGCTGGCATCTATTAGCTATGTAGTGTAACACAAGCCATAGAATACATTGTTTTTCTGCTTGTGTGAAGCAAAACTTCACCAAGAAGTTGTTCTGTGTGAACATAAGAGTAGGGCTGTGCAATATGAATAAGGAATTTATGGACTACTGAGCAAAAATGATCAAGAACCTCTTTGACCAGTGCTGGTGTTTGGGGGTGACAAACAGGGCAATTACTCAGAGCCACTGCCTATTGTTCAGTGTTTCGAGTGTGAAAAGCTCACTAATCCCCCAAAATGATGTCAGCTGTAGCAACTGACATTGGCAGACATTTTTTTATGGACATCAGTGAACTTTGTACATTTTTCAAGAACTTAGAACCCTAATTTGAGTTTTGCTTAGGATCACCTAGCCCTTGATGTCAGTGGTGATGGCAACAGAAGATGTGGGGGTTCTACCTGGGATACAGCAAATATCAGTGGAATGATGTCAGACGTGGCATAAGCTGGCAAAAGAGCAGCAGAGCAGTTGTGGTCAGACACGGTGTAGGTCAACTGCAAGGCAGAATATCCAACGTGGTCAGGCGTGGCACACATCAGCAACAGGGAGGAAGAGCAGATGTGGTAAGACATGGCATAGGTTGACAACGGGGCAGCAGAGCAGACATGGTCAAATGTGGCAGAGATCAGCAACAAGGCAGCAAGGAGTTAGCTGCCTCCAATCCCTCTGGCGATACAGACAGTGGTGTGCAAATACCAGGAGGTGGCTTTTAAATAGCTGCAGCCAATCAGCTGGGAGGCTGAGACTGCCAATGTCTACCACTGCTAGGCAGCGGAGAAGCTGGGAGCAATGGAAGTGAGGTGGTGCTTTGAATGACTGTCACCTACATTCCCACCTGCCTCCATTCCAGCCATGGAACCACATGGGAGAGGAACCAGGTAAGAACCACTCAGTGACACAAAGCCAATACTCACTTTTTCTCCCTCACAGCTGCTTCCTCTAGGGCCAACACATTAAAAGGTACCTGTTTCAGAGATCAGGGCCCACGGCTTGCAGATGCCTGGCTATTCTTTGGGGATCATCTACTATTTGCAAAATATTGCTTATCATATTCATAAGCAATATGATAAATACAATTCTGCAACTGCCTCGATCACAGTCAGAGTAGCACTTGAATCATTGTGACTGGGGGCGTAGCAGTGCCAGACAATGCCTTAGCACACTCCCATTCTATGTGGCGGTGGGGCTTCCGAACACATTATTGGACCTGTTTTCCAAGACTGGTAAGTTCCAGAGAGCCGGCAAATTGGTGGGAGAAGAAGGTGTGCTTTTTGGCACACAAAAGTTCCCTTGACAGTAGACTTTCTTTCTACTCACTTTTTGTCCATCACAGTTGACTGCTGGTAATCTGGGGCTCTCACCTGATCACTCAATCGGGTCTTGAGCTGCCCGGGCCTGACCAGCAGTCACAGCTTCCTCCACATCAGCAGGTGCCCCCCCCCCCCCAACGTCACAATGAGGCCGATATGCCCCGTCTATTCACTGCAATAAAAAGCTTCATACATCCCCTCCATTGCAGTGGGGTGCGTGTCAGCATCACTGTGGCGGGGTTGTCTTGCCATTTCAGGACTTGATCGAACTGTCTGTTATGAGCCCCCAGCTTTGTACTATCACAAAACCAAAAACTTCATAAATTGCACACCAACAAAAGAGCTTAGTTTTCAAGTGGTAAAATATATTGAGTGAGTTACAAGAGCAATACAAAAAATGGATTTTACCATCGCAAACTTAGCTCTGATGTTGGTGTACGTTTTCTGAAACTTTTGGTTTTGTGATGTTCTAAAGTGGACCTAGATGGAAAAAAGTTCCTGGATGATTTTAAGGATATAAAAAGAATGACAAATGGCACAGGAAAGGGACTTCCAGAGACAGAGAGCAATACATAGAAACTTTTGAGAGCACAAGAAGAGATGTCATGTGAGAAGAGGAAACATTGGAAGCAGAGTAGAGGTTCTGACTGCAGCGGCGGCAGTTAGTCATGGATAGTAAAATGTTTGGGGGAGCCCAGAGGCAGTTTTGTAGATGGGGGTTGGAATTTTTAATTGTATTTTGAGTATTTTTATTGCTGACAGTACTTGGTGAAATTTTTGCTAAGCCTGGCCATTTCTCTTGTGAAATGTTATGTCCTCGGGCTATTCCGACTACAAAGATCATTCCCGCCAAGTACGCTTATGTGCCTCTAACAATTTCTATCTAAACTGCTCTGATGTGATATTTTTCTTTATCCTGGCCGGCTGTAATGTTTCCAACAATGCTACGTCCTTTATAGCAGTACGCTCTGGAGCCCTCTTGAATAAAACATGGCATTTTCTATTAGTTTTATTGAAAAGTTTGGAGTGGTAAAATGATTTAGTTTTTTTGACGTTTAAAAAAAACTCAAATTTTTTAAGCAGTTGAACAATCACCATCAATAAAATAAATTAAAATGTGTTTTTCAAATGCTTTACTTTGGCGGTTGAATCATTTTTTTGTTTTTAAAAATGACAAAAAAAAAATCCTAAAAGGAGATTTAATGCAGTGATGATAAGTTAGTATGAGAAGCAATATTGGTAGTAATGTAACTTGCTTTGGGTCCTTTGATCTCTTGATAAATGTCAGTAATAAAAATGCAGCTGGAAGTTAGCAAGACAAATGAAAATCTTCTAACCCAAGTGGGCTAGAAGGAACTTGATATGATATTATTATTTAAATGAATACTTTAGCAAAGCAGCTGTAGATTTATTCAATTATTTTTATTATTAAATTATTTCTATTACATACTCTAAAACTCATGCAGCTGTCTTGTGAACTGTTAAAAAAAGAACTCCATGAAACACCATTCAAAATGTTCACCAAAAATGATCCAAAGTCCCCTCATGCTTTAAGACAGGATTGGGAATGTTACCGCACCATCTTTTTAGAAGTACACACTGGCTATAATACTTGACACTGTCATTTTTAGCATTTATATGCACTGCCGCCAGTTTCCTGCATAGACCAGGATGCATGATTTATACTGTTTTATGCAGTCAGGATTTTGGGGTGCCCTTCCCAGAAACTTAAATGGACAATACAAGTAAACAAACAAAATGTCCAAGCCAACTGAAGGCAGGATCCTATGCTGTCCTGTGGGCTGCAGTATGGCCATTTGGAAATATCACCTCCAAAGCTTCCTGCATGTTCCCATCTGGTACCCATCACACATATAAGTGACCACCATAGATAAAATGGCAGAGGTGGATACTCCCGAGATGTTTCTCCTGGGGCTAATCAACAAAGGATGAGAAATGATTCGGGATAGGTCAGCTATTGTGTGACTGGTATACTGTAACCAGATAATGCACCAAAGATTGGGATGCATTAGGAACGAATTGGATAAAGGAAGGGCGTCATTACCTGGTTGGTGGGTAGTTTAATTACACAAAGTGTTATATACATAACTTTAGACTGTAAGCTCGCAAGGGCAGTGTCAGGCCCAAGGCCTAATTATAGAATAAGCATATGTATTATGATTGTATAATGTATAGTCCAAAGACCTGGGTGAGGGGTCACTCAGACTGTTTTGTGTATTCCAGTTTTATGGGGGGTTTGTGGTACTTCCTTCTTTGAAGTCAAAGGCATTTGAAGTAGCAGGATGTGCTGTATCTGCACCCACCATAAACCAGAACTCAGATAAGAGACCTGGGAGAGAAATGCCCTCATCAGGTGGGGTCAGGGGGAGGGGGATTAAGCTTTTCTCTTCTAAATCTAGCTAATAAAACCTAATGCTAAGGACATTCTAAGTCAGAAACCTAAGGAGAAACCTAAATCAGAAAGCTGGGTCATGCTGGACATAAGATTTTAAGCAACCACTGGATACTCACTCACAAGGACTGCTATGCCATTATACTGTAAGGACTTTCTTTTTATTTGCTGATCTTTGCTGTACTCTTTTATGTATTTTTTGTACTTGTTATGTTTCTGTATATTACATCTAGCACTGTGATACCTTTTTGTCAGATTAAATGTTTAATTAATCAGCTCTGGCCTTTGATCTCTAAATATATGAGCTCACCTTTCTGAAGGAAGCTCTGGTGAAACACGTTTATCAAAGAGTTAATTTGGGGACTGGCTGGGACTAGTAGTGCATACCAAGGGGTCTGGTGTCTTTAACCCTTGCACCATCACACTCTCTCTAGCGTCTTGGCTGGGCTGATAGAGTGTGATCGTGACAGGCAGGGCTCTCCTTCCTATTGTCTCTTGTGCTCACAACACCTGGTATGAACCTTGTGGCATCTAGTTTTGTATTGTTCCCTGTACCTTATGTTTTACCTTGTCTGTAATCATACCTTGTAAAGCACTACGGAAGAGGATGGCGCTATATAAATAAACAGTGGTGGGCGTGGCCACCGCTCGAGCATTGGCCACGCCCACCACTATACCAAGGCCGGGTGTTCACTCAGTGTGCTGGCACCACAGAGAGCGAGGAAGCGGTGGAGGCAGCTGTATCTGCCGCCGATGAAGGCAGCTGTATCTGCCGCCGATGGAGGCAGCTGTATCTGCTGCTTTCTCCGCAGCGCCTGCACGTTCAGAAAGCAGCAGATACAGCTGCCTCCATCGCTTCCTCTCTGCGGCGCCGGCATACAGAGTGAACACACGGCCTTATACAGCAGTGGGCGTGGCCGGCGCTCGAGCATTGGCCACGCCCACCACTGTATAGTCCGGGTGTCTCTGTCTGCTGGGGCCGTGGAGAAGTAACAGGGACAGTGCGAGCGGCAGAGGCATCGCCCTGTCTTCACACATAGAGACACCCGGACTATACAGCGGTGGGCGTGGCCGATGCTCGAGCGTCTGCCGCGCCCACCGCTGTTTAAGGCCGTGTGTCTGTGTGTGAAAATGGCGTGGACAGAAGGGAGGATTAAAAGGTGACTGCCTATATGGGGAATGGAAGGGGGGAATGCCACACTGCCTATAAGGGAATGGGTAAGGATGCCACACTCCTATATGGGGAATGGGAGGGGGAATGCCACACTGCCTGTGGGAATGGGAGGGGGATGCCACACTGCCTGTGGGAATGGGAGGGGGGATGCCACACTGCCTATATGGGGAATGGGAGGGGGAATGCCACACTGCCTATATGGGGAATGGGATGGGGAATGCCACACTGCCTATATGGGGAATGGGAGGGGGAATGCCACACTGCCTGTGGGAATGGGAGGGGGATGCCACACTGCCTGTGGGAATGGGAGGGGGGATGCCACACTGCCTATATGGGGAATGGGAGGGGGAATGCCACACTGCCTATATGGGGAATGGGATGGGGAATGCCACACTGCCTATATGGGGAATGGGATGGGGAATGCCACACTGCCTATATGGGGAATGGGATGGGGAATGCCACACTGCCTATAAGGGAATGGGTAGGGATGCTACACTGCCTATATGGGGAATGGGAGGGGGAATGCCACACTGCCTGTGGGAATGGGAGGGGGATGCCACACTGCCTATATGGGGAATGGGAGGGGGAATGCCACACTGCCTATATGGGGAATGGGATGGGGAATGCCACACTGCCTATATGGGGAATGGGATGGGGAATGCCACGCTGCCTATATGGGGAATCGGATGGGGGAGATGCCACGCTGCCTATATGGAAATGGGTAGGGATGCCACACTGCCTATATGGGGAATGGGAGGGGGAATGCCACACTGCCTATATAGAAATGGGTAGGGATACCACACTGCCTATATGGGAATGGGAGGGGGGATGCCACACTGACTCTATGGGGAATGGGATGGGGAATGCCACACTGCCTATATGGGGAATCGGATGGGGGGGATGCCACACTACCTATATGGGAATGGGTAGGGATGCCACACTGACTATATGGGAATGGATAGGGATGCCACACTGCCTATATGGGAATGGATAGGGATGCCACACTGCCTATATGGGGAATCGGATGGGGGGGATTCCACTCTGCCTATATGGGAATGGGTAGGGGTGCCACACTGCCTATATGGGAATGGATAGGAATGCCGCACTGCCTATATGGGAATGGATAGGAATGCCACACTGCCTATATGGGAATGGGAGGGGGGATGCCATACTGCCTATATGGGGAATCGGATGGGGGGGATGCCACTCTGCCTATGGGGAGTAGGAAGGGGGGAATGCCACACTGCCTATGGGAATCGGATGGGGGAACGCCACTCTGTCTGTAATTGGGTGTTTTAGCACAACATTTGGCTTAGAATATTTTTTTTCTAGGTTTCCTTCTCAAAATCCTAGGCGCGTCTTATGGGCAGGTGCGTCTTATAGGGCGAAAAATATGGTACATATATTCAAACTTCATACATGCATAATATTTGGGGTTTCACATGTCTGCAAACAATCATATCGCACTTCAGGTATGCAGTAAAATATGATCAAGCAACTTGTGGGACAAGGAGGTGACACAGTATAGGCTAATTGAAGTTAAAGCGGATACTCCTCCTTCCCTGAATAGTAATGGATGAGGGGGTGAAGTGGAATCCAGGGTAGTTGCTAGGAAAAAGTCCCAGGTGAGTACGTAACCCTGACATGTTTCGCCTTATCCGGGCATCCTCAGAGGGTTAGAAGTATTTGTCCTGGTATAGTGCTGAAGAGCTTGATCAGAGATGATAATTGATCAGTGTCAGAGTGTTTATGGCCATATGGGTACTTTGTAAGTTGAGGTATAGAAGTGAACACTTACTTGTAAGTCTGTTGAGTGACAGTTGCCTGTAAGGTTACGGGCTTAGTAAGATTACGGGCTACCTCACAGAAACAGAATTAGTGAAGTGTAAGGATGGAACAGTAATAATATGGGCTTGCTGGGTAAAGCATATGGAAAATCCCATTTACCTGGTACAGGGCTGGCTTCAGGTTTATGCGGGCCCTTGGGCAATAGAGTCTCAATGGGCCCCTTGCGGTGTGGTGTGATACTCCATACATGGTGATAAAGTTGAATGTATAGTGAATATTGCCAAAGAACAGAAGGAGTGCCTAAGCAAAGAAGGAATAGAAGAAATGACAGAAATAGAAATAAGGAATGGAAGTCTAGAAGGAATGACAGAAAAAAGAAAGCAGGTAAGAAAGAGAGTAAAAAAGAATGAAAAAAAGAAAGAATAGATGGAAAGAAATGAAGAAAGAACAAAGGCATAAAATGCATGACAGAAACAAAGATAGAGAATGAATTAATAAATGACAGAAACAAAGAGAAAAAGAAATGACAGAAAAAAAGAAGGGAAGAAAGACAGAAGGGACAAAAAAAAGAAGGAAAGAATAGTAGTGACAAAAAAAGAACGAATGACAAAGAATAGAAAACAACAGAAAACATTTTTTAGAAGGAAAGTAAAAGAAAAGGAATGACAGAATGAATGGCTGATGGAAAGAAACAAAGAGGCCGATTCATTAATAGCGCCAGGTAGCGACAGATGAGCGACAGTAGCGTTATTTTCACAGCGCACGCTAGTATTCGCTGTGCTTAGCCGTTGTTCGGCTGTTGACAGCGACCCCGTCGGTGTGCGGTAATGTTGAATACGGGGTTAGGAGTCGCTGTTTGACAGGTTCCGCGCTGTATGGGAGCGCATGACAGCGAATGGCCATAGCGAACGGCTCCCACCATATTCATTAACAAATCACGCTCAAAAAATTCTCGCGCTGTGAAATGCTTGTTTAAACCCCAGAGCGCTGGCGGCGATGGGTTAAAAGTAGTTTTTTAACCCCCAAACAACCATATTTTTTGAAAAAAAAAAAACAGGTTTTTCAAAACATTTTGTAATATGAATACATTAATATCAGACCTGTAATATCAATTCTGCACTAATTTTTTTTTTTTTTTTTTTTTTTACCTTAAAAAAAATATCTAACATTGCAGAAGTGGTCACAGAATTTTTGACATTTAAAAAAAAAAAAAAAAAAAAAAAAAAAAAAAACATTAATAGCAATTAATTAAGAATATTTAAAGATTGCTCCATTGAAATGCATTGGAGAGCGCCAGGTAGCGAGAGGTCATACCTGTCTCTGTTCAAGGTCGCTCGCTGGCGCTGTGGGGTGAGGCTGGAATAATGATGAATGATTCGCTATCTGGCGCTCTGTCAGTCGCTAAGCAGGATCGGCTTGATACATGTGTGATTGCGGAGGGGAGCCGGCGTTCTCGTGGCGGAGAGCGTCATTACCGTTCGCTCACCATTCGCTACCTGGCGCTATCCCTTGTTAAATAAGGGCCAAAGAATAGATGGAAAGAAAGAAAAGAATAGCAGAAAGGAAACACAGAATAGAAGGACTGACAGAAAGAAAAAATGGCTCTCCCAGTGGCCAACCTGCCCCTGGCTGACAGTCCTTAGTCCTGGTTACTGCACAGCCCTGCATCCTACATAGGGGCTGCCCAGGGTTGAGAGAATGATACCCGCCCTGGTACACCCAGTGCTGATGCTTGCCCTGACCTGGTAGGTTTCTTGTCAACCAAATTCGGGAAAACAGGATGTAAAGGGAGGTATTACACCATAGGAAGTGCTACCCATTACTATTCAGGGAAGAAGGAGAATCCAATTAACCTACACTGTGTCGGCTCCTTGCAAGTTGCTCATGTTTTAATGCATACCTGAAGTGCAATGTGATTGGCACATGTGAAACCCCAACTGTTAAGCATGTATGCAGTTTGAATATATGTATATAACACTTTTTGTAATTAAACTGCCAACCAACCAGGTAATGAGGCCCTTCCTTTGTCTAATTCATTTCTGATGCATCATAATCAATAAAAGATGCTGCTTCCTTGTAACTGGCAGCAGGGCTATGGACTGAAGCTGGCCAGGGAATCGGTTCTGGTGCTGGTAACATAGAAACTGGACCAGCTCACCCCTCAGGAGTCTGTGAGATAAAGTCCAAGTGTGTGGAAGTAAGTGTTTTTTCTTGGCTGACTTGACAGGAGCTATTACAATTTAGATCTAGACTGAATTAGCAGTTTCAGAGCCCCTTTGTTTCATTTTCATTCTTTTACTGATATTGATTTATTTATATATTTAAAGCAGATTCAAGGTGATCTGTCCAGGCCCTAATAGGATAGAGATAAGCAGGAAGGAAGGAAAAGAATAATACAGTCCCTTTACATAACAATGTCCCCACTGTGATTTACAGTTACTAATGGATTATTCAGGTGAAATGTTTTTTTTCCAAACAAATCCTTCAATGCCAAGTACAAGAAATAAACATCAGCAATACCCTTTAAAACTGTGAGCTGTCAACAGTAAAGAGGATTGCCAGCAGTAGCAAAAGAATAAACACATCACAAAAATAAATGTTTAACCCTTTAACTGCTAGCCTACCTGGAGATTAAGCCACCCTCTGTTGCAGGCCATTTTCACAATCTTGCACTACACATGTTTAACCGTGATTTTTGCATGCATTTCCAGGAAAAGTATATATATATATATATATATATATATATATATATATATGGCAGAGTTTAGACTTAAACATAAAATGTCAATTTAAAAATGCTATGTTTTACATTTGGTAGCTTTTTTTAACCATATTTTATGCCCTATAAGACTCACCCATTTTCCCCCAAAAGGGGAGGGGGAATGTTAATGCATCTTATCTGGTGAATGTAAAAAAAAAAAGTCAACTCACATGTTACAGGTGCTCCCGTGTTTCTGGCCAGGCTGCTTGCCACACTGCGACCAGAAGCAGATTGAGGTGCGGCGGTATCCCTGCCGCTGCTGACGCTGTCTCTTCCGCCTGAGGCACGCGCAAACACCCGGCTCCGTGCCACACTGCCTATGGGGAATAGGAGGGGGTATGCCACACATCCTCTGGGAATGAGATGGGGGGAAAATGCCACACTGCCTATAGGGAAAGGGAGGGGAGAATGTCACACTGCCTATGGGAAGGGGGGATGCCACACTGCCTATAGGGAAATGGAGGGGGGAAGGCCACACTGCCTATAGGGAAAGGGAGGGGGGAATGCCACACTTCCTATGGGGACTGGGAGGGGGGAATGCCACACTGCCTATGGGGACTGGAAGGGGGGAATGCCACACTGCCTATGGGAAATTGGAGGGGGGATTCCACACTGCCTATGGGAATGGGATGGGTGGAATGCCATACAGCCTATGGGAATGGGATGGGTGGAATGCCATACAGCCTATGGGAATGGGATGGGTGGAATGCCACACTGCCTATGGGGACTGGGAGGGGGGAATGCCACACTGCCTATGGGAATGGAAGGGGGTAATGCCACACTGCCTATGGGAATGGGATGGGTGGAATGCCACACAGCCTATGGGGACTGGGAGGGGGGAATGCCACACTGCCTATTGGAAATGGGAAGGGGATGCCACTCTGCCTGTCATTGGAGGATTCTGCACCTTGCCTATAATTTGTTTCACAACATTTAGTTCAAAATCTTATTTATTTTATTTTCTTCCTCCAAATATGGGGCGAAAATGTCATTTTAAATAAAATCATGAAAGCTAAATCTGAAGGCGCAAGTTCTCCCAAACAGAACAATACCCAACATGCAAAGATTCTTTTACCCTTTTCCAGGGATTTTCGTGAAAATTGTATATTGTTTTTTTTTCATCAGCATTTGGGCTTTTACATGGAATGGGAGGCTGGAATAATGATGAATGAGTCGCTATATGGCGCTTGTTTGTAATTTTTCCATTGTTCTTTTAAATATTATTGAGTAAAAACTTATCTTAACTGAGTTAAACTTTGTCTTGTTTATTTTGATTTAAAAAACACATTGCATGTGAAAGACCCCCCCAAATTGAAAATAACACTTTATGACATTTGTCAAATAAAATGCAACTACTATCCACACTATAAAGGGTTAAATAAAAAGAAACTTGCTGTGGGGTCCCCCTACCCTTCTAATTAAAAAAAATGGTGGGGGGTTTTCCCTATCCAAGCATAACATTACAAAAATATTCTTTCACCAGCTTTGTTTGAAACAAACTAGTGAACTTCTATAGCAGTGGATAGAAATGGAAGACTTGCTGTGTTTTTAATCAGGTCTCCTCACTGCCAGCAGATTATTTGTACATCCTCAACAAGTTCAGCAGCCAGCTCCATCTGACTGGTGGTGACATCAGCGACTGAGCTGGAGAGGTAAATGGCTGATTGTGCATTGCTGCAGTCTCGTTTCTTTGTCCTCCCGCCAACATCAAAGTAATGTCAATCTCTATTGGCTGAGGATCTGCTAACTCTACTGATTATAAACTGTACAAGTTCACTTAAGTTCACATCAGGCAGCGATTTCTCTGCTACGAGAAGCAAAATCTCCAATAAAAAGAAAATACATCCCAGCATCTTATAATGATTTGTGTTGTTCTTTTGTGTATGTTGTCATAAAAAAATGGTTCTATCAATTGTTTTACACTAAAATTAAAACTTAAAGGAGCACTATTGCGAAATTGTGTAATATTAAAAATCCATACAAACATGTTTGCTAATGAGAGGAGGGGTCATTTATACACCCGAACTGAATAAAAACCACCAAGCTTGTGGTTTCTTTTCTTGATAGAATAATCCAGAGATGTAAGGTTTAGAGGCCGATTCATTAATAGTGGCAGGTAGCGACAGTTGAGCGACTGTAGCGGCATTTTCAGAGCGCCCGCTAGTAGTCGCTGTGCTTGGCCGTTGTTCGGTAGTTGATAGCGACTCAGTCGGTTTGCCGTAATGTTGAATATTGGGTGAGGAGTCTCTATTTGACAGGTTCCACGCAGTATGGGAGCGCATGATAGCGACTGGCCCTAGCGACTGGCTCCCACCATATTCATTAAAAAATCACGCTCAAAAAATTCTCGCTCTGTAAAATGCATGTTTAAACCCCAGAGCGCTGGAGGCGATGGGTTAAAAGTAGTTTTTTTAACCCCCAAACCACCATATTTGGAAACCAAAAAAAACAAGTTTTTTAAATAATTTAGTAATATGAATACATTAATATCAGACCTGTAATATCAATTCTGTACAATTTTTTTTTATTTTTTTTCCCTTAAAAGGCAGAAGTGGTCACAGAATTTTTCACATTTAAAAAAAATAAAATAAAATTAATAACAATTAATTATTAATATATAAAGATTGTTCCATTGAAATGCATTGGAGCGTGCCAGGTAGCGAGAGGTCATACCTGTCGCTGTTCAAGGTAGGACGCTGGCGCTGTGGGCTGAGGCTGGAATAATGATGAATGAGTCGCTATATGGCGCTATCTCAGTCGCTAAGCAGGATTGGCTTAATAAATGTGTGATTGTGGTAGGGAGCCGGCGTTCTCGTGGCGGGGCCCGTCATTATCGGCCGCTCATCAGTCGCTACCTGTCGCTATTCCTTCATAAATAAGGGCCTTAGTGTATTACGGGTGACATAATGTGTCTCCCCTGATTTCCTCTTCCTTCCATTAAAAAAAAGAAACTAGCCTGGCTGGATATTTCTTGATGTTGGGATGTATAAGTTACCCCTCCTCTCACCATCCAACATATTTATATCATTGGCCCATTTTTTTGCGATGGTTCTCTTTTAAATGAACACAAGAGAAACAGTCGGACCTAGGTCACAACTGAAGGATTACCAAAGATCTAGGTGGCAATACTATAATACAAAATATCATGAAAAATAATAAGGTTTATTCAGACAAGCATAAATAACATTACATAATAAAAACAACAATACAGCCGGGGTTCGCACAACTGTCACCACAAATGCCAAACGTGGATGGAAATAGTATCCTGATTTCAATCCATAAACAACCATCCAAACATTGATACGTGCAAAAAATTAAATAATACATAAACCACAAACAATCCAATATGTGCAAAAGGAAAGATGGATAAGTCATCAAGCAACTAAAAGTGCTGAAATGCAAAAAGAGTTTAGTTAGATGTTTAGTAATGAGTAGATAATAAGATTGGCAATAGTTCCCCAGCGTATAATAGCCCACGCATTTTGTGGCAAAACGCCACTGCTTAGGGAGAATAACAACTTAAATTTTATTTTGCATTCTCTGTATTTTTCTGTGCTTTTTAGATTCTGAGAATTGGGGGTTATTTAAGGGATAGCGCCAGGTAGTGCCTCATTCGGCAGGCAGCGCCTGGTGAATGCTGGCCGCTGTACGCACAACCACATTTATGAAAGCGAATCTGGTGAGCGCCTCTAACAGCGTCATGTAGCATCCGATATATTATTACTGTTATTATTATTATTATTATTATTGTGGGCTCTGAGATGGTGTCCCCACCGGACTACATCCCCGGAAAGACTGTCTCAGTCTCCGGAATTGAGGGAGGTGCATCGGCACTGCCCATTGCAAAGGTTTATTTAGACTGGGGTGCCGGGCAGGGTGTGTGGGAGGTGGGGGTATCGTCTGCCAGTGTTTTGCTAGGGACAGACTTGGGGCAGCTAGTGTCTCAGTATGTGGCCGCTGAACCCCCGAGGTCTGGTCCCCCAGAATTTAATAACATGTATAATGCAAGGTGTGCAATTAATATGAGTTATGTGTGTAACCTACCTGCTACAGGGAATGTGGGGGTAGGTAGTGTAAAGTGTGTTTCTTCCTCCCGGAGGAAGGAGGGTTACCCAGTAGCTGGGGAGGGAACTGCAACTGAGGTGAGGGCTGTCCCAGGAGAAGTGGGACCCCTAGTAAGTTCACATCGCAGGGTTTCTCCACCACTGGGTTGTCGGAGGGCCAGGATGGTCTGTCTGGACTGGCGGCTTGGATTGTAATGGAAGGGGGACAGGCATTACCTGAGGCCACAGCGGCTCTGGCCACTAGCATGCATAGTGGGAGCGCTGGTAGCCCAGGCGCCCCGCGGGGGTCTAATGGCTCCCTTCCTCCAAACCAAGTGGCTGCCAGGGCCGATGGAGGTCCGGAGGGAGGTCCTGGGAAATGGACAGGGGATGGGATGGTCTCTTCTATTCCAACCACCCCACGTCCGGGGTTCCTGGCACCTCAACCTGAGAGGACCAGTCCAGGCCAAAAAGCAGTGTCGGTGGAACCTGCTGGTGGGGTGAGGGCTGTCCATGGAGCGATGGGACCCCTAGGTAAGTCCCCACTGCAGGGTTTCATCACACCCAGGGTGTTAAGGGACCAGGGTGTTCTGCCTGAACCGGCAAATTAGGTGGAAGTAGTGGAGGAGCAGGTGCTATCTGGGACGTCAACGGCTGAGACCGCTGACATGCACAGCAAGGGCCCAGAGTCCCCTCAGGGGACTGACGGCTCCTTCCCTTCCTCCCGGGAGGCTGCTGAGGCAGGTGGAAGACCAGAGGGGGGTCCCGGGAAACTGACTGAGGACATGGTGGTCCCGACCATGTCTAGGCAGAGATGTGGGGTAGCATCAGACACTGATGACCCCAAAGAGTTCTCCCCAAACAGGAGATGCAGCTCCACTTGGGCCCAGACCCCAGACGGGTGGTCTGGAGACAAGGGGGGCTGTACCCAATGATGGTCAAGCCAGGGTCACCAGGAGAGTGGCCTGAGGATCAGCAGTTGGTGGGTCCCTATCCGTCCAGGGCCAAGAAGTGCTATGCCTTAGAGAGCCGACGCCTGGGCGCATAGGGATCACCAAGAAGCAAGTGGGGCCTGACCTGGCTGCCCACTGCCATTTGTACCATACCTGTCAGAGGGTGGGGGTGGCAGGGCCAAGTCCCAGCAGCCCACCGGAAACTCTGCTGTGTATATATACACATTGGTTATGAGTTTAGGTATTAAATTGTTTACAAATCTAGCCAGGCATGAGTTATTATTGTATTAATTATTGATATTTTTATTGATGTTTTTTATAATAGTTGTTTGCAAAGTTGGCCATATTGGTTCCAGGAGATATAATTGTTTACACTGGGGCTAGTAGTCCACATCAACCTCCAAAGTAAAACAGGCCCCGATCCTCCACTAACACGTTTCCTTCCTACTGCAGGATTTTTTCAGATATTTAAGATAACATTTATATCTTATTTTATTGATCTGTACATGGCAGAGTAATACTTTTTTAAGAATGTGTTTCAAGATGTGAAATACCTGAGGCAAGATTGCAAGTAGAAAGGTGCTGTTCTTCATAGAGAACATCCCTGGCAAAAATGACCTGGACAAGTCAAAAGACGTGGGATCTGGGCAGGTTAGGCTGTTTTTTTCTTGTAACCCCTCTGTCCTGCTTCAGCACCAGGGGAGGGCAGAGGGGTTACAAGAAGAAAAACAGCGTACCGTATCTTGGACCTCACAGCATTACTGGTGCTCCTGCGGTGGCCACACAAGCAGTACACAGAGCGTAATTCCCTTCTCTGTGGCACTCCCCCACCCATTCAAGGGTGAATGTGGGCCATGCACAGAGCGGCAACGCCCAGTGCTGGAATTACCGGCAATTGGGCGCAGGCTTCTGGGCAAGGTAAGGATTTTTTTTGTTATTTAGGAGACTTCCACTTTAAGATGGTAGCAATAAGAATATACAATAGCCACTGTGGCTAGCTGCACGCACTTACTGTTGGTCGTACTGGCAGACAGGGGCTGCCGTGCAACAGCATTTGTACATGGTCATGGGCAAATAAAAAAAAAACTAGGAAATGTATTTGGAAAAAAGAAACTTGAGGGGTGATCTAATAACTATGTATAAATATATTCAGGGTCAATACAAAGATCTGTCCCACAATCTAACCATAATCCGAGGGCATCCACTAAAGTTAGAGGAAAGGTGCTTTTTCCACCAACATAGGAGGGGATTCTTCTCTGTAAAAGCAGTGAGACTATGGAATTCGCTGCCAGAGGAGGTAGTAATGAAGGATACAGTAAAAACGTTCAAAAGTGGCCTTGATGCCTTCCTGACATGTAATAACATTTCCAGCTATGGCTATGGACATGGAGGAGAGGACCATGGGACAGACTTCAGGTAAGCTGCTTGCTGCCTTATTATTGCCATTGCCTGGACTGTCCCATTAAACAGGACCAACAGACTGGCACAGTTGGAAGAGAAAGGTAGCTGCCATTTTGTAGCTTCCTCTCCCAGCATCTCAGTCATGCTGCTGCTTGGATTCAACTGACATAACTGACAATGCACAGTAACAGGAAGCCCAGCATTACTTCCTGTTTGCAGGTGGCCTGCAAATTCATGAGCCGCCATTTTGTTTTTAAAAAACAGGAGTTAAAAAAGGTACATTTATTTTATGTACCCTGCGGGGGGATGCATATGAGCACCATTTGTTGTGTTGGTCTGGTTTAAGTCATTTTTGACTGTTGGTCAGCTTTTAGGAAGTGTCTTTGTGCTGAACATGCTAGTTGTTAGGTCCTTCAGCAATGGGATCACCTATCCATTCTCTGCTGTAATGATATCTATGACCGTAAACAAATCATCTGCAGCTTGTGAGTCGTTTGATTGCGTTATTTCCTCTTACTTCTTCACTCATACGTAAATATGCCTGTAACTTGGAAACATTGCAGCATGACTGGGGAGTGTTTACTTCTGAACATCAGCGTGGAGACAGTTGGGTACAAAGCTGTATTATATGAGCCGGTGAAGCATAGCCTGCTGCATCTTCTGATCTTGGGAAAAGGCGCTTTACCGTAATGTCTGATCTGCATCTCTTCCAGTAAATTACCGAAGGGAAAATATTGAATTTTGGAAATCATGGCTATGAAAGACTTGTTGAGCAATATTTACATGTTAGCAATCTGTGAAACAGGAAGATTGTGTTTCCAGAGGGAAGAGGATATTTGTCCGAAAAATATTGCCCACAATGATCTTCTTGTTTGGATGATGCTGTAATGATGGGGGTAATTCTCTAAAATTAGCTAAGATCTGTACCTCATGTAAGAAGAAGAAAAAACACGACTGGGCTAGCACTCACTCTCTCTCTCTCTCTCTCTCTCTCTCTCTCTCTCTCTATATATATATATATATATATATATATATATATATTGTGGTAAATTGTATCAAAATGTCTATTTCTCCCCTGCTTGGCTGTATAAAGCACAATCCGGGCCGGGTTTTCAGGACCCAGGTCACTTCCCAATTCCCTAACGGGTTGTTACATGTTCTAAGGCCCTCCACAAGTGTGCCCGCTGATTACAGGGGAAGCCTGTATAAGAACAGAGCACACGGCCTTTCCTTGGTTGATGACCAGCCTGTTGGAGTGAGCCCAGGCTGAGCTGCACCGTGGTGAAGGATAGCACTGGACATTGAGCAGAGGGCTGATACGCCCTGTAAAGTGGACTGGAATTGATCAGCTTGCTGGAGTACCCAGCCCAGGACTATTTGGTTGGTGAAGTAACCCTTTTTGCTTACTGCATTTATGCTGCAATCTTTTGGACTATCTACTGAACTTTGCTGAATAAAAGCCGTTTTTGCCGTTCAAATCCGTTGTCCGTCACTGCTGATTGTTTGCCCGCTTACAATATATATATATCACCACTTCCTCCCTGAGTAGCATCTTTAACGCCAACGCACCTCAACAAGTGCCATATTCTTTTTTTTTTAAGTTAACCAAATTACAGTGCAACACACACCTGACCGTCCTTTCCCTTTCCCTGTTACCAATTAAACCATTCCATCACCCAAATAGAGGGCGGGAGGGGGGGACAGCTCATTCTAGAAGGAGATCACGGTACAAGGAAGGGGAGGGGGCAACCAAGCCCTTTATACTCCCCTTCCCCTGGGGTCACTGCCCTCCTATATTTCCCTAGCTTCTGGAGGAAGCGCAGGCCAGTCATGGAGCTGCCGGCCTAAAAGGACCGGCGCCCCTCTTGCTTTCTTAAGTTTTAGAATGGTACATTTAGACAACAACATAATACTTTCTATAAGAGTTAGATTATAAGCAGGGCTTGAGGTTTTCTTGCCCGGGGGCCTCTACCACTTGATATAGCCACCATAAGGCCTCCACCTCCAGTGCCAGACATGTAGGAAATGCTTCTATTATCAGCATTTACACAAGGCACCAGGTAAATTTGCCAGTATTATGCACAGAGCAGGGCGGCTCTGTGCACCCTCTGTGGGTCGTATTGAACTTTGCGAGTAGGGATGAGCGAATCGATCCGGACGAACCCGGATTCGATCCGAATTTCATGAAAAATTTGATTCGGATCGAATCCGAATTTCCCCGTGCTTCGATTGCTCGAAGTTTTTCTTTAACATCCATTCATTTACATTACAGGCATTCTAAGATGGCGGACGGGACATGTCCAGACATCTACCCCGCTCCAGTGCATGCTGGGGCAGTCACATGCAGCCTATCAGCAGCCAGCAAGCCAGGTGACGTCACAGCGCTATATAAGGCGGCGGCCATCTTGCTTTTGTTCTCTATTGCATTCGTGAGAGACAGGACACTGCTGTATTCAGGGAGAGACAGTTAGAGAGCCAGGGACAGCCAGGGACAGCCAGTAGACAGGCAGGAGACAGACAGGAAGTCAGCGAGAAGCAGGGAAAGGTAGGAAAAATCGGAGGCAGTGACAGGGAGATTTTTTTTTTTTTCATCCAGCCTGAGTGTTACTGGCTGGCTGACTGGCTTTGTTAGCTGTTTCAGGCTGCTTATACACTTTTGATGTGCATATATACTGAACTGATCTCAAGTCTGCTGTGGGAACATTACCATTTTGTAAGATCTCATTAGCCTCTGTATTTCCTCTAAGCTGCGCACTTATTTAAAGTAATTTGGCCTGTTGCAGCCTGCTTAGACACTTTTGCTGTGCATATATACTGATCTCAAGTCTGCTGTGGGGGCATCCCATTTTGTAACATCCCATTAGCTTCTGTATTTCCTCTAAGCTGCACACTTATTTAAAGTAATTTGGCCTGTTGCAGCCTGCTTAGACACTTTTACTGTGCATATATACTGATCTCAGGTCTGCTGTGGGGGCATCCCATTTTGTAACATCCCATTAGCCTCTGTATTTCCTCTAAGCTGCACACTTATTTAAAGTAATTTGGCCTGTTGCAGCCTGCTTAGACACTTTTTCTGTGCATATATACGGTTCTAAAGCCTGCTTGGGGGTATCCCACTCTATAACATACCATACCCCTCTTGATCTTCACTAAGCTGCACACTTATTTAAAGTAATTTGGCCTGTTGCAGCCTGCTTAGACACTTTTTCTGTGCATATATACTGATCTCAGGTCTGCTGTGGGGGCATCCCATTCTGTAACATCCCATTAGCCTCTGTATTTCCTGTAAGCTGCACACTTATTTAAAGTAATTTGGCCTGTTGCAGCCTGCTTAGACACTTTTTCTGTGCATATGTACTGTTCTAAAGCCTGCTTGGGGGTATCCCATTCTGTAACATCCCATTAGCCTCTGTATTTCCTCTAAGCTGCACACTTATTTAAAGTAATTTGGCCTGTTGCAGCCTGCTTAGACACTTTTTCTGTGCATATATAGTGTTCTAAAGCCTGCTTGGGGGTATCCCATTCTGTAACATCCCATTAGCCTCTGTATTTCCTCTAAGCTGCACACTAATTTAAAGTAATTTGGCCTGTTGCAGCCTGCTTAGACACTTTTACTGTGCATATATACTGATCTCAAGTCTGCTGTGGGGGCATCCCATTCTGTAACATCCCATTAGCCTCTGTATTTCCTCTAAGCTGCACACTTATTTAAAGAAATTTGGCCTGTTGCAGCCTGCTTAGACACTTTTTCTGTGCATATATACTGCTCTAAAGCCTGCTTGGGGGTATTCCATTCTGTAACATCCCATTAGCCTCTGTATTTCCTCTAAGCTGCACACTTATTTAAAGAAATTTGGCCTGTTGCAGGCTGCTTATCCACTGTTGCTGTGCATATATACTGTTCTAAAGCCTGCTTGGGGGTATCCCACTCTATAACATACCATACCCCTCTTGATCTTCACTAAGCTGCACACTTATTTAAAGTAATTTGGCCTGTTGCAGCCTGCTTAGACACTTTTACTGTGCATATATACTGATCTCAGGTCTGCTGTGGGGGCATCCCATTTTGTAACATCCCATTAGCCTCTGTATTTCCTCTAAGCTGCACACTTATTTAAAGTAATTTGGCCTGTTGCAGCCTGCTTAGACACTTTTTCTGTGCATATATACTGTTCTAAAGCCTGCTTGGGGGTATCCCACTCTATAACATACCATACCCCTCTTGATCTTCACTAAGCTGCACACTTATTTAAAGTAATTTGGCCTGTTGCAGCCTGCTTAGACACTTTTTCTGTGCATATATACTGATCTCAGGTCTGCTGTGGGGGTATCCCATTCTGTAACATCCCATTAGCCTCTGTATTTCCTCTAAGCTGCACACTTATTTAAAGTAATTTGGCCTGTTGCAGCCTGCTTAGACACTTTTTCTGTGCTTATATACTGATCTCAGGTCTGCTGTGGGGGCATCCCATTCTGTAATATCCCATTAGCCTCTGTATTTCCTCTAAGCTGCACACTTATTTAAAGTAATTTGGCCTGTTGCAGCCTGCTTAGACACTTTTTCTGTGCATATATACTGTTCTAAAGCCTGCTTGGGGGTATCCCATTCTGTAACATCCCATTAGCCTCTGTATTTCCTCTAAGCTGCACACTTATTTAAAGTAATTTGGCCTGTTGCAGCCTGCTTAGACACTTTTTCTGTGCATATATACTGTTCTAAAGCCTGCTTGGGGGTATCCCATTCTGTAACATCCCATTAGCCTCTGTATTTCCTCTAAGCTGCACACTAATTTAAAGTAATTTGGCCTGTTGCAGCCTGCTTAGACACTTTTACTGTGCATATATACTGATCTCAAGTCTGCTGTGGGGGCATCCCATTCTGTAACATCCCATTAGCCTCTGTATTTCCTCTAAGCTGCACACTTATTTAAAGAAATTTGGCCTGTTGCAGCCTGCTTAGACACTTTTACTGTGCATATATACTGATCTCAAGTCTGCTGTGGGGGCATCCCATTTTGTAACATCCCATTAGCCTCCGTATTTCCTCTAAGCTGCACACTTATTTAAAGAAATTTGGCCTGTTGCAGGCTGCTTATCCACTGTTGCTGTGCATATATACTGTTCTAAAGCCTGCTTGGGGGTATCCCACTCTATAACATACCATACCCCTCTTGATCTTCACTAAGCTGCACACTTATTTAAAGTAATTTGGCCTGTTGGAGCCTGCTTATCCACTGTTGCTGTGCATATATACTGTTCTAAAGCCTGCTTGGGGGTATCCCACTCTATAACATACCATACCCCTCTTGATCTTCACTAAGCTGCACACTTATTTAAAGTAATTTGGCCTGTTGGAGCCTGCTTAGACACTTTTTCTGTGCATATATACTGATCTCAGGTCTGCTGTGGGGGCATCCCATTCTGTAACATCCCATTAGCCTCTGTATTTCCTCTAAGCTGCACACTAAAGTAATTTGGCCTGTTGCAGCCTGCTTAGACACTTTTTCTGTGCATATATACTGTTCTAAAGCCTGCTTGGGGGTATCCCATTCTGTAACATCCCATTAGCCTCTGTATTTCCTCTAAGCTGCACACTAATTTAAAGTAATTTGGCCTGTTGCAGCCTGCTTAGACACTTTTTCTATGCATATATACTGTTCTAAAGCCTGCTTGGGGGTATCCCATTCTGTAACATCCCATTAGCCTCTGTATTTCCTCTAAGCTGCACACTAATTTAAAGTAATTTGGCCTGTTGCAGCCTGCTTAGACACTTTTACTGTGCATATATACTGATCTCAAGTCTGCTGTGGGGGCATCCCATTCTGTAACATCCCATTAGCCTCTGTATTTCCTCTAAGCTGCATACTTATTTTAAGAAATTTGGCCTGTTGCAGCCTGCTTAGACACTTTTACTGTGCATATATACTGATCTCAAGTCTGCTGAGGGGGCATCACATTCTGTTACATCCCATTAGCCTCTGTATTTCCTCTAAGCTGCACACTTATTTAAAGAAATTTGGCCTGTTGCAGCCTGCTTAGACACTTTTACTGTGCATATATACTGATCTCAAGTCTGCTGTGGGGGCATCCCATTTTGTAACATCCCATTAGCCTCTGTATTTCCTCTAAGCTGCACACTTATTTAAAGAAATTTGGCCTGTTGCAGGCTGCTTATCCACTGTTGCTGTGCATATATACTGTTCTAAAGCCTGCTTGGGGGTATCCCACTCTATAACATACCATACCCCTCTTGATCTTCACTAAGCTGCACACTTATTTAAAGTAATTTGGCCTGTTGGAGCCTGCTTATCCACTGTTGCTGTGCATATATACTGTTCTAAAGCCTGCTTGGGGGTATCCCACTCTATAACATACCATACCCCTCTTGATCTTCACTAAGCTGCACACTTATTTAAAGTAATTTGGCCTGTTGGAGCCTGCTTATCCACTGTTGCTGTGCATATATACTGTTCTAAAGCCTGCTTGGGGGTATCCCATTCTGTAACATAACATAACCTACCTCTCTTATTTACACTAAGCAGCTCTCTTATTTAACCCTTCTAGTGCCAGCTACGTGACTCTCACGTAGCTGCCTCTCCAACCGTTAAGTGCCAGCTACGTGAGAGTCACGTAGCTGAATTTAGAGGCCCATAAAACAAAAAGTAAAAAACATACAGACTTACCTTACCCCTCATTTGAAAGGGTACAAGAATCCGCTGTTAGATTTCCGCCCCCAGGCCTCTGATCTTCAGGAGGGGGCCCGGAATAGGCCCCCGCCCCCCCACTGGCGCCGACATCTGAAAAAAAAAAAACAGTAAATGACATTTACTCACCTCGCAGCGCGATGGCTCTCCCCGGGTCTTCTCTTCACCAGGGGGGCTCCGATCCCCCCCTGGGCTTTCCACGCTGCTTGTGAGGGCCATCACCATCCTCTTCGGCCGGCGCTGGCCCCACCCCTAGCCCCGCCCCTAACCCCGCCCACTTGATGACGTCATCCCGCTCCTCGGGTTACTGGCACCCGGGCTCCTATCTGTCAGTTGTCAGCAGCGATCGAGCAGGGAGGGTGGCAGGCAGGGTGGCTCTGATCTCCCTGTCTGCCACCCTCCCTGCTCTGATCACTACCGACAACTGTCATCTGCAGCAGCGTGGGACACTGAATGGGAGGTAAGTATAAGTGAAAATAGAATAATAAAATATTTGTCTGGTGTCTTTTTTTTAACTTAACCCTTTGTGAACTGGTAAGGGGTCCATGAGACCCCTTATACCAGTTCACAAGGCTCTGGGTATGGCAGGTCACCTGCGGCAAGCGGGTGACTTGCCATAACCCCCAGCCCCCCATTACCTGCCTCCCCAACGGCCAGGGGGGGGGTAGAAGGGCCCGGGCCATGTGGCTATGTGGGCTAGTAGCCTGCAGGGCCAGGGGCCACCAACGCTGGCCCCTGCGCCCTGTTCTACAAGCCCCCATAGCTGGTCCGGGTCGGTAATGCTGGGTAAGGGGGACCCTATGTCATTTTTTGGGGGGGATTTTAAGGGTTTTTAACCCTTAGAATTCCAAAAAGGAAATGAGGTCCCCCCCCCCCCCCTGGGAGGGGGAACCCTATGTAATTTTTTTTTTTTTATTAACCCCTTACAACTATGCAATCATATTGCATAGTTGTATCCTATCTGGAATCTCCTAAACTGCTGTTTCAGGAAAGGGGGTATACCTATACATATGTGGTACCATTGAGAAATAGGGCTTTCACACGCAATAATATTTTATTAACAAACTTACATTTTTTATTACAAAAAAAACACTACAAATTGTAAAAAATAGTTTTTTTTTCATTTTTTTGCACATATTTCACCCAAAAGTATTGAGAATACACTAAAAAAAGGCCAAACAAGACATTTCATGTTGAAGCCCAGACTCTGCTGAAAAAAACAATATATAATTTTCATCGAAATCCCTGGAAATCCCTTCAAAAATCAAGGTTGCACACGTGTAGCGCAAAAACGTGAAAAGTCGTCTGGCAACAGATTGTGACAAAAAATCTCGGTAGGCCGGCACTCAAAGGGTTAAACTAAGCAGGCCTCTTATTTACACTAAGCAGCTCTCTTATTTAAGCTAAGCAGCTCTCTTATTTAAACTAAGCAGGCCTCTTGGAGGCTGATTGTCCACTTTTGGGTGTGCATTATATTCGGTTTCATATACAGTGGGGTATCCCAATTTGTAAGATAACCTACCCCAACCATGTAAACTAAAGAGGCCTGTTGCAGCCTGAGTTTCTCTGCTTGCGTATGGTCTGCATTACAATCTGTCTCTTTCAATGACACTGCTGCCTGGGGTATCCCAATTTGTAATATAACCTACCACAACCATGTAAACTAAAGGTTACGTCCTTCCAGAAGGAAAACTTATGCCAAACACTATTTTTGTTGGGGGCATTGACCTTTGGATTGATCGGCATGAAATTAAGGATTTTTTTTCAAAGTATGGCGCTGTAAAGAAGGTCAAAATTATTTCTCATACTTGGATTAGTGTTAAAAGTTTCTGCTCAGCTTAAAATACATTACGCCACACTGGCATCCCAAGGCACATGCTATTTAACCCTATCTGTTAAACAAAAGCATTTCTCATACTTGGATTATTGTTAATACTTTTTGTTCCGCTTATAATACATTACGCCACACTGGCATCCCAAGGCACATGCTATTTAACCCTATCTGTTAAACAAAAGCATTTCTCATACTTGGATTATTGTTAATACTTTTTGTTCAGCTTAAAATACATTACGCCACACTGGCATCCCAAGGCACATGCTATTTAACCCTATCTGTTAAGCAAAAGCATTTCTCATACTTGGATTAGTGTTAAAAGTTTCTGCTCAGCTTAAAATACATTACGCCACACTGGCATCCCAAGGCACATGCTATTTAACCCTATCTGTTAAGCAAAAGCATTTCTCATACTTGGATTAGTGTTAATACTTTTTGTTCAGCTTAAAATACATTACGCCACACTGGCATCCCAAGGCACATGCTATTTAACCCTATTTGTTAAGCACAAGCATTTCTCATACTTGGATTATTGTTACTTTTTGTTCAGCTTGAAATATACCAGGCCACACGGGCATCCCAAGGCACATGCTAATTAACCCTATATGTTAAGCTAAAGCATTTCTCATACTTGGATTATTGTTACTTTTTGTTCAGCTTGAAATATACCAGGCCACACGGGCATCCCAAGGCACATGCTATTTTAACCCTATCTGTTAAACAAAAGCATTTCTCATACTTGGATTATTGTTACTTTTTGTTAAGCTTAAAATATACCAGGCCACACGGGCATCCCAAGGCACATGCTATTTAACCCTATTTGTTAAGCACAAGCATTTCTCATACTTGGATTAGTGTCAAAAGTTTCTGTTTAGCTTAAAATATACCAGGCCACACGGGCATCCCAAGGCACATGCTATTAAACCCTATTTGTTAAGCACAAGCATTTCTCATACTTGGATTATTGTTACTTTTTGTTCAGCTTAAAATATACCAGGCCACACGGGCATCCCAAGGCACATGCTATTTAACCCTATTTGTTAAGCACAAGCATTTCTCATACTTGGATTAGTGTCAAAAGTTTCTGTTTAGCTTAAAATATACCAGGCCACACGGGCATCCCAAGGCACATGCTATTAAACCCTATTTGTTAAGCACAAGCATTTCTCATACTTGGATTATTGTTACTTTTTGTTCAGCTTAAAATATACCAGGCCACACGGGCATCCCAAGGCACATGCTATTTTAACCCTATCTGTTATGCAAAAGCATTTCTCATACTTGGATTAGTGTCAAAAGTTTCTGTTCAGCTTAAAATATACCAGGCCACACGGGCATCCCAAGGCACATGCTATTTAACCCTATTTGTTAAGCACAAGCATTTCTCATACTTGGATTATTGTTACTTTTTGTTCAGCTAAAATATACCAGGCCACACGGGCATCCCAAGGCACATGTTATTTAACCCTATTTGTTAAGCACAAGCATTTCTCATACTTGGATTATTGTTACTTTTTGTTCAGCTTGAAATACATTACGCCACACTGGCATCCCAAGGCACATGCTATTTAACCCTATCTGTTAAGCAAAAGCATTTCTCATACTTGGATTAGTGTTAAAAGTTTCTGCTCAGCTTAAAATACATTACGCCACACTGGCATCCCAAGGCACATGCTATTTAACCCTATCTGTTAAGCAAAAGCATTTCTCATACTTGGATTATTGTTACTTTTTGTTCAGCTTGAAATATACCAGGCCACACGGGCATCCCAAGGCACATGCTAATTAACCCTATATGTTAAGCTAAAGCATTTCTCATACTTGGATTATTGTTACTTTTTGTTCAGCTTGAAATATACCAGGCCACACGGGCATCCCAAGGCACATGCTATTTTAACCCTATCTGTTAAACAAAAGCATTTCTCATACTTGGATTATTGTTACTTTTTGTTAAGCTTAAAATATACCAGGCCACACAGGCATCCCAAGGCACATGCTATTTAACCCTGTTTGTTAAGCACAAGCATTTCTCATACTTGGATTATTGTTACTTTTTGTTCAGCTTAAAATATACCAGGCTACACGGGCATCCCAAGGCACATGCTATTTTAACCCTGTTATGCAAAAGCATTTCTCATACTTGGATTAGTGTCAAAAGTTTCTGTTCAGCTTAAAATATACCAGGCCACACGGGCATCCCAAGGCACATGCTATTTAACCCTATTTGTTAGGCACAAGCATTTCTCATACTTTGATTATTGTTACTTTTTGTTCAGCTTAAAATATACCAGGCCACACGGGCATCCCAAGGCACATGCTATTTAACCCTATTTGTTGAGCACAAGCATTTCTCATACTTGGATTATTGTTACTTTTTGTTCAGCTTGAAATATACCAGGCCACACGGGCATCCCAAGGCACATGCTATTTTAACCCTATCTGTTAAGCTAAAGCATTTCTCATACTTGGATTATTGTTACTTTTTGTTCAGCTTAAAATATACCAGGCCACACGGGCATCCCAAGGCACATGCTATTTTAACCCTATCTGTTATACAACATAAGCTTTCATCAGCATCAGCTGCTTTATTAAGCTACTTCAGTTTGCACTTGTTTTTGACTGCTTTTAATAAACCAGGCCGCAGGGCACCCCAAAGCTGCACCTTGCACCCTATCTGTTATACAACATAAGCGTTGATCAGCATCAGCTGCTTTATTAAGCTACTTCAGTTTGCACTTGTTTTTGACTGCTTTTAATAAACCAGGCCGCAGGGCACCCCAAAGCTGCACCTTGAACCCTATCTGTTATACAACATAAGCGTTGATCAGCATCAGCTGCTTTATTAAGCTACTTCAGTTTGCACTTGTTTTTGACTGCTTTTAATAAACCAGGCCGCAGGGCACCCCAAAGCTGCACCTTGAACCCTATCTGTTATACAACATAAGCGTTGATCAGCATCAGCTGCTTTATTAAGCTACTTCAGTTTGCACTTGTTTTTGACTTCTTTCAATAAACCAGGCCGCAGGGCACCCCAAAGCTGCACCTTGCACCCTATCTGTTATACAACATAAGCGTTGATCAGCATCAGCTGCTATATTAAGCTACTTCAGTTTGCACTTGTTTTTGACTGCTTTTAATAAACCAGGCCGCAGGGCACCCCAAAGCTGCACCTTGAACCCTATCTGTTATACAACATAAGCGTTGATCAGCATCAGCTGCTTTATTAAGCTACTTCAGTTTGCACTTGTTTTTGACTGCTTTTAATAAACCAGGCCGCAGGGCACCCCAAAGCTGCACCTTGAACCCTATCTGTTATACAACATAAGCGTTGATCAGCATCAGCTGCTTTATTAAGCTACTTCAGTTTGCACTTGTTTTTGACTGCTTTCAATAAACCAGGCCGCAGGGCACCCCAAAGCTGCACCTTGCACCCTATCTGTTATACAACATAAGCGTTGATCAGCATCAGCTGCTTTATTAAGCTACTTCAGTTTGCACTTGTTTTTGACTGCTTTCAATTAACCAGGCCGCAGGGCACCCCAAAGCTGCACCTTGCACCCTATCTGTTTATACTAAATAAGCAAATACATAAAAATGTCAGGCAGACAAGTGCCAGGATGTTCAAAGAGGAGTGGCAGAGGCCAAGATTCAGCAGGCAGAGGTCGCAGCAGACTAGGGGCGAGTGGCAGCAGGAGTCACGGTGAGAGACCTGATCTGCCAGTATCTGCTAGCGGTCGTGTCTCCACCAGTAACGCATCTGCCGTGGTAGATTGGTTAACGCGCTAATCAACATCATCACAAGTTACGTCTGAGACCCCCAGTCTAGGGTCGGTAGGTTCCTCTGACACAACCCTGAGTTGGCATGCCCCGAGAGCAGTCCCTGTCCTCCCATTGCCTCTGTCCTACGCCGTTCCCTCCCCCAGCGACGTATCCTATGCTTTGGGTTCAGCTCCACTCTTTAGTGAGGAGGACGATCAGATAGAGGACAGTCAGCAGCTACTGCCCAGCCATGAAATGGAGGTGGCTTCTTTAGCTCGGCAGACAAATAGTGATGTGGACAGTGTCGTGGGTGTTGCGAGATTTCCAGCTTCTGCGCCAGACACTGTTGAGGAAACCGAGCACATCAGTGACGTACAGCCACAACTCGGTGATGATGATGATGATGATGATGAAGCCGATCGCACTTGGGAGCCGGGTGATGAAGGGGCTTCATCGTCATCATCAGGAGAAGAGGGGCGCAGGTTGCCCCAGAGTCAGCAGCTCAGGCAGCAAGGTGTTAGCAGCATGGTTGGCAGGCAGCATGGGGGCACAATTGTAAAGCCTGGAGCCAAACGGGGCCGGGGTAGAGGACCTGCTGCGCGGCAGGCTACCTTATTGGGAGGTAGTGGGGCAGGGGTTCCTGGAGTTGGCGACAATAGCAGCGAATCAGTGAGGCCTGTTGGTGGGAAAAGTAGCTACTCGGCAGTGTGGCAGTTTTTCCTGAAGCATCCGCAGGAGGGTAACATGGCCACATGCGACCTGGGAGAACCGAGGCTCCCAAGGGGTGGTCCAGTCTGCTTCCTCACCAAGTGGCACGCCGCTCCCAATTTCTGCCAGCCAAGGCTCCAGCACCTCAGCCGAAGGCAGCTGTGCGTCATACCCATCCTCTGTCGCTCCTGCTCCTCCTCCTCCAAGTCATGCATCCCGCCAGCAATCCATCAGCGAAGCCATGTCCAAGAGACAGCAGTATGCGCCCACTCATCCTACGGCGCAGAAGCTGAATGTGCTCCTGTCCAAGTTGCTGGTGCTGCAGTCGCTCCCTTTTCAGGTGGTGCACCTTTCAGAGAACTGATGGCTTGTGCCGAGCCGAGGTGGAGAGTCCCAAGCCGTCATTACTTTGCCAAGAAGGCAGTACCAGCGCTGCACACTTTTGTTGAACAGAAGGTGGGCCAGTCCTTGAGCCTGTCGGTGTGTAGCAAAGTGCATGGCAGCGCCGACGTCTGGAGCTGTAACTACGGTCAGGGACAGTACATGTCGTTTACGGCCCACTGGGTGAATGTGGTCCCTTTGCAGCAGCAACTTGGACAGGTCACGCCGCTTCGGCCTCCGCGTTCCCTGCCCGTTGGGCCTGTGACACCGTGCGACTCGGCCTCCTCATCCTCCGCCATCTCCCCACCCTCCACTGTAGGCTCAAGTCTCAGTGCCCCTCCAGTCTACCATGTGTGCAGGGCACGGAGGTGTCACGCTGTGCTTCACATGGTTTGTCTTGGCGAACGGAGTCACACAGGGGAGGAACTGCTTAAATTTATTCATCAGGAAATCCAAACATGGCTTACTCCAAGAAAACTTAAAATGGGAATCATGGTTACCGACAATGGGAAGAAAATTTGGTCTGCGCTGCGCCAAGGAAGCCTGACCCATGCCCCCTGCATGGCTCACGTCTTCAATCTGGTTGTCAAGCGGTTTCTGAAGTGTTCCCCCCATCTGCAAGACATCCTAACAACTTCAAGGAAACTTTGCATGCACTTCAGCCACTCATACACCGCCAAACACACCCTTCTTGAGCCACAGCATCAGAACGGTATCCCCCAACATAGTCTGATTTGCGATGTTTCCACCCGTTGGAATTCTACCCTTCACATGTTGGACCGATCACCATCACGGATTTCCTGATGATTCAAGCGGATAGGGGGACTCCCCTGTGTAACTTCAATGTCAACCAGTGGCAGCTCATACGTGACACCTGCCGTTTGCTCAGGCCCTTGGAGGAAGCCACTTTATTTGTCAGTCAGCAGGATTACGGGATGAACGACGTGATTCCACTGCTTCATGTACTACAGAACATGTTGGAAACCATGGCTGGTCAGGGCACTGAAGACATGGCGTCTACATCTTACGGCCACATGAACCCCGTTGGAGCTGAACTGGAGGAGGAGGAGGAGGAAGAGGAGGAGGAGGGGCACAGTGAAGCACAGTTTAAGCTTGGCGAAATGGCTGGTTTATCTAGTCAGTGGACAGGAGAGGAGGAGCAGGAGCAGCCAGAGGAGCTAGAGGGTTTTGAGGAAGGCGAGACAGAGGACCCGGACACACCGTGGCAGTATGCAGTGGAGATGGAGACAGGTAGTCCATCCGAGTCACTTGCGCAAATGGCAGGAAGCATGCTCACGTGCTTGCGTAGTGACCCCAGAATTGTTTCCATTTGTCGGCGGGATGACTTCTGGCTGTCCACCTTATTGGACCCTCGCTTCCGGCACAAAATGGGGGCATTTTTTAAACCCGCCGAGAGGAGGACAAACTGAACTACTACAAAGACATTCTACGTAGGCAGTTGGCCGATGCCTATCTGCGCCATGGCCCATACTCTCGCAGGTCTGACTCGAGGGGACCTCTACGCTCACTTTCCACTGCCATGGCTGCTGGGGGGGTTGGCAGGAGCAGCAGCAGCAGCTCCATCAGCAGCAGCCTCAGTCTTCAGTCGCTAATGAGTAGCTTTCTACACCCGCATAGTGAGGCTACTCATGAGCAGCAGGAAGACCTGGAGCAGGAACTCAACCAGCAGGTCATGTCATACCTTGACATGACCATGCCAACACACCTTGAGGATCCGCTGGACTTCTGGGCAGCAAACTTGATTTGTGGCCGCAACTAGCAGAGTTTGCCCTGGAAAAGCTGTCCTGCCCGGCAAGTAGCGTGCCATCTGAGCGGGTGTTTAGTGCGGCGGGGGCCATAGTTACGGCGAGGAGAACTCGTCTGTCAACTAAAAATGTGGAGAAACTCACCTTTGTCAAAATGAATCAGGGATGGATCAGCCAGGATTTCCACCCACCAATGCCTGATGCATGCGACTAGATTCAGCATGGTGCCACGTTTTACACTTTCCAAATGGTGCAAAACATATTTATGTCTTTAGGCCAATTTTTGGGCTCCTGCTGATGCCAACTTCAGGGTGTGCCTTCCAACCAATTTTTGGCCTCCTGCTGATGCCAACTTCAGGGTGTGCCTTTCAGCCAATGTTGGGCTGCTGCTGCTACTGCTTGCAACTCCAGGGTGTGATTCATCCAATTTTTGGGCTCCTGCTGCCAACTCCAGTGTCTCTTTCAGCCAATGTTTGGGCTCCTGCTGCTGCTTGCAACTCCAGGGTGTGATTCATCCAATTTTTGGGCTCCTGCTGCCAACTCCAGTGTCTCTTTAAAGCAATGTTTGGGCTGCTGCTGCTGCTGCTTGCAACTCCAGGATGTGATTCATCCAATTTTTGGGCTTCTGCTGCCAACTCCAGTGTCTCTTTCAAGCTATGTTTGGGCTGCTGCTGCTGCTTGCAACTCCAGGGTGTGATTCATCCAATTTTTGGGCTCCTGCTGCCAACTCCAGTGTCTCTTTCAAGCTATGTTTGGCCTGCTGCTGCTGCTTGCAACTCCAGGCTGTGATTCATCCAATTTTTGGGCTCCTGCTGCCAACTCCAGTGTCTCTTTCAAGCTATGTTTGGGCTCCTGCTGCTGCCGCTGCTTGCAACTCCAGGGTGTCATTCAGCCAATTTTTGGGCTCCTGCTGCCAACTCCAATGTCTCTTTGAGCCAAATCCAATGTTTGGGCTCCTGCCGCTGCCAGCTCCAGGGTGTGTTTTTCAGGCAATATAGGGGCCCCTCATAGTGATGCCACCTCAACTCTCTGTAATTGTGCCGCTCTGCGATTCTAATAGCGATGCCTCTGATCTGCATGTCCTAATTATTCACAGTATTATTTCAGTAACCCAGCACACATCCTATGCGTGTTACAGCAAGGCAGAATGGTTTACAACCCTATTGAGGCTCTAGGAAGCTCAGAAATAGCCATTTTTAATAGCGATTCGTCGCGAATAAATTCGGGTCGAAACGATTTTTGTCCCTGTTTCATGGAGGTCATCCCATCCTAAAGCCCCAAATTTAGCCGCTATGCAACTCTTGGGTGCTTAACCTCCTTTCATGTTTGGTTTCTGGTCTTGTTGGTGTGTTATCCTTTTCCTGTGTCTGCAACCACTAAAGGACAGGGCCTGTGCATCCCTTTCAGCTGTGCCTAGGCTGAAGAAGCAGGCAATATCAGGCTCACAGTATGTTACCCAGCCCCCTTGTGTGGTTTGAGGAAGTTGGTGTGTGCCTGGAGAGGGACTTTAAAGCGGAACATCTGAGGTCCTGGAGTCTAAAAGACTGAGTTCCATCCGAGTTCCACTCCCTGGGACATCCTGAATTGGGATGCCTCGCTGTGTAAAATCCCCCCAGAAGCCCCATTTCACTCACCTTGTCCCGGACCCCTCGCCGCATCTCTGCACCATGGCCGCATCCCGGCTCACCACTAGCTGAATGGGTGGAGCAGGCACATGACAGCTAGGAGGCGATCGGTGGATGCGGCCAGCGGTGCACTCGTCACCACTCGGCTGCTTAACCACCCAGGCGGCTTAGCTGCCAGAGGAGCTGAGTGAAAGCGAGCACTCAGCCAATCAGCGTGCTCGTTCTCGCACGATTCTGCATCGTGGGAGCGACAGGAAGGTGAGTGACCTGTTTGGTATGCCCCCACTGAGAGGAATGACACCCTGATATGTGAAAATCTGGTGTGTTGTTCCTTTTTAAGTGGTTAGTTACAAAGAGAACATGAAGTAAGCATAGCAAGTAAAATCTTCACATTATCCTACTAACTTAGTGGAACAAAAACACTGAGTGGCCAGCCCTGGAACGGCCGCATCCCCTGCATCTTCGTGCTGTGCGCGTGCCCCTGCCCCAGCTATTCAGATAGCTCTAAATGCACAAGAGCCCATGCATGTGCCATTGGACCAAGAAGAGATGAGAAGAATGATTATTATGAGCGATCTGGGGGGTTTCACACAGCACCGGAACAAAACCCGGGATAGTCAAAATCTTAGGTTTTGTTCCTATTTAATAGTAATATATTTTCCCTAAAAGATGTCTGCACTGTATTTTTCATATTTCTTTTGACCACTAGTGCCATAGAATAAATAGTGTAGTCAAAACCAAGCATGGTCCCTTACACTTCTCCCTCCACTAAGAGCTGTGAAATTAAAGGCACAGCCTACAGCATCTCAGGCAAGTAGAACAAAAATAGTTCCTCAATGGGGAACAGTAGTTAAAATGGAAACATGACAGCGATATGCAGAGCACAGATATTACAGCTACACAAGTAAAACAGCAGAAAGGGTCAAGGGCATAATTATGGGAAATGCATCTATAGTACAATTACTTCAGGACTCCTAAGGACACTAGACCCCAGCAGATATATTACACTATCATTTTTAACTTACATATTTAACAATAATTCATTCGGTGCTTGCTGGTCAAGGCTCAAATGGATTAAAGAGGACCTTCAGACAAAATTTTACTGGAGGTCCCGTTACCCTGGCAGAAAGTCAAGTATGGCAAAAGTTTGGATACCCCCAGAGCAGGGCCAGATTAAGTGTGGTGGAAGACCCTGGAGGCCCCAAATACAGTAGTTATTTTTTCTTGAAAATATTAGTCCCGCCAAGTAACTGATTGGTGGTTGTCTGGCACCCGTCTGCTTACTGGAACGTCAGATCGAGTCCCTTGTGCCATCCTTGTGCAGGTGTGTGCTGCTCGAGAACTCCTGCTTTGCCATTCAGGGCGGGGGGAAGTGTAGTTGCCTAGCTGGTCCAGCAGCTGCCAGTGACTGAGCTTGGTGGTTTATCTGCTCTAGACTTTCCATCCTGCCCTGTGGTGGCTTTGGCTGCAGATTTGCAAAAACACTGCCATCAATAGTTTTGTTGACGGCCCGTGGTCCGTCAGACCAAAGACTGAAAAGCCAACTGGTCCAGACTATAGTCCAAAAATTGGCGAAGGCCGCCTTTGCAGGGCAATTGGTCCACGCCCCTGCACCCCCCTCATAATCCGGCCCTGTGCCAGAGGTGCGCTGTGGGGTTGAGGGTCAACAGGTTTTGGTCATTTTTAAACATGATATAAAAACAAAATATTATGCAAAAACAGGCAACAGGTTAAGCAGAGCAAGTAGAGGTGCGCAACATACAGCCTCGAAATACTGCTCAGCAATGACTACTAAGTTATAAGGCTACCCTTCCTCCCCCTGCCCCCGCGTTTGGGGACCTTGTAAGTTTTATTCAACCAGACTAGGACAGAGAGGCAGTGGGGGACAATAGATGAGTATTTTTTTTTGGACTGTTCAAACATACAACACATTTGATATGATTAAGAAACACATACATAAAGATGCTTAAAGGGACTGTAAACCCAACAGCAATGTGGCTCTCCTTCCTTCCTCCCCCTCCAGCAATTAAGGCAGAAGCTGTAGCAGGGCTCCAAGGTTTGCCCGTTTTTATTCCTCCTTCAGCTACTCTGTGCCCCGGTGCTCTCGGCATAAGCAAGCACAGCAAGCCTAAGTGGTCCCACAGTTGACCCTGACCACAGAAGTGTTAGCTCAAGACTTATAAAATTGCTCAATGAAAAGCTCTTACCTGTCCAGGCATGATCCAGGAGTTGAAGCAAATAGTCAAAGCAAATAAATCGGTTTTGCCTAGAATACATCAGCTTTTTGAATTAGAGACTTTGGGTGCTTGGAAATAGCTCATTTTATACTGTTCTCAAGGGGGAGAAAGTTAGTGTCTGTCTGTACAGGGACTTTTAAGAGTAAAGCAGTGTAGACAAAGACAAAGTTCCATAATTATTGTTTTGGGTAATTTTTCTTTCAGTGTCAGTCAAACCTATTCCCCCCCCCCCCCCCAAAAAAAAGCGTGAACTCATTTCTTCCCACTCACACAAAGCTAATGAGCTATGACAGTTTTTATGTAGGCTCTGTAATAAAAACAGAATATTTAGCAAGTCTTCCATACAGTGTGGATTTTTAGAGCTTTGTGATGCAGAAAAAAGAAAAGAAAGTTGGTGTGAAATAGTACACACCTATGATGATTTAGCCCATTACTCCCAATGAAAAAGAAAAGAGAGACACATCAAAAGATATGTTTTTACACACAAACCTTATTATAATCTAAAAAAATTAATTTGCAAAAAAGCATCAACTACTGTATAATGGCATTTAGATGTAATACATTAAAGATAGTACATCATTTGGATAGTAAAACTATCACCACTGGCGGATAAATAGCATAACATCAGGGTTTCCCAACCTTCATCAAATGTAAAGTGCATAGTATGCACAAAAATAGTTTTTCATTACTTTTGTGCAGTTTTGTACTTGCAAATCAAGCTTGGGTAAACAGGGTTGCCAAGAAATCTAGAAGACCCTACCTGATGTTCTAACACAAGGGTGTCAAACTCATTTCCACTAAGGGCCATCAGTATTCTGGTTGCCTTCAAAGGGCTGGATAATAACTAACACAAAATGTAATGCAAATACGACTATTCAAATGAATGATTACAGACACATAAATATTTTATCCAGGACAGATGCAGACACTGTATTATTTTGCCAAGAATAGCTACAAAATTATTTTGCCCAGGACAGATGCAGCTTTAGAATTATTTTGCCCAGGACAACCACAGAATTACTGTATTTTTCACAGTGCATCTCCCGCATTGCTGGCAGCCCTGGAGGCCAGACGATGGATAAGCCACGCCCACCTGAGAAGAGAAGCGGTGGCGGGGACAGCGGGCCACTGCTCTTCAATCATTCGCCCTACTGGTCTGCCTAGAAAGTGGGAGTGCTGTTTGTAAGTTTGCTTTTCTTTTTTTGTGTTCGGCCAGTGTTGGGGAAGGGGGGGGGGGGCGTTGGGATGATTCTGCTGCATTGCCTATATGGGGTAAGGGGGGGGGAGCCACACTGCCTATATGGAGATTGAGAGGGGGAAAGCCACACTGCCTATATGGAGATTGAGAGGGGGAAAGCCACACTCCCTATATGTGGAATTTGAAGGGGGGAATGGCACACTGCCTATAAGGAATGTTAGGGGATAATGCAACACTGTCTATATGATGAATTTGATGGAGGAATTACATACTGCCTATATGGTAAATGGGTATTCTGCACCTTACCTATTATTTGGTTCTTGGGGGGGGGGTGGTGTTTTAGCACAACATTTGGTTGGCGTTGAATTGCAGGTACGTCTTATGGGCAGGGGTCTTTTGTGGCAAAAAATATGGTATTTTGCCCTGGACAGATGCAGACACTGCATTATTTTGCCAAGAACAGTTACACACAGAGATGCATGCACAAAATGATGTTGCCCAGGACAGGCAGAACCTTATTTTGCCCTGGACTGATGCTGACATTTAATTATTTTGCCCGAGGTAGCCTTACAATCACCTCCACCTGGCAATGGCTAGCAATGACACCTGCAGCAGATGTAGCACCCTCTGCTGTGACAGTAAGTTTTGTGGGTGAGGCAGGCCCCCCTTTGTGGTAAGTGCTGATTGCAGACATTACTCTTCTTCAGAATGTTACAGGGTCTCTGTATGCAGAACTCCTGGAAGCAAGGCAAAGAGTAGTGGCACACCCCCTGAATTGCTTTGCCTTAGACCACCAAACATAGTGCTCTTTTGGTGGCCTATAACCCCACCCCATTTGTCAGCTCAGCAAGAATGAGCATGCTACTATTCTGCAGCCTAAGCCATCAGAGCCAGAACAGTTTTGTGCTATCCACCCTCAGCAACTGGCCTAAATAGCATATGAATAGATACCATGTCTAATTAGTATCTGAGCCACCCACGGCTGCCTGTGTGCTGCGTGGTTGTGACTAGGCGTCACAAGCACATATTTGGAACAAGACAATAGAACCTGCTCCTACTCCCTCACCATTTATTACCAGATTGTGGATTAGAAATGGTGTGGGATGTAAAAAATGATTCTAATCAATTTAATAGTTTAATAGTTTAATGCATATTCATATATTCATGTCAAAATATTATTGACATATTTGTTGTCTATTGTTTGCCTTATGTTGTGTAAAAAAGAGTGTTATGTAAAAAAATGTGCTTGTAGTGGCATATAAATCTATGTATATGTGTGGCTGTATGAGCATGGTGAAATGTGGAAGCTATGCTTAATGTATTCTAAAAAAAAAAGCCCTTGACTTTGAGTCTTTGCTTCTATTTCTGGATGTGGTTGAGCAGTCATGGTGCAGCTTTATGAGTATTGAGCATGCTCTGCTGTGGTCAGACAGCTGGGGGCCATTATGGCTTGTCATGCTCAGTTATGCTGAGAGCTCCATGGGAAGGACTACCTGTTAGACCACTATTTCCATGGTTCTGGAAAAATGAAGTTGAAAGGACAGCTGCAACGCTAAAATTTTAGTAACTGTGTTTCTTGTACCAGTGTCATATGAAACTTCTAAATTATATTTTTTACCACTCTTAATTTTCAACAATGTGGCCTATTCTGGCAATAGTGCTTGATAAATCAGGCACATAGTGTTTTTACAACAGGTTCACTTAAAATAGTGAATACAAATCTGAGTTAAATCTCAAAGTGGCAGATATTCAAAAGGTAATAAAATGCCCACAATTCCATTGTTTGTTTCTATCAGTTCCCTCACTACTATAAGTTGGCATTTCAACCTTTGCAGTGTTTCTTTTCTAGCCTGTGCAAAATCTCAATAAAACTGTGAGCAGAATTGCTTTGCCAAAGAATTACACTTTGACATTCATTTTGATCTAATAAATGCCAACCAAACAAGATATTACCTGTAGTCTGTCTGTTCATTAAATCAAATTAATTAACTTCATCAGCAATGTTCCATTTGCATTTTAAAAGCAGAAGAAAAATGTTGATAGTTTCATAGAAAGGACGCTCTGACTCTGGAAAGGGTGCAAAGGAGAGCCACCAAACTAATAAAGGGAATAAAAGATCTTAGTTATGAGGAAAGATTACGAGAATTAAATCTGTTTAGTCTTGAGAGGAGGCGATTGAGGGGGGACATGATTAACTTGTATAAATATATAAATGGACCATACAAAAAATATGGGGGAGCACTATTTCAGGTAAAATCCTCCCTAAGGACAAGGGGGCACTGCCTTCGATTGGAAAAAAAGAAATTTAGTCTCCGGAGGCGACAATCGTTTTTTACCATAAGAATTATAAATCTATGGAATAGCCTCCCACAGAAGCTTGTTACAGCATCAACCGCTGACAGCTTCAAAAAAGGATTAGATGCTTATTTAGAAGAAAATAACATTAACAGTTACTAATAGCGGTTATCAATAAAAAATAAAAATAAAGACAAAAATAAAATAAATAGCTTCCCCTGTAAAATAAAAATAACTTCCCCGACCCCAACACCCTTGGTTGAACTTGATGGACATATGTCTTTTTTCATCCGTATTAACTATGTAACTACCGTATGTAACTATGTTTCATTCATTCACTTCCTATCTGAGTTGCCACAGATCAATTTATATCATTGAGAAGTGTAAGACCACTTTTTGTCTTCGGGGGCGATTTATCAAGCAGAGAAATGCCACCAGCAGGAAGAACCTTCTTCTCCGAGTACAGTACTGAGTGTGTCCTGTAAATCTCATCAGCTATAGTTAGAGGGAGTAACTGATTTACATCCAAAGTAAATGTGGGTAGACACCATCATACCTTGTTCAGCCTTTCAAGGTTTTTTTCAATGGGTCAATGTGATATTTTTCTGGGGCCAGATATAATTCCCCAACTAATATATGAACTTATACCTGGAGATTCACTAATCGGGAAGTCAAACCTAGAAAAGGTCTAGTAACTGGGAAGTCAGTATCAGGCAGGGGTGTACAACCTTGCAATCAATGCAAATCATTTACTGCAAAAAAGTTGTAACAATAAAGTGTTAAATATGCTTTTATGTATATGTGGGTGTGGCCATAAGTGAGGCGGGAAAAGGTGATGTGAGCAGAGGTGAGACTGGAAGTTGTAAGCAGAGGTAGGCTTGGTAGACCTTGTGACGTCCAATGTCTTCATTTATGTCATGATTCCCCTTCTATCTCATCCCCTTGCATTGCTCCAAACATCCTATAAGAAAATAAACAGGATTCTTCAAAGACTTCCTGGGCACAGGGCAATAAATTCCTTACCTTGCATAAACCATTACAACCACTGATAAGGAACGGTGGGGAGAGCGCAGCTTGGAGAATAGATTTACTAAAAGAGTAACTACAAATCATTTGTCCCCCAGGCTAAAGTCTGATAAAATATCAGCCTGCCCCAGCACCCACCCAGGGAGGATGGCATCTGTCCTCCAGTCCCTTGGAATCTAGGATAAATCCAGGGGGAGAAACTGTTTTCTGGGTCACATACAGAGGGTCCGATCCATGATCGTGGTGGGTCTGACCCAACTGTTCTTCCTACCCTCGGAATCTGAAGACTTTAAATGCCTTTATGAGGTTTAGGATTTTCATTTTTTTCTCCCCTTTTATTTACTGACTCACCAGAGCTATTAATTATCTCATTACTATTATTTACTGACTCACCAGAGCTATTAATTATCTCATTACTATTACAAGTATAAGTATTAAGCAAACAGGCTTGTCAATCCATTAGAGGAAGCAGAGGCCTTAGTTTGCATACAATTGCAATTGCATGTGTAAACCCCACATCATGCTGAAGCGCCTTTGTGGGTAGGGGACCATTCTGGGCTCCAATTCCGGCAAATGTAAAATGGATAAAAACCCAAAAATTGAGTCTACCTGTCAGGGACCGCTGGACACCCTTCTCTCGTGAGCCAACAATCCCCAATCTCCACCGCCTCTTGTGCCTATAGACAAGCCCCCGCTTGCTGGACACACGGGTTATGCCTCTCCAGACTTGGTTGCCCCCAGGACTTACTGGCGCAAAGATTGCTGGCTTACGATAAAGATGGATGAACTGCTGGGCATCCCAAATCAGGAGTTCATGCACAAAAGGGGGCAAGGCAAAGAGTAGTTGGGACTGCCAAGGGTCAAGGCCGGGTGATCACAGAAGCGCGGTATCCAAGGGGTTAAGCAGAAACGAAGTCAGACAGGCAGAAGGTCGGTACAGGCAGCGAGCAGGAGTAGTCAAGGACGAAGCCGGATCAAAACACACTAAGACGAGAGTCAGAAGCACACCCAAGCTAGTAAATGGCTATAACGGGCACTGGTGGTCCGGGCAGGAAAATATTTAAATGGTGACTGACCAATGGGAAGGGGAATGTGCTGATTGGTGCAACACACAATCTCACCCATGATAGGAGAAACTCCAGGGACTGGACTGCCCTGGCCAGTCAGGCTGTCCAGTCCCTGACCTCCCCAGAGCAGAGGATCCCTGGGCCAGGATAGGTCCCTTTAAATCTGCCCCCGGCGAATGCGCGGCCGTCATGCGCGCCTTCCGAGGAGGAGGAAGAGCCTGCCGGTGCGCCCGACGCTGGAGGGGCGGCTGCCCGTCGCGGCCCCTCCGCCGGCCGCGCCGGGCAGCTGCCCCTCCAGCGTCGGGCGCGTGAGCGTGCGGAGGCGCCGCGGGACAGACTCCCAGATAAGTTCCTTACACTACCACTCTATCTATGCCCCAAACCTGAGCAACCGGGCACTGCAGTTGGCACAATGGTGGTTCTCTTTAAAAACTGGGCTACTGCCGAAGCCACGCCCTGCAGCACCTTTTGAAAGAGACTGTTGGCTCTCTCCAAAGTGCCACTGTGACAAGATGAAGCTGGTTGGTCGTTGTTCGAAAGCACGTGTTCAGAAAGGCTGGGCGTGGAAACGCGATGCCGGCAGAGATCGCATTGTGGCCCTGGGGGTCACACAGTGCGGCACAGTATAAGGTGCCCTGACGGCAGGCTAGTGGCCAGGCCTGGAATCTTTTAGATTCCAGGGCCCGGCCGCAAGGTTTTTGACCCACTTTAAACATGTAATGTTACCATTGTGTGCACTACATTTAAGTCAGGACAGGACACGTGCAGGTTGTCTATCCTGTTTTATAAGGTATAACTGACTGCTGTATCTGTTGACCAAACTGGGATCAGCTCTTACGTAGTAGCAGAGTATGTGTGACAATGTTCCCATTCATTGAAGCATGCCATCAATTAGGCCTGGCAGGCAAATGCTTGGAGTATTTGATCTACAGGATATTATAAAAATAGGGGTTTAACTCATAGCGCAAGCCAAAAAAAATCTAGCCTTGCAAACTTGGCAATGTTTTGAGTGAGTTTCTCTTCATGCCAGTTGTTCTTTTGAAGACTTTCCAGAAGTGTAAGTTTTGTGAAAGCTACAGTTTGTTTTGCTTCTCTTGCAGTGTCCTTGGGTGGCCTTGGTTTGCACCTGTGAACAATAACCCCCTCCTCTGGATTCTGTTATTTTGGGATGCTGGAATTATGTCTTTGTTCAAATGATTTTCCAGCCCATGGCCAGCCATCTGCCAGGGACTAATTAAGAAATGCACTTGTGGGAAAATCAGATTATTTCTATTATCGTGAATAGCAGTGCACCATGCTACACAAGGAAAGAGAGCGGCATGAAAATCAGGAGGAACTGGGACACTTAGGGGGTTATTCATGAAGGGATAGCGCCAGGTAGCGCCTCGTAGCGGCAGGCAGCATCTGGCGAACGCTGGGCGCTGTACGCAAAACCACATTTATGAAGGTGATTCTGGTGAAGGACTCTAACAACGCCATGTAGCGTCCGATTCATCCATTTGCTCCAGAGCGCCAGGTATTACCTGTCGTTACCTATCGCTCTCCCATACATTTCAACATTCCTGTTATTCTCTTTAAACAGGTTTTTTTTTTTTTTTTTTCTCTCTCAAATAATTGTGTCACCTCTCCTGGCCTAGAAAAATAATTTTTTTAGATTTTTTAGTTTTTTTATGCAGAATTGTCATTACAGGTCTGGCACTAAAGTATTAATGTCACAATGTTACAACAATGTCATTCCATGTGTTTTCGCTTTGTTACTGGTGGATATGTGTTCAAAAACAGACTTTAATCACACAGCGTCTGGCGCTCTATGCTATAGCAACCAGTTTCAGAGCGCCAACGCTGTGTGTGTGTAGTTTTTGATAAGTATGTATAAGTAAGTGTGGAGTGCCGAGAGTCGGTTGCACTGAGCTGGCTCCCCGCAGCGCTGTACTGGTGTTACAGCGCCCAACATACATCACATTCATCAATGCCGGCCAGGTTATTACAGCGACTGAGGCGCTCTGTTACAGCGCCCAATACCCGCTTACAGCATCTACTAGTGGTTGCTCTAAGCACCACAATACAGATGCTCATCTGCCGATACCTGGAGTTAGTAATGAATCAGCCTCTTAGATGTTTGTGCTACTCACCTGACATAGCTAATTCAAAATGGCCAATTCAGAAACCTCAGTGGGAAATATCTGACCCCTCAACATTTGGAGGCTGATTTAAGACTAGCGCCACATATTGCCATTTGTGTGTCTATGTAGCTACACTAAGAGTGTCTGGAGGTGGACGCTGCAAACAGGGCTCAAGCGCTGTGACCTAGCTTCACCACTGGCCAAGTGATGCTGTAGTATCCTGTCCAGCATTGATAAATGTGATGTATGGAGGGCGTTGTAGAAGCGTTATCCCTGATTCACGGCAGCGTCGGAAAGCAGGTCAAATCGATGCCACGTATAACAGGACAACACTGCAGCAAACAATAGGTAGCGCTAGTGAAGAGCGGCCGCCCCTCACCGCTGAAGAACATATTTAAGACCACAAAGCACAATGGCAGCATCGCAATCTAAAACTGGACGCTCTGATGTCGAGCGTCAATTGCTATTCGAAAAAAGTATTTTTATCATAATAAAAACAACAGCCACAAAGCGAAACCACATGGAAGGACATTGTTAACATACTGGAGCACTTGCACTGCAATGGCAGATCACAAAATACAATTCTGCAGCTTAAACGTAAAGTGTGAGGAACAATGCTAAGGACTTGTTGCTGCCCAGGAGCCAACACACTCATTTCATGTGAAAAAATACAATGTCATCCAAACGTGATTTCTACACAACCAAACTATACACCATGGAAGTGTATGTGCGACAGGTGCTATGTGGCTGAGCGACAGGTGCTATGTGGCACTGCAGAACATACACTGAACCGCTGCTAGTGATTAGGGATGAGCGAACCGGTTCGGACGAACCGGAATTCGCTCCGAATTTCAGGGAAAATTCGTTTCGGCACGAACCCGAATTTTTTTTGGTTCGTGCCGATCGAATTTTCCCTGAAATAAATAAAAAAAATGCCGGCATGGTGGGAGCGGACAGGCCGGCCCGCTGACAGCGCAGCCGGCCTGCCCGCTCCCACCATGCCGGCATTTGTTTAAAAAGCAAACACTTACCTGCATGGTCGGAGCGTGGAGGCCGGCGCTGCTCTCAGGCGCCCTCTGATGACGCGTCCTCTGATGACAGCTGAGTGGAGGCCGGCGCCGCTCTCAGCTGTCATCAGAGGACGCGTCATCAGAGGGCGACTGAGAGCGGCGCCGGCCTCCACGCTCCGACCATGCAGGTAAGTGCTTGCTTTTTAAACAAATGCCGGCATGGTGGGAGTGGGCAGGCCGGCTGCGCTGTCAGCGGGCACGGCTTCCGCCGCCCGCTGACAGCGTAGCCGGCCTGCCCGCTCCCACCATGCCGGCATTTTTTTTTCAGATGAGCGATTCGTGAAAGTTCGATTCGGGCGAACCCGAATTTCTTGGGGAAATTCGGTGAATCGCCCGAATCGAACTTTCAAGAAGTTCGCTCATCTCTACTAGTGATACATGTGACGCTACATGACGCTATTAGAGACGCTCACCAGATTGACTTTCATATATATGGTTTTCATATACTGCGCCCGGCGTTCACCCAACACTACGTGGTACTACGTGACGTGCTTCTTAAATAAGGCCATAAATGAGTTTGATATACAAGATACACAAGACAAACTAAAACAGTTGCCCAGAGTAAATATTCAAATAGCCTTAATGCTAAACCAAATTTTTAAGTGGTCCTATATTAAATGAATATCTCCCTTTAATTTCTTTTTGCTTACCTGCGCTTTTCTCTTTACTATTAGCGACACCACTTTGGCCTTTGATCATGCTGACGTACATGCATCGCTCTCTTCATGCGTTTCCCGTTGGATTTTCTCTTTTGGTTTCCGGATGGGGGGATCAGCAGTGCGACAGTCATCCATCCATCTTGAAGTGGTGACCCATGAAGTACTCTGTATTTTCCAGCTCCACAAACTAATTAATTTTCACATTGTTGATCGCTATTGTACACAGTTAGTGGTAAATTCATCAAGGGATAGCGGCAGGTAGTTTTTCGTAGCGACAGATAGCGAACGGTGAACGCCGGGTGCTGTACACAATACCACATTTATCCAAGCGATTCCGGTGAGCGACTCTAACAGCGCCATGTAGCATCCGATTCATCATCACAGACAGCTCAGCGTAAACCGCCGGAGTTCTGGCTTCCAGAGCACCTGGTATTACCTGTCGCTACCTGACGCCCTCCCATACATTTCAGTGGGCGTTACTTTTCTTCACTTTAAACAGGGTTATATTTTTATTTATATATTTTTTTAATCAAATCATTGTGTGACCTCTCCTGGCCTATTAAATGTCATTTTTGAAAACTTTTTTGATTTTTTATATTTTTATGCAGAAATGTCATTACAGGTCTGGTATTAAAGTGTTAATGTCACAATGTAATAACAATGTAATTCCATATGTTTTCACTTTGTTACTGGTGGATATCTGTTCAAAAACTGATTTTAATCACATAGGCTCTAGCCTCTGGCGCTCTGGGCTACAGCGACCCAATTTTGAGCGCCGGCGCTGTGTGAGGCTGTTTTTTTGATGAATATGATTTGAGTCGCTCACACTGACCAGTCACTAGCGTTGGCTCCCATATAGTGCTGTACTGGTGTTATAGTGACTCACACATCAAATTCATCAATGCCGGCCATGTTACTACAGCGACTGAGGAGCTCTGTAATCAGCCTACCCGTGGTAAGCTGTAAATGTATTTATCATTTTGTACTTTGTGTAAGATATCCTTTATATTGTGTATACATACAACATGGAATCTGTATCCTGGAACAAAACCCACTGTGGCCGGCCCTGTAATTTTAAAGATTCCAGGGACAGCAACTGGCCTTCCCTGGGGGCATCCTGAAACTGAATGACCCGCTGTTTGCCGAACATTACATCTGCACACCAATTGGCTCTGATTGGACGAGAGCCTGCACATGTGCCATTGGACCAAGAAGAGGTGACTTTTTCTGGGCGTTCGGGGTGCCCCGGGGCACAAAATCAAACCTGGTATAGTCAAAATCTCAGGTTTTGTTGCACTTTAAGGCTAGGTGCATTTAGAAGAAGCTCAGAGCTTGGTGTTCCCAGCGGACTGCAAATAACAATCTCTGCATTAGTGACTATAAGAACTGTCACTAAATGGAAAATCTAAAGTCCAGCTAAAACATTTTTTGTCTCCACTGTACAGCAATTTTACTTTATCAAATACTGACCCCATTAATATTAAATGGAAATAACCTAAAGGATTTATACAATTTTTTAATATACATTTTCTGCATGCACAAGATTGAGTGCCAGGAGGTGAGAATTCACATTACTTCCAGATTTGTGTTTATAATAATATATATGCTATACAGTAGATCTTCTTCCAGTAAAATAAGTACTTGCTTGTCTTCATTTTTATACCATTATGATATACCATCAAAATGCTATTTTAATACCTGCCTGAAACATCGGCCATAAAAATCAGGGTCAGGACCTGTAGTTTTACATGGAAATATTTATATTTTGTTTTAAAATTGAGAATTATTTTGTATCTGATGCCACTTGAAATTTGGAAGGTTTGTTGAAACTTCCACTGCCTTCCTAGTGATCAAAGCTCACAGCACTATAACATTGACAAGTGTACTTGAAAAAAAGATACAAAGAGGAAGGTGATAGCAGTATTCAGCCACACTGCATATGGGAGAGGGATGGGGGATGCCAAACTGCCTATGGGAATGGGATGGGAATATGCCACACTAGCTATGGGATTGGGATAGAGGAATACCACAATGCATATAGGGAATGGGAGGGGGTAATGCCACACTGCCTATGGGAATAGGATGGGGGAATGCCACACTGCCTATGGGAATGGGAGGGGGTAATGCCACACTGCCTATGGGAATGGGAGGGGGTAATGCCACACTGCCTATGGGAATGGGAGGGGGTAATGCCACACTGCCTATGGGAATGGGAGGGGGTAATGCCACACTGCCTATGGGAATGGGAGGGGGTAATGCCACACTGCCTATGGGAATGGGAGGGGGTAATGCCACACTGCCTATGGGAATGGGAGGGGGGAATACCACACTGCCTATGGGAATGGGAGGGGGTAATGCCACACTGCCTATGGGAATGGGAGGGGGTAATGCCACACTGCCTATGGGAATGGGAGGGGGTAATGCCACACTGCCTATGGGAATGGGAGGGGGTAATGCCACACTGCCTATGGGAATGGGAGGGGGTAATGCCACACTGCCTATGGGAATGGGAGGGGGTAATGCCACACTGCCTATGGGAATGGGATGGGGGAATGCCACACTGCCTATGGGAATGGGAGGGGGTAATGCCACACTGCCTATGGGAATGGGGGTGCCACACTGCCTATGGGAATGGGAGGGGGTAATGCCACACTGCCTATGGGAATGGGAGGGGGTAATGCCACACTGCCTATGGGAATGGGAGGGGGGAATGCCACACTGCCTATGGAAATGGGAGAGGGGAATGCCACACTGCCTATGGCAATGGGAGGGGGGAATGCCGCACTGCATATGGGAATGGGATGGGGGAACTGCCTGCCTGTAATGGGATGTTTTATCACAACATTTTTTTTTTGGGGGGGGGGGGGGACCCTATTGGCTATACTAAAGAATCTGCCAAATTTTTCTGCATAGCCCATAGAGTAATGTTTCCGAACTCCAAAAAATAACCTTACCTAATTTCCAAAAAGTGATACACTTTACCTTTAAAAATGCCCTATCATAGGGGTAGGTCATTTTTGCCATTTAAATTGAGATGCCCTGCTATGTGTAACCCCCAGGGTCGCCAGGTGACTATGCCAGGTTTTGGTCCATTTTCCATATCAATTTGGCATGCCCTGCTTTGTGAAACCTCCCAGATTGCCATCAAAACTCATCTTTCTGGCTCTCACCCCATTAGCATTGTATGCCATGCAGCATAAACCCGTCACCCATGGATTTTATTCCGACCAGGAGAAGAAAACCACAAGCTTGGTGGGAATCGCTTTACCATTCCCCATAGGCAGTGGGGCATCCCCCCTCCCATTCCCATAGGCAGTGGGGCATCCCCCCTCCCATTCCCATAGGCAGTGGGGCATCCCCCAATAAGACGTACTAACATTTTCCCCCTACTTTAGGGGAAAAATTGTGTCTTTTAGGGCAAGAAATACGGCACATCCTTTCTGGGCATAGGATCACTTTAAGAGGAAATTATTATGTTTCCATACTTACATAAAATGTTTATTCTTTATCACTTTTGTAATTATGTTGAAAAAAGAAAGCACAAATAAACATTTATGGGCTGTTATCTCAACTAGCTCCACAGAGCTGCCGTGGATGCAAAGGCTTGACCCAGACAGCAGAGAGACAAACACTTTACATTCATTTTACATACAGTGTTAGTCCGATGCTTAACCCTGAAGTCAGCTTTAGGTTCCAGGTCCTAAGCATGAAGATTTCTCCCAAACACGACTCCTTAACTGTAATATGCTGAACACAGCCTCATCTTTCAGAACAGTGCAGTAAATATTAAGAAATACCTCTAGCATGACATGATGTGTTCAGCAGCTAGTTCGGAAGAGCTCAGTTCCTCGGTGGGGTTACTAGAGTTCATTCCTGATGCTACTCCCTTAACCGCAGCATAGACGATGTTCTCGATGATGTTCTCATTCCCAGCAAATAAAAATGTAGAAATGTAAGCACCAATAATCTGTTTTTTCCCCATAAAGTTAAAAAAGTCCAGATGTGTGTGTTTTTTTTTTTGGATAGACCTTCTAGGCCAGCATTTTTTCCAGAATATGAATTGGCCTACATTCACAAGCCAGATGTGTTTGGATGACTCGTTTCTCTGCACATCTGCTGTCTGACATACTTGTGTCATTGCTACGTGGCAGACATGAAAATACACTGCCCATCAGCCAACATTGATTCATCAAATGTGAACAAGGTACAAATATGTATTTAGAAAAAAAGTCATAAAAAAGGAATTACAAGGATTGTGATAAAAGTGGAGGATAGAGGGGAAATGATATAGGCGGGGTTATGATATTGAAGCAGAGGAAATTGACTGTAAAATTCTATGCGGACTGAGAGGTTGGCTTGAGATTCGGTTCTTGAGTTATTATCAGTTTCAATTAAGTAAGCATAACTTTCAAAGGACCAGTTCAGGCAATGGCAACAATAAGGCAGCAAGCAGCTCACCTAAAGCCTGTCCCATGTGCCTCTCCTTCATTTCTTGTAGCATACTGTGGATGCTGTAACAGGTCTCCAAAGTTTGATACTCCTTCCCATTTTTGACACGACCATGCTCCAAATGTGGTCCCACAGTCAACTGTGTCCATCAGGGCTCCCAGCATGATCCAGCCAGGCAAGCCTAAACACAGTGTCTTATGGGGCTGGCTCATGCTGGGAGTGCAGGGGACCATGGGCAGCTGTGCGACCACATTTTTGTGGTCGTGGAGGAATAAAATTAAAAGGAGTGGCAAATTGTCAAGCTTCCCGGCTACAACCATGGGAAGGGTTGAGTGGAGCTCCAGGTGTGGGGGCGAAGCAAAGCAAATAAATACAAAAGAACAAATCAGGGCTAGCGGCAGACAGGCAAAGTCCAATGAGAGAATCCGCGTCAAAACCAAGTCATCCGTCCTAGGGTAAATACAGGAAATCAGATCAGGAACTCAGGAATCAGGAAAACAGAATCCAGGAAGTAAGCTCATAACACAGCATTGGATGCAGGCCAGCTGTCCTTTTAAATAGGGCTGTCAATTAGAGCAGGGAGGGATTTGTCAGAGTCTTTGTGAGGTCACTTTCTGTCCATTCAGACCCAGGAAGTAACGGAGTTAAAAGTAAGCCCAAGAGCTTATGCTTGCAGTGTGCAGTGTGCTGAACACCAGGTGGCGCTGCCGAGCAGTGCAACAGATGAAGAGCCTGCTCTGGTACAAACACCCAGACGTGCACGTCTGCGGCTGCATGCAGACAGTGATAGAGCAAGCTCACATCTCCTTGAAGAGCGAGAAAGACGAGGAGACTGACACAAATTTAAAGACTTGTTACAGCATCTAAAGCGTGCAGCAGGAAATAGAGGGGAGGCACATAGGACTGGGTTTAGGCAATCTCCTTGCTGTCTTATTATTGCCATTGTTTGGACTGTCCCATCCACCTATTTGCTTACAAGTGGTAGACAAGCTCCTAAAGAACCCCAGGGTCACATGCATTCCATAAGACCTGATCTTACAGCTGAAGGGAAGAAGAGGCAATTATTAATTTATTTTTGCCCAGAAAGGGCTTTAAAGTGGACCTCCAGAAATCTGAACAAATGCATGCCCAATAGTGGTCAAAGTTACTTAACTTTGTATCTGCCATGCTACCACATGTGATCACATGCAGTCACTAGGGAGATGTTCACGAAACGCACATGTGCCAATCCAGCTAACCTAATTAGCTGCCAATGGACATGTGGCTTGGAAAATCAGCACTGGGGTGTGGCCTTTGTTTGGCTTTTGTCAAGCTTGTTTCTTTTTCTATGTAGTGGGGCACCCCGAATATGGGTTCCCGCAGGGTTTGGGGGTGTGTGAACTTTCATTATTGACTACACTTTTGTTTGAAAAAACTTTGTGCCTGCTTGCTGGTCTAAAAAAACTGAGAAAAACTGAAAAAAACGTCCCATGCTGAATACAGAGATAACAGCTTGATATATGCAGCTTGGACAGGGTGTTCCCACTGGTTCTGAAAGTGGCCCAGGAAATATAGGGGGTCATGCTAATTATTTGGTGAAGCCGATGTGACTTCCGGTGTGCATTTTGATGGGGATTTCAACCTGCATCTCTGTGAGCTTTTTAGCGTCTAGACACAAATTGCTGTATTTTGATTGGACTGCGTAACAGTTTATGACAGTGCTTCATAGATCGGCAAAAGTAGTAAACCAGTACACAGGTTATTAGACTGCAGTCTCAACAGAAGCCGGCAACAGGTGTTGCAGGTTTTTTTTAGAGCTAATTCATGTTTGAAGCTTATCTCAGCCTAATGAATCACATGTACATACTTAAATAAAAGAGAAACTCAATTAACATTGAAATTTAATTATCGCACAATGAATAGAAGAAAATCTCTGCAAGGTCATTATAAGCTGTGTGTTTGGAATTTCAATGTGAAATGTGTTTGCAGTTAAAACATCTAAACCTTTCCAGACAAAAAAGAATTTATTCCAGCTGACAAACAGAAAAACAAAGAGAGAAGAACACAACAAATACAAGAAACATGCTTAGACTGGGTTGTAATTCTGGTGGTAACAGAATCAACAATTAAAGTCCCTGTTTAGACACACACTTCCTTCACCTTATCTTCCTTGTGAACTTCATCGGAAGTCAACAACTCTCCTGCATCCTCAACACAGAACTTAGCCTCAGAGGATGTCACGTGGACAGTGACGAAACACGCGTCAGCACAAAAACCAAGACGTGAGAGGACGAGACTACACAGCTCAGATGAGTGCATGAAAGAGGACGCTGGGAATTGTATGTGTAAAATTAACGAATTAATTAATTTAACTAATTAATTAATTAATTACAATTAATTAATTACGTGTAAAAATTAACCATTTCAAAGCATCTCAAAATCTCCAATTATATGTAAATACCTTATGTGTTCTAGAAAAAATGGGTTACTTAACTTGTTCAGATAGAAGATCCTGAAATAAAGGTAAGTAATAGGTGCGCTATAGGGAGAAAGGTTAATTAATGCAGGTAAAGGTTAATAAATGGGCCTTAGATGATGCTGTAGAAATAAGCAGTTCAGGTTAGAAAGCGAGATGCATTTACAGTTAGGGCCTGGTGATGAACCTGAAAATGGGGCAAAAAAGGTTAGTCAAAGGTTAAATGTTTAATGTTAGGTTTGTTTGAGGGCGGTATTTCTACCAGTTAATCAAGTCAGTAACAACCAGTATCATTGCTTCTGGACGATTAATCCTCAAAAATCCTCAGGGTTAGTGGGGATTTTTAGTCTGTCTGATTTTGCAAGTTAATGGTAGATCAGACTCTGAGTGCTCAGTGGCATTCTGCCATACATTTTTATGGTCCTTTCTAGCCATTATGATTTTAGTGGTTTTTGTATGTAAAGATGTTTTTGGGGTCTTTTTTTGATGACACTTTAGAGTTTTCATGTAACAATGTTGTTTGGGTACTTTTGGAATATTTTTATCCCCTAATCTGCATTTTCAATCTTGCACCTCGTGGCTCAAAACTTTTGTATGCCACTAATATCAGCCCATGTATTTTCACTTTTTTACAGGCCATTTTTGGTGACCGCCCAGTCTCCATAGTACCGGCACGGGGGCTGATGTTTTGCATCGGAGGGCCGCTGCTCAAGCACTCAAAAACCACTGTGGTTATAGTGGACAAGCTGCTTCTTTTTTTTTGCCCAGGCGACACTGGGCACATGCTACATGTGTCTTAACAAGTGTTTCTGTGACTGTGTTTTGTTGTGGCTGTGTTGCACACTTCTGTCATTTATATTTCCCCATTTCAATCGTTGGCTTTAGCATCTGTTTAGTTTTGTTGTGTTTGTGTGTCCTTTGTAGAGTGTTTTTGGCTTGCTCTGTGTGTGCCTGTGCTGTTTCGCCGCATGTGTGGCTTCTTTGGGCATGTCCACTCCTGTCTGTTTCCTCCTTTGCCTTCTTTTTCTCTTGTGTAATTAGCATCATTTTGGCCTAAGATTGAGTGTTTTTCTGCGCAGTGGTCACCTATGTTTGCCTGAGTTTTTTGTTTTTTGTTAGCGTCAGTAGCGTTTTGTACTTCTCTTGTGTTTTTCAATTTGAGGTTTTAATTGCGTTTTTGCTTTAGTAGGGCATTTAGTACATTTTTAAAATAGGAATTTTGTGAATTTATACTTAAATCTGGATATATCCTTTTTTGTGAGTTTGCTGTGAGTTTGCTGGGGTTAGTTTTGATACTTGTTTCCTGTTGCATTTGGCTTTGGGTTACCATGTTTTTTTTTTGTCTAGTGGCGGATTTTGCCCCTGTTGTTTTTTTTTTTTGCCAACTGACTTGTGTGTTTGGAGACTGACAATTCTTACAGCAATTTATGCGTTGTGGCTTGTAGTTTTTTCTTTGTTTCAGTTTTTCTGGTTGTGTGAATGGAGTTGCTGTTAATGTGCGCTGGCCTTTTAAGTTTTGGCAGATTGTGTTTTTGACCAACATCTGTATTTTGCCTGTTTGGCTGATTGTTTCTGTTTGTCATTCTGATTCTTCATATAGATGATGCTCCAGCAGGAGTACTATTATGCATGGCCCAACTTCCAGAAGGGGGTGATCGTCAGGGAGATTCCAATCCTGGGTTTTGGTCCTTACCCCCAGGGCACCTGGATCGGGGGTGCCCGGCTTTGTAAAACCCCCCAGTTCACCGAAACAAACTCACCTCTTTCCAGTCCTACGGCGCATGCGCTGGCGCTCGTCCATTTCGTGCACCCAGATCTGCTGATGTCCTTCGCCTAAGTCTTCATCTAAGGCGAGCGGCTACGGGTGCTTTGACGGACAAATCCCCCGCGACCCTCTAACAGGGAGCGCACCCGCGCTGGGTATTCACAAATGCGTCGTTGGACCGGAGAAGAAGGTAAGTGTATGGACGACCTGGGGGGTTCACACAGCGAGGCATCCAAAATGCCTCGGGGTGGAGGGAATCGATCAGCCCGGGAATTTTATAGATTCTCGGGCCAATCGCTTTGGGCTTTGGTCCACTTTAATCAGGACCAAAAGACAAAACAGACCTTTGGTACGGAAAGTGCCTTTCCTAGGTGGTATCACATGGTGCATCTGGACTGGGTCATTTTGGGACTTATGGTGCTTCTGGACATTGTTTGCATGCTGGGTCTTGCATTGCACTAGTGAAGGTGCTCAGGGCTTGTGTAGAGAGAACAAAGACTGAAGCCAATTCTCACCTGCCTCTCAGATTCCTGTGTCCAGGTCTTCTGGAACCTGATTGATGTCCCTCATGTACAGATTGCCTGCTAACAGAACAATCAGTTTGCCCTGTGTATGACTAGTGCTGGGGATTGGTGGGCATGGGCAGCATGTTAGGTGTCTTCTATTCTATATAGAAGTAAGTTTTTAAAGAAGACCAACACATAAAAATGACAGTTGGTTCTCTGAGATTTAAATTAACCTTGCGTTATGAGTTCTGGAGCTATGTCATTGTATTACCCCCCTTCTGAAGCCGTGGGCAAATAGCGGAGCGCGCGGGGTAGCGATCTCTGCCCCCCCTGGACCAAACTTAACATTGTCGATGGGTGGTAGCTATAATTCTAATGGGCTATTAATTCATATTTAGTTTTGCAAGCCTGCTTTTCATTATTTATCACACTTTAATTTGTGAGATTTATTAAGACTTGGGATTGTTCACATTGATTATTTATATAATCAGGGTTATTTCAATTGCACAAATTTTGGGATTTCCCACTGCTCCTCACCCTATCCCAGAATAAAGGCGTGGCACCACTCTCTCCGCATCTACAATTACATACATTTGGAAACATTAAAACCAATCTAAAATACATAAGACAAAACTTGAGAAGAGGAAGGGGTAATGATGACAAAAGGCTGCTTTCATAGACCATAAATAATTGCCATATACCCAAGTATGATTGTGGGTCTACTTTAACCGTGTTGGAAACACAATGGTCCCTACCCAGCTAGTCCTCATATATATTTCTGCATAGCACTTTAGCACATAGCACTTTCAGTAGTAGGTAGTATATTGGTTATGTATTATACATGTTTATAGAATAGTAAACACTAGCACAGCACCATTGTGTTTCCAGCACGGTTAAAGTGGACCCACAATCATATTTGGGTATATGGCAATTATTTATGGCCTATGAAAGCAGTCTTTTGTCATCATTACCCCCTTCCTCCTCTCAGGTTTTGTCTTATTTATTTTAGATTGGTTTTAATGTGTCCAAATGTATGTAATTGTAGATGCGTTTATTAATAAAAGATTATAATTTTTGATATTGAGAGAGTGGTGCCACGCCTTTATTCTGGGATAGTGTGAGGAGCAGTGGGACTCCTCTCTTTCTTTGAAGTTTTGTTGAGATACACTAATTGTGTTCTTATCCCGGTGTGTGCACACTGTTTTTTACTACCTCGCCAGTGCAGTCTCTCCTTTTTCTTGTTTAAAGTCTCATATAAATCTTTTTTTTTTCATAAACTTTTTTCTATATGTTTAGTTCTGCACATTAACTATTTATTAAGCACTGGTTGCTCTTTATTACACGGATTATGACATTTTTAACATGGATTATGTATTAATTGGGTGAAATGGCAATATCTGATTACACTTTATTGAAGCGGTCCTTCACCCTGAATACGAGCCTATCTTATATGTTTCCCACACCCTGTACATACAGATTGCTCACATTAAAAATCACCCTACCTGCATCTACTGCATTTTATGAGCCTTTAAACATCCAAAATGGCGGCTCATGGAACATCAGGCAGCCTGCAAACAGGAAGTGCCTTCTGACAGTGCTGCTCTGCATTCTGGGACTGCTGACCTTTTCCTGACCCCAGCTCTGCTCTGTCTGAGCAAAGCACAGCTATAACCCGCCCCCCTGTATTTTATCCCACTCTCTTCTCCTCAGTAAGTGTGATGCTTCTGAGTCAAGATGGCGGCGCCCATATCCTAAAGTCCTTAACAGAGTTGCAGCCCAGTGGGGGAAAGAATGATGAAGTAAGTGACTAAAAACTTAAAATATATTAATTTTAGATGCTGGGGAATAGTTTTTTAAGGTTTTGGGCTTTTCAATAAATCATGATGAAGGTCCGGTTTAAGGAGAATTAATTGATTTTCAGGCTGTTATTATTTATGCATATCTACCGCCATATTTATTATTCATTGATTTTTGTTGTGATTGCTTGTATTATCTGGATCCAGGGAAGGCAGTATTTTTAATTTGTCTAGTGCTATGCCGTGTTTGTTATATGTTTTTTATTGGTGGCTTTAATAAACTTGCTTTATTTTTGAATAAGATTTCGGGGTTGTGCCCATTCTTCTAGTCCCACCAGTAATGGTATTGATTCATTGTATTACAGAAGTATAGATATATATCTAAATAATTGTGATGTTGGGTTTTGGTATTTATGTCATTGAGCTGTATTTAGGAGGATATGTGCTTTTTCTGGATTGTGCTAAATGTGCTCAAATGCTGCAGGTCAATGCTATTCTGTAGTTGCAGTAACCCTTCTCATGAGGCCATGTCTCTTTTGGGCCACACCTCTTCCAGGCCATGCCGCTTCATGACCACTCCCCTCTGTTACCTGCTCTGGACCCCCCCAGAGCAAAATCCTGCCACTGCAGGTGTGTGATACCCAGGTCGCTGTTCATCCAATGATGCCTATAGTTAGTATGCTGCAATCCCCTCTGGTGTTATCTGTGGCTGTTGCACTCTGCGAAATGGTTTCCAGGGGTCTCATATTACCCTGATGATGATGCCACTCCCCATTATAGGAAAGTGGCTTTTTTAAAAATAAAAAATAAAATAAAAACCCAGATACAAGTGTCAGCGTCCTCTTTCATGCACTCATCTGAGCTGTGTAGTCTCGTCCTCCTTCCTGGTTTCTGTGCTGACGCGTGTTTCGTCACTGTCCACGTGACATCCTCTGAGGCTAAGTGCTGTGTTGAGGATGCAGGAGAGGTTGACTTCCGATATTTGTGCAAGTGTCACTGAAGACTAGAGCAAGGTAAAATAATATATATTATATATATAATCTTTCCAGTCTTCTCTTGACTTCCACTGTTCCTGTTAACTGCCATTTATGCCATTTAAACGTGAGGAAATGGCAACCTGAAACCTATATTCTTATATCCTTTTCCTGTTTTATGTATGGGTCTAGGACAAACATATTTTATTGCATCTCTTTATGTTAACGCTAAAAAGCTCACTGAGATGTAGGTTGCAATCCATACCACAATGCAAACTTGCCTCACCAAATAATTGGCAAATAATTAGCATGACCCTTAGTGATTGTGAGTGATCTGAGCTAAAACATCTACTTGGGATTCCATACTTACAAGGTCTGCTTTTCCGTTTTTTGTAATTGTGCCATTTTTGGTATTGTGCCAAACCTCCAAAAATAAACTAATATTGTGGAAAATGTGGAAACGTGTGTAATCTTTAACTTTAGGCCTTTTGAGGAATTAGATATTAAATCTTTAACTTGCAACTTCTAACCCACAACTTTTGCATTTGCAAGATCACATGGACTAACCAGTAGGCCATTGAAACAGTCAAGGTAATGCTAAAAATCTCGGGCTCGATTCAACAAAGGTAGAAATAAATTCGTGTTGCTCGAAAAATCGGATCGCATGCGTAAATTTGTAACTTTTTCGAGTGATTCAGAAAAGGGGTTGAATTAAATACATGCACTCGAAAATTCAATTGTAAAATTTTCAAAATGCTCGTAAAAAGGCTGTCGCAAGCGAAAATAATTGGAAAATGTACTTGAATTTTTTTCTACTGTTTAGTATTGTTTTCTGACTGCTGCATGTTGTTGTAAGGTTTTTTAATGGGTAAATGTAAATGCATAATTGTTTTCAACTTTTTAAGTTGCCTGTGTAGCTGTATGTACATGGCTCACATTGTGGATACATGTAATAAAGAGGCAAGCTATGCTGTAGTGGAAGTACTAATTAAACAGTAATATTTGTAAGAGGCATGTATGTTGTTTTTTTGGGGGTGTTTGGTTGAATTGAATTAAAAAAGTTTCCTTTAATGCAGAAATTTGACCATTGTTTTCTATACAAAGCTTGCTCACATAGCGCCACGTGTCCTTGGGTGCAGGGTGCAGCTCTTTGCTAGCTTTAACCTCATGGTACGCCATTCTTATGCTTACATTATAACGTAGACCAAAACCCGGGATTTTGACTATTCTGGGTTTTGGTGCCTCGCAGTGTAAAAACCCAAAGTTCGACCACTCCCATGTACTTTCCCCTGTTCTTATGGAACTTTTTACTGCTTGTAAAAAGGGGTATAAAGTTCAATATTTTTTTCAGGAGTAAAAAGTGCCATTGACTTTCATTGTCTTCCTAACTAGTGATTCACAAACAGTGGAATTCTCAGGCTTTTTTCTTATGAATTGAATATTTTACTACCATTAGAGTTTACTACCATTGCAAAGAAAGTAGAAGGGCTCCATTGTGAGAAAGAGCAAAATGAGTTTTCTCCTGCTGAAAGCTGCATCAAAAAACTAGTGTGAAACACTCTAATGTATATCGTGTGTGGCTCATCAAGCCCACCTGAATCAGTAGTAAAATTTTCGAATCGCAAAATGCAGTAGTAAATTTTTCGATCCACTAATTTATTTCGCACTTTTACAATCACAATCGAATTTAATTCGAGTGACTCGTGTTTTACAATGGTTCCAGGTTGCTGAATCACTCGTAAAAATAACTATAGCAAAATCGCTACTTTTTAAGCACAAAACACACGAAAAATCAATTTTCTACCTTTGTTGAATCGAGCCCCTGGCGTAGTAAGTTCAACACTGGTGCACATTTGTGTATGAAACAAAACTTACATATCGGTGAGCTTTATTTTTTTTTATTTTTAAAAATAATTGTTCCAATCCTCTACATGCTATGGGACATTTTTACAGGTGAGGTGCATCATTTTTCCAATGACATAAGGATATTTTTTTTAAAGTTTGGAAATAGCATCCTATGGGGTCTACATACTGCACAGGGTGCTGTTGTTTTTAAACTTTCAAACAATTATTCTTACCTCATCGGATTAATGATGCAGTTGTCATTGTGGAAGATCTGATCCCACGAACATGTGTCGGCGCACACGCACCCGTTCCTGTGGGTATGCGCGCACATTATTGCACCCCTGGTGTGTAGTGTGTGTGTGTGCAGTCTTGCAGGACTGGCATGCCAGATTGCGCATATGCCAGCTGGGGTCCTGGATCCTGCATGCGCTACTGAGCATGTGCAGCAGGCACTTGATGGTGCTAGGCAGTCTTTAAAAGGTGACCTATGGTACTGGGAAGATGCCTGCAGATCCTCCTAAAGTGACACTTACCTCCTGTTCCTTGTGTACACTCCAGCTCGACTTTGGCTCTGACTTTTGGCTTTGGATACCGACCCCGCTCTGACTCTTAATCCCTGGCTTGGGCGACTGCCTTCCCAGGTTACTCTCGGCTTTGTTCTTCCACACATCAGAGCTCTGTTCCTGCACTCACGTTTTTGAGGTGCTCACTGAACTCCCAGTTCTAGTCCTGTACTCACACAAGCTCTAAACTCCCGGCTCTGCTACTGCACACACTTCATACTGAACTCTTGGGCACCCTTTTTGTCAGCTCCAGCTGTGGGACCCCAGTATTTTCTGCAGCGCAATCCATTTTTTGTTGCAGGAAGCTCTGGTGAAAACCAGACTTGCCGGCAGATGTCCCATACTGAGCTGGCTTGAGGTGCAGCACCACAAACACTTTCTGCCAGTTTCCCCCTCCTCAGCCTGCTCAGACAGCGTTAACCCTTCACGTTTTTCAGCACCTGAGTTCCAGGTTCAGCTCACCAGAATCTGCAACTACTATTACTTGACACTCTGGCTTTCCCCTCTGCTGTGTTTCCTCTGCAACCACTATCAGTGGTAGCCGCAGGTGGTACTGCTAGCAATAGTCTGTGTCTACATCGGCCGATCCACAATCAGGTACGTGACAGCACCTCACCTGTCACGTGCAGGTGATTTCTTTAGGAAAAAAAGTGCAGTTTTTCATTTAATTTTTCTTCTTTTTAATTTAAAAAGTTCACGGAGATGTACGTTTCGGTTCACGCCCAAATGCACACCCGGAGTTGTACTCACTGCACCAAATCTTTAGCATGACCCCAACTGTTTTCTGTATGGATAAGACGAAACCGGACCTTCTTTTTTTAAATAACAGAGTTGATGTGCAGGACTGTGGTAGTATCAAAAATCACGCCCACACGTTTGTGAACTCAAAAAAGGGATTTATGTAGGAATTGTTCAGTAAAATATAAAATGTGTGGCTATTCCCATTTTGGTCACAAGATGGAAGTATAAGACCACAATGATTTAATTCAGACTCTTGAAATCTGAGTGTAGCATAACAAAACTTTCAAAAAAGTGACATCCAAAGTGGGTTTTCCTGTCTGACCTACAGATCAAGGAGACCTTTCACCCCAACCTGTAGTTCTGGAGCCACATGTGTCTCACAGACCCTGTATGGCTCACGAACTGCCTGTGGGCAATGAGTTGGTCAAGTAGAAAAGTGTGCCAGCTTGCCTGTCTTTGCAGCTTTCAGACTCCCATTTAGAGTTGTTCTGGAAACTGCAGGTAAACCTCTTTGGAGACAGAAGGATAGCTAATTTATGTGTTGGAGGGATTCCCACAGTCGTCAATTTCTTAAATGTGTCACTAAATGTGTCTCAAGACCATCTCTCAAGCCCTAATGGTGGCTCTCAGGAATAGAAAGGTTGGAGGATAAAGAAAACATACACACAAAAGGGCAGAAAAATAATATTTCAACTGTAGTTAAGATTTAGAAGCAGAATAACATTTTAAGTTCAAACTAAAAGTTTTTGGAAGTACAGTGACTTTCAGAGACACTTTTTCCATCTAAAAGCAAACATACAATTTAAAGAGAACATATCTATTTGTAATACACTGCTATTCCCCCCTAGTAGCCATCCGCTTAAAAAGTAGGACTGATTGCTGAATTTTTCAGTCTGACAGATAATGATGCTGAAATAGAACATTAGTTTGTCTTTTCTCCCACAATTGATATATTATTAGCGATACATTTCCTAGGTGCAGCATTGCCCAAGAGGCACTTTTTTGTCAGGAGCATTCATTAGAGTGCCTTTTACAACCCATTAAGGATACTTTGAAACAGCATTAAACCCGCTTTCTGATTTTTTTTCTGGCTTGTATGTGAAGTCAAGCTTAACAAAGCTCTACATCTTCTATTTATTGATGTTATTGGTAGTTCAAGGTTTAACATACCTTTTCAAAGCAAGTGATCATTTATATTTAACAGATATGATAGTGGTTTATTTTCTTTAAAAAATAAACTAAAAGGAATTTGTACATCTGTGGTAATCACCTTCGGAAAAGAATACTGTATAGAAAATCACATCAAGCTACTATAAGAATATCCTGTTGGTATAGTATACTAAAGAAATGGAATAAGTTCAAAGGTAGTACGGCTGAAAAAATACATATGTCCATCAAGATCAACCAAGGGTCGGGGTTGGAGAGAGTAATTTTTATTTATTTATTTTTTTTACTATTAACAGCTAATAGTAAATGCTAATGTTATTTACCATATTTTCACCCTATAAGACGCACATGCCCATAAGACACACCTAGGATTTGGAGGAGGAAAATATTCTAAACCAATTACTGTGCTAAAACACCATATTATAGACAGTGTGGCATTTCCCCCCCCCCTATCTCATAGGCAATGTGGCATACCCCCTGCCATTCCCCATAAACAGAGCGTCATTCCCCCTTCCCATTTCCCATAGGTAGTGTGACATTCCCCCCATCTCATAGGCAGTGTGGCATCCCCCCTCCCATTCCCATAGGCAGTGTTGCATCCCACCTTCCATTCCCCATAGGCAGTGTGGCATTCCCCCCTCCCATTGCCATAAGCAATGTGCCAAAATCACCCCAACACCCAGAAAAAAAGGTATACTTACACGAGCCTCTATTCCCATAGATATTGTGGCATCTCCCCATCCCATTCTCCATAGGCAGTGTGGCATACCCTCTCCCATTCCCCATAGGCAGTGTGGAATTCTCCCCAATCACATTCCCCATATAGTGTGGCATCCCTCCATCCCCTTATTCAGTGTGGCTTTACCCCCCCCCCCCATTGCCATAAGCAATGGGCCAAAATCACCCCCAACCCCCAGAAAAAAAGGTATATTTACATGAACCTCGCACCTGTGCCACGGCCACCAGGAGGCCAGCTGGGTAAATGAACGCTGTCCCCACTCTGGCTTCCGGCGCCGCCTGAGAGGCAATGCCGGCGGCTCTGGAATCCAGAGTGGGGACAGCTTTCATTTACCCTGTCTGTCCACCCACTGCTCAGCTGGCCTCCTGGTGGCCACGGTGTGGGCGCGAGACTCATGTAAGTATACTTTTCCCCCCACTTTTGGGGGAAAATAGGTCGTCTTATATGGCGAAGAATACGATACTTCTAAAAAATCCTGTTTTGAAGCGGTCAGCTGTTGATGCTGCAACAAGCTTCTGTGGGAGGCTATTCCACACATTTATAGTCCCATAAACTTACTGGTCATACAGGACTGAGTTATTCACACAACAATGGCCTTGATTCAACAAAAAAAATGCATGAGCAAAATGGCATATTGAAAAAACCTTATTGCGCACACATTTCCCCCAGCCAGGGCCGGCATCAGCACACGGCAAGGTGGGGCAGCTGCCAGGGCCCCCAGACCCCAAGGGGGGCCCACTGACAGCTGGCACAATGTGCTTTAAAAAATAAACAAATCCTTTTTGGGGGAGGTTAGAATCACTTAATCTAACCCTATATTAATCCTATCTGCTACTGCTATTTAAAGCAGACAAATTCCCAGGATTTCCAGCCCCGGGCTTTGGGATGTCCCTGTTTGTGAAAGAACCCCCTTGGTTAACTCAAACTGGCAATCCCACAGTGCATTTGCCAGGTCACAGACACAACCTCCAAAACCAGGACCAAAATTGTTCCAAATAGCATAATACTTAGGGGGCGTCCAGATTTGGGATGCCCCTCAGTGATGTGATGGGACTCACCGCAAAGGAGCCCACTAAGACCATTCAGTCCAAGGGCCTACATAATCCTGGAGCTGGCCCTGCCCCCGGCGAAACCCTCACCATTAAATCACACACAATTATACTTTTAGAGTAAATGTAGATGTGAGATCTGACTTCTTGCACACATTTAAAAAAAGTCTCTGCTGAATCGTGAATAAGATGAAAAAATTGAGCAAACAGGTTTAACTCATGAAAAACCATGCACAAATGCCTTTGGTCATGCTGCCGAATCAACCATAATGACTCACCAAGCAATTAAAGTTTTAGCATTACAAAGAAATCTTTGGAAAACTTGGTTTTAAGGCAAACATTGTTGACGCTGTAAACCGCTGCCCCCAGAAACTGACTCCTAAAAAGCCTTTTCAAACCAATATGTCATTTTGGACATAAGCCATTGGGGTCGATTACAAAACTAACTTCTTTTTTAGGAGAGAAAAGTGCCATTCACTTTCAATGTCTACCTTGGGGCTGATTCCAAGCAAGGTGGAAATTTACACCTGGTAGACAATGAAATTGAATGGCAGTTTTCTCATCTGGCCCCTATGGGCATCTATAATCAGGATGCCCCACTGTGTGAAATCCCCCAGGTCACCCGGAAACTCACCTTCTTTCCCAGGCCAACAGCGGATGTGCGAGCAGCGCCCACATCCTCGCCTATCCCTTTAGCGGGCAGCATGCCGTCGCCAGACACTTCTGAATGGCCGGCACGGCCTGTTAGAGGGTAGTGTGGATGCAGCCACCAGCACGCTCGCATCTGCTGGCCTTAGACGAGCTATTAGACAAAGAGGCGGGAGCAGATTTGAGCGCGCTGATTGGACTAGAGGCCATGCATGCATCGTGGGACCGGATGAGGGTGAGTCAGAATGGGGTGATCTGGGGGGTTTCCCACATCTCCAATCAGGGTTTCCCACATCTCCAATCAGGGTGCCCTGGGTGCAAGAACCAAAACCCAGGATAGTCAAATTCCTAGGTTTTGGTCCACTTTAAGAACTGCAATCTACAGCTCCATCTAACACTGAACTGTAGAAGTTTCTACTGGTGATAAAAACTGTTGAACATGAAGTTTATATAAACATATGGTTATGCTGCTACCCCTATGCTCGGTAGAAGGTCATCTGATGAGCTAGAGAATTATTATTTTTTCTCCTAAGAAAGCAAGTAATTGATGACTACCTCTGAGGGTGACGATATTTCTGCTGATTACCCTTCATGTAAAACACTATCCTCCCCCTCTTCTTATTCTCTATGTTAAGTAAGTGACAGCCTGTAAATACAATACAGACGCCTCCTCCATCACCACTGAGAAGGAAGAAGATCGAGACGCTGGATGTAGTCTGCTGAGTGCTTAATGTTCCTCTTAAACTGTAAATTATGATTGATTGGTATGTTCTGTAAACTCTGAAAAGGCTTTTACTTGTTTCACCAAGATGTTAATATGGCGTTTAGGAGGGGTAAGTGAGAATGCTTATCAAAGGTTTTGTATAAGTTATCAGGTTGCAAATTGCGAATACTTTCAGTGCGTAGCATAATACTGTCAAATAAGCTTATTAAATGTAAAAAGCGCAGACGGGAGTGACATCAGCAGCTGCTGGTGTAATCTATGTCCCCGTGGGGGACAAGAAACACATAGCTGCTGCACACCAACAAAAAAATTTTAATTTTGGATTTTGGAGTCAGAGTACAGCCACACAAGGATTCTTTTCCAACAGTGAATTACTTTATTCCACACATGGCAGTAAACAGATTACTTGCAGCAACAGTCTCTCACATGTCCCTCTTGAGACTGAACATGGGACACATGCACCGGATTTGTCAATTCCTCCGGGCGCCGTCAGGTTGCGGTTGCAGTTACTATTAGGGAAAGAGCTCACCCCACCACTCTGGGAAAAAAGCTCTGGGTCCCCCCAGCAGCTGGGCCACACTTTCCTCTCTGTGCACAGCGGCACGTCAAGTTCCAGGGGTGCTGGCCAGGTGCAGGCCACTGCACAGCAAAGTCTCTGTTACTGGTAAGCCACTCCACCACCCCAGTCACTACTCCAAACTATAGGCCCCTGGATTTTATCTCAGGGAATGGCCACCTCATGTGTATCCTGGCAACTGCAGACTGGGGCCTCTCCCTCCTCTCCCCCGACTGGGGAGTCAGCTCAGCTCAGAAGTATGGAGACAGTTTATGGATGTTCTTCAGAGCCACCTTCGGTTGTCAGGGGGCGCCTGCCCACAACTGAGATGGCGGCAGCAGTGGCATCCCAGCCAGATCCCAGCCACGTCAGTGGATTTCCAACAATAAAAACACATTTATTACACTGTAGAGCAAGGGCCCATGTTGAATTAACAGCCGCAATATAAGCGAGCGATCAGAGATATTAGACGTGATGCTGCCGTTGGCAAGATTGTATCATCTGTAGTGATGAGCAAACCTAAACCGCAAAGCAAGAAGTAATTATTATTATTATTCTTTATTTATAAAGCACCATCGTAGGTGGAGACAAGAGCTTGGGTGACAGAGAGTACTTACAAGATCATAAAGTGGTCTTGGTTAGGCCAGATGGTAAGCATGTCTAAATAGATGGGATATGAGAGTGTTTTTAAAGGTTTTAAGGGTTGAAGAGTGTCAAATTGTATGGGGAAGGGCATTCCAGAGGAGTGGAGTGACACATCTGAAGTTCTGGTTGCAAGAGTGGGAGGAGGGGATCAGGACTAAGTCCAGGAGGAGGTCATGGCCCGATCAGAGACTGCGTCTGGGTTGGTATCTTTCGACAAGCAAAGAAATGTAGGAAGTTGCTTAACTGTAGAGGGCCTTGTATGTTAGAGTTAGGAACTGAATTCTTTCAGATATTGGCCAGTGTAGGGATTGACAGACGTGCGGCAATAGAAAAGGTAAAGGAGAGGTGGATGAAGTGGACATTGGAGAGACAGGAGCAGAATTGGATGGTGGAAAAATGACAAGCTCTGTTTTGTCCATGTTTAGTCTGAGAGAGCAGGATGACATGAATGATGATATAGCTATTAGACAGTCCGGAACACGAGATAGAAAGAAAGAGAGATCTGGGCCTGATTGGTAAATTTGAGTGTCGTCAGCATAGAAGTGGTGTTGGAAGCCTAAAGAGTTCGGAGAGTGGGATACACTGCGTTCTCAGAGTTAGGAGGAGAGCCATGAGAGGACAAGGTCTGGATTTATAGGGAGACGAGTAAATAGAGGAGAAGGGAGTGGTTGACAGTGTCAAAAGCAGAGGACAGGTCAAAAAGGATGAAGATGTAATGACCTTTAGATTTGGAAGTTAATAGATCATTAGTGACTTTAGTAAGGGAAGTTTTAGTAGAATGATGAGAGCAGAAAGTTTGGAGTTTGGATGTGAAAGCAATGAGATGGGTCGGTAGTTGGGGAGGACAGAGAGGTCTAGGGAGGTTTTTTGAACAATGGGGTTATGACCGACATTCAGTGACCCTGGAGTGCCATTTCAGTCTAGCAATGTCTGTGTTAAGCAAGGGTTGTCGGTTTGAATGATGAGGGTGGTTGTAGGTAGGAGGGGCGATAGAGTCCAGAGCGGAGGTTAGAGTGTTGTGGTAGTGCAGGGGTGCAGAATCAGTGTTGGTGAATGTGGACAAGGTGTAAAGAGGCAGTAGGGAATCAGAAAGGTGCTGAAAGTTGAGTGCACCCAAGTTTCTACATAGGATTGCCTGAGAGTGTGTGGCAGGAGAGGGGGGTGGAGGAGGGGGTCAGTGTGAGTAGATTATGGTCATAAAGGGGCAACGGAGAGGAGGAGAAGTTAGATACTAAGCAGATGAGATCTAGAGTATGGTTGTCTTTATGGGCGGGAATAGAGGATCATTGTTTAAGGCCAGAGGAGGAGGTAAGGGAGAGTAGTGTGGTGGCAGATGGATTGTTGGTGTCAAGAGATATGTTAAAAGCTCCTACAATTATTGCAGGGATGTCAGTGGAGAGAAATTGGAAGAGCCAGGATGATAGGTTATCAAGAAAGAGAATGGCAGAGCCAGGAGGGTGATAAATGACAGTGATTTTGAGGTGGAGGGAGAATAATGGTGGATGCAGTGGGCTTCAAAGGAAGAGAAGGTTAGTGAGGGTGAGGCAGGGATTGGGTTAAAGACAAGAACTCCAACACCTCCACCATGCTTGTTGCATGGTCTTGGAGTGTGGCTAAATTGAATTTCCCTGTATGGTAGGTAAAATGGTGTCAAATGTGGTGAGCTATGTTTCTGTTAAGGTCATGATGGTGAACTAATTGTTAATAAACAAATCGTGAATTATGGCAAGTTAGTTACACATTCAGTGTATGTTCCAGAGTGTAAAGGTAACAGTGGTGGGGAAGTGGGTTATTGCTGTTATGTGTATGAGGTTAGTTAAGTTTTGGGTATTAGTGGAATTAGTGGGGTGGCGAGTGTTAGAAGGCAGCATGGAGACGGGGTTGTAGAAAGATGGAGGGGTGAGGGATGGACCAGGGTTGATTGATATATCACCAGCAGTAAGTAGAAGGAGAGACAGGGAAAGGAGATGGGTGTGGGATTTGAAGGTGTTAGGGTGCCTCTTGTGGCTTGTTGAAAGAGGACAGATTGATGGGGAGGCCGATTCATTAATAGCGGCAGGTAGCGACAGTTGAGCGACTGTAGCGGCATTTTCAGAGCGCCCGCTAGTAGTCGCTGTGCTTGCCCGTTGTTCGGTTGTTGATAGCGACTCAGTCGGTTTGCCGTAATGTTGAATATTGGGTGAGGAGTCGCTATTTGACAGGTTCCGCGCTGTATGGGAGCGCATGATAGCGACTGGCCCTAGCAACCGGCTCCCACCATATTCATTAAAAAATCACGCTCAAAAAATTCTCGCGCTGTAAAATGCATATTTAAACCCCAGAGCGCTGGCGGCGATGGGTTAAAAGTAGTTTTTTAACCCCCAAACAACCATATTTTTGGAAACCAAAAAAAACTAGTTTTTAAAATAATTTTGTAATATGAATACATTTGTTTTACCTTAAAAAAATTATCTAAAATGGCAGAAGTGGTCACAGAATTTTTCACATTTAAAAAAAAAAAAAATCATAACAATTAATTATGAATATTTAAAGATTGTTCCATTGAAATGAATTGGAGAGCGCCAGGTAGCGAGAGGTCATACCTGTCGCTGTTCAAGGTCGGATGCTGGCGCTGTGGGCTGAGGCTGGAATAATGATGAATGAGTGGCTATATGGCGCTATCTCAGTCGCTAAGCAGGATCGGCTTGATAAATGTGTGATTGTGGTGGGGAGCCGGCGTTCTCGTGGCGGGGCCCATCATTACCGGCCGCTCACCAGTCGCTACCTGTCGCTATTCCTTCATAAATAAGGGCCTTAGTGAACATGTTGAATTCATGACTGCTGAAATACTGGAAGGTTAAGAGTGAGGGGGAAATAGACATGGGCTTACCAATAGCATGGTGTTGTACTGAGTGCAGTGCTCTGGTTGCAAGATGGAGCATAATTATGAATTAGAAGGAAAGCATTGTGACTGGAGTATACTGCTGAGCAGAGTATTGTGGTTTATTCCAATTGGATCACTTTGGGTTCTATGTGGGTATAATTCGACTGTGCACAAAGTTTTTGCAATGGGGCTGCCAAGGTGGATGTGACTGCCAGCTAACCACTGCTTAATAAGTACTGTTTGGGAGATGCTTGCTTAATTAGCTGACGTTTTGCAGCTGGAGTGTGGGGGTGGAGCTTTAAATTGGGTGTTGTCAAGAGTGGTCCTGATAATCAAACTTACATCAAATGGGGATAGTAACATCAGGGACCATGAAAAGGTAAAGGGGATGGGAATGGCAAGTAGGAATGCAGTTACAACTGACTTATTTAAATATACATGTTACAGAAGATGCTAAAAATCTTGAACTAAATAACAAAAGAATTACCAAATATACAGCTATGATGTTCAGTTAATTAAAGTGGATGTCCAATCATAATGTTGTAAGCCCAGAAACACTTTATTACTCCAAACCCATTAAAGCATACACCATATATAAGCCTGTTATCTACTCCTTGTTTTCCAGCCTTGATTGCTTAGTATTTATATCAGGGCCGGATTATGAGGGGGCGCAAGGGTCTCTAGCCCCGGGGCCTCCACCCCTTGCCCTGCAAAGGGGGCCTTCACCAACTTTTGGGTTTCTCCTGGTCCAGGAGGCTTTTCTTGGTCCAGCAACAAAGCTATCAGTGCCCCCCTCCAGCGCCTGGGAAAGCCTTTTTTTTGTTTTTTTGCAAATCTGCAGCCAAAGCCACCACAGGCAGGAGGGGGAGTCTAGAACAGCAAATCTACAGTGATGCAGTGCAATGCGTTCAGTTAGCGGCTGCTCACTGCACATAAGTCACCAAGCACAGCCACTGGCAGCTCAATGCAGGGAACTGTTTTCTGCTGGACCAGCTGGGCGACTACACCCCCACCCAGAATGGCAAATCAGGGGCTCCCGTGCAACATGCACCCACACAAGGGGGGCACAAGGGACTTGATCTAATGTTCCAGTAAGTAGGCGGGTGCCAGACAACCACCAATCAGTTACTTGGCTGGACTATTATTTTAAAGGAAAAAAAATACTGTATCTGGGGCCTCCACCAGATTTTGTGCCCAGGGGCCTCCACCACAATTAATCCGGCCCTGATTTATATAAATGTATTAATATATTTTGCAGCTTGGACATTGTGCAGTATTATTTATATATGTGTTACCTGCATGTAGTTAGCAGGTGTTGCATTGCACATTGATATTGATGGCTTTTGAGATGGTCAACTAGATTGTTTTTATACCTTGTTTTGGTACATTTTCGTGTGTATAATAAATTGTTGTTTATATCATTGTTGTATATGGTGTATGCTTTAATGGGTTTGGGGTAAAAAATTGTGTTTCTGATTTTAACTGTTCTGTCCTTCCTCCCTTCCTTGGTCTGGGGAATTACAAAAATTCTTACTTCTCCCACTATCCAGCGCTGTCTTCGGTGACTGAGAACTGCACAGAAAATGCACAGAGCAGCATCCATGGCTCAGAGCACACTAAAATGTCCCACTTTTTTCAAATGGGGAAGACTGTCCCACCAAATGCAGAATGGTGGATGTATGGACAGCTCACAACTGCTCTGACTCTTTGAGGCCGATTCATTAACAGCGGCAGGTAGCGATAGTTGAGCGACTGTAGCGGCATTTTCAGAGCGCCCGCTAGTAGTCGCTGTGCTTGGCCGTTGTTCGGTAGTTGATAGCGACCCGTAATGTTGAATATTGGGTGAGGAGTCGCTATTTGACAGGTTCCACGCTGTATGGGAGCGCATGATAGCGACTGGCCCTAGCGACCGGCTCCCACCATATTCATTAACAAATCACGCTCAAAAGATTCTTGCGCTGTAAAATGCATGTTTAAACCCCAGAGCGCTGGCGGCGATGGGTTAAAAGGAATTTTTTTATCCCCCAAACAACCATATTTTTGGAAACCAAAAAAAAACAGTTTTTAAAATAATTTTGTAATATGAATACATTAAAGAGGACCAACACCCAGGGGTGATCGGCCCGGAAATCTATAAGATTCCCGGGCCGATCACCTCCCACCCCGCGGGACATCCGAGATCGGGATGTCCCGCGGGGTGAAACCCCCCAGAAACCCCAAAAACACCTTACCTGATCCGCCGCCGCTTCCGAGAGTGACGCGCGGGAGGCGGCGGCGGCGGAAGCGTCTTGGACGTTCCTGATCCCCGCCTGGACGTTGGCGGGGATTGGCTGCGGCGCTCACGTGGGAGCGCTGAGAGGTGAGTTTTTTGGGGTTTCTGGGGGGTTTCACACAGCGGGGCACCCCCGATCGGGGTGCCCCGCCGAAGTGGACCAAAACCCAGGATAGTCAAAATCCTGGGTGTTGGTCCACTTTAATATCAGACCTGTAATATCAATTCTGTACATTTTTTATTTTTTATTTTTTTGACCTTAAAAAAATTATCTAAAATGGCAGAAGTGGTCACAGAATTTTTCACATTTAAAAGAAAAAAAAAAAATAACAATTAATTATGAATATTTAAAGATTGTTCCATTGAAATGCATTGGAGAGCGCCAGGTAGCGAGAGGTCATACCTGTCGCTGTTCAAGGTCGGACGCTGGCGCTGTGGGCTGAGGCTGGAATAATGATGAATGAGTGGCTATATGGCGCTATCTCAGTCGCTAAGCAGGATTGGCTTGATAAATGTGTGATTGTGGTGGGGAGCCGGCATTCTCGTGGCGGGGCCCGTCATTACCGGCCGCTCACCAGTCGCTACCTGTTGCTATCCCTTGTTAAATAAGGGTCTTTGGTTGAATAGCAATAGTGGAATGCATGGACTTCTGAGCATTGGCTCCATCACCAACATCTTTTATGGACCAAATATTCCATAAATAAACCACTCCCCTACCATGCCCATCATCCACAAAACTGGTTTAAATTGTCCCACTTTGAGGACCAAACAAAATGGGTAGTTTATCGATTGCGGGTGAGGTTTTTTAAAAACTCTGTCCCGCCTTAGCGCCAGGGAAGGGCGTTACTATCTGATCGGACTTCCGGTAACTAAGCAAACCAAGATTACACAGTAAATACTATGTGTCAGTCAATAACAGTAATTGTCTAATTAAGTGGCAAACACACTATTCCAATTAATCAGTAATTAACCCAAAATGTTCAAAACAAATACATTAACATCTCCCAATGATATAAAATGCAATTATCAATCAAGAAAATTCTGCACTTCACTCAAGTCACATTAGCACACCTCATAATTTAATTAAGATCTTAGTCCAATCTATTAATTACCAGAATGTCTGAATCATTTCACTTATGTAATATTATAATAAGTAATTATGATGGATCACACAAACAAATCATTAAAACATGATATACCAGTTAATTATTTCTGTTTACATTGCAATCATTAACACCTAAGTCAAGTACAGCGCGTATAGCCAGCCTACTAAATACTAATTGAAATCTTAAAGGGGCAGTATCGCGAAATTTGCATTAAAAAAGATAAATAATTAAATAGCCACGCAATAGCTTCTAACGTGTATAAATAATGTGGCGATAGAAAAAAAAAATATCTGCCTTTCTTTTAAATTGTATAATGACAATGGCTCAGTCCATTTGCTGAATAGGGGGATCTGCTGGGTTGTATTTAGTGAGCTGCTTCATTTAGTCCACTGGTCTCCTAGCAACACTTTACCTCAGAGACCAGGTGACTCAAATATGTAAAATCTATACAAAATAAACTAAACTGACTGAAAATAAATGAAATTCTTCTTTGAATAACTGTGCAGGAAAATCTAAAGGTATTAAAGTGGAACAAAACCCTGAGTGGCCGACCCTGAAGTCTATAAGACCCGGCCATTGACCTTGCCCCTTGGGCATTCTAAATCGGGATGCCCCACTGTGTGAAACGACCCCTGGATAACCACAGATCCCCCCATTTTTCTGGCGCGCTCACGCAGATAGTCATTTAGACAGGCCGGGTGGCCAGGGAGGTTACTGCTCAGGCTCCCCATCTGCGTTCAAACAGCGCTGATTGGATGAGAGCCCGCGCATGCGCTGTGGGACAGGGAAAGGTACGTTTTCACAGGCGAACTTGGGGATTTCACATATCAGGTCATCCAAATTCGGGATGCCCCTAGGGGCACAAAACAAAACTCCAGATAGTGAAAATCCTGGGTTGGGCTTTGCTCAAAACACACAAAGCTGAAAGAAAGATCATATGGAAAAATGTGTTGAGAAAATAGAGAGAAAATGGTAAACTGAAAGATTCTGCAGCAGAGCCAACATGAAGGGAAAACTGTCAAAATAAAAAATGTTTAGAGCAAAAAAACAGGATGTAAACCCAAAAATCCAATTCTGAAATAAAATAACCCCCCCCCCCCCCCCCAAGAAAAAAGAAAAACTGGCAAGTCTGAGATTTGAACCAATGACTCTCTGGTTCAAAGACATTGAATTTACCAATGAGCTAAATTACTTCTACAGCTTTTCTCTCTGTTTTAGATATATGAGTTCTGGCCAGGCAATGTTGCAATATTATGCTGGACGGCTGCCAGTACTGAACAGCTGATACTTTGTTACATTGTTTCCCCCTCTCCTCAGCGTGGAACAGGCCAGAGTGTTGGGACCCGACGCTCAGCAGACATAAACATGAGCTATTAGTCTCCAGCTGCACAACACAGACATAATTTTTTTCTACATTTGTAATTCTTACTCCAACACTTACCTACATTCAAAGTACCATTTAAATATAAGTCACCAAGAAAAATTTGCGATACTGCTCCTTTAAGCAATACTATTGCTGTATCACTAAGTTAGAGGCCACTAGGCTTGTAAGACCATAACGTCCTAGATCTGTAACCATATTACCCAAGCAGTCACCTACAGTAGGTCAGTGGCACACCCAGAAACAACGAGTGTGTGCCACAACAGGAAATGGCACCCCTAGGAGGAAAGGAGAGGTGGCAGTTAACGTGAGTGGCATAAGTGTGGCAACTGACTCTCCCCTATTTGGAGGTCTGCAGGTTCTGGGGCACTAAACTAGCCTAACCTACCCCCTCATTCCATCAGTGAGCCCTGCATTTGAGGGATACCATTTCATAGCAGAGTGCCATCCAGTGGGGACAGATGCACACACTTGCAGCAGCCCTATTTACCCAAATAGGTGGTTGGCAGCACTGCAGTGTGAATCTATTTCCTGTCCCTGTCATACAGAGCACAATGCCTAATCATGGCTTCCACAAGATCAAGCAGTGTGGCAATTACCTCTGCCTTTGCTGTTGGTCTCTGCTGTCCTCAATGAGTCACCTCTGCTGCTGCCGCCTCCTCTGCTGGGTCCTCTGATTTTCGCTGCCTGGTCTTCATTGCTGCCACTCCGTCTTCTGCTCTGTTTGGCCATCACTGTTTCACCAGCAGCCACACTTACACCCACCCCCAGCAGCCACACTTACACCCACTCCCCCAGAAGCTACAGTTACACCCCCTACTTCCCCTTGCATCCACACTTACACCTCCACCTGCTTTGCCTATCCCTGGTGGTGGGGACCAAAAAAAGTCCCCATGGTGCCCGGGCTTATGATGATAAAAAAAAAACTAATGCTGCTCGGTGGCGGCAGTGCTGTTAGAATACTGACTGTGCAGCTCTTACTTTAAATGATCAGCATGGGACAGGCAAAAGGCAGGAAGATCCAAGAAGCCAGCGGCATCATGTTGATCATTTAAAGAATGAGCTGCACAGTCAGAATTATTAAAGCACCTCCGCCACATGGCATCCCATACCCGATGCTTGATTCACTCCGCTTGCTGCATTTTTTATCCTATTGGCAGCCCTGGCCCCGTGAGGACTTTTCTGGGACCCAAGCCTGGCTGGGGAGGTATCAAGGCAATTGCCCACTTTGCTGCTGACATTTACTGGAATCTCGTTCTCATAGCAAGATGCTGAATCTCAACCACCACCAGTGTACCCGCTGAGGTCCTCCTAAAATGAATAGCAGGAAGGACACTAGAGCTGGAGTGTCAGGAGTGAGGATGAGCTGGATACATCTGAAATTAATGAGTAGAAGAGCACAGGAACCAGCAGGAGTGGGTACTGAAACATAGTAAGCAGCAGGAACAGGTGAGTACTGGAACACGGTATGCAGCAGGAACAGGTGAGTACCGATACCACCATACTCAGGTTCTGGAATGGGGAGCCTTCTGGCAGGCCTGGTCTTCATTGCAGCCCCTACAATGGCGGACAGGCTGCGCTGCAGGGTCCCACAACTGTCACCAGGCGCAGGTGGCGCACAGCAGAGAGTAAAGCTGGGGCAAAGTTGGAATCAAGCCAAAGTAGGTAGTCAAAACGAGCCATGCTCAAGTCAAAGTGGGTAGTCAGAGTGAAAGCCAAAAGTTGGAAGCGGAAACATGTACAAAAATGGCTGGCATCACTAAAAGAAGATCCGCTGGCAACCTCCTGTAGCTTTAGGGATCAGTTTATGCAGGGCCATATTTATGATTCATGCTGGGGCGGGAGCACAAGCACATGACAGCACGCACTCCCTATAGTGAACAATCAGAGGTGTTTGCTGAAAGGTCAACGCATCTGATTGGACAAGAACCTGCGCATGCGTGGCTGGAGCAGGGAAAGGTGAGTTATTATCAGCATCCCAGGGGGGGGATTCACGCAACAGGGCATCCTGATTCAGAATGCCCTGGGGGAAAGCCAGCAGCTGGCCCCGTAATGTTTTAGATTCCAGGCTAGCTGCTGGGGGGTTTTGTTCCACAAAGCAGAACTCTCTCCCCTGCAGTTGGCTGCACTCCACTGATCCAGAGTGTGTCTATAGGAGGCGTGGAACTGGAAGGCAAGGCACTAAATAAGGCAGCCAGCGCCACTTCCAGTAAGAGGCTATGGCTCCTGGTCCCCTGTGCCAACACAATCCCTCACCTCCAGCCCTGTGATTGTTTTCCATTTCAATAATAAATCCCCCGCTTCAGCTTTTGATCCATGTCTCATGCAGACCAAGACTGTACCAGGTATGTAAAACCAACTGTGGGGATTGGTAGGTGTGAGTCAGCTTTAAGCCTTATAAATCCCTCACCACTAGCCCAGCATCTGGCTATAATAACTTTGTCCAGACTGAAACTCTATAAAACAGGGAACTGTAAGCCACATGTAACCCACATGCCACACCAGGGCCGGATGACGTGTGGGGCGAGCTGTCACGAGTTCTTGGAATCTTGAGGGATGTTGGGGTTTTGCCAGGTGGAGTCACCACACACTGCAGATATCTTTCCAAACTTTATTAAAGCAACCACACTTCCGCTTAGCAACAGCAAAATCAGCAAAGTACAATAGCAAACAGTCTCACAGCTTCCCGGGGTCACTCTAGGGGTTGGGACTATGCCACCTTGGTACCTTGTATGTTGGTCCTCAGTTGCGCTCCACTCTGCTCCTCCTAGGCCCACACGGATGTCTCTCTGTAAGTAGCTCTCTGTCTTGCTTCGGCTGGCTTAGCAACTGTAGCTCTGTCTCTCCTGTGTAGTAGTAGCTCTCCTCTCTCAAAAGGGTTAGCAGGCTCCATTAGGTACTGCTCGGCACACTACAACTCTATGGCTCTCTCTCTCAGTGATCCATCTTATCACAACTCAGTATATCATCTTCATCATCAGACTCTTCTAGAAGGTGTCAGCTTTATATATCCTCTGTTTATGATGTCACTTCCCCACAGCAGCCTCTAGTGGTTAACTCCATCACTGCTGTTATGTCTTATGCAGCTAGGCTGTTTTACACAGGATTTTTAATGAGAGATTAGGTAACCCCAGTTATTACCTGGGCCACACACAGCCCACACTACAGCAGTTCCTGGCAACTCCAATATGATGCACTGGCTGCTGCAATGATTGCTACAACTTCTGGTCCCCATTCCCTGCCCTAAATGGCAGATGGACTTCCCGACTTCACAACACCTCCCCTGCCCCACAGTAAGCCCAGTTGGGCAGCATTAAATGCTAACCCAATAACCACAATCTTCCTGTGTGCATACCAGGGGGTGGGAATTAGAGAGAAGAGGAGGGGGTGAAAAATAGAAAGAATGAGGGAATGCTGAAAAGAGAGGATATGGAATAGAGAAAGGAGAGAATGTGGAATAGAAAGAAAGTGGGGACTAGAGGAAACGTAGAAAATAGAGAGAAAGCGTGGAATGTGGAAAATAGAGAGAAAAGAGGGCATGTGGAAAAGAAAGTGAAAGAGAAAATATGAAAGGGCCAGAGCGAGAAAGTAGGCAATGTGGAAAATAAGGAGATGGGGGAAAGGTGATAATAGGGGGCAGATGCAAAAAACAGAGAGTAAAATGGGAAGAAAACTCAAACTCCTCCAGTATTTTACATACACATGCTGCAACCTGGCTGCTCAGTGCCAGTACCTGTTGATGCTGGACTTGGATTGAAGTTGTGGAGGATGAAGTTTGAATGAGGTGATGCCCCAAACTGCCACACACAGTCCGACCTTCTGCGATCTGAGCCGTGCAGGGAGAGGAGGAGGGGAGGCTTCAGGGAAGCTGTGATGACCATGAGGAGGAGGTCTGTCACCCGACCACCCCTTCCCATCAGCGTGTGAGTAGTATGGAGAGTGCTGGATTCTAGAGCAGCCTCTCTTTCACTGCCCTCCTCCAACCTCCTGCACAGAGTAACACGTGACAGCGAAACCCCTGTCAGTCTGTGTCACCTGCTTCTATCAAGCCAATCTGAGGCTGTGCCTTCAATAGTTAGCTAAGACACTGAGAAGGAAGGTGAAAGGGGGTCGGAATAGGAGGTGGGGGTGTTGTGATAATACAAATTACCACAGTGCCTTAGAGTGCCGCAGGGTCCCGCCCCCTAGAAGTCTGCCACAGCCTGCAACACCTCTGCCAGGTCCACCCCTCCCCCTCTGCCCGCTCTAGGCCAGTGCCTAGGTGTGCCTAATGACAGATATGGGCCAGCATTTATGCATAATTTGCCCACACATGCGGGTTCCAGACACCAGTCGCGCATGCATACCCTAGAGTTCAGGTAGGCATACATGCCGCTAACCAGAATGTGTAATGTGTGAAAAGACGCATGCCCAAGCTCTTAAGTACGACAATGGACCTTCCGACACACGTTCGTGAGAACGGAGGAAGATGCGGGTGAGGCATTAACATAAAGCCCCCTGTCCCTTCCATGTTGCCGGCTCTGTACTGTATAAGGGGCATTATACATATCTGCACCCACATTCCTCCCAGCTGCAGGGTTCAGTTCATACAATAGCCGTAAGAAAAGAGAGATTTATTTAGCTTTTTCATGTTTCTGTATTTTTTTGGAAACTGGTAATCTGTTTCCCAGCATGCCTTACTGAACTGTTGCAAAAACAAAAACGTATATCAAGCCATTAGGGCTTTTGGCAATGACCCTGCTGTCAAGTAAGTAATCCTGTACAAATACAAATTGTGCTCTCCACAGAGCTGCGAGAAGCATGATAGCCTTCAAAATGACTTTCAGCCCACTTTCTCCTGTCAGTGTATTTAATGTTCTCAAGACATTTCTGCTCTCCAGTTGCTTCACTAAATGCCAAAGCCATTTTCAGTTGTAAACAATAAATTAAGCAGGTGCGTGGAGTAACATTTGCATGTACAGCTTATAAATGCCACAGGTAACTAGAAGCACAAATAATAAAAAAAACAAAGCCAAGAAAAATTAGGCAATCAAATGTTCAAAATAAATATAAAATTGGACCTCAAACGTAAGTAAATATTAGAGTGCTCTGATATGTTTAAAGAGGAACATTGGAGACAAAAGACTCCTAGGCCATCTGAGTTCCTGTCCTTGGGACTTCCTGAATTGGAATGCCTAACAGTGTGAACCCCCCCCCCCCCAGATTCCCAGATCCACTCACCTTCAGCGGCACCAAAGGAAGCCGAGTGACTGCGAGCATACTGATTGGCTGAGCGCGCACTCAGCCAATCAGCGCACTCATTCTTGCCCAAGTCTGTGCCGTGGGAGCAGAAGGAAGGTGGGTGTATAGGACGACCTGGGGGGATACACACAGCGAGGCATCCCAATTCGCAATGCTGCCACACGGAGGAACAACACACGGGAAAGTGGCATTCCTGTGTGTTGTTCCACTTTAAAAGATGCTCAGCTGTAAAACGGTGACATAGAAGCAAAGATGATTTAGGACAGAAGGATACATTCACTAAGAGTTGAAAAAAATTCTCATGACAGTAAAAAATTCAATTAATGGGAAAAAAAGCCTGAGAATGTCACTTTTAGTGAATCACCAGATAGGAAGACAATGAAAGGCAATGGCACTTTTTTACTCCCAAGAAAAGTATTGAACTTTTTACTCCTTTATATTCTGTAGTAAAAAAAGTGCCATTGACTTTTATTGTTTTCCTATCTGGTGATTCCGTAAAAGTGAAATTCTCAGGCTTTTTTTTCATGAATTGAATTTTTTACTACCATGAGAATTTTTTTCAACTCTTAGTGAATCGAGGCCTATATGGTCCATCTAGTCTACTCTTATGTGTATGTGACAACTTAAAGGAGCTCTATCATAAAATTGTCTAATATTAATATACCATATTTTTTGCTCTATAAGATACAAACTCTGGGGGAAATGTCTGTGCATCTTATGGAGCATATGTAGTCCACTCCGCAGAGGGGCAGGGTCGCTGGTAAAGTACGGAGGATTTGCCTGTGTGCCAATTACATTGATGGAGGTGGTGAAGAGGTGAGAAGGTGTTTTTTTTTTTTGGAACCCGCCTGCCCTGCCTTAGCGAAGTAAAGGGGGGGGGGAACTGCCACATTGCCTGTTATAGGGGGGTTGGGGGTATTCTGCACACTACCCATTATAAGGGGTTGGGGGGGAAGCATTTTGCATGGTGCTTGTTATAGGGGGAATGGGTAGGGATCTGTCACACTGCCTGTTATAGGTGGGTTTGGGGGTATTCTGCATACTGCCTGTTACAAGGGGAGGGGGGATTTTGCACGCTGCTTGTTATTGGGAATTGTAGGATGTCTGTCACACTGTATGTTATATGGGGGTAATTGGAGTTTGGGGGTATTCTGCAAGCTGTCTATGTGGGATTCTGCCATGTCCTGTTATGAGGCTCTGGGGGGGGGGGGGTATTTTGTCACACCATTTGATTCTGAATATTTTCTTCCTTAATCTTCCTCCTCCATACCCTATGGTCAGATGCCTCTTATAGTGAGAAAAAAACACGGTACTTATACACCCCAACGGGAAAAAACTGCTGTTTCTCTTTACCAGTAGTGCGAATAATCCTGGGGGTGACAGTCTTTTGAATTTACCATTTCATTTTTACGGGGGGAAGTCTGCTCAACTCAAACTGCTTGTCCTTTGAGCCAGACTGAAAGAATTGGTTTTAATAACCACTGTAATATTTGCCCAAAGCATTGCATGATGGGTGAAAAAACATCTACACACAAGAAATACAACAAGCTGTTATTTCAGGGCAGGCTGGCATTGAAGATCTTCCTTCATGTGAGCTTTTTGCCCTGCCGCTGCACAGCAAGCAGGGGATGGGATTCGGTGTACCATTTCCACTGACCACCAATGATCTAAAAAAAAATAAATACCACTGCTGCGGCACGCACCACGCTGGGGATGCATCAGCAGGGGCTCCCCATCGATCTGAAGGAGAGACGCCTGCCATTATACGTAGACACAGAAGGTAGCTCTCATTGGATGAGAGTCCACGCATGTGCCGTTGTAGCAGGGCAAGGTGAGTTTTTTTGGGCATCCTGGGGGGTTTCACAGAGCGGCACATCGGTACGACCCTGAGACACAGACCAAATTTGGAAGAATCAAATTTCCAGGTTTTGTTCCTCTTTAGTTCACAGTACTGACAGCCTCAGTGTGGTCTGTGGTGTGTCTCACCTCTGATTCATTGGGTGTGCAACCTCAGCAATGAAGATAGCAAGGATGCGGCCACAGCCTGTAAACGTGGTATAGGACTCCAAGGAAAGGTGAGTGATTGCAAGGGCAATCTGGGGTCTCACACAGCAGAGCACCCCAATTTAAGGTGCCCCAGGGGCACCTGATTGTCCGCCTTGGAGTTGTTTAGACTTTTCCTTGAGCCATGATGCAAATGCCAGGGTGGAACGGAACCCCTGAAGGGAGCAATGCATGCCAGGAATTGTAGTTCTGGTCACGATGGCTCACAGAGATACCACAGTAAAAGGTAAAGACCCAGGGACTGGAGCCCCTGGGTGTCGAAAGAACCTGCTCCTTGCTGGACCACTGTTTGACCATACTGTTTGCTACAACAGTATCATTCAGGTCCATATTGGAAAACAGGATACAGGAGCCAGGGCAAGAACAGTAAATTCTACTTATGCACTAAGCTAAATATGTAAACACTACGGCCCCAAATCAGTAAACATTCCTTAAAATGTCTCACATAAATTCGGGCCATGACATTTTTTTATTTCAGACATGAGTTAAAATAAATTGTGACTGAAAGAAAAATGGACATTACACGAGTTTATAAATGGTTATAATAGTTATTAACACCTAACACTTTCTCTCCAACAACTATAACAACTCTCTAACAACTATAAAACTGGGGACTGTCCAGGCAAAGGATCTTTACCTGATGCTTGAAACTGTTGTCCTTATGTGTCTGTCTGGCTCACATTCTTACCTAACAACATTCTCAGCATTAGCTGAAAATGCGGTCAGGAAGAAAGTGAATCTTCAAAGCTTCTTATCTCTTGCCACAACGTGGGCCAAGCAGATGCAAAATTACATCAGTTACAGGCATCAGGTAAAGATTAACCACATTAATTTAAACTTTTTGCAAGGACAGTCCATTTAAAATTTACTAAAGATTTAGATCCATGGTTACTATTATGTTCAGAAAAACGTAGCAGTTTGTTTGGGAGTGCTCCTCATGCACTGAGGCATAAAGTAAAGTGAAGATGAGTTCTGGATGCATCCATGTGCAATGTGCCCGGAGAAGTTAATAGAACAGTTCAGTGAGTGAGATTTGGGCAATCATCTACAATCTGCAACACTTGTCTTTTGCTTTTCCTGGAAAGCATGACATCAGACAAGGTCCCTACCTTGCGTTGTGCTCTGCATACATATGTCTCTTTCTGATGGCTCACAAGTAACGCATTCGTCACAATCCACGAGCAATCCAATCTGCTACAAAGCAATTATTGTTTAACGGCATAGTTCAAGCACAGGCCGCTCGTTTTCTGACACATTCTGCATTTGAATCAGATTTTCTTACACTTACATGGCACTTAACACATTTATTATCTCTGTATGGATCTTCTAATAATCTCCCAAGAACAGCGCTTTGACCTCTGAGCTGCACCACATTCCATCCTTTTCTCACTACTTAACACTCACCCTTCTTCACACTTCATTAAAGCCTGAATATAAATGAAACCAAGTAATAATAATGTTTGATATATGCAATATGGTTCTGCAGATATTAGCACTTAGGCGTCATGAATGCACTTATTAATTATTAGGCATATTTCATGAATAAATAATGGCAGTACTGCTTCATTACCGAGTGATGTCTAAACCACACACCAAGTTCTATCAACTGAAAGTGGAACAACAGAAAGTACATTTGTGCTGTGATGGTGGTACTAACTAGAGATGAACGAATCGATTCTGACAAACCCGAATTCGTTAGGAATTTCAGGAAAAATTTGATTCGTAATGATTCTGAATATCGCCGCAAATCGTTTGCTCGAATTGCTTCCCTAAAACTCCATTTACTGCTATCCAGCCCATCTGAAATGGTGGATCCACATGTCAGGACATGTCCCAAAGGGCAGGGAATCCTGGGTAGGCCTCACATGCTACCTATCAGCAGACAGGCTTGCCGATGATGTCACAGACCTATATAAGCAGCGGCCATTTTGCGGAAGCTCATTCTGACACTGTATTGCGGCCAGAGCAGATAAGGCAGGGAGAGAGCGAGGGATAGATAGATAGATAGATAGATAGATAGATAGATAGATAGATAGATAAAGCGAGCGAGGGAGAGATAGATAGGACAAGGAACAGAAGGAGCCGAGCGAGGGACAGATAGAGAAGGAGAGAGCCTGTGACAGTGACAGAGAAAGACAGGGAAAGTTTAAAGTGTTTGCATTAGCTTTGAAGCCTATTTAGTGTTAATAACACACCTGCGTATTTAGCTTTTCCTTTTCCTGGTGTCATTCTTTAAAAAGCATGCTAGCATAAATATTTCAAGAGTACCTGTCTACTAACTGGTTGCATTTTGTAAACAAAGTCACTTTTTAAGCAAACTTTGCCTTTCGCCGGGGGGGCATCCCAAATACTAGCATAAATATTTCAAGAGTACCTGTCTACTAACTGGTTGCATTTTGTAAAGAAAGTCACTTTTCCACTGTCAAAGCAGCCAGCCTATGTATTTGAAGAGGGGGCATCCGCAAATACTAGCATAAATATTTCAAGAGTACCTGTCTACTAATTGGTTGCATTTTGTAATGAAAGTCACTTTTCCACTGTAAAAGCAGCCAACCTATGTATTTGAAGAGGGGGCATCTCAAATACTAGCATAAATATTTCAAGAGTACCTGTCTGCTAACTGGTTGCATTTTGTAAACAAAGTCACTTTTTAAGCAAACTTTGCCTTTCGCCGGGGGGGCATCCCCAATACTAGCATAAATATTTCAAGAGTACCTGTCTACTAACTGGTTGCATTTTGTAAAGAAAGTCACTTTTCCACTGTAAAAGCAGCTAACCTGTGTATTTGAAGAGGGGGCATCCCAAATGCTAGCATAAATATTTCAAGAGTACCTGTCTACTAACTGGTTGCATTTTGTAAACAAAGTCACTTTTTAAGCAAACTGGGAGGGGGCCAAAATACTAGCACATGTCTTTTAATAGTACCGGCCGACTTACCTTTTGCCTTTTTTAAAAAAAGTCTGGTTTTCAAGTTTAAAGCACCCATTGCCTTTCACTGGGGGCCATTGTCAGTGCTACCACTTATCTTTTAAGAGTACCGGCCGACTTACCTTTTGCCTTTTGTATAAAAAAGTCTGTTTTTCAAGTTTAAAGCAGCCATTGCATTTCACCGGGGGGCATCCCGAATACTAGCACTTTTAAGAGTACCTGCATCTTTACCTTTTTTTACATTTTGAACAAAAACCACGTTTTAAAACTGCCTGTGGTGCATTTAACTCCAGGGGTGCATTTGACCAGGGGCATCCTGTGTAAGACCATCTGACAGTGTCTTTTTGCATTAGCTTTTAGCTACAGTGTCTGCATATTTTTATCTAACTTTTCTACACACCTGCTGTTACAAAAATACTGTTCTAGGTGTAGTGTAGTGTATTGATTTCCCCTCCTAAACGCAGTAAAAATGTCAGGCAGAGATGTGCCAGGATGTGCACCGAGGAGAGGCCTAGATTCATCAGGCAGAGGGCGCAGCAGACTAGGGGCGAGTGGCAGCAGGAGTCGTGGTGAGAGGCCTGATCTCCCGGTATCTGCTAGCGGTCGTGTCTCGACCAGCAGCGCATCTGCCGTCATCGATTGGTTAACGCGGTCATCGACCTCATCACAAGTGATATTTAACACCCCTAGTCAACAGTCCGTAGGTTCATCGGACACAACCCTAAGTTGGCATGGCCCGGGAGCAGCCCCTGTCCTTCCATTGCCTTTGTCCTACGCCCCCCCTCCAGCCGACGTATCTTATGCTTTGGGTTCAGCTCTACTATTCAGTGAGGACGATGTGTTAGAGGACAGTCATCAGCTACTGCCCAGCCAAGAAATGGAGGAGACATCCGCCGCTTCTTTCGCTAGACAAACACTGAGAAGGAGAGTGACGTGGGAGGTTGTGTGGCGAGCATTCCGTCTCCTGCAGCACACGCTATTGTGGAAACCGAGGAGGACATCAGTGACATGCAGACACAACTCGATGATGATGATGAAGCCAATCGCACTTGGGAGCCCGGTGCAGAAGGGGCTTCATCATCATCAGGAGAAGAGGGTCCCAGGTTGCCCCAGAGTCAGCAGCTGAGGCAGCAAGGTGGTAGTAGGGTTGGCAGTCAGCATGGTGGCAGAATTGGGATGTCTGGAGCCACACGTGGCTGGGGGCAGGGTAGACCACCTGCTGTGCGGCAGGCTGCCTTCCTGGGAGGTAGTGGAGCAGGGGTTCCTGGAGTTGGCAGCAGTAGCAGTGAATTAGTGCGGACTGTTGGTGGAAAAATTAGCTACTCGGCAGTGTGGCACTTTTTCATCAAGCATCCGCAGGAGGGTAACCTGGCCGCATGTAAGTAGTGTAGACAGAAGGTCAAGCGTGGCCAGGGCCCCAATGTTGGTACCACGGCTCTGCAGCAACATATGCAGCGTCACCATAAAGTGACCTGGGATAACCGAGGCTCCGAAGTGGGGTCCAGCCTTCTGCGTCAGCCAGTGCCACGCCGCTTCCAATTTCACCCAGCCAAGGCTCCAGCACTTCAGCCGAAGGTAGCTGTGCATCATACCCTTCCTCTGCCGCTCCAGATGCTCCTGCTCCTCCTACTAAAGGTCAGTCATCCCTCCAGCAATGCATCAGCGAAGCCATGTCCAAGAGACAACAGTATGCGCCCACTCATCCTACGGCGCAGAAGCTAAATGTGCTCCTGTCCAAGTTGCTAGTGCTGCAGTCCCTCCCTTTTACGGTGGTGGACTCTGCACCTTTCAGAGAGCTGAGCAATACATGTCCTTTACGGCCCACTGGGTGACTGTGGTTCCAGCACAGCAACTTGGACAGGTCAAACCGCTTCGGCCTCCACGCTACCAGGCCGTTTTGCCTGTTACAGTGTGCGACTCCTCAACCCCTCGCCGTCTCCTCAGCTTTCACTGTGTCAATGCCCCTCCAGCCTACCATGTGTGCAGGGCATGGCGGTGTCACGCTGTGCTTCACATGGTTTGCCTAAGTGAATGGAGTCACACAGGGGAGGAGCTCCTGAAATTCATTCATCAAGAAATCAAAACATGGCTTACTCCACATAAACTGCAAATGGGAACCATGGTGACTGACAATGGGAGTAACATCTTGTCTGCACTGCGACAAGGAAGCCTGAGCCATGCGCCCTGTATGGCACATGTTGTCAAATGTTTTCTGAAGTCTTCCTCCCATCTGCAAGACATCCTAACAACGGGAAGGAAACTTTGTATGCATTTCAGCCAAGCACACCCTTCTTGAGCTACAGAGTCAGAATGGTATCCCCCAACATAGTCTGATTTGCGATGTTTCCACCCGTTGGAATTCCACCCTACATATGTTAGATCGACTATACGAACAGAGAAAAGCCATCAATGATTTCTTGATGATCCAAGCAGATAGGGGGACTCCCCTGTGTAACTATAATGCAAACCAGTGGCAGCTCATACATGACACCTGCCGTTTGCTCAGGCCCTTTGAGGAAGCCACTTTATTTGTCAGTCGCCAGGATTACGGCATGAACGACGTGATTCCGTTGCTTCATGTAATACAACACATGTTGGAAACCATGGCTGGTCAGGGCACTGGAGACATGGCGCATACATTTCATGGCCACATAAACCCAGTGGGAGCTGAGGAGGAGGAGGAGGAGCACAGTGAAGCATAGTTTAGTTTTGGTGAAATGGGCAGTTTATCTAGTCATCTGACAGGAGAGGAGGAGCAGGAGCAGCCAGAGGAACTAGAGGGTTGTGAGGAAGGCGAGACAGAGGACCCAGACACACCGTGGCAGTATAGAGTGGAGATGGAGACAGGTAGTCCCTCCGAGTCACTTGCACAAATGGCACGATGCATGCTCACGTGCTTGCGTAGTGACCGCAGAATTGGCTCTATTTGTCAGCGGGATGACTTCTGACTCTCCACCTTATTGGACCCTCACTACCGGCACAAAATGGGGGCATTTTTTACACCCACTGAGAGGGAGGACAAACTGACCTACTACAAAGACATTCTACGTAATCAGTTGGCCGAGGCCTATCTGTGCCATGGTCCATACTCTCGCAGGTCTGACTCGGTGGGACCTCTGCGCTCACCTTCCACTGCCATGGCTGCTGGGGGGGGTGGCAGGAGCAGCAGCTCCATCAGCAGCAGCCTGTCTTCAGTCACTAATGAGTAGCTTTCTACACCCGCATAGTGAGGCTACTCATGAGCAACAGGAAGACCTGGAGCAGAGCCTGAACAAGCAGGTTGTGTCATACCTTGAAATGACCATGCCAACACACCTTGAGGATCCGCTGGACTTCTGGGCAGCCAAACTTGACTTGTGGCCGCAACTGGCAGAGTTTGCCCTGGGAAAGCTGTCCTGCCCGGCCAGTAGTGTGCCATCTGAGCGGGTCTTTAGTGCTGCGGGGGCCATAGTAACGCCAAGGAGAACTCGTCTGTCCACGAAAAATTTGGAGAGACTCACCTTTGTGAAGATGAATCAGGCATGGATCAGCCAGGATTTCCACCCACCAATAGCTGATGCATGCAAGTAGCTGATGCATGGTAGCTCCTTCTGCTGCTGCCAACTTTTGGGTGGGTCTTTCAGGCAATATATGAGCTCCTCCTGCTGCTGCCAACTCCTGGGTGTGTCTTTCAGGCAATATATGGGCTCTAATGCTGCTGCTGCCAACTCCAGGGTGTGTCTTTTAGGCAATATATGAGCTCCTTCTGCTGCTGCCAACTCCTGGGTGTGTCTTTCAGGCAATATATGGGCTACTAATGCTGCTGCTGCTGCCAACTCCAAGGTGTGTCTTTCAGGCAATATATGAGCTCCTAATGCTGCTGCCAAATACAGGGTGTGTCTTTCAGGCAATATATGGGCTCCCTATGCTGCTGCCAAATTCAGGGTGTATTTTTCTGGCAATATATGGGCTCCCTATGCTGTTGCCAACTCCAGGGTGTGTTTTTCAGGCAATATATGGGCTCCCTATGCTACTGCCAACTCCACTGTGTGTCTTTCAGGTGATATATGAGCTCCTAATGCTGCTGCCAACTCCAATGTGCTTTTCAGGCAATATATGAGCTCCTAATACTGCTGCCAACTCCAATGTGTTTTTCAGGTAATATATGAGCTCCTAATACTGCTGCCAACTCCAATGTGTTTTTCAGGCAATATATGGGCTTCTAATACTGCTGCCAACTCCAATGTGTATCTTTCAGGCAATATATGGGCTCCTAATGATGCTGCCAAATCCAGGGTGTGTCTTTCAGGCAATATATGGGCACCTAATGCTGCTGCCAACTCCAATGTGTTTTTCAGGCAATATATGGGCTCCTAATGGTGCTGCCAAATCCAGGGTGTGTTTTTCAGGTAATATATGGTCTCCTAATGCTGCTGCCAACTCCAGAGTCTCTTTCAGGCAATATATGGGCTCCTAATGCTGCTGCCAACTCCAGGGTGTGTTTTTCAGGCAATATATGGGCTCCCTATGCTGCTGCCAACTCCAGGGTGTATTTTTCAGGCAATATATGGGCTCCCTATGCTGCTGCCAACTCCAGGGTGTGTTTTTCAGGCAATATATGAGCTCCTTCTGCTGCTGCCAACTCCTGGGTGTGTTTTTCAGGCAATATATGGGCTCCTAATGCTGCTGCTGCTGCCAACTCCAGGGTGTGTCTTTCAGGCAATATATGAGCTCCTTCTGCTGCTGCCAACTCCTGGGTGTGTCTTTCAGGCAATATATGGGCTCCTAATGCTGCTGCTGCTGCCAACTCCAAGGTGTGTCTTTCAAGCAATATATGAGCTCCTTCTGCTGCTGCCAACTCCAGGGTGTGTCTTTCAGGCAATATATGGGCTCCCTATGCTGCTGCCAAATTCAGGGTGTATTTTTCTGGCAATATATTGGCTCCCTATGCTGCTGCCAACTCCAGGGTATGTTTTTCAGGCAATATATGGGCTCCCTATGCTACTGCCAACTCCACTGTGTGTCTTTCAGGTGATATATGGGCTCCTAATGCTGCTGCCAACTCCAATGTGTTTTTCAGGCAATATATGAGCTCCTAATACTGCTGCCAACTCCAATGTGTTTTCCAGGCAATATATGAGCTCCTAATACTGCTGCCAACTCCAATGTGTTTTTCAGGCAATATATGAGCTCCTAATACTGCTGCCAACTCCAATGTGTTTTTCAGGCAATATATGAGCTCCTAATACTGCTGCCAACTCCAATGTGTTTTTCAGGCAATATATGGGCTTCTAATACTGCTGCCAACTCCAATGTGTATCTTTCAGGCAATATATGGGCTCCTAATGCTGCTGCCAAATCCAGGGTGTGTCTTTCAGGCAATATATGGGCTCCTAATGCTGCTGCCAACTCCAATGTGTTTTTCAGGCAACATATGGGCTCCTAATGCTGCTGCCAAACCCAGGGTGTGTTTTTCAGGTAATATATGGTCTCCTAATGCTGCTGCCAACTCCAGAGTCTCTTTCAGGCAATATATGGGCTCCTAATGCTGCTGCCAACTCCAGGCTGTGTTTTTCAGGCAATATATGGGCTCCCTATGCTGCTGCCAACTCCAGGGTGTGTTTTTCAGGCAATATATGGGCTCCCTATGCTGCTGCCAACTCCAGGGTGTGTTTTTCAGGCAATATATGGGTTCCTTATGCTGCTGCCAACTCCAGTGTCTCTTTCAGGCAATATATGGGCTCCTAATGCTGCTGCCAACTCCAGAGTCTCTTTCAGGCAATATATGAGCTCCTAATACTGCTGCCAACTCCAATGTGTTTTTCAGTTAATATATGAGCTCCCTATGCTGCTGCCAACTCCATGGTGTGTTTTTCAGGCAATATATGGGTTCCTTATGCTGCTGCCAACTCCAGTGTCTCTTTCAGGCAATATTTGGGCTCCTAATGCTGCTGCCAACTCCATGGTGTGTTTTTAGGCAATATATGGGCTCCGAATGCTGCTGCCAACTCCAATGTGTCTTTCAGGCAATATATGGCTCCCTATGCTGCTGCCAAATTCAGGGTGTGTTTTTCAGGCAATATATGGGCTTCCTAGGCTGCTGCCAAGTCCAGAGTGTGTCTTTCAGGCAATATATGGGCTCATCCTGCTGATTCCACCTCAAGGCTCTCTAATTGTGCCGCTCTGCGACAGCGAATCTAATAGCGATGCCTCTGATCTGCATGTCATACTTCTTTACAATATTATTTCACTAACCCAGCATGCATCCTATGCATGTTACAGCCAAGCAAAACGTTCTGCAACCCTATGGAGGCTCTCACGTGCTTGTGTAGTGACCGCAGAATTGTCTCCATTTGTCAGTGGGATGACTTCTGGCTCTCCACCTTATTGGACCCTCGCTACCGGCACAAAATGGGGGCATTTTTTACACCCACTGAGAGGGAGGACAAACTAACCTACTACAAAGACATTCTATGTAGTCAGTTGGCCGATGCCTATCTGCACCATGGTCCATACTCTCGCAGGTCTGACTCGGGGGGACCTCTGCGCTCACCTTCCTCTGCCATGGCTGCCGGGGGGTGGCAGGAGCAGCAGCAGCTCCATAAGCAGCAGCCGGTCTTCAATCGCTAATGAGTAGCTTTCTGCACCCGCATAGTGAGGCTACACATGAGCAGCAGGAAGACCTGGAGCAGGGCCTGAACAAGCAGGTCGTGTCATACCTTGAAATGACCATGCCAATGCACCTTGAGAATCCGCTGGACTTCTGGGCAGCCAAACTTGACTTGTGGCCGCAACTGGCAGAGTTTGCCCTGGGAAAGCTGTCCTGCCCGGCCAGTAGTGTGCCATCTGAGATGTGTCTTGTCATAGCAGCATCTATGGCTTATGTCCTGGTAGGACCAGCTCCAGGTTTATGCGGGCCCTTAGATAATATATATGATATGAGTCATAATGGGCCCTTTGCAGTGTGGTATGATACTCCATACATGGTGCCAACGAATAGAAAAAAAATAATAGTAATAATAATAAATAAAAGAGAAGTAAAGAAGTAAAGCGAGAAAGAAGGAAAGAACTGACAGAAAGAAAAAGAAGGAATGACAGAAGAAAACAGCATACAAAAAGAAGGAAAAGGAATGGCAGAACAAACAGTAAGGAACAAAGAATAGAAGGGCTGACAAAAATAACAGAAGGAAAGAAAGAAAGGAAATGGCAGAAGGAACAGATGAAAGAAACAAACAAAAAATAGGAGGATGAAAGAAAGAAAGTAGAAAAGGAAATGGCAGAAGGAACAGACAAAAGAAAGAAACAAAGAATAGATGGAAATAAAGAAAGAACAAAGGTAAGGATAGAAGTAAACAAACAAAGAATAGAAATACTGACAAAAAGAAAGGCTCTCTCAATGGCCAATCTGCCCCTGGCTGACAGTTTAGGGACATGCAGGGCATGAGTCACAGGCTCTGATAGGCCGATGGTGGCAACAATATTGACTAGGGGAAGAGCTGAGGCTGGATAAAAAGGGAGATCAGACAGGTGAAGGGAACACAGAAGAAGGAAGGCCTGCATGGGAGAGAAAGAATCTACGGCTGTACCAACGAAAGGTCCAGAAACAGTGCTCGAGGAAGCTAACAGTGCAGCGCCTATACTGAAAGCCCTCTTGGAGAATAGACTACGCCCAGGTAGGTCCAAAACTTTCCCCTGCACCCCCTTTCCCATCCAGTATTACACCTGCAGCCCGGGTTTTCCTTTGTTCATCTCAGAAGCCTAACCTGGTGATGTCATTATAGTGGCGTGGCTCCCCACTGCTCTTCTTTGTACAATCCTATGCAGAATTGACTTTGCCCCTGTATTACAATGCCTTTTCTGAAACAAAGAAGTTGGGATTGACCCCCACTTGTGCTACACTTTGCAAGCTCTTATACATTTGAGCCGAGATTAATAAACTTTACCTAACCTCCTGAAAAACCTTTTGAGAAGTATCACCGCCCAGGGCAATCCGCCCCGGGTTACAACAGACCTTAGTCCTGGTTACTGCATGCCAGTTTGTCCCGCATAGGGGTTGTCCAGGGTAGAGGGAATGGGGTGGGCCCTTCCAAGGTGCAGGGACCCCAGCACCTGTCCTGGTACACCCAGTGCTGGCATGTGGGCTTATAGCTTTCAGTGCCGGGGCCAGCCCCACGGCCACCATGTCCTGGTCTACCACCCCATAGCCAGTGCCCTGGCTAGTTTTGCTTGGATAGGGAAGATTTAATCAAAAATGTAAATTTAATTCAAATCAAAAATTTTAAAAAAACATGGGGTTCCCCCTCCTGGAGAGGGGTGCCCTATGTGTTTTTTTTTTAATTTTAAGGGTTTAACAAATTAAAATAAACAGCATGCCCCCCCCCCCCCCCCCCCGGCACCAGCTAGGGGGGTGATAGACCAGAGTACGAAGGCTGAGGGGACTATTCTGCACCCCCTGGCCTTTGGAGATGCAGGTAATAGGGTGGGGGTTATGGCAAGTCACCCGCTTTCTGGCAGCCCCTCCTTTCCCGTGAACTGGTATAGTTGTCTCAAGGACCACTTACCAGTTCACAAAGTTAAAGAAACACACAAACAGTAAAAACAGGTTATTCCCCCCCCATACTTCACTTCTAATAAATAGCAGAACAAGGCAGACAGGGCGGCAGAGTTAGCAGACATCAGTTCACTCCCAGTATAAATAGCCCCTCCCTGTGGTAGGGAGCAAGATGCCGGGAGCCCAGCTGCAGAGGTGTGAGACAGTGACTAGAGGATGAGTACATTGCTCGGCCCTAGGACAGGGACGGAGGTAAGATTATTTTGTATTGTTTTGTTGTTTGATTTTAAAAAGTTCACTCATCTCTGGTGTTGGTCCACAATTAGGACCTAGGCTCTAATTAAAGTGAACCAAAACCCACATTTTTAACTAGCATCCCCTGAATTGCTCCCCCCCCCCCCCCATAAGGAGTACCTTTTGCCAATTTTCAATGCCCCTACTTCATTCTAATCCCAAATAATGGCGCCTGTTTTAGCTGCAAAGCTCCGCCTCTTCCATTTGTAGCCACTGTTGTGCATGGCAATGATGTAATTGCCACATCGATGTAATGACTGATCGTCTGCCATCTTACAGAGAGGAACATCTTCCAGGACAATTCAAAAAGTCCATTTCTAGTTCTACACCCTAAGAAGGGAGTATTGGCAGGGACTTTGGCCAAATGTATTTCACAAGTTCAGTGGGTTTTAGTCCGCTTTAAGTAAACATTCCCTAAAATACCACCAGCAAATAAAGACTGTACTCATACTCTATTTCTAAATAAATCAAGCATTAGATAAATAAGGGGAAAAGAAAACAGAGAACATTACAAAAGATTATACATTCCTGAGAGTACAGTATTTTTCGCCCTATAAGATGCACCCGCCCATAAGACCCACCTAGGATTTGGAGGAGGAAAATAAGAAAAATAATATTCTGAAACAAATAATAGGCAAGTTACAGAATCCTCCAATTACAGGGTGGCACCCCCTTCCATTCTCAATAGGCAGTGTGGCATTGGGTAATCCATTGTGGGAAAATGTTTTGAGTAGTTCTTAAGGAACTACATACAGGGTTATGTGATAATATTAAATAATATTAAAGCACTGCCAGACTAACGTAATTGGCTTCTATGAATGGATGAGTAAAAGCCTGGACAGAGGGGTGGCTGTAGATATAATTTTTCTGGCTTTTGCAAAAGCACTTGACAGAAATTGAGGTATTTAAGGATTAGAAAATACAGTTTGTAACTGGTATGAACATTGGCTGAAGGACCATGGTCAGAGAGTTTTGGTTAAACCAAAACAACCCCAATTTTTCACAAAATGGGTGTTGTACCAGGCACAGGGAGGCATCCTAATTGGCGCTCCACGTCAACCCCGGCAGGCCAATCAGAGCGATAGATTTCTCCTGGGGGTGGGGAAGAGAAAGGTAAGATATAACCCAGGCTGCACCGTAAATGCATTGAATGCATTTAAAAAGGCATGGAATCACAGTATTGGAAAGTAATATTACCTCTCTACAAGGCGGGTGCAACTGGTGTGGCCTCATTTGGAAGATGCAGTCGCGTTCTCGGCATCAGTTCACAGAAAGGTTTCTTTGATTTTGGAAAAGGGTACAGAGGAGCCATCAAACTTGCTTGTGCCATCAGAATGGGAGTACTGCTCAGTTCTCCCCTACACAAGATTGGGAAAACAAACTGGAAACATAACATACAGAGTAAATGTGGATTTATACTTTATAAATTAGGTTGTATTCAGTCATGGGGGTGGTTATGAAAAACACATTTGTAATATGTTCACATAAAATACACCAATACAAACACTTATAACTAAATTTATACAGGGAATCTATCATACCTAAAACCTAGCAAGCTGGCTATGGGTACCATACCCACCTCATGCTGCTCACAAAATAACAATTTATTACGAGTATTTGAACAGGAAAGTGGCTCAGATCCAAAGTTATTGGTCTTGATGTATATTTAACATTAGCTCAGTCATGAGCAGATCTGAACAAAGAATTAACATGAACCTGACATATTGAATCAGAATATTCTTTTATTTTTGTCAGACTTCATAAATAATAAGTAATTCTCTATTCTAGCAGAATAATGGCATTCATTTCATATCTTTAGTCATCTTGACAGATAACAAGATAAACATGTCAGCAGGGGGACTTTCAAATACTTTCCCATGGAATTCTAACTCAGGCTGGCAACTTTGTTCATTGAGAGAGAGAAGAACAAGTCATGGAAACAAACGTCTATTCTCAAAAGACTCCGGACTGTAGCCAAACTGCATGGGTTGGTCTTACTGGAGCTGTCAGCATGCTTAAGAAGAGCTTCAACTAGGAACTACTACTTGGAATCCAATTAAATGTAGTAGCTGTTGAGAAAGGTATGTAAGTTACATGAGGAACATCAAAAGGAAGGATCAAAAATAAGAAGGCATATTTATTAAATGGACAGCCCGAGCAAAAACTAAACTCTTGACCTCCATCTACAAGATAATTAGTCACCTTATTTGTCCCTACAACTTCCTTATTTGGTCTTTGCTGGAGCTGCCACAAAAGAGCATCTGCAGTTACACATGGCAGCTGGAGGCAATACAAGTAAATCTTCTACAAGCTTTTTTGTACAAGAACTTTAGAAATTTCAGTATATATAGGAGTTAAGGTTTCTTTCCATATATGTTGGTGTATATAGGGGCTCTGCCTCCAGGAGCCTGAACATGATACATATCTCTTTATCCCAACTCTGTACCACAATGAAAGAAGTATGCATGGATTCCGCATTGTGGGGTTGTTCCTATTCTGTATCTGGCTTGGTGCTGGGAGACACAGTGGCCCAGTTATAGAACGTTTTACAGATGATGCACAGAAAAACCTGGCCCTGCATGGGGAAATGTGTTGGTTAGACATTGTGGCTACCTTTCAGACGAAGAGTGTGAGGCACCCAGCAGGGGGTCTTTCAACTGGGGACTGATGTTTGCTCAATCTCTGAGAGACATGTCAGTTCCAGGGGTCCAAATCTGGACTTCCTGCAAAGGCTTTTGTTACATGGGTCCTTTGATGAAAAGGGTCAGGCATCAGGAATAAAATATAATATTTGCCCTATACCTCAGAGACCTGGAGAAACAGGAATAAAATCTTGATCTCTTGAGCATATTGACTGGACCACTGACCCTCAACTGTATTGGTCTTTATTATCTCTGCCTCAACCTTTGAGACAGAGGATTGAAGGGAGCAAAATTATTTGCTTGGGAAAAGCCTTCAAGCTGAAGTTATTCTTTTCTGGGGCAACTGTTGACAGTTGGCTACAGTTAAACTGCTTATTAAAGTGGACCAAAAACGGCCCTGGAATCTATGAGACCCCAGGGCCGGCTTATTCCCTCTTCGAAGCAACTGCAGGGTGCAGCCAACTCCTTGCAAGGACAACTTGAAATACTGAAGCCTATGTGAAATGGAAGGGGTTATAGCACTAACAGCAAAACATCCCATTGCACTGGCTATTGCACTGATATAGGGTTGATATAAGTCAAGTCATCTGATTGATCAGCTGCATGATGAAGAAAAAGATGTTAAAGCAGATCCATGCCCTACCCCCCCCCCCCCCCAAATAAAAGGGATAACAAGATTCCATATGTGCTCCTTTCCACTGACAGTGTGTGAAGGAGCAGAGTACCTATGTCTGCAGCATCGGTGACATATGAAAAACGCGCTCCTCAAAGCCATTTTGGCCACCCCATGGGAGGTGCAGCAATCCCACAATCCTCCTGAATCTCGCATATCCGCACTGTGGGGGCATGAGCTATGCCCCTCCATCGCCCGTATTGCGCATGCGTGGCCACTTTTATGCAAGGTGAGCTTGCTGCTTAGAGGAAGCTTTCTGTGTTGTCCTACCTCTCCCATCATCTCCTCCTCCTCCCTCCCTTTGTACAGCACCGGAGATGCACTGGCGCCCTCGAATGATACACAGCATCCCTTCCAGCATCGGCTGTACTAGCGAAGCTGGGGCCGCACTGGTGAATGCAATGCAAGCTGGAAGGTAATTTCTCTCCCATCTTGCATTGCTATACATAGTATGGCACAGCGGCTGGCTGCACAGAGGCCAGAACTGCAAAGTCCCCAACGTCTAAAAAAAGTATTTTCATATAAATTGGCAAATCTGGAAAACAGGGCTATTACAATAAGGGAACATTAGGATTAAAATAGAAGGACGTGGGCCAAAACCAGACCCACTGTCTATAAGAATAATCTTAGTATTACTGTTATCCCTGTAGATCAGCCCAAGTCAGGTGCATATGGTAAAATACAATTTGCTTCTTGTAAGCAGTGACAAAACATGTCAATCTGAGATCTGCATTGTATTTGCATTCAATATGCACACGGAAAAAAGGGCAGCTCACCGGAACCACACAATCTAACAAAAATAATCTATTCCATTCACAGTGACTCAACAAGTCTATCATAAATTAATATGAGATGATAGGAGACAGAGAGGAGATTGCCCAGCTAAGAAACTAATTTATGGATAGAATTTGCTGTTTTAGATAACAATGTTATAACCGACAAAATTAATGGAAAGCTTATCTTTAATAAAATTAAAAATATTATCTCTTACATGTTTCCCATAAAATATAATTTTTACCTAGCCAAACGTAATGTGATTGACTCAAATCGGAAATACGCTCTTTTCACGAAACTATTAATTGCCTTTTTGTAACACACCTTTCTCTGATTGAAGTTTTAAGATAATTTTTCCCAGCAAATGAGTTGGTTTAATACAAATAGTTGGAATAAAAGAACAAAACACGATATAGTAAAAATACATAAATAGAGTAAATATCTACTATAAATTTTCTTTGTAATCAAACCTACACACATTAAAAACCCAATGCTAGGCTTGCTAATAATTCTGTTCATTGTAGACATGGGGGCAGTGATTCAGCAACCCTGAAATTCTGAACTGTTTTTTTCACCTAAATTGAAATTTTTATTTCAAATAGAATTTTTTTCAACTAGCGGCACCATGAGAGTTTGGATAAAAAACAAACTTGCATCAACTATCATGTGGAAAATATTCAGCTGGCAGTGTGACTCCAAAAACCACCCAAATATTTTTCGCATTGGAGACTTAGGCCCTTATTTAACAAGGGATAGCGTCAGGTAGCGAATGGTGAGCGAACGGTAATGACGCTCACCGCCACGAGAACGCCGTCTCCCCTCCGCAATCACACATTTATCAAGCCGATCCTGCTTAGCGACTGACAGAGCGCCAGATAGCGAATTATTCATCATTATTCCAGCCTCACCCCACAGCGCCAGCGAGCGACCTTGAACAGCGACAGGTATGACCTCTCGCTACCTGGCGCTCTCCAATGAATTTCAATGGAGCAATCTTTAAATATTCATAATTAATTGCTATTAATTTTTTTTTTTTTTTTTTAAATGTCAAAAATTCTGTGACCACTTCTGCAATGTTAGATTTTTTTTTAAGGTAAAAAAAAAAACAAACAAAAAAAATGTGTGCAGAATTGATATTACAGGTCTGATATTAATGCATTCATATTACAAAATGTTATGAAAAACATGTTTTTTTTAAAAATAAAAATATGGTTGTTTTAGGGTTAAAAAACTACTTTTAACCCATCGCCGCCAGCGCTCTGGGGTTTAAACATGCATTTCACAGCGCCAGAATTTTTGGAGCGTGATTTGTTAATGAATATGCTGGGAGCCGTTCGCTATGGCCGTTCGCTGTCATGCGCTCCCATACAGCGCGGAACCTGTCAAACAGCGACTCCTAACCCCGTATTCAACATTACCGCACACCGACTGAGTCGCTGTCAACAGCCGAACAACTCCCAAGCACAGCGAATACTAGCGGGCGCTGTGAAAATAACGCTACTGTCGCTCATCTGTCGCTACCTGGCGCTATTAATGAATCAGCCTGCCCGAATGCACATTGCACGAATGACTCTCGCATCAGCAGTAGTAAAATGAATGACAGTATGGGAATTGTGGATTTTTTTAATTAAAAATAGTCATAGCGTAAGTGCCACTATGTTTTTTATTCCAGTGAATAATACATGAATTGTTGATTTTGTTTTGTTTTTATTTACATTTCATTTTCTTACAGAGAAGAATCCCTCCTATGTCATTGTAAGAAGCGCCTTTCCTCTAACCTTAGTGGATGCCCTCTGGTTATGGTTACACTCTGGGGTATAAATAGATTGTGGGACAGATCTTTGTATTAACCCTGATTATATTTATACATAGTTATTATATCACCTCTCAGGTGTTTCTTTTCCAAACTAAATAAACCTAACTCTGACAATCTTTCAGGGTACAGTAGTCCCCGCACTCCACTTATTACCTTGAACGCGCTTCAGTTCTGATTTGTTCTTCATATGGACTGGAGCCCAGAGCTGTACACAGTATTTCATATGGAATACAGACCCCATATGGAATACTGTGTACAGCTCTGACCAGTGACTTGTACAGGGGTAAAAGGATGCTCTGGTCATGAACACCTATGCCCCTCTTAATGCCCCCCATGATCAAGTTTGCCTTGGAAGCTGCTGCCTGGCATTAATTACTACAGTTTAACTTATCGTTAACTAAAACCCCCAGGTCCTTTCCTATTGTAGTTTTACCAAGCATTTCTTTATTTAGTGTGTAATCATGACACAGATTTCTCCATCACTTGTGCATAACATTTATCTGTGTTAAACTTCATTTGCCATTTAACTGTCCATGCTTCCAATTTATTTAAATATGTTTGTAGCTGCCTGCTGTCCTTTTTTATGACCAAGTATATAATACCACCATCATTTCATGGCAAACACTCCCTTTCTGCAGCCTTCTGTCTGCGTGTGGGTGTGAATAATACATGAATTGTTGATTTTGTTTTGTTTTTATTTACATTTCATTTTCTTACAGAGAAGAATCCCTCCTATGTCATTGTAAGAAGCGCCTTTCCTCTAACCTTAGTGGATGCCCTCTGGTTATGGTTACACTCTGGGGTATAAATAGATTGTGGGACAGATCTTTGTATTAACCCTGATTATATTTATACATAGTTATTATATCACCTCTCAGGTGTTTCTTTTCCAAACTAAATAAACCTAACTCTGACAATCTTTCAGGGTACAGTAGTCCCCGCACTCCACTTATTACCTTGAACGCGCTTCAGTTCTGATTTGTTCTTCATATGGACTGGAGCCCAGAGCTGTACACAGTATTTCATATGGAATACAGACCCCATATGGAATACTGTGTACAGCTCTGACCAGTGACTTGTACAGGGGTAAAAGGATGCTCTGGTCATGAACACCTATGCCCCTCTTAATGCCCCCCATGATCAAGTTTGCCTTGGAAGCTGCTGCCTGGCATTAATTACTACAGTTTAACTTATCGTTAACTAAAACCCCCAGGTCCTTTCCTATTGTAGTTTTACCAAGCATTTCTTTATTTAGTGTGTAATCATGACACAGATTTCTCCATCACTTGTGCATAACATTTATCTGTGTTAAACTTCATTTGCCATTTAACTGTCCATGCTTCCAATTTATTTAAATATGTTTGTAGCTGCCTGCTGTCCTTTTTTATGACCAAGTATATAATACCACCATCATTTCATGGCAAACACTCCCTTTCTGCAGCCTTCTGTCTGCGTGTGGGTTTTAGCAGCAACTGCTTATTACCTCAAGGAAATAAAGACTTTCAAAACAATTGTCTTTCCTTTGAACAAAGTGTGATGTGACTGTTTCTATTCACAGAAACTTTCCGGGCAGCCTAGTTGTGATACACACTGCTTATTAGTAAATGACACCCAGCCTTTTCCCAGCTTGTGATTTTATGACAGGTGAAAATGAGGAGCGCAGGATACACAGAACTACTTCAAATTATGTCAGCAATCTGTTTGTCCCAGATTCTGTGATCTATCATTTGATTCATCATGAAGATGTGATCAGTCACAAAAGTAAAGTACACAATCAAAAATCACATTTAGCAAAGCAGTGGCACTGACTAATTCCCCAGCTACCACCAGGCCCACCCTGGAACATTGAGACACTAAAGTCTTTACCAGACATGTCCCTAAACCTCAGAAATTTCAGGGTTGAAAAGAATATTATAGAGCAATATTTCAAAAGAAACAAGATTGATGATGAGTTGAGTGAAAGTCAATACATTAAAAAAATGCTGAAAATGGGTTTAAAGACCAATTAATCTGGTATCAGTGTGCCAGTTAGTTTAGTTATTAACCTGTGTAGAAAAAGTACGAAAGAATTAGAGCGCTCCCAATTAAATGATCATCATAGGCGTATGCTAGAAATGAGCATAGTTAGCATGAATAGACACTAGATGGCAGGAGCGAGATTTTAGCTTTTATCTAGTATATGAATCTTCCCCAGCCCTCGTCCTCCTGGCCCTCTAACAGGCCAGGTTTTGCAGATCTCCACCAAGACCCACAGACCCCATCGCAGCAGCAGAGCTAAAGCGCCAGCTATGTGGAGATCCACAAACCCTTGTTCTAGAAGGTACATAGGAAGGGATAGTAGATCTTTATTGATAGGGACATGTTCTGACAAGTGGGCAGAACTAGAAATGTATAAAACGGAGAGTGGCCCTAATAGAAGTATTCTAAATCATTCATTTTGTTTCTTTTTTGGTGCAGCAGTAGCAGCAGCGGATATAGCCTGAAGCAATGCAAGGGAGTATAATAGTGGCACATGGGAAGCCGAAGGCCTGGGTAACTACAGATGAGATTAAAACCAGTGGTTGGAAACCTTGGCTATGGCCATATGGGACAGGAAACTGCTTCAGTGTTTGTACTACTTATCCGTATCACCCTAAAATAGACCAAAACCATACCTAGAGTTTATGCCCTGTTTGGCCTGCCTCCATGAGACACTGAAGCACAGCACTCACCACCCATAGCAAACCTACCTACTCAATCATAATTCCAACAAGCAGTGTCAAGCAAAGATCACAATCCAGAGGACCCATGACTGAGAAGCAGCAGGTAACACACCACACCAACATAAGGGCCTTGATTCAGTGCCGCTCGGGATTTGTGTAAAAAAAAAATTCCCCTTCCCCATGATTCAGCAGCAATGGACTGAGATTTTTGGGGAGATAATTTTCGTTTGGTGCGGAAACACACATGAAAATTCACTCCAAAAGTGTAAACTCGTTAAATTCAGGGATTTTTTTTTCTGAGACGGCCGGGTTTTTGCTGGTGAGAAATGCCAGTTTCACTAGCTGACGTTTTAATTGATAAAAGCCATGCCACTATAGCCAGCATGTTTTTATCAATGAAAATTGACAGCCGGAAATAGATTATTTTTTTTATTACTCTAATATGTTTAAAAAAAAGCATGCCCCCCAAAAGCTAACTAGCCCGGGCACCAGGTAGAAAGGCTGTAAGGCTGTGTCAGCTTGCCCCTGGCACAGAATGTGTCTGTGCCCTTACCGATAGGCATCAGGCTCTTCCCCACCCCCTGGCGTTCCAAATGGGGATGTGGGTGATCATTCAGGATAGCAGCATTTCCCCACCAATGCCAGCAGGACATGCTGGCCCCTTACCCGGTGAACTGGTATAGGGGTCCCCTGGATATATATAAGATATATATATATATATATATATATATATATATATATATATATATATATACAATTTTTCATTATTAACTTATAAAGCATTGGTAGGTGTTTAGATGTTGAGAAGGTTGAGTATTGGGGATACAGTTACAATTCGGGATTGATGGGGGGGTTGGGTTATAAATATGAGACCCATATATTTGGAGAGATAAGACAATCAGCATGTGTATTGGTGGCATGTGGGGATTGTTCATATATACATGTGGTAATGGGGTGTTATGGTGAAAGGTCATATGAGTAAAAATAAATCTGTGGAGCTTGTGGAGACAGTGGGGATCCTGATTGTTGTGGAAAAGCTTTGTTATGCTATTTAGAATGAAAAATGTGAAGTTCTGCATCTATTAATTGTGCCCCACAACCAGTTTTCAAATCGCTTATATGGCCTGCGCTCTTTAAAAGTTATTTCTTCAGAATTTGTATCTCAATAAATATGCTTTATGTTCTATAATCGCTCTATTGATTACATAATGGTGAGAAAAAGCCTGATGTTACCATTTTACAGGAAATGTATCTGGAGTCCTCCTCCACGATTTCAGGCACTAAAGGAAACCAGACCACATCATGCAGGTAAGCCAACCGGGGCTGCGGGGGGACAATAGGAGGCATAGTAGTGGCAGTCAGGTAAGCGGATCCTCTAGTTACCTCTAGCACTGACTGGCCCTAGAAACCTCGAGTCAGGGTTGAAGCTGGAGTCGGAGTTGGCCTTTGGCTTACCCACTCCACAGCCCTAGGGAGGACGCTAGTAGTAAACAGTAGTAAAAACTTCTAGGGCTACCGTATTTTTCGCTATATATATATATATATATATATATATATATATATATATATATATACATAGGCAGTTTGGCATGCCTCATCCCATAGGGAGTATGGCATCCCCCCATCCCATTCCCCATATAGGCAGTGTGGCATTCCCCCTCCCATTCCCCATATAGGCAGTGTGGCATTCCCCCTCCCATTCCCCATATAGGCAGTGTGACATTCCCCCTCCCATTCCCCATATAGGCAGTGTGGCATCCCCCTTCCCATTCCCCATATAGGCAGTATGCCCCCCCATTAGCATATGCATTGTGGCATTCCCCCCTCCCATTCCCATAGGCAGTGTGACATTCCCCCTCCCATTCCCCATATAGGCAGTGTGGCATTCCCCCTCCCATTCCCCATATAGACAGTGTGGCATTCCCCCTCCCATTCCCCATATAGGCAGTGTGACATTTCCCCCCTCCCATTCCCCATATAGGCAGTGTGGCATCCCCCCTCCCATTCCCCATATAGGCAGTGTGGCATTCCCCCCTCCCATTCCCCATATAGGCAGTGTGGCATTTCCCCCCTCCCATTCCCCATATAGGCAGTGTGGCATCCCCCCTCCCATTCCCGATATAAGCAGTGTGCCCCCCCCATTCCCCATATAGGCAGTGTGGCATCCCCCCTCCCATTCCCCATATAGGCAGTATGCCCCCCCCCATTATCATATGCATTGTGGCATTCCCCCCCTCCCATTCCCATAGGTAGTGTGGCATTCCTCCCTCCCATTACCCATATAGGCAGTGTGCCCCCCCATTTCCATAGGTAGTGTGGCATTCCCCTCCCCCCATTTCCATAGGTAGTGTGGCAATCCCCTCCCCCCATTTCCATAAGTAGTGTGGCATTCACCCTCCCCCCATTTCCATAGGTAGTGTGACAATCCCCTCCTCCCATTTCCATAGGTAGTGTGGCATTCCCCCTCCCCCATTTCCATAGGTAGTGTGGCAATCCCCTCCCCCATTTCAATAGGTAGGCTGGCATTCCCCCTCCCCCATTTCTATAGGTAGTGTGGCAATCCCCTCCCCCCATTTCCATAGGTAGTGTGGCATTCCCCCTCCCCCCATTTCCATAGGTGGTGTGGCATCCCCCTCCCCCCCATTTCCCTAGGTAGTGTGGCGATTCCCCTCCCCCCATTCCATAGGTAGTGTGGCGATCCCCCTCCCCCCATTTCCATAGGTAGTGTGGCGATCCCCTCCCCCCATTTCCATAGGTAGTGTGGCATTCCCCCTCCCCCATTTCCATAAGTAGTGTGACATTCGCTCTCCCCCCGATTTCCATAGGTAGTGTAACATTCGCTCTCCCCCCCATTTCCATAGGTAGTGTGGCAATCCCCTCCCCCCATTCCCAAAGGTAGGCTGGCATTCCCCCTCCCCCATTTCCATAGGGAGTGTGGCAATCCCCCTCCCCCCATTTCCATAGGTAGTGTGGCATTCCCCCTCCCCCATTTCCATAGGTAATGTGGCATTCCCCCTTCCCCCATTTCCATAGGTAGTGTGGCATTCCCCCTCCCCCATTTCCATAGGTAGTGTGGCATTCCCCCTTCCCCCATTTCCATAGGTAGTGTGGCATTCTCCCTTCCCCCATTTCCATAGGTAGTGTGGCATTCCCCCTCCCCCATTTCCATAGGTAGTGTGGCATTCCCCCTCCCCCATTTCCATAGGTAGTGTGGCGATCCCCTCCCCCCATTTTCATAGGTAGTGTAGCGATCCCCTCCCCCCATTTCCATAGGTAGTATGGCGATCCCCTCCCCCCATTTCCATAGGTAGTGTGGCATTCCCCCTCCCCTCATTTCCATAGGTAGTGTGGCATTCCCCCTCCCCCCATTTCCATAGGTAGTGTGGCATCCCCCTCCCCCCATTATCATAGGCAGTGTGGCATTCCCCCTCCCCCCATTTCCATAGGTAGTGTGGCGATCCCCTCCCCCCATTTCCATAGGTAGTGTGGCGATCCCCTCCCCCCATTTCCATAGGTAGTGTGGCGATCCCCTCCCCCCATTTCCATAAGTAGTGTGGCGATCCCCTCCCCCCATTTTCATAGGTAGTGTAGCGATCCCCTCCCCCCATTTCCATAGGTAGTGTGGCATTCCCCCTCCCCTCATTTCCATAGGTAGTGTGACATTCCCCCTCCCCCCATTTCCATAGGTAGTGTGGCGATCCCCTCCCCCCATTTCCATAGGTAGTGTGGCGATCCCCTCCCCCCATTTTCATAGGTAGTGTAGCGATCCCCTCCCCCCATTTCCATAGGTAGTATGGCGATCCCCTCCCCCCATTTCCATAGGTAGTGTGGCATTCCCCCTCCCCTCATTTCCATAGGTAGTGTGGCATTCCCCCTCCCCCCATTTCCATAGGTAGTGTGGCATTCCCCTCCCCCCATTATCATAGGCAGTGTGGCATTCCCCCTCCCCCCATTTCCATAGGTAGTGTGGTGATCCCCTCCCCCCATTTCCATAAGTAGTGTGCCGATCCCCTCCCCCCATTTTCATAGGTAGTGTAGCGATCCCCTCCCCCCATTTCCATAGGTAGTGTGGCATTCCCCCTCCCCTCATTTCCATAGGTAGTGTGGCATTCCCCCTCCCCCCATTTCCATAGGCAGTGTGGCATTCCCCCTCCCCCCATTTCCATAAGTAGTGTGACATTCGCTCTCCCCCCATTTCCATAGGTAGTGTGGCAATCTCCTCCCCCCATTCCCAAAAGTAGGCTGGCATTCCCCCTCCCCCATTTCCATAGGTAGTGTGGCAATCCCCCTCCCCCTATTTCCATAGGTAGTGTGGCATTCCCCCTCCCCCCATTTCCATAGGTAGTGTGGCATTCCCCCTCCCCCATTTCCATAGGTAGTGTGGCATTCCCCCTTTCCCCCATTTCCATAGGTAGTGTGGCATTCTCCCTTCCCCCATTTCCATAGGTAGTGTTGCATTCCCCCTCCCCCATTTCCATAGGTAGTGTGGCGATCCCCTCCCCCTCTTTTCATAGGTAGTGTGGCAATCCCCCTCCCCCCATTTCCATAGGTAGTGTGGCGATCCCCCTCCCCCATTTCCATAGGTAGTGTGGCGATCCCCTCCCCCCATTTCCATAGGTAGTGTGGTGATCCCCTCCCCCCATTTCCATAGGAAGTGTGGCGATCCCCTCCCCCATTTCCATAGGTAGTGAGGCATTCTTCTCCCCCCATTATCATAGGCAGTGTGGCATTCCCCCTCCCCCCATTTCCATAGGTAGTGTGGCGATCCACTCCCCCCATTTCCATAGGCAGTGTGGCATTCCCCCTCCCCCCATTTCCGTAGGTGGTGGGGTGATCCCCCTCCCCCCATTTCCATAGGTAGTGTGGTGATCCCCCCCCCCATTTCCATAGGTAGCGTGGTGATCCCCTACCCCCATTTCCATAGGTAGTGTGGCGATCCTCCTCCCTCCATTTCCATAGGTAGTGTGGCGATCCCCTCCCCCTATTTCCATAGGTAGTGTGGCGATCCCCTCCCCCCATTTCCATAGGTAGTGTGGCGATCCCCTACCCCCATTTTCATAGGTAGCGTGGCGATCCCCTCCCCCCATTTCCATAGGTAGTGTGGCGATCCCCTCCTCCCATTTCCATAGGTAGTGTGGCAATCCCCCTCCCCCATTTCCATAGGTAGTGTGGCAATCCCCCTCCCCCCATTTCCATAGGTAGTGTGGCGATCCCCCTCCCCCCATTTCCATAGGTAGCATGGCGATCCCCTCCCCCCATTTCCATAGGTAGTGTGGCAATCCCCTCCCCCCATTTCCATAGGTAGTGTGGCGATCCCCTCCCCCCATTTTCATAGGTAGTGTGGCGATCCCCTCCCCCATTTAAATAGGTAGTGTGGCGTTCCCCCTCCCCCCATTTCCATAGGTAGTGTGGCGATCCCCTCCCCCCATTTCCATAGGTAGTGTGGCGATCCCCTCCTCCCATTTCCATAGGTAGTGTGGCAATCCCCTCCTCCCATTTCCATAGGTAGTGTGGCAATCCCCCTCCCCCATTTCCATAGGTAGTGTGGCGATCCCCCTCCCCCCATTTCCATAGGTAGTGTGGCGATCCCCCTCCCCCCCATTTCCATAGGTAGCGTGGCGATCCCCTCCCCCCATTTCCATAGGTAGTGTGGCGATCCCCTCCCCCCATTTCCATAGGTAGTGTGGCGATCCTCTCCCCCCATTTTCATAGGTAGTGTGGCAATCCCCTCCCCCATTTGCATAGGTAGTGTGGCGTTCCCCCTCCCCCCATTTCCATAGGTAGTGTGGCGATCCCCTCCCCCCATTTTCATAGGTAGTGTGGTATCCCCCTCCCCCATTTCCATAGGTAGTGTGGCGATCCCCCTCCCCCCATTATCACAGGTAGTGTGGCATCCCCTAAAAGTAAAAAAAAAAGTAAAATTCACCTCTCCGCTGACACAGTGCCGCTGAGTGGCTGGCTCCGTGAATCGGGTGGGCATGGCCTGCACCGCGTCGGCGCAGGCCACGCCCACCCGATTTACAGAGCCGGCCAGTAAGAAGCAGCGGAGGGCTCTGTCCCTGTCCCCACCGCTGCGATCGCTGTCTTTTACCGGCAGCTATGGCAGCAGTGGGGCCAGAGACAGCGCCCGCCGCTCCTCCATCTGCTGCCTCTTCCTGGACTGGCAAACACCCAGGTCAGGGCAGCAGGTGGGTGTGGCCTGCACCGAGTCGGTGCAGGCCATGCCCACCTGCTGCACTGACCTGGGTGCTCGTGTGTGCCCAGTAGCAGATGGAGGCAGCAGATGGAGGAGCGACGGGCGCTGTCTCTGGCCGGTAAAAGACAGCGATCGCATCGGCGAGGACGGGGCAGAGCCCGCCGCTCCTTTGTCTTCTTCTGGGCTACCCCAGTGTGGCAGGCAACGCGGAGCACCCGTAACAGCTGAGTTTGCTTTTTTTTTTATTTTATTTTTTTTACATTCGCCCGATAAGGCGCACAGATATTTTTCCCCCCACTTTTGGGGAAAAATAAGTGCGTCTTATAGGGCGAAAAATACAGTATATTACAAAATGCAACAGCTTAGATAAATGGGGCTTCTAAACCTTTCACTTACAAAATACTTTTTTTGCTATTATTTTTATTGAAATTAAAGATGAATGATTTTACCAAAGATTGCTTCTCATTGAACTGAATCTGAGATTTCTAGTAAGCACACCATCGTGAATCAAAGACTTCCGAGTGCACTGTGGTGGTCTGTGTTCACAAAATGACAGGGACCAGCACATAGCAAATCCGGCAAACACTCCTTTGAAGCTTTACTTTCAAAACAAATTGTCACGGACCGGACGTGGCGGAACAGGTGTGAATCCGCTGTGACTGTGTTGCTGGTAGCGATACCGTGTCAAGGGAGCGGAGTCTAAGAAGCCACCAGTATTCACCAGAGCCCGCCGCAAGGCAGGTTGGTCTTGTAGCGGCGAGTGACCCCCAGGTCACTACCCCCCAACAACGGCTCAGCCACACAGTCAGCCGAGGTACAGCGTCGTACAAAGTAGGCAGGCAAAGGCGATGTCAAGGTTCAAGCAGAGGTCGGGGCAGGCGGCACACTCTCGAGATCGAAGGTAAGTAGCCAAAGGTCGGGACGGGCAGTGAAGGTTCAGAGTCGGGGAAAGGCAAGGTCGGTACACGGGAGAGCAATACTGGAACAACTGACAATCAGCAACCATGGAGAGACCAAGATCTGGCACTAGATGCAAAGGAAGTGCCCCTTAAATAGGGGAAGAGGAGGCAAGATTGAATGGCCGGACACCAATCAGTCTTGCAGCGGCCCTTCAAATTTTAAGAAACCGGCGCGCGCTGTCAGAGCAAGGAGGAGGACGAGGATGAGTGGCCGCAGCAGGCGCGCCGGAAGCCGCAGACCCGCCGACAGAAGCGGGCGAGAAGGGGGAAGGATAGACACCGCAAGACGGACCCGCAGCGCCCGCCCGGGCAGCGGGAGCAACAGAGGAGGTAAGAGGAGTGCCGCAAGATGGGCGTGCAGCACTCGCCCTAACAGTACCCCCCCCCTTGGGTCTCCCCCTCTTCTTGGGACAAAAAAAATCCGAGATAAGACTATGGGTTCCCAAGATCTTTCCTCTGGACCACAGCCTTCCCAGTCGACCAAAAAATATCTTTTGCCTCTGGAGACCTTAGAGGCCAGGATCTCTTTCACCGTGAAAACGTCCGCGGTACCAGAAATTGGAGCGGGCACCAAGACTTTCAGAGAAAAACGATTGCAAATCACTGGCTTAAAGAGAGAGACGTGAAAGGAGTTGGGTATACGAAGAGATGCTGGAAGGTGAAGCTTATAGCAAACCGGATTGATCTGTTGCTTGATCTTATAAGGGCCCAGGTAGCGGGGACCCAGTTTGTAGCTGGGAATTCGGAAACAGATATAATTTGCCGAAAGCCACATCCTATCTCCGGGAGAGTAAACAGGATGAGTTCTTCTCGTTATATCAGCGCTGTTTTTCATACGAGCAGAGGCTTGAGAAAGAGCTTGTTGAGTATCTTGCCAGATGGTGGAAAAATCCTGTGTGAGTTCTTCTACGGCGGGTACTTCAGAAGACGTGAAGAAGGGCAGTGGTGGAAGAGGATGACGACCGTACACCACGAAGAACGGAGGTTTTCTTCATCTTGACGCGCAGAAACAAAATGGCGAAGATAAAGGCCGAGGCCTGATTAACTCTTTCCACTTGGCCATTTGACTGGGGATGATAAGCAGAAGAAAAGACCAACTTAATCTTCACTTGTTTACAAAGAGCCCTCCAGAATTTAGAAACAAATTGCACCCCTCTGTCAGACACGATGTGTGTAGGCAGCCCATTTAGTCGAAAGATATGCATAAGGAAGTGCTTAGCCAGCTGAGGAGCCGAAGGAAGGCCAGGCAAGGGTGTAAAATGCGCCATCTTAGAAAATCCACTACCACCCAAATAACGGTGTTGCCATGTGAAGAAGGGAGGTCAGAATTAAAGTCCATAGCAATGTGTGACCATGGAGTATTTGGAATAGGTAGGGGAAGAAGTAAGCCTGCAGGTCTTTGGCGAGGAATCTTGTCACGTGCACAGATGGTACAAGCCTGGATGAATTCCGTCATGTCCTTCCCTAGAGAGGGCCACCAATAATATCTGGAAATGAGAGAATAAGATTTTCTGATACCAGCATGGCCAGCTACATGAGAAGAATGGCCCCATTTTAATATTCTGCAACGTTGACGAGTAGGCACATAGATCATTCCAGGTGGTGCCTGTACCAAAGAAGCGGGGGCCGAGAGGACTAAGCATTCAGGAGAGATAATATGCTGTGGAGTGGATTTTGACCAGTACACGTCTGAAGAGCGAGAAAGGGCATCCGCTCTGATGTTCTTGGCAGCTGGACGGAAGTGGATTTAAAAGTTGAATCGGGCGAAAAATAATGACCATCGAGCTGGTCGGGGGTTTAACCGCTGAGCAGTTTCTAAGTAAGACAGATTTTTGTGGTCAGTAAAGATGGAAACAAGATGGGCAGAACCTTCCAAAAGATGTCGCCACTCCTCCAATTCTAACTTGATGGCGAGTAATTCTCGATTTCCAATGGAGTCATTCCTCTCTGCTGGAGAAAACGTTTTCGAAAAGAAACCGCAGGTGAGAGTCCTGCCCGTAGCGGATTTTTGAGTAAGTACGGCTCCAGCTCCAATGGAGGAGGCATCTACCTCATGGGAAAAAAGGTCTAGCTGGATCTGGTCTTGAAAGCACCAGAGCAGAAGAAAAGACATTTTTAAGAGTATTAAAGGCCTCTTCAGCCAGAGGAGGCCACGACTTAGAATTGGCGTTCTTCTTCGTGAGAGCCACAATATGGTACGCTACTATAGTCGAAAAATGGGGAATGAACCGTTAGCGAAGCCCAAAAAGCATAGGATAGCCCGTAGGCCATAAGGACGTGGCCAGTCCAACACTGCCTTTATCTTGCTGAGATCCATCTGGAGACCTCACCCAGAAACTATGTACCCAAGAAATGGTAGAGTGGTGTGGTCAAATATGCACTTCTCCAGCTTGGCATATAAGCGATGTAGGCGGAAGCGAGCCAGGACTTGCCGGACGTGGCGGTGATGTTCTTCAGGATTAGAAGAGAAGATGAGTATATCATCCAAATACACTACCACGCACGAGTAAAGCAAGTCCCAGAATATGTAGTTCACGTACTCCTGGAATACGGCGGGTGCATTGCAAAGTCCAAAGGGCATCACTAAGTATTCAAAGTGGCCATCGCGGATGTTAAATGCGGTCTTCCACTCATCGCCCTCACGTATACGTATCAGATTATAGGCCCCTCTCAGGTCGAGTTTAGTGAAGATCTTGGCACCACGAAGTCGATCAAATAACTCAGAAATCAAAGGTAACGGGTAACGATTTTTGACGGTGATCTTGTTGAGGCCACGGTAGTCAATGCAGGGGCGAAGAGAACCATCTTTCTTGGCTACAAAGAAGAAGCCTGCGCCTGCTGGAGAGGAAGACTTCCGTATGAATCCTCTTTGGAGATTCTCCTGTATATACTCTGACATAGCGTGCGTCTCAGGAGCCGAGAGAGGATAGATTCTACCACAGGGTGGAGTGGTACCCGGGAAGAGGTCGATAGGACAATCATAGGGACAATGGGGCGGAAGTACCTCCGCTTGCTTTTTGCAGAATACATCGGAGAAGGCCTGATAGATCGCAGGCAGGTCGGGAAGTGGAGCAGAAGCAGAAACAGGTCTCTCAGGAATGGATTTTAAACACCTCTTGAAGCAGGCTGCACCCCAACTCTTGATATTGCCGGAATTCCAGTCAAGAGCAGGATCGTGACGTTGAAGCCAGGGTAGACCAAGAAGAATCTGAGAGGTACAATGAGGGAGTACGTAGAACTCAATATCCTCTTGGTGAAAAAGCCCGATCTTTAAAAGGAGGGGTACAGTGCGATAATGCACAGTGCAGTCAAGTCTGTCATCATTCACAGAAGCAATAAATAGGGGCTTTGCGAGGCGGTTCACAGAGATGTTATATTTACTAATCAAGGAGGCCTCAAAAAAGTTTCCTGCGGAGCCAGAATCCAAAAAGGCAGTCAGGTTCAAGGAGACGGTAACTGCGACGGTAAGTTGTACAGGGACCGTAAGCCATGAAGAGGTGGCACACACACCTAGGGACGCCTCTCCCACATTCACTAGGTGCGCCCGTTTCCCTGTCGTGGCGGGCGAATAGGACAGTCTTTCAGGAAGTGCTCAGAGCCAGCACAATACAAACAAAGATTCTCATTCCTCCTGCAAGTTCTCTCCAATTGGGTTAAGCGAGATCGATCCACCTGCATGGCCTCCTCACTGGAAGGAGCATGTGCGGACAAAGGATGTTGAAACACAGGAGCCAAACGGGATGCCCTCCTAGGGCGCTGAGAGTCTCTTTCCAGACGGAGTTCCTCACGTCTTTCAGAAAAGTGTACATCAATGCGTGTGGCCAAATGAATGAGCTCAGTCAAGGGTGAATGCAAGTCACGTGCAGCTAGAGCATCTTTAATATTGCTAGACAGTCCCTTCTTGAAGGAGGCACATAACTCCTCATTATTCCAAGACAGCTCAGATGCCAGGGTACGGAACTGAATGGCGTATTCACCAACGGACAGGTTGCCCTGGACCAAGTTCAAAAGGACCGTTTCTGCAGACGAAGCCCGAGCTGGTTCCTCGAAGATCTGGCGGAACTCGGAGACAAAGGTGAGTACATTGGAAGTAACTGGATCCTCACGATCCCATAATGGGGTAGCCCAGGCCAGCGCCTTTCCTGAGAGCAGACTAATAACAAAAGCTACCTTTCATGATGTTTATAGCCCTTATCTTATAAAAAATGTTTTTTACTTGTTTTTTTTTGCAAACCCTGCTTTTTATTCTGCTCTTCATAGCATACTGCTTATATTAGCGCTAGTTTTACTAAGGCCTATTCACACTTGACTGACTGTGGGGCTGGAGCTGCGCATTGGTGATCACCCCACATGTACCATCTAAAGGCTGTCCATACTGTAGTTGCATACAGGCCATTCAGACCTTCAGACCAACCGAGATTGTGGGGCGATTATGAGTTCACCCCAAATAAAAACTGCATGCAGTGTTTTTGAACGATAGTACTGTGCCCACCATGGGATGGGCGAACCGCTAGCGCTTGAGACTTCTTAGGTGTAAAGGTGGTCTAACATTTCCAGGCCAGGTTATACTTTCTTTTTATGGTAGAGGCAGACAGTGATTCCAAACCAGCAACACAGAAAGCGACTGGTTTACCAAACACAAAAGGAACAATACTGGTTTTGTAATATATTGCAGTGAGGATTGTTCAGATCTATACATTCTGTAGGAGAAAACAAACAATGATTACCTCAGTGTATAGACAGCTCCTTGGGTCATATGTGAAAAAATCCATCTATGTTTTTTTATTTATGCAATCTTTATTTCAGATTTGGAAACAAATCAGGAGTACAAGTACAAGGAACAGGAAGTAGAAAACAAGACAGAATATTCCAGTGTACTAGTCCATCTTTCCTTCCATCATGGATGTAGGAACAGAACAGAGGCAAAATTGAATTATTTGGCTTATCTCAAAAGCTAGCTCATAAGCTAGAAACCGACCAATGAAGACAGCAAGGACAAGTACCCATAAGAGCATTTAGAAAGTGATTAGTGCCATACCCATGTTTTGACTGTAAACTCAGCTGCTGGTGTAAAGCTATAGGAAGTGGTAACAAACACAGGAAATAAAGGGAAATCTTGTTAGATAAACATTTAAACAGCTAGTTTTGCATATCTAATTATGTGGATTTTATAAAAAGGCTCCAGTTCCCCAGCAGGGAACATTAGGTGGCTGCAATAACCTGGAAGTACGGAAATAGTATGCTAAATGACAAAAAGTAAATGATGAAACGTATCCGTACCTTAATGGATTTGGACACTATTCCAAAGTAGTTAATATTAATTAGACATCTAGAAAAGACCCAGTGGCTGATAATTGTCCTCAGAGTAAAAATAAGAACAAGGTAAATGATATAGTGAGCTAACCTGTGAGATTTTTGACGTATCATTGACTTCAAACGACAGTGTGAGAAATTACACTTAATTATCTGTTCTAAAAAAGCTAAATTATTTATGTAAAAGAAATGGCAAATATATCTTTTCCTGCCCTTAATCTCCTCTCAGTGTGCCTGGATGTCATTTATTTCTACCTTTTTTCTGATCACATTAGCATTTAGTACCAGGATCCGGCTAATGATCTGACTGGCAATCATAACCTTGTTATGCAAAAACTAAAAAGGTTCTTGGCTGGCGAGTGTAAATATTGTTTTTTCCTGTTTTTTTTTTTTTTTTACTTTTTATGCTTTGCTGTGACTTTCAGATATTTTTGGATCTAAGCCACAAATACTGTATATTGGGAATACTAATAAACTACAGACTACAGAGGCATTTTGAGACTGTACACAAAAAACTATTTTAAATCCAACTAGCAGTTGGACTAATATTCTATGCATACTTGTACCCAAACAATATTCCGTGCAAACCCCAACTTCGCAGAAGGCCCAGAAAAAGAATATTGGAAAAAGTTAACCTTAAATAAATATGCTGCTACAAACGTTTGATGAGTCAAATTGTTTGGTCAAGGGAAAAGATTGACAACTGGCCTTCTGAACAACTGGCTTGGCTATTAATGCTGCTACTGTATCTTTGATAGCCAATGGCATTAGGAAAACCCTCTTTTTGGGTCAACAGTTCATAGAAGCCCCTGAAGAGCTGAACAAATTCAGATTCCAGTGCAGTGGCGAAACTAAATTTGACGGGGCCCTTGTGCAAACATTTAATTGGGCTCACACATTAAATTTTTTTTGCCTTTTGGAAGCAGCTAGACAACTAATGAAATAGCAGAGACAAAATTCCTTTCTCTAAATGATGGCAAGAGAGCACAAAAATGATTAATAAGGTGGAGGATTTAGGTGATCTAAGTTGCAGTAAGCTCTGGAAAGGGACCTGATGAGATAATTATTTTTCAGGGGTCAGTGTAGGAGTACTGACAATGTTAAAACTATACAAGGCTACTGCCCTGCCCTGCTTGCTCTGGGACTGCCCTCTGTACCATGGTGCCAAAGAAATAGGTCTGTACACCTTCCAATATATTACAAATAAAACACAGAGCAAATAAAAAGTTCTTTTTTTTTCCTCCAAAACGGTCCTTTTGGTTGTATCAATCAAAAGAAAATCCCACGGTGTGTGTAATAAACATAAGAAAAACGTGATTCAAATCCTCCACCGTCCAAAATGGGTGCTTACCAGATGTGACTAGGAAACAGGCATTTAGGGCGATTTATAGCCTCAAGCTCTCCAATTGATGTGCTGGTCACAGTTCCTCTGTTAATAAGTTGTATGTATCCTTTTAATTTTGCATAACAGGGATAACATATCCCTCAGGGAATCATATGAGGAAGTAAGCAGAAAGAGGAATCTAGTGCAACTCTGTATGAACCATTAGGTACTTTAATAAAGAATTATAAAAATGCACTCACAATGCAGATTTCAATAGTAAGCGTGATTCAAACTCCAAGGTGCAAACTGCGCAGAAGATTTTGCTTTTCTCAGAGTCTGGTACATATAAAAGCCGATAGCTATCCTCTGTTTCCAAACTTCTAAAAGATATCTTAAAAACAAACCATATCCCGGCCTGACGCGTTTCGTTGCCACTGCAACTTTAACGAAGGCTGGGGATATGGTAAAGAGCTATTGAATATATACTCACAATTGTGAGGGTCAGCTTCCGTGTTCTCCCGCCGCTCGTCGTCACATTAATCATACAGCTGGGGAATCTACATCCTCCTACCAATCACGAGCTGCAAGAGGGGACGCGTCATCACGCAGTCCACCTAACGCAGCACAAACTGAGAGGCGGGGAACTAGTACAAGAGGAAGCGTCATCACACATTCCTCCTAGTACTAACAAAGCTAGGGGGTGGAGGTCCGCTTGTCCGTCAAGCAGAAAAAGGCGGGGTTAGCTGCCACCAGCGTGAGCCAAAGGCGGGGTTGGTCGCTGTTTGCTGAGTCCCTTTTTCTCACATAGCTGGAATACATATCTCAAAGACAGACGTATTACTTAGGGGGATGAGTTTAAGGCATCTCCAAACTCATATCCAGTGATACCAATAGCCACTATGGCCATAGCTAAAGCGTCCTTCCTATGGGCTTAGAAATGAATAAAAAATTTTGCAAAAATCTTTAATCAGATAAACCTGAATTAAAACAGGGGATAATGCCCTTCACTTCCCTCCCACTTACAATAAAGCCAACTAAAATATAGCGCCTTTCTATATCTAAACTTAAAAAAGTTAAAAGGACAGAGCTGAAAATAACTCAGCCAGAAAATGAGACAGCAGAGATAAAAGCTGGTTCAATGTCCAAAAATAGGGAAAACGCATATCCTCAATATTGTGATGACAATAAAATGAGACAGTGGGCATGGTGAAAAAGTGGCAGCAGAGTAAAATGCTGACCCAACGTTATAAACAAAGTCTCAGAGACATAATTAATTCATCTAAAAGATAGTCATCAAGGATGAAGGTAAGCTGAATAATTAATGTTATGGGCCTGTTTGTCCTCAATATTAAAAAATGGATACAGAGAGGGACTGAAAGCAGAAAGACGTCTCAATGGAAAATTAGTCAGCAGAGACAAATAATGACTACCTATAACCAAAAATAGGAACTATAACCAACATACAAAATAGTATTCAACGAAAATGAATACTTAGCTATTGGTAGAAAATACTAATGCTAATATGTAAAGAAACTGAGAAAAGCAGATCTTTTACAGAATTAAAGACAATAAGCTAAGAATTATCAATGAAGCAATTGATATCAAATTCTATATTAAGACCATTGGGAAAAAGGGTATCTAAATCATATATCCATTTTCCCTCCCTCTTAGAGATTTCCCTTACTAAGTGGGAACCCCGCCAGTGTTTTTCTACCTTATCCAACCCAATAAAGGTCATAACCGTGGGGTCGCTAGCATGCTTCTCCTTAAAATGGGCGGACAGACTGTGGGACTCGAGTCCGCGTCTAATATTATAGACGTGCTCCCTTATCCTTACTTTTAGCTCTCGAGTAGTCCTACCCACATAGAAAAGGTGGCAGGGACACCATATTAGGTAAACAACATAGGACGAATTGCAGGACACAAAAGTAGGTATTTCTATGTCCTTGCCTGTTTGAAAATTCAAAAAGGTTTTTGTCTGTTTACCCAATTTTACACATGTCCTGCACCCCATACATGAGCCACATCGGAAGTACCCTTTCAGGTCTTTTTGTATGACCGACACCTTCCGTGGTGGGTCTGTGAAGCTGTTAGTTAACATTTGTCTTAAATTGGGGGCTTTTCTAAAAATGATCCTGGGGTGATCCGGTAGCAATGGACCTAATGTCAAGTCTCCTTTTAAGATATGCCAATGTTTTGACACCAATTTCTTAATCTGCCTATATTGAGTATTAAAATTAGTGATAAAGGAAAAGTCAAACCCAGAGATTGCTGGTCTGATCGAAGAGCCTTTAAGAAGAGAGGTACGATCTATACTTCTAATCTGCTCCCTTTGGGCCTGAATCTGATTTGGCTCATAACCCTTCTCTACAAACCGATCTGCCAGCAATTTTGATTGTACGTCATAACTATCATTGGTCATGCAATTACGTCTAAGTCGTGTAAACTGACTTTTAGGGATCGCTTTTAACCACTGTGGGTAATGACAGCTGGTCATTGGCACAAAACCGTTTCGATCTGTCGGTTTAAAATGGGTTGACGTGACTAAAGTATTGTGATCCTTTGAAATGGTCAGGTCTAGAAAATTGATCGAATTAGTGCTAGATTCCATGGTAAACTCTAGATTAAAATGGTTTTCATTCACCCTCTTGAAAAAAAGTTCTAGATCTGCTTGGGCCCCATCCCATATGCAAATGACATCGTCAATATATCTCCGCCATACCTTCAGATCAGGCCAGGTTCCTTCTTCTAAAAATTGCGCCTCCCAGAGGCCAACGTAAAGATTTGCCATGCTCGGCGCAAATTTTGCGCCCATGGCAACCCCCCTCTTTTGGAGGTAGAACTCGTTAGAAAACCAGAAATAGTTATGATCTAGTACAAACACCAGACATCTAATAATGAAGTCGATCTGGATAGAAGGGAGATTGGATTTAGTCTGTAAAAAATACTGGACTGCATCTACCCCTTGTTCATGCGGAATTACCGTATACAACGACGTGACGTCAGCTGTAGCTAAAATACAGTTCTCTGTTATATTTTGCAGTCGGCATAATTCCAGTAATTGAGTAGAATCCTTTAAGTGAGAGGGCAGTTGTATCACCAAACTTTGGAGGTAAAAATCAATATACTCCCCAAGTCTGCATGTAATGGAATCAATCCCACTAACAATGGGGCGTCCCGGTGGTTGGGTACGCCCCATTGTTAGTGGGATTGATTCCATTACATGCAGACTTGGGGAGTATATTGATTTTTACCTCCAAAGTTTGGTGATACAACTGCCCTCTTACTTAAAGGATTCTACTCAAGTACTGGAATTATGCCGACTGCAAAATATAACAGAGAACTGTATTTTAGCTACAGCTGACGTCACGTCGTTGTATACGGTAATTCCGCATGAACAAGGGGTAGATGCAGTCCGGTATTTTTTACAGACTAAATCCAATCTCCCTTCTATCCAGATCGACTTCATTATTAGATGTCTGGTGTTTGTACTAGATCATAACTATTTCTGGTTTTCTAACGAGTTCTACCTCCAAAAGAGGGGGGTTGCCATGGGCGCAAAATTTGCGCCGAGCATGGCAAATCTTTACGTTGGCCTCTGGGAGGCGCAATTTTTAGAAGAAGGAACCTGGCCTGATCTGAAGGTATGGCGGAGATATATTGACGATGTCATTTGCATATGGGATGGGGCCCAAGCAGATCTAGAACTTTTTTTCAAGAGGGTGAATGAAAACCATTTTAATCTAGAGTTTACCATGGAATCTAGCACTAATTCGATCAATTTTCTAGACCTGACCATTTCAAAGGATCACAATACTTTAGTCACGTCAACCCATTTTAAACCGACAGATCGAAACGGTTTTGTGCCAATGACCAGCTGTCATTACCCACAGTGGTTAAAAGCGATCCCTAAAAGTCAGTTTACACGACTTAGACGTAATTGCATGACCAATGATAGTTATGACGTACAATCAAAATTGCTGGCAGATCGGTTTGTAGAGAAGGGTTATGAGCCAAATCAGATTCAGGCCCAAAGGGAGCAGATTAGAAGTATAGATCGTACCTCTCTTCTTAAAGGCTCTTCGATCAGACCAGCAATCTCTGGGTTTGACTTTTCCTTTATCACTAATTTTAATACTCAATATAGGCAGATTAAGAAATTGGTGTCAAAACATTGGCATATCTTAAAAGGAGACTTGACATTAGGTCCATTGCTACCGGATCACCCCAGGATCATTTTTAGAAAAGCCCCCAATTTAAGACAAATGTTAACTAACAGCTTCACAGACCCACCACGGAAGGTGTCGGTCATACAAAAAGACCTGAAAGGGTACTTCCGATGTGGCTCATGTATGGGGTGCAGGACATGTGTAAAATTGGGTAAACAGACAAAAACCTTTTTGAATTTTCAAACAGGCAAGGACATAGAAATACCTACTTTTGTGTCCTGCAATTCGTCCTATGTTGTTTACCTAATATGGTGTCCCTGCCACCTTTTCTATGTGGGTAGGACTACTCGAGAGCTAAAAGTAAGGATAAGGGAGCACGTCTATAATATTAGACGCGGACTCGAGTCCCACAGTCTGTCCGCCCATTTTAAGGAGAAGCATGCTAGCGACCCCACGGTTATGACCTTTATTGGGTTGGATAAGGTAGAAAAACACTGGCGGGGTTCCCACTTAGTAAGGGAAATCTCTAAGAGGGAGGGAAAATGGATATATGATTTAGATACCCTTTTTCCCAATGGTCTTAATATAGAATTTGATATCAATTGCTTCATTGATAATTCTTAGCTTATTGTCTTTAATTCTGTAAAAGATCTGCTTTTCTCAGTTTCTTTACATATTAGCATTAGTATTTTCTACCAATAGCTAAGTATTCATTTTCGTTGAATACTATTTTGTATGTTGGTTATAGTTCCTATTTTTGGTTATAGGTAGTCATTATTTGTCTCTGCTGACTAATTTTCCATTGAGACGTCTTTCTGCTTTCAGTCCCTCTCTGTATCCATTTTTTAATATTGAGGACAAACAGGCCCATAACATTAATTATTCAGCTTACCTTCATCCTTGATGACTATCTTTTAGATGAATTAATTATGTCTCTGAGACTTTGTTTATAACGTTGGGTCAGCATTTTACTCTGCTGCCACTTTTTCACCATGCCCACTGTCTCATTTTATTGTCATCACAATATTGAGGATATGCGTTTTCCCTATTTTTGGACATTGAACCAGCTTTTATCTCTGCTGTCTCATTTTCTGGCTGAGTTATTTTCAGCTCTGTCCTTTTAACTTTTTTAAGTTTAGATATAGAAAGGCGCTATATTTTAGTTGGCTTTATTGTAAGTGGGAGGGAAGTGAAGGGCATTATCCCCTGTTTTAATTCAGGTTTATCTGATTAAAGATTTTTGCAAAATTTTTTATTCATTTCTAAGCCCATAGGAAGGACGCTTTAGCTATGGCCATAGTGGCTATTGGTATCACTGGATATGAGTTTGGAGATGCCTTAAACTCATCCCCCTAAGTAATACGTCTGTCTTTGAGATATGTATTCCAGCTATGTGAGAAAAAGGGACTCAGCAAACAGCGACCAACCCCGCCTTTGGCTCACGCTGGTGGCAGCTAACCCCGCCTTTTTCTGCTTGACGGACAAGCGGACCTCCACCCCCTAGCTTTGTTAGTACTAGGAGGAATGTGTGATGACGCTTCCTCTTGTACTAGTTCCCCGCCTCTCAGTTTGTGCTGCGTTAGGTGGACTGCGTGATGACGCGTCCCCTCTTGCAGCTCGTGATTGGTAGGAGGATGTAGATTCCCCAGCTGTATGATTAATGTGACGACGAGCGGCGGGAGAACACGGAAGCTGACCCTCACAATTGTGAGTATATATTCAATAGCTCTTTACCATATCCCCAGCCTTCGTTAAAGTTGCAGTGGCAACAAAACGCGTCAGGCCGGGATATGGTTTGTTTTTAAGATATCTTTTAGAAGTTTGGAAACAGAGGATAGCTATCGGCTTTTATATGTACCAGACTCTGAGAAAAGCAAAATCTTCTGCGCAGTTTGCACCTTGGAGTTTGAATCACGCTTACTATTGAAATCTGCATTGTGAGTGCATTTTTATAATTCTTTATTAAAGTACCTAATGGTTCATACAGAGTTGCACTAGATTCCTCTTTCTGCTTACTTCCTCATATGATTCCCTGAGGGATATGTTATCCCTGTTATGCAAAATTAAAAGGATACATACAACTTATTAACAGAGGAACTGTGACCAGCACATCAATTGGAGAGCTTGAGGCTATAAATCGCCCTAAATGCCTGTTTCCTAGTCACATCTGGTAAGCACCCATTTTGGACGGTGGAGGATTTGAATCACGTTTTTCTTATGTTTATTACACACACCGTGGGATTTTCTTTTGATTGATACAACCAAAAGGACCGTTTTGGAGGAAAAAAAAGAACTTTTTATTTGCTCTGTGTTTTATTTGTAATATTCTGTACAATTATACTGGTAGAGTGGATAGTATTTTTTGCACGTTTGAGCATTACTAAGATTGTTGTGGTTGAGAAATTGTTTTTGATTTAGCGCTGTGTTTTTTCTTTTTCCTACCTTCCAATATAAACTACAGATACATTTGAGTTTAGCTTGACCCGAATACAGAGCCCATCACTAATTGTATTGGAAATTTTATTGGAGATTGACTCTGAGGAAGCCATGGGAGAAGTGGAATGGGTGAGGAAACAATAAGAACTTGTATTGAGGGTGTTGGGGTATTATTGATCAGAATGTAATTGATTATTGCCATTATTATTATTATTATTATTATTGTTTATTTATATAGCGCCATCATCTTCCGTAGCGCTTTACAGACAGGGTAGAAACATACGATACATATACCATTTCAAATGCAGTTTTACAGAGTTGACAATGGATATTCTGAGTACAAGATACAGTAGGGGAGAGAGCCCTGCCCTTGCGAGCTTACAGTCTAAAGACTTGATTAAAACTATATTTAACTCACAATGATTCCATAGTTACATAGTTAATATGACTGAAAAAAGACATATGTCCAACCAAGGGACGGGTTCAGAAAATTGTATATACAGTATATTTATTTTCATTTAAAAATAGACAAGGATACTACCCAGCACTGCTTGGAAAAATGATCCTAATTAGGCAAAAAGAGTACAAGAACTTTTATTGTTGCTCAACATGGTCCTGTGGTGTGACCACTTGTACTGGTTGAGCACAGTATAATAAACCACAAATAGAGCCCTTTCCTCACCAAGTCCATAGACTTGAAAGAAATAACTGTAAATTGGAGTTGTGGTTTGGGCCATGGAAAGTCTAAAAGACTCCAGACAGGCCAGTTATTCATAACCCAACTGATGTGTAAAATCCTCTACATCAGTGGTTCTCAACCTGTGGGTCGGGACCCCGGCGGGGGTAGAACGACCAAAACACAGGGGTCGCCTAAAGCCATCGGAAAATACATATTAGCCACTGAGAAGTCGCGCTACCGTCTGTAGCAGCGCTATTCAGCTGGAACGCACGCCGTTATGGATGCGCGTACCAAATTGAATGCCTGCGCACATGTGCAGACGTGATTGCATAATCTGTCCAGGGCTTAAGGGGCTGGGGGAACGCTCCACAGTCCATAGCAGCGCATTACTTGTGTCCAGTGCTTGCTGGCATCATCAGTGGGCGGACGCAGCAAGCGCCGGGGGACAGAAGCCTAGGAGGCGGAGAGGCAAGAAAACCTGCGAGACAGCCTGCTGGTGTAAAAAAGGTTAATAATGTAAAAACAGTACACACACCATACACACAATACTGTGTAAGTGTAAGGGGCTTTGTGTGTAATCATTACACAGTACACAAAGCAGCTTACACTTACACAAAGCACCATACATTTACACAGTGTGAACTACATCGGTCTTATACTATAAGAGACCACTATAAGATGTAGTTCACACTGTTCCCCAATGTATAATTATCTCCTATATCTCCCACTATTTTCCCATATTCTGAATGAGGAAACTGCTGAAATCAGCGGTTTCTGGCATTGAATCCGCCTCCTATTGATTTCATTGTGAGTGCGGTGGATTTTGTGGAAGAGAGATCCCGAGAATCTCGAGTTACCACACAATCCGCCGCAGCCTCCTATTATTTTCAATAAGAGGCAGAGAAATGACAGTTTCCGACACATGCTATGCCATGGTGAAATGTTATTTATTGGAATTAGTAATAAATATTTCTTAACATATAATTAAATATTGTTTTTGTGATTAAGCACTATGTTTAAATTATGTTTGTAGCAATGAGGATACATAATTAGGTATTTACATTCCGAATCATAACTGTAGCAAAATTACAGTTTTGAAGTAGCCACCAAAATTATTTTTTGGTTTGGGGTCACCTGAGGAACATGAGGAACTGTATTGCGGGGTCACGGCATTAGAACGGTTGAGAACCACTGCTCTAGATAGTTTTGTATACTCACCTCACCGACAATCCCTTCGTGCATGTGGGGGCCACCATGGCATCTCTGGCTTCCCACTGACTGATGTGTGCACCCATGGCAGACATTTCTGAATAGCTTTCATGGTTACGCACAGTCAAGGGCTGGGTCGGAGCTGACTCACAATGTCTGTGAGAGTCCTGCCTTACCATCCCGCCTATCTCCCTTACTCACCTTTGTGGGAGGAGGATTAGGGCGGGAGTGGACCATGGCAGGAGACAGAGTGATGGGGATGGTGGCACATGTGGGAGGTGAAGGGAGCTGCCTGGCCCCGCTGTAGACTACATGTCATTTGATTTTGGTGGGCTCTCCACTGCCTGTGCTCTGCGTTGGGCCCGGGGTGGATTTCCTATGTGTGCTGAAGCATACAATGGCCATATACAGTATGTCCAACAAATCCCCCCCCCCCCCCGACACATTATATTTCAAAATGTTTATTATTTTTAAAGCAAATTAAAATCTTTATATCAAGTGTTACATTTTGTGATAAAGATTGGGAAAACAAAGCTATAAGCAGTTATTGTCATTGTAACTATTTCGGAACTTCAGGCAGTCATATTTAATACATTTATCACTCTGTTCATCACTTCGAAATCTTATCAAAAATACAAATCGGTTTTGGTCCACATACATTGGTTCGTGACAAGGCGACAATGCATAAATATCTAATGCACAATATACACTGACACTGTGCATACAATATCATCCATTGGCAATGCAGCAACTAATAACAGAAGCACATTAGTCATCTCTGTCCACACTGAATGGCTGGAACACCAGCTGCTTGAAAGCATAAAACGGGTGAAACAATAGATTACACTGCTTCAGGAAACATAGAATTTTTATGAGCTAAATATGTAATTCTTTGGGGCTCTTGGTGCAGTAAGTCTGTTTTACATTTTCGCTTGTTATTTATATTTGGATGAAACCTATATTTGGCTCTGGGCTGCATTCCTTGGATCCTGAAATACAAAGATGTTGATTTCTCATACAAAGGGAATAGGATTACTTGACTCAATATTAAAGACCAGGCCTGTCATACATATAAATTGGCTACTTTTGGGCCCAGAATGTAATACTTTCCCTGAAAAACCTGGTAGCAGAGACCTAACAAATGTTAGATAAAAACGTAGAAGCAGCAGACTTAATAGGGCAACAGTTCTAACAATAGTATTGTGAAATTAACTTTCATATAAAGCGCTAGATAGCTCAATGAAAAGTAATAAGTCAATACAGGCATAATGACACAAATCTAGAATCAGTGGGGGAACCATGCACATAAGCTGGAAAAGACCATAGCTTTGATTCAGTAAATGTGCCTTAAAATATATAATACTATATAGAGCAATGTCACAATTTATTTAATTTGCTTTTTGGGGTAAAACTTGAATAAATCTTAAAGGAGCTGAATGTCAAAAAATCTGTATAAACATTCTGCATGGAGAGAGGAGGAGTTACCTTTTCAACAGAGCTGAAAAAAACCCTGCAAACCTTGTGGTTCTCTTTTCCTCTGGGAAATAAAATCCAACCTCTTACCACCTTTGCTCCCCTCTCCCTACCTTACCACTGCCATCCTCTTCCCATCTCACCTTTGTCTGTCACACCTCTTCCCTTCTTTTTCTTACCTCTGTGCATCACAACCCTTCTTGTCTCACCTCTTAGCCCCCCATCCCTGCTTATCTCTGCTCACTTCACCTCTGTTTACCCTTGCTCACCTCCTTCCACCTTGCCTCTGTTCACATGACCTTTCCTCACCTTTCCCTACACTTGCTCATCTTACTTCTGCCCACTTCCTCTCTGTCCATCATACCTCTTCCTGTATCACCTCTGATGACCCCTTCACACCTCTGGTTACCTCTACTATATCACCTCTTCCCACCTGAGCTGACTCACCTTTACTCACCTCGTCCACCTTAACCCTACCCAATTTTTCCTGCCTCACTTCTGCTGGCCTCACCTCAGCCCCACTTACCTCTGCAAATGCATATACCTACAATCTAGCTTTCCTGCAGCGAAGGTTTGCGAACTTTCGAAAGAGGCGCAAACATGAATTTACATTCATATCTTAGTAAACAATCTCTGGTAAATACTCTATAAGCAATATATATAACTTTATTAAACCAGAGATAGACTGGGATAACACCTCGTCAGGTATTAAAAAATGTAATATCTTGGGTGCTTTCTCCAGAACAAGATCTTAACATACGATTTATGTTGATCATAATCTGAAGTTATTACATCAAGCTTATATTACTCCTAAATATTGTAAAAAGATTGGAAGTGGCTGGCCCAAAATTATTTAAAGATACATTTAATGATTAACTCTACTTTTTCACTGACTTTGGCTTGGGCTATGTTTAATTTACTTTATTAAAAAATACAATTCTGTGATTACTCACCTGTAGAATTGGTATTATGAGTATACAGTACGTCCTGCTCCAGATATAATACTTACTATCGGGTATTACTCCGCCAGATGGCGTTGGACTGCAGAGACATCGAAAATAGGCTCCTCCCGGCCCCTCAAATACCCAGGGACCTCCCACAAATCCCCAGCATTTAAAAGCAGTTAACGAGAAGCCGGGAGAATTAAAACACCCAAACTAGAAACTATAACAATGAACAATCACCATACAGGGGATCCAAGATAATGCAAAACCAAGGGTGGGGTGGAGCAGGACGTACTGTATACTCATAATACCAATTCTACAGGTGAGTAATCACAGAATTGTATTATTCTTAGTATACAGTACGTCCTGCTCCAGATATAATACTTACTATCGGGACATCCAATAGCAGTGTCCATAAAGTAGGGTGGGATCCCCAAAGTTAACAGCAGACAGTTTAAACCACTGCCGCCTGCAGAACCTTACGGCCAAAAGCCGCATCAGCTGAGGCCCTAACATCAACCTTGTAAAACTTTGAAAAGGTATGAACAGAAGACCAAGATGCAAACTTGTTCAACAGAAGCCTGGTGCTGAAAGGCCCAAGAGGCACCAATAGCACGAGTAGAATGAGCAGTAAGGCGGAAGGGAGGATTCTTCCCCTTAGCCGAGTAGGCCTGAATCACAGCCTGACGGATCCATTTGCTGATAGTAGACTTGGCAGGAGCCAAACCCTTCCTAGGACCAGAAGGGACCACAAAAAGAGCATCAGTTTTTCTAAAAGGTACAGTAGCCACCAGATAGTACTTCAGACACCTAACCATATCCAAAGAGTGCAAAACCCTCTCCTTAGCATTACTAGGATTAGGGCACAATGAAGGAAGAACAATGTCCTGATTCAAATGAAAGGCAGACACTACCTTAGGCAGAAAATCTGGCTTGAAGCAAAACACCACCTTGTCCTGGTGTCTCTCATAGTAGGGGGGGCTGAATGGAGAGCGCCGCCAACTCAGACACATGCCTAACAGAAGTGATAGCCACCAGAAATACAACCTTGAGAGTTAGAATGGCCAGGGGAGCATCCTGCACAGGTTCAAAAGGAGCACCCTGCAAGGCTGACAAAACCAAGTTCAAATCCCAAACAGGCACCATAGGCTTATGAGGAGGACGCACATGAGTCACCCCCTGGAAAAAAGTCCTTACAAGAGAATGCTGAGCAAAGGACTTCTGGAAGAAAACAGTCAGGGCAGAAACATGACCCTTTAGAGTACTAAGTTGGAGCCCCATCTCCAACCCATGCTGTAGGAACTCCAGAATCCTGGGAATAGAGAACACACGACCGGGAAGAGACTTAGACTCACCCCAGTCAATGTAGGCATGCCAAACCCTGTAATAAATAGAAGAAGAAGACTTCTTCCTAGCCTTTATCAACAACCGAGGAAGACTGCCCCTTCTCCATCAAAATGGAGGTTTCAGCAGCCAGGCCGTCTAAGCCAGAGTTTGTCAATTGGGATGGCGTAGGGAGCCCTGAGTGAGCAGATCTGGTACCATGGCCAGAGTGTACTGATCTACTGCCAGCTGCACCACGTCTGCGAACCACACTCTTCTTGGCCACCTGGGGGCAACCAGAATTGCTGGCACCCCCTCCAGAGCAATCTTGCGCAGAACCCTGCCCAGCAGGGGGAATGGAGGGAAGACATACAGAAACTGTATGACATTGCTAGAGAATCCGTGGTCAAGGCCAGAGGATCCTGGGACAGGGAGAAAAAGGCCGGTAGCTTGTGATTGTGACGGGATGCAAACAGATCCACATCTGGTTGGCCCCAACGGTGACACAGCGATTGGAACACCCTGCTGCATAGGGACCATTCTCCCTAGTGAGAGGTCTCCCTGCTCAGAGAGTCTGCCAGGAGATTTTCCACCCCCGGGATGTACACAGCTAATATGCAGGGAACATTGGTCTCTGCCCAGGTCAGGATCAGAGAGACTTCCTGGAGGGCCCTTTTGCTCTGGGTCCCTCCCTGATGATTGATGTAGGCCACTGCCGTCTGGTTGTCCGAGCGCACCTGAACAGGCAGGCCCCGAAGGTGAGGAGTCAACTGAGCCAGAACTAAACTGATTGCCCACAGTTCCAAGACATTGATAGGTGTGTGGGCCTCCTGAGGGCCCCACCTCCCCTGGAACCGCAGGGACTTCCAGAAACCCCCCCAACCTGACAGACTGGCATCCGTGGTGACCGTCTCCCAGGAAGGGGTAAGAAAGGATCTGCCCCCCAACAGGTTCCTTGAGTCCATCCACCACGAGAGGGACCTCCTGACCAGGGGGGAGAGCACACAGACCCTGTCCAGGGACGCTGGATCCTTGTCCCACACTGACAAGAGGTAGAGTTGCAGAGGCCTCAAGTGGAACTGAGTATAAGGGACCGCATCGAAGCACGCCACCATCAGGCCTACCAGCTGCATCCCCTGCCTGATGGAGGGGTGCTGGCAAGATAGCAGGAACTGGACCTATGCAATCAGACTGTCCACCTTCTGTTGAGGAAGGAACCTGTATCCAGATTCATTCCTAGGAATGGAGTCACCAAGGAAGGGGACAGTGAGGACTTGGGGTGGTTGATCACCCAGCCAAATGACTCCAGGGTGGACACCACCAGCTGAGTATCCAATTCTGCCTGATGTAGAGATTGGGAGTTGTTGAGAATGTCGTCCAGATAAGGCAGCATGCGGACGCCCTGATACCTGAGCAGAGACATCACCCCAGCCAGCACCTTGGTGAACACCCTGGGAGCTGAGGTGAGACCAAAGGGCAAGGCCACAAACTGGTAGTGTTGATCCTCCAGAGCAAACCTGAGGAAACTTTGATGACCTGGAAATACAGGAATATGAAGGTAAGCATCCTTGATGTCCACAGAAGTCATGAAATCCCCTGGGCGCAGGGAACTGATGGCAGAGCGCAGAGTTTCCATGCGAAAGCGTCTGCTCCTGACAAATTTGTTGAGGATCTTTAGGGCCAGGATGGGCCTGACTGAACCATCTTTTTTGGGTACTGTGAATAGGCTGGAATAGAAGCCCTTGCCTTTTTCTCTTAAAGGGACCTGACAGATGAACCCCAACTCCAGGAGGCCTTGCACTACCTGCACTAGCTCCTGAGCTAGGAATCCGGGATCCGGCAATTATGTAATTGCCACACTTATGCTATGAGTAATCACCTGCAATTCTACAAAGAGGGAAAGCAATTTGATAAGCAAAATATCCATTTCTAGTTCTACACCCTAAGAAGAGAGTATATGCTGGGGCTTTGGTCAAATGTTTTTCACAAGTTCAGTGGGTTTTGGGCCGCTTCAAGGAAGCTGCAAACCAAAATTGACACCTGGTCACTGCTAACCTTGTCCTACTTGGGAAGAGCTTACCTTCTCAAAATCGTGGCCATCCCCAAATATCTATATTTACTGCAGTCATTGTCAATTTTATTTACCCACGAGGGCTTACAGACACTTAACAGATACTTCCTCACATTCATTTGGGGAAAGAAACATCATGCAATAGCCCTGACTATCCTACAACAACTCCCCTATAATGGGGTATTCATTTTCTGTATCTAGAAAATAATCATTTAGATGCCCTGCTGTGGTATTTGAAGGACTGGATCCACGGCACATCTAGATATACAAATACATTGATTGACCATAACCTGACTCCACTCACAAACCTGCTGTACCTCCTCCACCAACACAAAGAGTTGCTTCCACAGTCAGTGTTGGACAATCCACTGTTTATGGTCATATGGACAGTATGGCACAAAATACGTAAACAATTCATTCCAAATAGTCACACCTCATTATTTTTATTTGCAATGGGGAATCAAGATGTGGAGTGCACAGATTTGACCCCAACTTGGTGGAAGTGGCAAAAGAGGCTTAAATGTTGGGCTCACTGGTGAATTGGCAGGAATGATCCCCACTGCCATGAGCACAGGCGCACACTAGATTCCCCTACCCACTGGGCCCGGCAGCGTACACCACCCTGACAAATTACATCTCTAGAATCCTGACGAGACTTTATCCTCTCGACTGGAATAACTCATTAGCTCCCATGCTGTGTGATGCCTCCTCCCTGTTCCACATCAAGACATTACCTCTTTCTTAGAGTGCCGCTGGATTACGAAACCAGAAACTCGGTTAAGTGGAAGACCCACTTACCTTCAGTATCAACAGAGGATATATTGAAATCTCTGTCATAAGCATGGAAAATGGCGCCAGGCTTGCCTTATAGAGAAATGACTCTATGGGTATTCCATGCGTCCTATGTATCATAAAATAGATATTTTCTTATGGGCATATCTGAATCAGATGCATGCCTCAAGTGTGGCAAGGCTCTAGCAGATCTACTTCAGAAATTTCGGAGTTGTCCCCACATTAAAAACTTTTGGCACCAGGTAGTAACACATAGTCAAAGATTTCTGATAAATGACCTATCATATACTCCGGAACAGACAATATTGAATATTTGGCAAGTAGACATTCAACATATTACGCGAGGGAGCGATTAGCATGTATTATATCCCTTGTAGGGAAAAATCATATCCTTCAACAGTGGCTCACGACAGGCCCACCACCCCTAGACCTTTTTTAAGCAAACAAGAAGCATATTTCTAAATGGAATGGATTGAGGCCCAACTCCAGAGATAGCAATGGGTAGAAGGACTCTGTGACATGTGGGAAAGCTACATGGACACCCTCCCGGAAATAAAGAGGGAAAACAGGGCAAAAGGGGTGGGGGAGTGGTCGATGCACTATCTAGGAAAAACTTCCATAACTGGTTTGGGCTATGACCTGGAGAATTGGGAGAGATCGTCGGTCAAGAGATGATTAACATGATGTTTTATAATCTACTAGATGACCTATATGTCTACATGTGAGTATACATTGAAAACTGAGAATTATTACACTTCTGAATGCCCTCTCTGCCTTGTTGCCTAAATTACAATTGTATGTATGTAAACATTACTACCTCTGCTTGTTCCAATATTGAGACTTCTTGTAACTGCTGTGGAACTAATGTTTTATTGACAACCACTCTTATTTGATTATCTTATAAAATAGTTTGAAGCAAAAAAAGGAACTCTAACCCATTTATAACATTTATGCCTCAAAAATCCTAACACTGTACCCACCCCTCAGCAGTCAGCCTCTGAACAGCCCTGGATTCCTATGCAAATTATTGACAACATTTTTTGATCGATTCCTGCACGAAACACAAATAATACCAGATTCCTCCAGGAATGGCTTTATTTAGGTTTTATTTTAACCTGGGAGGAATTCAGACATGAGTAATCATAGTCGATACAGTATATTTGCCTGGCCATCAGAACAAGCTCAAAATTCCAGTAAATATTCATCCAATAGATAACTATTGGGTGAGTTCAAGTTAGTGCAATGCCACTGGGACACACATTTTGGCCTGGAAAGACAAGAGACCTTCCTTATTTTCCTTTAGGAGATCAATTCTCCGGGAGTAAAAAAATGTTACTCTCCAAAGACCTTATTAGGAAAGATTTCTTTGGAATTAGAATATTGTAGGCAGGACAGGGAATCCAGCTTACAAATATTGGACCCTGGCTGCATTATTCAAGTCAGTAACAGGCTTGAAAATATGCAATAAGGAGAAACTGCCCACAAACCATTTTACATTCTACTGAATTTAAAAAGGAACTTTGCAGTTCTTTGAGTTTGAGTTCTACTCCTTGGGGCATTCTGAATTGGGATGCCCCGCTGTCTAAGACTCCCAGGAGGCCCAGATTCACTCACCCTTGCAGCATCTCTGCGCTGTGGCTGCACCCCCCTCAATTTGAATGGGCAGCCCGGGCATGTCATTGCTAGAAGGTGAGCGGGGGATATGGCTGAAACTCAGCTCAATTCGGAGCTTGTTCTCGTCCGAGTCTGCGCCATGGGGGGTGACAGAAAGGTCAGTGTATAGGGGTGACCTGCGGGGTTATACACACAGCGGGGCATCACAGTTCAGGATGCCGCCACATAGAGGAACAACAACCCAAAAAGTCAAAATTGGGTGTGTTTAATACATTAAATCCCTGAATAGGGAAAATGGTTTGGCTGCATGGTGTGATTGGGTCATGGTGCTCAGGACTGACTTACTCCCAATACAATTTCTTCTCTGATTGTTTGATGGACAGCTGTGCCCCCCCCCCCCCCCCCCCATCCATTTTCTTTGATCTGAGACTAGGACTAAGACGACTGTGTTGAAGCAGGATCCTGGTCATGAACAAGGTCATACACAGCAAATCAATGAAGCACAATCCAGAAATACAAGATCAGTGAGCCATAAGCAACAAGTATGGGTGTAAGCAGGATAGTCCAGTGTCTGAGTAGCACAAAAAAAATCAGCTGACCGGTGTCATGCTGCCACAAGTGCTGGAAGGCAAATTGTGAGAATGCGCCGTACATGCACTCCAGTAGTTGTGGTGGCATGGATGTACTGTTCCCTTCATTCCAGCCTGGGTGGGGGATTATGGCACCAGTTGACAAAACAGGTAATTTCTTGCCACAAATATGGGGCATGTTTCAACAGCCCCTCACTTTACTAAAGTGGGGAATCCAGTGAATGCACAGAGTGTGTGTGTGTGGGGGGGGGAGGGGTGTTCCTTGTTTTTAGTATTTGTCTGGGGAACCCGGGCTGTCCTCCTCGGGCACTAGGGGGACATCCTCCACTTCCATTTTTAAGGCCACAACACACATTGCAGCAGCTCGTGGCTCTGCCAATAGAAGGCCCTTACTGCTGCAGCTTCTGTTACCCTTCTCATAAACCAAGTGTGTACAACAACTGTGTGGCTGGAGAGTGTAATTAGATAGGAGAACATGTTACTATAACACCTCCCATGCTTTAATTGGGTAAAGCTTGCCCAGACCTGGTCTCCAGGAAAGGGGTTCAGAAGTCACAGTACACACTGCAGCAGCCAGTATCCTTTATCACCCCCCCCCCCCCCCCCCCTGTGCTGTAGTTGGGTATGCTTACCAGATCCCAGGACAAGTGTCTGTGCAGTGAGAGCTGAGAAACAGCTTACAAGGATTTTGCCCCAGACAGTACCTGGATGTGCTGGTTCCTATTCTCCTGTGTTGCTGATAGGTGATCCCTATGACAGCTTCCCACCCCAGGACATGTATTCTCCTGAGTAACGACTCCTGTTACATCAGTTCCATAGCCAAAGCTGAGAACAAGCTGGCACTCACAGTATCAGGAAGAATGACAAGAGAAAGTGATGCTGGGCTGTTAGGTAAGCTACCCAATTATTAATTCTCCCACTATAGCCTGGGGTGATGGTTTAATGGATGAGCTCTACTGTTTTAGTATAGGCGTTACCATGCAGAAGAGTCAGTATTTTTAATATAATCAAATTTTATCGATTTTTATAGTAGGGGGAGGGATACAGTAGGGAAAAAGGGGTGAAGGGTACAACAATATAGTTTCAGTTAAGTACATTGATTGGTTCTACCTCTCATTAACCTTAACCAGTGACAGCCACATCTACCCAGACTGTCCACCAACTTATAGACACATTTTGTTCTTACTTCAGTGGCCTTGTAACCCTTACTGACACTTCGAGGGAGCTAACGATAACCCCCTCCCTGACAAGGCCATTGCCACAACCTGCTATCTACTACAGTTGAGTCTCGGTGGTAGCACTTTTGCTCCTCTTGCCGTTGCTAACTAGGTGAGTGGGGATAATTGAGTGGAAGGGGGGCTGGTAAGGTCGGGGAGCGAGTGGATTCCCGACAACGGGTCAGCAAGGCACTAATGGAGGCAAGAGACATTAGAACCTTAGAAAGTGGAGCGGTGCGCAGCTCCTGGACAAATTTCAATCCCACGCCCTGGCGGGGGTACTCTTTGCCGGGATGCCCCGAACACCGGCGGTCTGACAAAATCCCGAGTCAGCCTGGGGGTATCCCCTCCGCAGTTCTTGGGGCTATACATTGGACTGTATCAGAGAAGGGAGGTGTCCCGTTAGGCCAACCATCCAGCCCAGGTTATTAAGTATCTGTAAGTGGCTTTTTTGTCCTTGGCAATCACACTTTCCATAAAGCAAGTCTGTTCTAGTTCCTGCACCCATTCTATCAGCGTGGGGGGGTCCTCTGTCTCCCAATGTCCCAGAATAACAGCCCGCATGGCTGATACAAAATGTCTTAGTATGTCTTTTTTAGAACCAGATATCGAGTTCTGAAAAAGAGATAGGAGTGCTACCTGCGGCATGTTAGCTGATTTGGTTCAGAGTCAGTATGTTTATGGCATATTTACATAGTACTTGCAGAGAGAAAAAAAGAAACATTTACAATGACCAAACTAACTAAAAATGCATGTTTCTAAATTACAGATCGAAAAAGCAAGGAGGAAAACCTTCCTCCCATGCAGAGCCTATAATTGCCACTTGCTGTCAGTATCACCATATTTTAAGCATATGTATACAGCAACATTTTTCAAACTCTTTTGAGAATTTTCTTTTCAAATGTCAAGCATTTTTTTCTACATGTCTGGTCACTCCCTAACATGAATGATTGTAAAATGATCCTTTTCCAGCTATAATATAACATCTCCCCATAAATGAGGTACAGCTTCATCCATCACAAGAGCACACGACTATTAGCTTGCAACCATCTGTCACTTGAAGTCTGAAGGATAGAGTACATACAAAACTCAAAGAAGTATCACTTTGGGCACCTAGTGTTCATTTATTTATGCATGTAGTCATCAATTTAAAGGATGTTCGTTTTCGGGAAGCTTTACACTGGCAATGTGTTTTCTATTATTTCTAGTCTACACTTTAAGTGTGGTTGGTAATTTATGGCTTATTTTGGGTTCTCTGTGTTGCTTTAACTATTTTCCAGTTGTTAGTCATATTTCCAAAAAGACAAACTTGCAATCACTTATAAATCATTCATTAAGTTCTTGTTTTTCTTTTATAATTGTCTTTTATAAATCACATTGTATTTAATGCTAAAATACATCTCGGCTCAGTTCAGATGGGTTACAGGGGTGAGGGGCAAAAATGGCAGATAAAAAGTTGTCACCATGTATGTAAGGATGTTAGACTGGTTTCCTAATAGCACCACCAAGCAATGGGTAGCATTGGAGCAGGAACTCTCCCTACTGATGTGTGTGCTCTAGTCTGGTTGACTTTAGAGCATAGGCTTGGGAGGGGGGGGACGACCTCCCATATTTAACGATTCAGTTACTACACATTTGGGTTACAAGTCTCATTATCTTCCAGAGAAGGCCCGTTTACCCCCCTTGACAATCCTGCATTCCCCCCCAGAGTAGGTACCAAGATTTTTTTTATAAGGGAAGCACCACACAAAACTACTCTGCGGCATACCCTTATCCAGAACAGGGCTCCCACAGGGCAGGAATTACAAGCAATGTCAGCAGAAGGTAGAATGGTGGGAAGTTAAACAGCTCCATATGTTTTTGAATTCAATTGAAGACAAAGCTATATTTTCAGGGATCTGACTGATTCTAAGCAAATTTTGACATCCATGGTTACCCCAACTCACACACTCTCGCTAGTATATAAAGTCATACAGTAAGGCCTGGCCCCAAGGAAGATTATGCTAGAGACTGGGAAGTATAGTTGGGACACTCCTTTGATGAAAAGACATGGGAAAAATCCCTTGTTCGAATGCATAAAATAGCCCTATCCAGTAAGGCGTAGGAAGATATTAGGGTCGATTCAAAGAAACATGTAACAGCTTGGATTTTGGTGCCGATCATCCTATTTTTCCCGTCCGCTCGTGCGTTCGTATGAACTTGCGAGTGATTCTATAAGCAAATACGTTTCTATCCTAAAATTTACGTCCGTTCGTATGGCAGTTCGGGAATCAGACCTATGTCAGTTTCCATCCTGAATTTTCCGTTTCATTTCTCAGGTTGCAACATTGGTTTTGCCCTTTTTCCGTTTTTGTCTGGACGTAAATCCTTCTGATCTTGCGGCTGCGCACTACAAACTTACCTCATTAAAGTGCATTCTAAATATTTGGTCTTATTTTTCTTTATTTCATTCATTTTGTAGTAACCAACCATTAATGAATGCATTTGCATAAGTAAATCTTACTTTGTTTAATTTTTAGTTAACTTGCATTTTTTACTTGTGGATGTAATTTTAATATTTTGGCTTCAAATGGTACAACTTTAAATTTTGTGTGTGGTTACCCACACCCTCTCCATACAGATTGCTCTCAAATATAAAAAAACACCCAGCAACTTCTGCATGTTATGAGTCTAGAAACAGCCAAGATGGCGGCTCAGGTATTATCGGGCAGCCTGCAAACAGAAAGGGCCTTGTGACTGTGTTGCTCTGCATTCTTTGATTTCTGACCTTTCCGTGCCCCCAGCTCTGCTGTGTCTGTGCAAAATACAGCAGTAACCCACATCCTGCACTTTATCCCGCTCTCCTCTCCTCAGTAAGTGTGATGCATCTGACCAAAGATGTGCTTAAATAATTAAACAAAGCAAAGGTAAACAACTACACCAATAAATGCAATCTAAAAATATTATTCTAGTACATCAATTTAAAAATAAATACCAAAGGACATAAATTTCTTTAATTAACGCAAATATATTGCAAAATAAAGGTTTACATGCAAAGGACTAATTAAGGTCCACATTAAAATGCTTTTATAAGGCATACGTGAATCAGGTATGCATTGCCATACAATTTATGGCCTCGGCCATGCTAATACATGCAGTTCATTGGAGCTCAAGACGCGCAGACTCCTCCACATAGCCAAAAAACCTGTTCAAGAACAGCAATACGACTGCTAAAAGGTGTCGGCAGTGGCTTTCTTTTAAAACATATTTAGAGGTTTGAAAACTGTTCTCTGAATCACACCTAAACACATCCAATTATCCTAAGTTTTACGTTTTGATCCTAAAATTTAGGAACGAACTTGCGATGATCGTAAGAGCATATACGCATTCGTATGTAGGCTCGTGCGAGTCGGAAAAACTTACGATTCTCGATCCGAAATCAATTAACTTTTGCTCTTTGAATCGAGGGGATTGTCTAGATGGTATCGCAGTCCCCAAAGGGTGCACCAGATCTTCCCCTCCAGCTCCAGATACCTGATGGAGATTTGGGGCAAGAGGTTTATTGCTACATGTATGCTGGGAATGTGCTGATATAAAGAAATTTGGGGTGAAAATATTACAATTTCATAATACAGCATATGGATCTGGTACCCCTAACACTCCACAGGTTGTTCTCTTGTTAATGTGTCAAAGATCCTTAAGGACTGGTAAAAAGGGGACCCTCAGAAACGTTATATCTACTACAAGGATGGTTATTCTTTACCCGCAGTCTGCACAAAAACTCTCCATTACCGAATGGTATATGGAGCTGGGCAGTATCATGAGAATTGAGGGGCTCATTGCTGAGGTAGGGGACAGTACAAACGTATAGGGGTTCGGGGTTATAGTTGTTGCCTTGCTCAGACAGAGCAGAGCTGGTGTCAGGAAAATGACAGCAACCCCAGAATGCAGAGAAACACAGTCAAAAGACACTTCCTGTTTACAGGCAGCCTGAGACTCAATGTGCCACCATCTTGGATGTTTAACCCTTTAACCGCCAGCCTACCTGGAGTTTTTGTCACCCTTTGGTGCCAGACCATTTTGCACTATTTTGCACTCCCCTTGTTCAACTGTGATTTTTGAAGGGATTTCCATGGATTTCCCAGGAAAATTATATATTGTTTTTTTCAGCAGAGTCTGGGCTTTAACATGAAATGTCTTGTTTGTCATTTTTCAAGTGTATTCTTAATATTTTGGGGTGAAATATGTGCAAAAAAATTAAAAAAATTTATTTTTTACAATTTGTAGTTTTTTTTTGTAATAAAAAATGTAAGTTTGTCAATAAAATCTTATTGCGTGTGAAACCCCAATTTCTCCCGGTTACAACGGTACCACATATGTATTGATAGACACCCTTTCCTGCCCAGGAGACTCCCCCAAACTGAAACAGCACTTTAAGAGATTTTTTGAATAAATACAGATATGCTAAGCGCTATGTGCACCTTGCAGTTTTTCAATAAAAACAACCCTTTACATTTGAAATACCCCCCACAAACTATATATTCTCTGGAAATACACACTTCAAGCTTTCTAGGCGTACCAGGCTTGTTGATGTTGCCAAAGTTTTCTGGAAGTTCTCCCTTAATGTATTCTTTGGTTACCCAGAGCTTCCCTAAAAAAGGATAAAAAAAACAGGATCAAAGCCACATTTTCCTAAAAAAAAACTATATGCAAACAAGAAAAAACAAGTTAATCTGAAAAGCAACATCCCCCGAACAGAACGATACCCAACATGCATAGGTACTGTCAAAAGAAGAGTTGCCAAACACCAAAAAGTAAAGCATGTGCACAATGGTAATTTTGCTTGAAAATTTCAACTCTGCAGACAAAGTGTGCACCTTGCGCTTTTTCTGCCAAAAAAACCCTTTACATTTGGAATACCCCCCACAAACCATACATTCCTGAAAGTACACATGATAAGCTTTCTAAGCGTACCCAGCATGTTGTAGTGGGCCCATCTTTCTGAAAGTAGTCCCTCAAAGAATTCTTTGGTCGCACAGGGTTTCCTTAAAAAATGTATAATAAAGCAGAATAAAAAATGAGTTTTCCTAAAATATCAATATGCAAACAAAAAAAAACAAGCTAAATCTGAAAGCGCAAGGTCCCCCGAGCAGAACGATACCCAACATGCATAGGTTCTATTAACCCTTTTAACTGCCAGCCTACTTGAGGTTTTGTCACCCTCTCTTGACGGGTCATTTTTCACCATTTTGCGCTATGCTCAACTGTGATTTTTGCAGGAATTTCCAGGAAAATCATATATTTTATTTTTGCGGCAGAGTTTAGGCTTTAACATGAAATGTCTTGTTTGTAATTTTTTTACTGTTTTTTTAAATATTTTTGAGTAAATTAAACAAAACAAAATAAAAAAATATTTTTTAGAAAATTGTCTCCTTTATTTCAAATAAAACCTTTTTTTTTTTAAAGAAAACCATATTGCATGTGAAAGCCCCATTTCTCCCGATTACAACAGTACCACATATGTATCGGTAGCCCCCTGTTACTGTTCAGAAGACCCCCCAAACTAAAAAAAACATTTTATAACATGTAAAAATAAAATACAACTACAATCCACACTATAAAAGGTTAAATCAAGAAAAAAAAATGGCGTGGGGTTCCCCTTCCAAGGGGGGGGGGGGGGGGGGTAATCCCCATTTTTTTTAATTTTAAGGGTTAAAAACCCCTTAAAAATTCCCATAAAAATGACATGGGGTCCCCCCTACCCAGCATAACCAGCCCGGGGATCAGCTATGCAGGGCTTGTAGAACAGGGCGCAAGGGCCAGCTTTGGTGGCCCCCCACCCTGCCAGGTATAAGCCCGCACCTCCTAAATCAGCCCGGGCCCTTCTGCCCCCCTGGGCTTCGGGGAGGCAGGTAATAGGGGGGCCGGGGTTAATGGCAAATCACCCGCTCGCCGCAGGTGACTTGACAGCCCCCCAGCCTTGTGAACTGGTACAGGGGTCTCATGGACTCCTTACAAGTTCACAATGGGTTAAAGTGGACCAACACCCAGGGCTGATCGGCCCGGGAATCTATAAGATTCCCAGACCGTTCTATTTCCTCCCCCCGGGGCATCCAAAATCGGAATGCCCCTCTATGTGACACCCCACGGAACACCCGCTACCACTTACTTGAATCCTGGTCCTACGGCGCATGCGCGGGCCGCATTCCCGCTATCCCTCTAGTAGGGCGCGTGCCCGCGCCGGCTATTTACGCTCCCTGTTAGAGGGAAGTGGGGGAAGCACCCGCTAGCGCGCTCAGAGGGGCTGAGCTTAGACGTCTCTTAGACGTCCATAACTCAGCCGCTCTCAGCCCGCTGATTGGACGAGCGGCCGCGCATGTGCCGTAGGACCCGGGTGAGGTGAGTTATTGTGGGTGATCGGGGGGGGGGGGGTTTCACACAGCGGGGCATCCCCGATCAGGATGCCCCAGGGGAAAGGACCAATACCCAGGATAGTCAAAATCCTGGGTGTTGGTCCACTTAAAAAAAACACACACCACAAAATGCAGGAAGCATTTATTACCAGCTGGGACAGGACATAAGGGGTTAATTTAAAAAAATGTAAAAAAAAATTGACATAGGGTCCCATTTTTTTTGTGGAATTTTAAGGGTTAAAAACCCTTAAAAATCCCAAAACAAAATTATGTAGGGTCCCCCCTGGGGGGCTGGGGGTTTTGGCAAGTCACCCGCTCGCCGCAGGTGACTTGCCATACCCAGAGCCTTGTGAGCTGGTATAGGGGTCTTATAGACCCCTTACCAGCTCACAAAGGGTTAAATGAAAAAAAGACAGACACAAAATGATTTTATTAAAAAAAAAAAATGTTTTACTGTACTTACCTCCGATTGTAAGCTCTTGTCCCTCGCCGCTCTGATGACAGATGCCGGTGATCGGCATCCAGAGAAGGGGGAGGCAGGAGATCAGAGGATCTCCTAACACCTCCTTCCCCGGCACCGATCACCGGCATCTGACAGCTGAGAAAGCTGAAGCCGGTGATCGGGACCGGGATGACGTCATAGCCCAAAAAGGGGCGGGGCTTAGCGGCAAGATGGCGGCCGCCGTCGGAAGAGCAGAGGGGAGAGAGCCTTCCAGGCTCTCTCCTGAAGATCGGAAAGACCTGGGGGAGATCGGAGGCCCCCCAGGTGAAGAGGAGGGTCGGCGGGAGCCAGCGCACACGGAGGTAAGTAAATATGATTTTTATTTATTTTTTTTTGTTACAGGAAAAGCCGGAGGCAGCTGAAACGGGGGGGGGGCACCCTATTCCGGGCCCTCCCCTGCAGCCGGAGGAGGTCCAATGAACGATCGGAGACCACCATCTTGAAGAGGAGACCCGGCTGAATCAAACGAGGGGTCAGGTAAGTGACTTTTTTTTAAACTTTTTTTACTATTAGTGGGGAAAGTCAGGCACGTAAAATTTACGTGGCTGGCGGTTAAAGCGGACCTTCACTCTGAATAAGAGTCTATCTTATATGTTTCCCACACCCTGTACATACAGATTGTCCACATTAAAAATCATCCTACCTGCATCTACTGCATGTTATGAGCCTTTAAACATCCAAGATGGCGGCTTATGGAAGCCGCCATCTTATCAGGCAGCCTGCAAACAGGAAGTGCCTCCTGACTGTGCTGCTCTGCATTCTGGGACTGCTGACCGTTACCTGACCCCAGCTCTTCTCTGTCTGAGCAAAGCACAGCTATAACTCGCCCCCCTGTACCTTATCCCACTCTCCTCTCCTCAGTAAGTGTGATGCTTCTGAGTCAAGATGGCGGCGCCCGTATCCTAAATTCCTGAACAGAGTTGCAGCCCGGTGGTGGAAAGAATAAGTTAGTGACTAAAAACGTAAAATATATTAATTTTAGATGCTGGGGAACCGTTTTTTAAGAGTTTGGGCTTTTCATTAAATCATGGTGAAGGTCCGGTTTAACTGCAGGGGAGGCAGCCAAGTAAATTTTACGTGGCTGGCGTTTAAAGGGTTAAAGTCCCATAAAATGCAGTAGATGCAGGTAGGATAATTTTTAATGTGGGCAATCTGTACAGGGTCGGGAAAACATATAGGATAAGCTCTTATTCGGGGTGAAGGTCTGCTTTAACTCAGTTGCCCTCCTTTGAACGTGCTTCAGTTCTGATATGTCCTTCTTACGCACTGGTGCCCAGAACTGTACACAGTATTCCATATGGGGTCTGACCAGTGACTTGTACAGAGGTAAAACTAAGATCCTGTTTGCTTTGGCAGCTGCTGCCTGGCATTGATTACTACAGTTAAGTTTAGTGTTAACTAAAACCCCTAGGTCCTTTTCCATTGTTGTTTTACCAAGCATTTCTTTATTTAGTGTGTAATCATGACACAGATTTCTCCCTCTCATGTGCATAACCTTGAATTTATTTGTGTTAAACGTAATTTGCCATTTAACTGTCCATGATTCCAATTTATCTAGGTCTGTTTGTAGCTGCCCGCTGTCCTCTTTTGTGTTAATTACTTTACACAGCTTAGTATCGTCTGCAAAGATTGAGACTTTACTGTTTAATCCATACCCTATGTCATTAATATATATTGTAGAGAATTAATCAGTGAATCAGTCAACCAGTGAAACTCTTTATCCCAAATTTAGAAAACAACTATTTTTGTGGCTTTAGACTGTGGTGCTGTTTTTTCAAACCAAATTCCATGGAAAGCACACGCCTGACTGGTGAGACAGTTGTCCCATGTGCAGACCTGCTCACTGCTGGCCTTAGAAATAAAGGGCAATCAGCAGCAATAGAAAAGGTAGTGTGGAATTTAAGGCAATTGGCAGCAGTTTATAGGTTGTCAGTAGAAGTTCAGAAGGTGCTATGGACCAGAGAACATACTAGAGAAGGCAGTGGGGGCTGGAAGATGATTTCCAACAGTGGTGGTCCCCTCAATGAGAGCAGAAACGCAGCAAGATCAGCAACTACAGAGAAAGCAGCGAGGACTGAATGTGGATTGGTGGCAGTGGAAAAGGCGACAAGGATCAGAGAATGATCAGTGATAGCAGAGAAGGTGACCAGTATGATTGGTAGCACATACAATGCATTTCTGAAAATGGCATCCTTCCATTAAAGTCTTTAATACACGTCAATTGTAGGTTTAAATATGCTAGACCTTTTGATAAGCACAAGAGCCAAATGCAAAAAACTGATTGATTTTTGAATAGTAAGCTCATAAAAATCTTAATGCAGGACATTAAATAGCTGTTCCAATCAAATGCACACATTCCACAGAACATCATTAAGCATTCACTTCTGGCATTAAAGCCCAGAGCAGTATTTCCAAGTTCATTCATTATCCCGTTCAGTTCTGGGAGTCATATGGATATTGCTGCCATTAGCTATGTGCCGGTGCTTTCCATTTACAATAGAGCCATAGCCCCATTACACTGTGAAGGATTTACACGGATCCAGGACTAATGCCTACCATTGTGAAATGACAGAAAAGATCTGTCTTTATGCAGCGCTCTGGACATTACAACTTTAAAGGAAATACCGGTAAATCCGGGTAAAAAATCCTTACCAGCCTATTTAAGTGGACCAGTCTATACAGCGGTTGCAAGAAATCCTCCCGGGAGAATGGGCTCTGGCCAAATATGCTCCAGTTGGGGTTACCAAGACAAAAACATGTTTGTATCCAGACAAAACAAGAAGGTAGATTTGAGGCCAGAACAAGGGATCTGCTAGCTATACCAGTAAATGCACGGAACAATGGATCTGCTAGCTGTAGCAGTAAATGCACCAACAAGATCAAACTGGAACAAATAAACTCCATCCTGGGAGCAGTCCTTGTTCAGGAGATTGCAGTATGATTATAGCGAGTCTTTCCACCTCTTTTTCAGTCTAGGCCTGATACTTCACCACTACTTCGCAGTGGTGCCGTTTAAACCAGAAAAAAAGATTATCAGCACCGGTGATCCATACCTTAATCAGAAAGAGTGTCACGTACTTTGTTGGAGACCCGGACGAGGTAGACACAGACAGCTCCCAGCAGTACCACCTGCGACTTCCCCAGAGGGTGGATACTGGGGAAATTAAGAAGAAGGAGGCCGGAGTGTCAAGTGTGACAATGATGAAGGATCTGGAACACCAAGCAGGAGCTGAGGAATATCTGGAAGGCAATAGAAAGTTAAGGCTAACTGTACCTGGAGGGAGCCAGTAATAATGGTGTAGAGTGCTACACCATGACTGGGTTTCCGCTTTCAGATACCCTTTGGATTCACTTTCTTATCATATAATTACCCCTGGTGTTGTAAACGATGAACCAACAGAAAGTGGTATTATAACTTTGTACAATCTTTCACAATTTTGACTCTTCTATAAACAAGAAGATATACCCCTAAAGTTACAAATGTTCCTGTATAAATGAAGATGAAGATAAAGGAACTTTACAGCAAGTGTACTAAAATTACATTTTAGGCTTCATATGTTATTAGCTGTTTTGTAAAAGTAACAGCTACATCCTTTTGAATGTAAGGAGGTTCACATATCGGCACCATTCACTGGAATGATAGCGAAGGCAATAAAGGTCTATGGCGGCAGAGAGTACCATGTTTTAACTTCTTTAAATATTTTTGGCCATTTTACATTGCTTCTGGTCATATGCTATAAACTGTAAAAATGCAACATATGTAAAATGTGGTATAAAAAGTTTTCTGCACTGCGTTGTGAGCCCTATACTGATAGCACATTGCACATGAATACTGTATGGAAGCATGGCCTTCTTCTTATCCTATTTTCCTTTTTAAAAGTGTAAGGAAGGATTAAAACTGTTGTATACTTTTTGTCCAATGGCAAAAATTTAGGATCACGCTCGTCACATATTCTGCTGTGTTGCTAGAAAAATGTTCGTTGCGGCGATACTAGCAATTTGCGGCTCCTGTCACTTGGCATTCCGCAGCATCTTGGTGTAGCTACAAATTGGCAGTTGTCAGTAGCTTCTGATAAAAAGATCTCATATAGCTTATGACATGCCAGTGAATCATATCTACATTGGTTTGATTTGAAGCTAGCTACAGCACAGCAGTTACTTGTAGTCACAGGTACCTCTGTGACCAAATCTTAACCTCTGAAAAACCAGTGCATATATAATCCTAATTCACACAATCAATGTTTCTGATTTTATTTTTGTTCTAGTGAGGCCTTGCTACCTTTTTATGAATGTATTGACTTTTTCTGGAAAAAGTCAGACCAGCCTATTGATTCCAATAGTGGTCTCTCTGTTGTTGCATCCTGAGCCTTCCTGGTGACATATTCATTTTAAAGACTTGTAGCTCCTAGAATGATGTAGCCCTTGGCCACATTTCATTTCTAAATTGACAAAACTGAGTAAATAACACAAACATGTAATCAAAAACAAAAATCAACAGTTGTACTTGAAGTTGAGTGTTCATCCCTCCTCATTGTGACCCCTCCTCATTCTATTCAATACAATGGACATGCTTTTTCTTGACCTAGATTTTGCTATATTAAAATGTATCTAATATATTTGTTTGGTGACAAACAGTAAGTATCTCAGAGAATTCTCATGGTGCTCACAGTATATTTAGCTGTTGGTAATACTAAAAAGACCATAAACAGTTGATAAAACTAATAATAAAACTACAAGAATTATAATGATAAAGCCAAAAACAGTTGTTGATACTGTTAAAAACCATAAGTAGTTGCTAAAACGAATAGGAACAAAAAATAGTAATACTATAAGACTAAATAACAGTTGCTCATACTAATAAGACAAAATACAGTTGCTAATACTAATACCCTGTCTGTGCAAAAATAAAAGACAATATTTATTCACCAGTAGTCCCCTGCAGCTATATCAGTAGTTTGAAATTTACCGTGCAACTGCAGCTCAAGTTAGTCGTGGTGACTAGCCATGCATGTGCCATGGAAGGGTTGTGCCAGCCCTTGGTGGGTGTGATTGACAGACACCGTGATTGATGTGAGGTGGCAGCCAGGCGACCAAAGGCCATGGCTATGAGCAGGAATTGCGCAGTCTGGAACTCTGGCGCAGATACGTTTCAAACTCCTTGTGTAGGTTTGATCAGCTGTGCGTGACTATTGCTGAGGATCTACCTTTCATCTTTGCCCAGAAGTCCCTTTCACCCCACCATCAAAGAGTTCATATTATAGAGAACATTAGGCTGCCTGTTTTGCACTGATGCCGTCTCTGCCCTAACTTGTCACATACAATCATAATGATAAAATAGAAGCAAACGCAGAGTAAGACATATAAAACTGCCGGCATAAAATTATGATCTGCTACAAGTTCACAGGAAGGTTTGGTATGAAAATGAGCAATAAACCTGAATACACTAAGCCTCGGATCCCCGTCTTTATTTGAAGTAATCAGGCAGAAGTAGACTCTACTAATACAAAGCTTTTAGACAAAAGAAATTTGAAGATACAATAAAAACACATAGACAAGACATATATGCACACCATGATGTACCATCTGGCATAAAATAAAGAAGAAGAATCATGTTTGATATAAAACAATCTTAAGATATTTGGTATGCTTGGAATGTAGATGAAGTTTGCTTGTCTTATTTGCACTGTGTCTGGCTTTTTGCTATCTTGGCAGCATCTCCTCCAAGTCAGCCACTACATAGGCAACAACGGTCCAAACTGCAGCACACAGGTTCATCCAGATTGGGTTCTGTACTGTCATTGTGTCCCCCTCAGAGTGGTGGAACCAGAAGTATCTGCTGCTGTCATCCATCAGACTTGCCCCTAGAAAAAAAAAGAAAAGGTTTAATAACCCTTTTACTTTCTATATTGAGGTAAATTGTCAATGCTGGTTAAATGGACTGTAAACCCAAAACAAAAATACAATTCTGTGATTACTCACCTGTAGAATTGGTATTATGAGTATACAGTATGTCCTGCTCCAAATCTAATACTTACAGTTGGGATATACTCCGCCAGATGGCACTGGACTGCAGAGACATCGAAAATAGGCTCCTCCCGGCCCCTCAAATACCCAGGGACCTCCCACAAATCCCCAGCATTGAACAGCAGTTAAGGAGAAGCCGGGAGCATTAAACAATCCAAACTATCAACTATAACAATGATAACAATCACCATACAGGGATCCAAGATAATGCAAAACCAAGGATGGGTTGAAGCAGGACGTACTGTATACTCATAATACCAATTCTACAGGTGAGTAATCACAGAATTGTATTATTCTTAGTATACAGTACGTCCTGCTCCAAATCTAATACTTACAGTTGGGAAATCCAATAGCAGTGTCCATAAAGTAGGGTGGGATCCCCAAGAAAAATCAGCAGCAGACAGTTTAAACCACTGCCGCCTGCAGGACCTTTCGGCCAAAAGCAGCATCAGCTGAGGCCCTAACATCAACCTTGTAAAACTTAGAAAAGGTATGAACAGAAGACCAAGTAGTGGCCTTGCAAACTTGTTCAACAGAAGCCTGGTGCTGAATAGGCACCAATAGCATGAGTGGAATGAGCAGTAAGGCGGAAGGGAGGATTCTTCCCCTTAGCAGAGTAGGCCTGAATCACAGCCTGACGAATCCACTTGCTGATAGTAGACTTGGCCGGAGCCAAACCCTTCCTAGGACCAGAAGGGACCACAAAAAGAGCATCAGTTTTCCTGAAAGGTGCAGTAGCCACCAGATAGTACTTCAGACACCTAACCACATCCAAAGAGTGCAAAACCCTCTCCTTAGCATTGCTAGAATTAGGGCACAAAGAAGGAAGAACAATATCCTGATTCAAATGAAAAGCAGACACTACTTTAGGCAGAAAGTCAGGTTTGAAACGATACACCACCTTGTCCTGGTGTCTCTCATAGTAGGGGGGCTGAATGGAAAGCGCCGCCAACTCAGACACACGCCTCACAGAAGTGATAGCCACCAGAAATACAACCTTGAGCGTAAGAATGGCCAAGGCAGCATCCTGCACAGGTTCAAAGGGAGCACCCTGCAAGGCTGACAGAACCAAGTTCAGGTCCCAAACAGGCACCATAGGCTTACGTGGGGGGCGCACATGAGTGACCCCCTGGAAAAAAGTCCTGATCAGAGGGTGCTGAGCAAAGGACTTCTGGAACAAAATAGCCAGGGCAGAAACCTGACCCTTCAGAGTACTGAGTTGGAGCCCCATCTCCAACTCATGCTGCAGGAACTCCAGAATCCTGGGAATAGAGAACACACGAGCATGGGGGATTGGAGGGAAGACATACAGGAACTGAAAGTCCTGCCATGACATTGATAGCGCATCCGAGGTCAAGGCCAGAGGATCCTGGGACAGAGAGACAAAGGCTGGGAGTTTGTGATTGTGGCGGGACGCAAACAGATCCACATCTGGTTGGTCCCAACAGAGACACAGAGATTGAAACACCCTGCTGCATAGGGACCATTCTCCCTGGCGAGAGGTCCCCCTGCTCAGAGAGTCCGCCAGGTGATTTTCCACCCCTGGGATGTACACAGCTGAAATGCAGGGGACATTGGCCTCTGCCCAAGTCAGAATCAGAGACACTTCCTGGAGGGGCCCCTTGCTCCGGGTCCCTCCCTGATGATTGATGTAGTCGACTGCCGCCTGGTTGTCCGAGCGCACCTGAACAGGCAGGCCCCGAAGGTGAGTAGTCAAGTGAGCCAGAACTAGCCTGATCGCCCGCAGTTCCAAGACATTGATAGATGTGTGGGCCTCCTGAGGGTCCCACCTCCCCTGGAACCGCAGGGACTTCCAGAAACCCCCCCAACCTGACAGACTGGCATCCGTGGTGACCGTCTCCCAGGAAGGGGCAAGAAAGGATCTGCCCCCCAACAGGTTCCTTGAGTCCATCCACCACGAGAGGGACCTCCTGACCAGGGGGGAGAGCACACAGACCCTGTCCAGGGACGCTGGGTCCTTGTCCCATACTGACAATAGGTGAAGTTGCAGGGGCCTGAGCATAAGGGACAGCTTCGAAGCATGCCACCATCAGGCCCACCAGCTGCATCCCCTGCCTGATGGAGGAATGGGAGGAATGGAATTACCAAGGAAGGGGACAGTGAGGACCTGGGGTGGTTGATCACCCATCCAAATGACTCCAGAGTAGACACCACCAGCTGAGTATCCAACTCTGCCTGATGTAGAGACTGGGAAGTGATGAGAATGTCATCCAGATAGGGAAGCACGTGGACGCCCTGACATTGAGCAGAGACATCACGCCAGCCAGCACCTTGGTGAACACCCTGGGAGCTGAAGTGAGGCCGAAGGGCAAGGCCACAAATTGGTAGTGTTGATCCATCAGAGCGAACATGAGGAACCTTTGATGACCTGGGAACACAGGAATATGAAGATAAGCATCTTTGATGTCCACAGAAGTCATGAAATCCCCTTGGCGCAGGGAACTGATGGCAGAGCGCAGAGTTTCCATGCAAAAGCGCCTGCCCCTGACAAACTTGTTGAGGATCTTCAAGTCCAGGATGGGCCTGACTGAACCATCCTTTTTGGGTACTGTGAATAGGTTGGAATAAGGGGACCTGGCAGATGACCCCCAGCTCCAGGAGGCCTTGCACTGCTTGCACTAGCTCCTGAGCTGACACAGGGTCCTGAGGAATCCGGGATCTGATAAATCTTGGAGGGGGATCGGCAGCAAACTCTAACTTGTAACACTACCTCCTGAATCCACTGGTCTGAGACATGAAACCTCCAGACGTGAGCGAAGTGCTGCAGCCGTCCCCCCACCCGGATGGGTGAGGGCGACCCATCATGCCTGAGGGGGCTTGGGAGAGGATTTTGCTTTGGGACCCCAGGAGGAGCCAGGATGTCCACGTCCTCTGCCTCTACCCCAGAAATCTCCCCGGGCCCCAGGAAAGGAAACCCCCCTTCCCTGTCTTGCACCATGGTAAGGGGAGGAGAAGGAACCCTGACCCCGAAAGGGCCGAGATTGCCGCCTGCGCTGGGGTAATCTGCCTCCCTTAGCAAAAAGGTCCAGGCAGTCCCCAAACAGGCGCAGTCCTTTAAAGGGAAACCCAGTGAGGGCCTTCTTGGCAGCGTTGTCAGCAGCCCACTGGCGCAGCCAAAACGAGCGGTGTATAGCCACCACAAGGGCAGAAGTTCTGGCACACATTCTGATGGTGTCATCCAATGCTGAGAGGACAAAATTTACAAAAACATCACAACTGGAGAGTGCATTAAACACCTCACAAGGCAAATCATCAGGGGCACTATCAAGCATATTTCTGATAAGGGTTCTAGTGGCCACAGCAGAAATAGCAGAGGCACAGACCAGGCGCAGCGCCATCCCTGCACATGCAAAGGCGTGGGATGCCAGTTGGTTAATGCGCCGGTCCTCAGCTTCCCGCAGGGTAGTAGAGTCAGGGGAATGCATGACAGAGGTGTTAGATAGCCCTAAGATCGGGGCATCCACCTCGGGGGGGGGGGGGGTGACCAACATTTAACCACCTCAGCAGGAAAGGGATACTTCCTATCCCAACTCTTTGGGACCCCAGGAAGTTTACTGGGGAGCTCCCATTCCTTGAGCACAAGGTTATGGAAATGTGCCTGCTCAGGAAATTCCAAACGTGATTTTGCTGTATGTAAAAGCTCCCCTCTTTGCCTGGGAGCCGCAACAGGGAGAGAGATGGACAGAACCTCAAAAATCTGGGTCAATAATCCGTCAGTGACATCCGGGGTCCAGGGGTCAGAGCCAGAATCGTCATGACCCCTTGGTCTCTCGTCAGATGAGCCTGAATCAGAAAAGAGCTCCCCTTCATCAGACGGGGTATAGCCACAAAGATTCCAAAACTTCTCAGTTCCCATAGGGAAAATAGTGACATTAGGCGTCAAGTGCCGCTTCTTAGCAGGGGCCTTACGCGCTAAGGACTTAGCAATCAACTGCTCAACAGTAGCCAGTCTAGAAAGACACACCAGGCTGAGAATCCCCACTAGTATGCAACTCAGCAGGAGTGAGGTTTAAGCTTGGGGGAGTAGGTGAAGTGAAACGAGGTGCAGCCACTGGCAGGCCAGATTGCAATGCAAGCACCTGTTCAGCACAGGGTACACAGACCCATGCCTTGTCAGCGTCAGCGCTACACACAGCCGGTCTTGTCCCGAAGGGACCCCGGTCACATTATCCTGGGATGCCTCCATATGGTGATTATAGCGGCGCTATACGCCGATAGGGAATAACGCTAAATAGCAACCCAGGATGCCCCAATAACCCGCTAGGGAAGTGGGAGTATATTTTTACAAGGCCTGCAAGTATATACTAATACAGGGCCCGGGAGAAGCCAAAAGGATTCGTCCCGCCTGAAAGACATAAGCAGACAAGACCTGTAAGCACACAGTAACAAAAGTGAAAGACATAAAGCCGCCCGCGAGGGCACTTACGGACCGTGGTAGGTAGGGGTCCGTCGCACATGGGCCAAAAAGGCAGGATAAAGATGGCGTCGGTATACCTCGAGGGGCGTGCCGGTATCAGCGATGACGTGGAGCGCACCATAGACTGGCCCCGCCCCCCCCCCGAAGAGTGCAAAGCCAAGAACATGCAAGCAGCCAATGATGGCACACCAGCGCCTGAGGTAATGCCGCCGCCAAGTCAGCGCGCGGCGGCGGCAATTTTAAAAAGACAGTAAAGACATGCCAGCGCGGCGGTTGACACAAGACTAACAAAATGGAAAAATAGGTGTAACACACAGAATGCATAGCATACATATTTACACCCCTCCCCCTCTTTTCCCCCGAAGACTACAAGGAGGATGAGGGAGGGCAGCGGCCACTTAAACAGGGCCCACCGATGGACAGGGGCAAGGGGGCACTAGTGCGGGAGGGGCGTCCCATAGAGGCTCACCATAAGCCTGAACCGCCTACCCTTTGGTGGGGGATTGCGGTGGAGCAGTGCTCCTAAGCACCAACGGCGGTGCTGCCTACCTTCACCCGACCAGCGCAGCCAAGACTGGGAGGCATATTACTAGTGGAACGGGTGGGAATAGTCCTACAGGGCCGCAGGCTAATAGCCCCGCTCACCTGCGAGTAGAGAGCCATTTCTCGTCCTTCGCAGCCAGACTGCAGAGAAATTCTGGGGATTTGTGGGAGGTCCCCGGGTATATGAGGGGCCGGGAGGAGCCTATTTTCGATGTCTCTGCAGTCCAGCGCCATCTGGCAGAGTATATCCCAACTGTAAGTATTAGATTTGGAGCAGGACGTACTGTATACTAAGGATAAACCCCCCATCCTCTCTCGCTGTAACTGCCGGATATTCCACTGCTTAGAAACCTCCTGGTTTCTGAGATAGAGGGGCGCTGTGAGCATGCACCCCAGAATTCTTTGGGCATTCTTCCTGCCTTGGCATGCCCACACCATTGGAATGAATGAAGGGGGCTGTGCACAGGCACAGTGACTAATGTGAGGGGCAGGAACAGTGGGCGAGGACATTGGGACTCCAGTTCTTTTAAACCAGTAGATTCTGAGCAACAGACTGGTCAGGAGCTGCTGCCGGAAAGACAAGGTGAGTGCATGTGTGTTCCTGTGATTGGGTTTACATACGCTATAACATCATGCATATACATATAAGATACATATATATATAAGGACAATAGCATGGAGCAATAGCTCATATTCCTGATCTGTTCAACTATTAAGCCAAGCACTCCTAACACAATATACACAAATAAAGTGGTGTCGAAGATGGGAGTGCCAATATTAAAATCCAACTATATATTCAAATCACACATCCAGTGTTCCTCCATCATCCACACCGGTTTCTTACCATACATTCATGGACAATCAGCTCAATCATTTCTCTGCAATAGTTAGAGGAACTATGGTGAAAAACCATGGTCCCTTTGTATTATACAACAGCGGGGCTCTTCGGCACGGGCTGCCACACTGTACATTACTGCATGTAAAACAAAAAAACGTCTGCCTGGATACTTCACCACGTCTGAGTCCCCTTCTATGGCAGCCGTGGAGCAGCCTATCAGCTTTCAGGGCCAGCGCTGATAGGATGTTCAGAGTGACGAGCAAGTGGTTGAGCCTATCAGCACTGCCTGCCGCTGGCCTTGAAAGCTGATTGGCTGTTCCACTGCAGCCATAGAAGGGGAACCTGAAGAGTTGAGTATCCAGATGGGCGTTTTTTTGTTACATGCATCGATGTACAGTGGGTTAGCCTTGGTCGCTCCCCTGCAAAGTGGGTTTTCACAAGTTTCAGGCTAGTGAAACTGGGAGGACAGGTCTGGGCATCAAAGGAATACCGCAGTATAACTGACCAGAGATAGGCCAGGAAGAGCAGAGCCTTAGGAGAATAGAACCTTAGGAGAAGGGAGCCTTAGGAGGAGAGAGAGCCTGGAAACGGCCAGGGAGAGGAGCCGGAGCTGCCAGCTTGGAGTTCCACTTATAGGTTCCCCTGTCAGGAGGTTAAATATATTTGTTGCTTGTGAGGTAATGTTCTTAAATCTGAATTAACCACTGTATAAACATATGCCTGATATATAATCTCAATCTTAGCATGTTTTTGTAAGATTTGATTGTATCTATTATTGTACCCCAATATAAGTCTTTATTGTCATAGTGGTCTTTGAAGTACCAGATGTCTGAAAGTTCCTACAATCTTTTGCGTGTAACTACTGCGTTACTATCAGCCAGTTGTTATATATATTTGTTTATTTTAGCCAAGCCAGGCAGTATATATCAGTTATTATTTAGTTATTAATAATAATTGTTTATAAAGTTGGTCATATTGGTTCCAGGAGATAAACTTAGTATACATATATATATATATATATATATATATATATATATATATATATATATAAACCTCAGCCTTGTAGAGAAAAAAGAGCTCTTTTGAAATAGATCTAGGTCAATTTTTCTAAATGTGTAATATCAACTCAACCATGAATGGATAGCCGTAGGCAGAAATGAAATAATAAAGATAATATACACTGTAAGTGGAAATAGATATTTCCTTTAGGAAACTTTACTCATATTTCTTTTCAATCTTCCATGAGCACAATTTACATTTTGATGCCTTTCAGGGCACTCAGGTTCTCTTCTCTTATCTTGTCCTAATAATTAGTTCACTACCAATAGAATACGTAAAGTACCTTAACCAAAGAGACAGTTAATTAAATGCGAACACCCAGTTCAAACTTTAATGAATCATCTAGTAAAGGTCTTATGTAATATAATACACACCATAATCACGATGGCTTAAGAAAACTCATTTACATTGACCCAGCCAAAAAAAATGATATTATTATATATGACAGCTTTAGATGCAAAATGAGAAAACTTAGTATAAAGCAAAGCAGAGGAGATTTAATTTAAAATTGTAGTTCGGCAAATAGAAATTTGGTGATTCAACAGGGTTTGAAATATTGATTTCAAAAAAAGAAATGGTTTACATTAATAAGGCTTTGCAAATAGTAGCTAGATGCATTATCCCAAATCAATGATGTCACTGTTACACCAACTTACAGAAGAAAGATTTATTCATACGTCCCTCCCTGGGCACATAGACCCTGGTACAGGGAGATCTCCTTCTGATCTATCATCCTACTCATCTCTAAACTATAACATCTGAGCCTACATGTCAGTAAGAAACCCTTGTATAAATGTAATGCACAACCTTTCTGGGAGGAATTAAATCTACACTATGAAGCTCTTTACTTGGTCTCAGATAAGAGATAGGACAAGTGATTCAGCAATTCATGGACCACATTTTAACATAAAATCCAGATAATCTTCTATTCCTGGTCACAAAAACAGGTTTTTAGGCAGACCTGAATCCAAAAACTTGCAGTGTCCTCAGGCATCCTATTTGAACCCTTTCTCAAGCACCTCCACAATCCACCTGTTGAAGTGCCCACACGACTGGCAGCGGGGATTTGCACCAGGGCCAGTAGGAAGCCCAAGGTGAGCAGCAGAGTCAAAAGTGCTGAAATCAGGCAGCTGTAGCCTGCAGGACTCCATAGGATCAAGCTGTGTACCAGGGTTTTATTTTTGGTTTTGATTTGGTTTACTGGTTATGCCTTTGATTTTTGCCTTAGCAGTCTTCAGCATGTGGGGTGAGTATATGTAAAAAAATTATATATATATTTTACCATAAAAACATACTCAAATCAAAACTTTACATCAAAGCCCAAACTCTTATCATTTTTTGCAGACTGCAAATCTATTAAAATGTACTTATAGCCACAAAATAAGTTTATGTTATCACCTTCTATCCCTAGCCCAGTGTCCCACAACAGCCCATGTTTCTTATTTTTTACTAAAGCAGTAGCCCAATATTCATATAAACACTAACATGAAGCAGTATGGCGTCCGAATGGCGTCCAAATGCTAATGAATTCAGTTACAAGGTAAACTGTCATATAATGGCAGTTAGGTTGAAGTGCTTTCAGATCTATTGCAGTTATGAACGTATCATTGCTGGAAAGCAACAGAGGGCGGGACTGCTTAGCCAGGGAGCAATATGGTTTTATGAATATTGGGCAAAGGCTTTAGTTAAAAAAAAAAAAGGAGAAACACAGAGAAAAAAAAGGAAACATAGGCTGTTTTGAGGTACTGGGTTCAGGATAGAATGTGACAACATAAATCTCCTTTTGGGGTATAAGATCACTTTAAGAGAATAGTCTGCCATTAAGTCTGTGATGATTAAACATAAAAATTCAGAAGATCCATGTCTGTTACGTGTTACATGGTAGTGGGTCACATGTTAACTTAAAAGGGCAATTTGGAGTTGGGAGGGCATTTTATTACCTGACAACTAGGAGGGATGTTTCATTGCTACTCTTTTTACTTATGTCACCCAGTTTCCTTGCATGCTTCATCTGGGATCCAGGAATTCTTCCTAGATGAATCCAGCATACACTGCTCTTCCTGGTCATTCACTGATGAGAGAAGCATACAGTACGTCCAGAATGACCACGCTAAATCCATTTCAGATCACTATGGTTGGTATAGATGTGTCTATATTTGCACTTGTTTACTCGTTTACAATATTCACAGTCATACAGTACAATACCTAAGGGAGCACTATCACAAAAAAATGGCCGATGATAAAAATCCATATAAATATGCTGAGAGGTGGGAGGAGAGGTTACTTATACACCCGGAATTAAGAAATATCCAGCCAGGCTTGTATTTTTAAATTTAGAAGGAAGAGGAAATCAAATTTAAATTTAGAAGGAAGAGGAAATCAGGGGTGACAGGCTATGTCACCCCTGACAGACTAAACCTGTCACCCCTGGGTTTTATTCCTATCATAAGAGAATGAACCACAAGCTTTGCCAGAGTTTTATTCAGTTTGGGTGTATAAGAGACCCCTCCTCTCATTAGCCAATTAGATGTTTAATATTACACAATTTCGCGATAGTGCTCCTATAATGCATTTTATATAGTTTTTGTACATTTCTATTTATGCAATAGATCAAATCTGAATTACATTTCATTTCAATTTTACATCACTGTTTTAACTCTCTAAAAAAAATAAGCCAGGTTAAAGTGGACCAACACCCTCCTTGATCGGCCCAGGAATCTATAAGATTCCCAGGCCGATCCGATCCCTCCCTGCGGGGAATCCAAAATTCGCTGTGTGAATGTGTGAAACCCCCCAGGACGCCCTCTAACCTCACCTTACTCCCGGTCCAACGGTGCATGCACGGGCCACGGCCGCATCTCGCACTTCTCTCTAGCAGGGCGCGTGGCCGCGCCGGCCATTCCCTGTTAGAGGGAAAAGAAAAAAAGAGGGGAGGGGGAAGGATATGCACAGCCAATGATGATAATAGGGTGCAGGCCCTGGGAAACACACAAAATCACTACTATAGTTTGGGGGGCTCTGGAGCTGTCCCTCAATTAAACCCAGTCAATGGCCGCACACGCTCAAGAATAAAAATATATATATCATTTATTGTAACATTTAAACACAAAGGGCTTAGTGCGAAAAAAAACATATAAGACATCACAATACAGACATTCGTAACAATGGTTAAAAAACATATGACTGGGGCAGGAGAAGAACCAGAGGCTAATCACATTCAATAAGTATGATTCAACTGTAAGAATGTATTAATTAATTAAACAACTGATCAATTGATTAAATCTGCCCACATAGTGTCATAGGCGGCAAGACGCTGGGAAAAAAAGTGCAAGAAATATATGTGGTTATGCTAATGTGCAAAGTGCTATATATCCAGAGCATAGCCTAGAATGAAGTAGTGCAAAATGCAGAGAAAGCAGCAAGACAACAAGAGAAGTAACAAAAGCATAATAATAAAAGTGCAAGGTGCATGTGCCTCCTAACAATGGCTCCAAAACATGAGGGCTAAAAAAGTGCCAAGTACAAAATGAAGCAGCGTCAGCCCCTATGAACACACGGAGCAGTAGTGTAATACTACGCGTCAGTGTTGTCTGGTCTGGAGCTGGTGGCGCAGGATGGTTTTGTGGCTTTTATGAATTTTTGGTGATGTATTGATATATTGATTCTTATTAGTTTTGATTATCATTTGATTATAATGTATTTACTTGCTGCTCCATGTGTTCATAGGGGCAGATGCTGCTTCATTTTGCACTTGACACTTTTTTAGCCCCCATGTGCCCCGCGGAAGTGGACCAAAACCCAGGATAGTTTTTGGGTGTTGGTCCACTTTAAGGAGAGACCCATGCTAGGCAGTATAAAGTGAATAAAGAGACCAAAAAGCCTTTTATTATTTAAGGGTCCAAGGCAGGGAGAACTTTCTTAAATGGGGGGGGGGGGGGGTGAGGTTTGCCAAAATATCATCCTAAAGACAGGTTAGGGAGAGACCCATTCTAGGCAGTATAAAGGGATTAAAGAGACCAAAAAGCCCACAGACCAGATGTGCCAAAGTGCATTAGACTCCACATGTACATGCCACCTCCTTCTACACCACACATCCCTCAGCCGCATTACCAATATGAGGCCATGACTACCAGCCACACTTCTCATACAGGTGCTGCGGATGAGAGATATGTGGCATGGGAGTACGCTACAGTAAATGGGGAGCCCCGTGCCTTTTGGCACATCAGATCTGAAGTCGTAGACTTGCCCTTTAAGGACTGTAGCCTGGATTTAGACCCAAGATACCACAAACTGATCAGGCATCTGTATGTCTGTCTGCTTTTATTCAGGGCACTTGAACCCTCTCTGCATACTAAATACAACAATACAAGAACAGATATCATATATACAGATGATTACACAGAGCTCTCAATAGTCCACCGTGACATAGTCAAATCCACACGTGTTCACACACTGGACAATCCGCCACCAATCAATCAAGCCTCTTACCAGACAGCCAGCACAAACCAGCAAAATGATGTAATCTCTCAGTTAGATCCTGATCTCCCTTAGGTTGATTTCTGATCTTCAATACAGCCTCCAAAGGATCAAATTTAAAACAAAGGCTAATAGCCAAGAATCATCCAACTCCTAGTCCAGAATCATACTCAGAAGTGGGAACTCCACATCAATAAATCAGAGGTGGCTCAGGGTTAATTAGCCATATGGAAAAAATAATAAAAAGATATATAGTGCAGATTATCTAAAATATATCGATATTTTAATAAGTAAAATTTGCACTCACAAATTAATCAATTAAAACAGGCACAATTCAGGTACAGCTGCAATGTCAGATAGTAGCTCTCACCACACAGACACCCGGGGACGGCATGTACTCAGACTTGAATAAAAAACTGATTACTCCAACGCGTTTCACCCTCACGGGGCTTTGCAGACTTATACACTCGTCAGCCACGCCCACCACTATACCAAGCTGAGTGTGTCTGTTTGAAGATGGCGAGGACAGCGGGGAGGATTAAAAGGTGAGTTTACTTTTTTTTCTTTTTTTACTTTTCCCTATGGGGGAATGGGAGGGAGGATGGAAATGCCACACTACCTATATGGGAATGCGGGGGGTGCCACACTGCCTATGTGGGAATGGGAGGGGGAATGCCACACTGCTTATGTGGGAATGGGAGGGTGGGATGCCACACTGCTTATGTGGGAATGGGAGGGTGGGATGCCACACTGCCTATATGGGAATGGGGGAATACCACACTGCCTATATGGGAATGGGGGAATGCCACACTGCCTATATGGGAATGGGGGGAATGCCACAATGCCTATATGGGAATGGCGGGTGCCACACTGCCTATATGGGTGTCAGAAACCGCTTACCTGGGCCCCGTTCCAGCGCTGTCTCCGGGCGGCCGGCCGCAGCAGCTCGAGCACAGCCACCCTTCTTCCTCGGACCCGCGTCTCCTCCTCTGCTCGAGCGCGCGCGCACACGTCCTGTCAGCGCGGCCGCCGGAGGAGGAATTAGTAGAGCCTACGGGCTCAGCTAGGGGGGAACTCCCCCCTCACAGTTAAGGGCCAATGAGCCCTAGGTTATGTTAGGGCTTGCCCCTTTGGTTGTACGGGCCAATCAGCCCCACAGGAGTCTCTTGGGCTATACGCACTTTCCTTGTGTCAGCCAATGAGCTGTAAGTTCCCAGTTGCACCAATCACGCTCTCTCCCAATCATGTCTTGTCCCTATAAAGCCTTTTCCCCGTCATTCACTCGGTGCCTGTGATAGCGCCTTATACTTAGCTTTGTCTTGTGTTATTGCTGTGATTGATCTTCGTTGCCGACCCCTGCCTGAACCGACCATTCTTTGTCTGATCTCCGTTGCCGACCCCTGCCTGAATCGGCCAATCTCTATCTGATCTCCGTTGCCGACCCCTGCCTGAATCGACCAATCTCTATCTGATATCTGTTGCCAACCCCTGCATGAATCGACCAATCTCTATCTGACTTCCGTTGCCGACCCCTGCTTGAACCCGACCATTCTCCGTCTGATCCCTGTTGCCGACCTCTGCTTTGTACCCCGACCTCGAGCTGCCTCATCCATCTGTACCGCTGCGATCTCTGAATTCCTGGTGTCGACTTCTGGCCTGTCTCTGGACTTCCGCTAACTCGCTCTAGTCATTGGTTCTTCAGACCTCCAACCAGTAAGCTCTCATCCTTTGAGCCATTGAAGTCCTGGGGGCAACCGATCCTGGGCAGGCGTATTCTGCGTCCCGGCAAGCGGGGGCTCCTACAGGTGAAGCTGGCTGCGGAGATTGGGGGTTGAGGGCTTACCTGGAGGGCTGGAGTTACCTGAGTGTGATATTATCACAGGCCAAAAACATGGATGACCTGGTACAGCAAGTGCAGGCTATGGCCACTGCTATTAATCAACTTGCTCAAAGAGTGGCCACTCAAGAATCCAGGCAGACTCCTGCATCCTCTGTACCACCTCATGTATCAGAGCCAAAAGATTCACTACCTGAACATTTTTTTCCAATTTTAAGAATTCTTGCGAACTTTATTTTAAGTTGAGGCCCGTATCCTCGGGCACCGAGACCCAGCGAGTGGGCTTGGTAATTTCTTTATTACAAGGGGACCCTCAGTCTTGGGTCTTTAGTTTGCCTCCTAATGATGCCGCCCTACATTCAGTTACGGCCTTCTTCATTGCAATGGGTGTATTGTATGCTGACCCAGACCAACAATCTACGTCCGAAAACAGGCTTCGGGCCTTGAAGCAAGGGCGGAACACGGCGGAGGATTATTGCGCAGAATTCCGCCGGTGGGCGGTAGAATCCAGGTGGAATGACCCTGCCCTGTGTAGCCAATACTGGGTGGGTGTGTCAGAGAGCATCAAGGATGCGCTTGTAAATTTTCCTCCACCGACGGACCTAGACCAATTGATGCAGGTCACCATTAAAATAGACCGACGCCTTAGGGAGAGAGCTAGGGAGAGAGCTAGGGCTCCCACTTCTATCAGACCCTTCCAAGACCCTAACCCACCGGCTTACCTTCCAACTCTCAGGAGGAGCCCATGCAACTTGGGAGAACTCGTCTCTCCCAGGACGAGAAGCAGCGAAGGCGCTCTATGGGGTTATGTTTATACTGTGGGAACCCAGGTCATTTTGCTAGATCCTGCCCTAACAAGGGATACCCGGCGGGAAACTTTCACGCCTAGATCGGGGGGAGAGTACTGATCTAGGTGAGTCTGTCTATCACTCTCCCTTAAACAAGATGTTAATCCCTGTCGACCTTTCCTGGGGCTCGTCCAAGCAGTCAGTCTCCGCTTTTGTGGATAGTGGAGCTGCGGGCAACTTCCTGGATCGGAGCATGATCTCCATCTTGGGAATTCCTCTGGTGCCCCTTGGGAAATCTCTGCAGGTTCTAGCCATTAATGGGAAAGCCATTGAGGGGGGTCCGGTTAATACTAAGACCCCACCTCTTAATCTAATCGTTGGGTCCTCCCACTCAGAGTTCATAGAATTTTTTGTTTTTGATTGCCCAGAAACTCCAGTGGTTTTGGGATACCCTTGGTTACAACTCCACAACCGCATTTTAGACTGGCAGGCTGGGGAATTGGTTAAGCGGAGTAACTTCTGTAAGAGTCATTGCTTCTCCACTGCCCTCAGAAGTTTCCAGATGCTGCCCCAGGGGTTACCTCAGCCATACGCGGATTGGGCTGACGTTTTCTCTGAACGGTCGGCAGACACTCTTCCCCCACATCGGGCCTATGACTGCCCCATTGACTTGCTCCCTGGGACTATTCCTCCCAGAGGGAAAATTTATAACCTTACCCAGCCTGAGGAGCAAGCAATGAGGGATTACATCTCCGAAAATTTGAGCAAGGGGTTTATCCACCCTTCAACGTCTCCTGCGGGGGCTGGCTTCTTTTTTGTGGAGAAAAAAGATGGAGGTTTGAGGCCTTGTATTGACTACAGGGCCCTGAACAAAATTACTGTAAAAAAACGGTATCCCCTAGCCTTGATTGGGGATTTATTCAATCAAGTTGTCGGTGCTCGGATTTTTTCCAAGTTAGATTTAAAGGGGGCCTACAACTTGGTTCGTATTCGGCAGGGGGATGAGTGGAAAACGGCATTTAATGTAAAAGACGGCAATTACGAGTATCTGGTCATGCCCTTTGGCCTTTGTAATGCTCCAGCCGTCTTCCAAGACTTTGTAAATGATGTGTTCCGTGATTATTTAGGTAGATTCGTAGTCATTTACTTAGATGATATTCTCATTTTTTCTGATTCTTTGTTGGAACATAGACGTCATGTAAAGTTGGTACTTCAGAGACTAAGAGAGAATAAATTATATGCTAAGATTTCTAAATGCATGTTCAAGGTCACCACTGTCCTCTTCTTGGGGTATGTAATTTCTAACCAGGGTCTAGAAATGGATGCGGTGAAGGTTTCGGCGGTGCGGGATTGGGTTCAACCCAAGACATTGAAAGAACTACAGCGTTTTTTAGGATTCGCAAATTTCTACCGACGCTTTATCAGGGGCTTTTCCCATGTTGTGGCACCTCTTACTAACCTTACCCGTAAGGGTGCCTTTACTGAAAACTGGTCTCCGTCCGTATGCGAGGCCTTCCTGACTTTAAAACGGGCCTTTACCTAGGCGCCTGTGTAAGTTCATCCTGATGTTAATAAACCTTTTATCATTGAAGTTGATGCTTCCGAGTTGGGTGTGGGGGCAGTTTTATCACAATACTCCGGTCATCCTGAGCGTCTACATCCTTGCGCTTACTTTTCGCGGAAATTTAGCGCCGCGGAGCAAAACTACGATGTAGGAAACAGAGAATTATTGGCAGTTAAACTGGCCTTTGACAAATGGCGTCACTGGTTGGAGGGTTCATTGCATCCGATCACGGTCTATACCGATCAGAAAAACCTTCAGTACATCAGTTCAGCTAAGAGACTGAACTCTCGCCAGGCACGTTGGGCATCGTTTTTCTCGCGGTTTAATTTCATAATCACATTTAAGCCAGGAGTTAAAAATACTAAGGCGGATGCCCTGTCCCGCATGTTCGGGGAATGCAAACATAGGAGTGATATGGGTGAACCAATTTTGCCTTTGGGCTGTGTGGTGGGGGCATTGCTTCCTGATCTATCTAATACCTTGGCGCCATTTCAGAATGAATCTCCTGTAGATGTACCTTTGGGGTGTCAGTTTGTTCCGCCACACCTGCGTCCCGATGTAATCCGCGAATTTCACGATGCTGAAACTGCTGGTCATCTGGGAAATCGAAAGACGTTTATTTTAGCCCGGCGCCATGTATGGTGGCCTACTATGCGGCGCGATATATCTACCTTTATCGATGCATGTACTGTTTGTGCGCGAAGTAAAGGGGTACACAAGGCCCCTAGTGGGTGTTTGGTTCCATTAGAGATTCCTAAAGAACCATGGACTCATATCTCTATGGACTTCATAGTTGAATTGCCACCATCACATGGGAACACTGTGATTTGGGTGGTCGTTGACCGTTTTAGTAAGATGGCACATTTTATTCCATTACCTAAACTTCCGTCGGCTCCTGAGCTTTTGCGATTGTTTATTTCACATATCTTCCGTATCCATGGCATTCCGTCTAATATAATTTCCGATCGGGGTGTACAGTTTACTTCGCGTTTAACTTCTGTTCGCGGTTGGGGATTCAGATATCTTTGTCGTCGGCGTACCAACCCCAGACCAATGGACAGACTGAAAGAACCAGACTGAAAGAACCAATCAAAGTCTGGAACAGTACTTAAGGTGTTACATTTCTGATGCTCAAGAACAATGGTCAGAATTCATTGATTTTGCAGAATTCGCGTACAATAATGCGCCGGGTGAAAGTACTAAGGTGTCCCCATTCTTCTGCAATTTGGGGAAGAATCCCAGAGATTCTTCCCTCTCAGGGTCACCTTCCGATTTACCGGCATTGGAAGAGTGGCTCCAAGAACGGAAAGACATCTGGGCCCGCGTCCAAGAGACTTTGAAAACCACTGTTTTAAGATAAAAAAAAATTGCCGATCGCCGCAGGTCTCAGGTACCCGCCCTTCAGATTGGGAACCTCGTTTGGGTTTCCACTAAGAACATTGCTCTCCGGCAACCTTCCAGTAAGTTGGGTCCCAAGTTTATTGGACCTTTCCCCATTATTCGGAAGTTGAACAATGTAACCTTTAACCCTTTAACCGCCAGCCTACCTTGAGATTTTGTCACCCTTTGTTGCCAGACCATTTTGCACTATTTTGCGCTCCCCTTGTTCAACTGTGATTTTTGAAGGGATTTCCAGGGATTTCCCAGAAAAGTGATATATTGTTTTTTTCAGCAGAGTCTAAGCTTTAACATGAAATGTCTTGTTTGTCATTTTTTAGGTGTATTCTCAATATTTTTGGATGAAATATGTGCAAAAAAAACCCCAAAAAACAATTTTTTACAATTTGTAGTGTTTTTTGTAATAAAAAATGTAAGTTTGTCAATAAAATCTTATTGCACGTGAAACCCCAATTTCTCCCGGTTACAGTGATACCACATATGTATAGGTAGACACCCTTTCCTGCCCAGGAGACTCCCCCAAACTGAAACAACTCTTTAGGAGATTTTCAGATAAAATACAACTATGCTACGTGCTAAGCGCACCTTGCAGTTTTTCAAGAAAAACAACCCTTTACATTTGAAATACCCCCAACAAACTATATATTCTCTGGAAGTACACACCTCAGGCTTTCTAGGCGTACCAGGCTTGTTGACATGGGTGCAGTTTTCTGGAAGTAATCCCTCAATATATTCTTTGGTTGCACAGGGTTTCTCTAAAAAAGTATAAAAAAGCAGAATCAAAACCACATTTTCCTAAAAAAACCTATATGCAAACAAGAAAAACCTGAAAATCTGAAAAAGCAACATGCCCCGAACAGAACAATACCCAGCATGCATAGCTACTGTCAAGGGAAGAGTTGCCAAACACACCAAAGTAAAGCATGTGCGTAACGGTAATTTTACTTCAAAATTTCAGCTCTGCATACAAAGTGCGCACCTTGTGCTTTTTCTACCAAAACAACCCTTTACATTTAGAATATCCCCCATAAACCATATATTCCCTGAAAGTACACATTTTAAGCTTTCTAAGTGTACCCAGCTTGTTGTCGTGGGCTCATCTTTCTGGAAGTAATCCCTTGAAGAATTCTTAGGTTGCACAGGGTTTCACAAAAAAAATTATAAAAAAGCAGAATAAAAAACACCTTTTCCTAAAATATCAATATGCAAATAAGAAAAAACAAGCTAAATCTGAAAGCGCAAGGTCCCCCGAGCAGAACAATACCCAACATGCATAGGTACTATTAACCCTTTTAATTGCCAGCCTACTTGAACTTTTGTCGCCCTCAGTTGGTCATTTTTCCCCATTTTGCGGCATGTTTAACCGTGATTTTTGTCGGAATTTCTTGGAAAATATATATATATTTTTTTGCAGCAGAATTTAGGCTTTAACATTAAATGTCTTGTTTGTAATTTTTCTACTGTTTTTTAAATATTTTTGCGTAAAAAAAAACAAAAAAATAAATAAAATAATATATATATATATATATATATATATATATATATATATAAAATTGTCTCCTTTATTTTAAATAAAACATTTTTTAGTAATAAAAACCATATTGCATGTGATAGCCCCATTTCTCCCGATTACAACGGTACCACATATGTATCAATAGCCCCTCATTCTTGCCCAGGAGACCCCCCAAACTGAAAAGAGCATTTTATAACATTTACAAATAAAATACTACTATCCACACTATAAACATAAGGGGTTAATCTAAAATTACATAGGGACCCCCTCCCGGGGGGGGGACCCCAATTTTTTTTGAGAATTTTTGGCTAAGCCTAACCCCAAAAATTAAAAAAATAGTGGGCCCCCCTGGGAGGGGGTCCCTATGTCATTTTCTTTTTAATTTTAATTCTTTAAAATTTTAATTTTTTTTAATTTTTTCTTTTTAATTCCAGGGGGTGGGGGGACCCCATTTTTGGGGGGAATTCTAAGGGTTAGGGTTAGCCTAACCCTAACCCGTAAAGTGGACCAACACCCAGGATTTTCACTATCCTGGGTTTTGATCCACTTCCGCGGGGGTGCCCCGCTGCGTAAAACCCCCGAGAAAGGTATAAAAAACTCACCTCAGCCCGCTCCTACGGCGCATGCGCGAGCGCTCGTCCAATCAGAGCGCTCAGAGCCGCTGTGGTATGCAAGGACAAGGGACGGACAACCACAGCGGCTCTGAGCGCGCTGGCAGCCGCATCTCACGCTTCCCTCTAACAGGGAGCGTGCCCGCATCGGCGATTCACAAACGACCGGAACGTGTGCGCGCCCTGATAGAGAGAAGCGCGAGATGCGGCCCGCGCATGCACCGTTGGAACAGGGATAAGGTAAGGCGATTGGGGCATCCTGGGGGTTTCACACAGTGGGGCATCCCGATTTCGGATGCCCCGCAGGGAGGGATCTGATCCGGGCCGATCAGCCTGGGTGTTGGTCCACTTAAAAAAAAAAAAAAAAAAAAAAAAAGTAGGGGGGGGGACCCCATTTTTGGGGGGAATTTTAAGGGTTAGGGTTAGGCTAACCCTAACCGTTAAACATTTTTTTAAAAATCACGTAGGGACCCTCATTTTTTTTTGGAATTTTAAGGGTTAGGGTTAGCCTAACCCTAACCCTAACCCTTAAAATTAAAAAAAAAAATGACATAGGGTCCCCCCTCACAGGGTGGGGGACCTCATTTTTTTTTTTAATTTTAAGGGTTAGGGTTAGGGTTAGGCTAACCCTAACCCTAACCCTAACCCTAACCCTTAAAATTAAAAAAAAAAATGACGTAGGGTCCCCCCTACCCGTCATAACCAGCCCGGGACCAGCTATGGGGGCTTGTAGGCACAGAGTGGGGGGGCCAGCTTTTGTGGCCCCCCCCCACCCTGCAGCCTACGAGCCCACATAGTCTATGTGGGCCCGGGCTCTTCTGCCCCCCCCTGGGCTTTGGGGAGGCAGGTAATTGGGGGTGCAGGGGTTAATGGCAAGTCACCCGATAGGGCAGGTGACTTGCCAGACCCCAGCCTTGTGAACTGGTACAGGGGTCTCATGGACCCCTTACCAGTTCACAAAGGGTTAACAGAAAAAAAAAAACACGGACACAAAATTTTTATTTATTAAAAAAAAAAAAAAAAAAAATTTACTCTTTACTCACCTTCGATCGTCAGCTCCTGTGTCCCTCGCTGATCTGCTGTCAGATGCCGGTGATCGGCATCCAGAGAAGGAGGAGACAGGAGATCAGAGGATCTCCTGTCACCTCCTTCCAGGGCACCGATCACCGGCATCTGACAGCTAACAGAGCTGTAGCCGGTGATCGGGACTGGGAATGACGTCATAGCCCCGCCCCCAAAGGGGCGGGGCTTAGCGGGAACGACGGCACGGACTGACGTCATTAGCCCCGCCCCCGAAAGGGGCGGGGCTTAGCGTCAAGATGGCGGCCGCCATCGGAACAAGAGAGGGGAGAGAGCCTTCCAGGCTCTCTCCTGAAGATCGGAATGACCTGGGGGGGATCGGAGGCCCCCCAGGTGAAGAGGAGGGTCGGCGGGAGCCAGCGCACACAGAGGTAAGTAAATGTCATTTTTTTTTTTTTTTTATTTTACAGGAAAAGCCGGAGGCAGCTGAAATGGGGGGGGGGCACCCTATTCCGGGCCCTCCCCTGCAGCCAGAGGAGGTCCGGTGAACGATCGGAGACCACCATTTTGAAGAGGAGACCCGGCTGAATCAAACGAGGGGTCAGGTAAGTGCCTTTTTTTAAAACTTTTTTTACTATTAGTGGGGAAAGTCAGGCACGTAAAATTTAAGTGGCTGGCAGTTAACTGCAGGAGAGGCAGCCACGTAAATTTTACGTGGCTGGCGTTTAAAGGGTTAAGGTCCAACTTCCTCAAACTATGAGAATCCCAAACTCCTTTCATGCCTCGCTGCTAAAACCAGCTAAGTATATACAACTTTCATCCCCATCACCAATCCTAGTTGATAACGAACCAGAATATGAGGTTAACAAGATTTTAGACTCACGTAAGATCCGTAACTCGTTACAATATTTGGTTGAGTGGGTTGGTTACGGTCCTGAGAAGAGGTGCTGGGTTGCAGCAGAAGACGTGCATGCTAGGATTCTTGTCGAAAGATTCCAACGGGACTATCCAGGGAAACCTGGTAAGGATCCGGAGGCCCCTCGTGAAGGGGGGGGGTAGTTTCAGAAACCGCTTACCTGGGCCCTGTTCCAGCGATGTCTCCGGGCGGCCGGCCGCAGCAGCTCCTGCCCTCCTTCCTCACCCCCGCGTCTCCTCCTTTGCTCGTGCTCGCGCGCACGTCCTGCATATGCCCTCCGGCGGCGCTGCTGTCAGCGCGGCCGCCGGAGGAGGAATCAGTAGAGCCTATGGGCTCAGCTAGGGGGGAACTCCCCCCTCACAGTTAAGGGCCAATGAGCCTTAGGTTATGTTAGGGCTTTCCCCTTTGGTTGTGCGGGTCAATCAGCCCCACAGGAGTCTCTTGGGCTATACGCACTTTCCTTGTGTCAGCCAATGAGCTGTAAGTTCCCAGTTGCACCCATCACGCTCTCTCACAATCATGTCTTGTCCCTATAAAGCCTTTTCCCCGTCATTCACTCGGTGCCTGTGATAGCGCCTTATACCTAGCTTTGTCTTGTGTTATTGCTGTGATTGATCTTCGTTGCAGACCCCTGCCTGAACTGACCATTCTTTGTCTGATCTCCGTTGCAGACCCCTGCCTGAATCGACAAATCTCTATCTGATCTCCGTTGCCGACCCCTGCCTGAATCGACCAATCTCTATCTGATATCTGTTGCCAACCCCTGCCTGAATCGACCAATCTCTATCTGACTTCCGTTGCCGACCCCTGCTTGAACCCGACCATTCTCCATCTGATCCCTGTTGCCGACCTCTGCTTTGTACTCCGACCTGCCTCATCCATCTGTACCGCTGCGATCTCTGAATTCCTATGCCTATGTGGGAATGGGAGGGGGGATGTCACACTGCCTATATGGGAATGAGGGGGGGATGCCACACTGCCTATATGGGAATGGGGGGGAATGCCACACTGCCTATGTGGGAATGGCGGGTGCCACACTGCCTATATGGGAATGGGAGGGGGGATGCCGCACTGCCTATATGGGAATGCGGGGGTGCCACACTGCCTATATGGGAATGGGAGGGGGGGAATACCACACTGCCAATATGGCGAATGGTATGGGGGGAATGCCACACTGCCTATATGGGGAATGGGAGGGGGAGTGCCACTCTGCCTATATGGAGAATAGGAAGGGGGGAATGCCACACTGCCTATGGGGGGGAATACCACGCTGCCTATGGGAATGGGGTGGAGGCATCCCACACTGCCTATGGGAATGGGATGGGGGCATCCCACACTGCCTATGGGAATGGGGTGGGGGCATGCCACACTGCCTATGGGAATGGGGTGGGGGCAAGCCACACTGCCTATGGGAATGGGGTGGGGGCCTTTCCCCGTCATTCACTCGGTGCCTGTGATAGCGCCTTATACCTAGCTTTGTCTTGTGTTATTGCTGTGATTGATCTTCGTTGCCGACCCCTGCCTGAACCGACCATTCTTTGTCTGATCTCCGTTGCCGACCCCTGCCTGAATCGACCAATCTCTATCTGATCTCCGTTGCCGACCCCTGCCTGAATCGACCAATCTCTATCTGATATCTGTTGCCAACCCCTGCCTGAATCGACCAATCTCTATCTGACTTCCGTTGCCGACCCCTGCTTGAACCCGACCATTCTCCATCTGATCCCTGTTGCCGACCTCTGCTTTGTACTCCGACCTGCCTCATCCATCTGTACCGCTGCGATCTCTGAATTCCTATGCCTATGTGGGAATGGGAGGGGGGATGTCACACTGCCTATATGGGAATGAGGGGGGGATGCCACACTGCCTATATGGGAATGGGGGGGAATGCCACACTGCCTATGTGGGAATGGCGGGTGCCACACTGCCTATATGGGAATGGGAGGGGGGATGCCGCACTGCCTATATGGGAATGCGGGGGTGCCACACTGCCTATATGGGAATGGGAGGGGGGGAATACCACACTGCCAATATGGCGAATGGTATGGGGGGAATGCCACACTGCCTATATGGGGAATGGGAGGGGGGAGTGCCACTCTGCCTATATGGAGAATAGGAAGGGGGGAATGCCACACTTCCTATGGGGGGGAATACCACGCTGCCTATGGGAATGGGGTGGAGGCATCCCACACTGCCTATGGGAATGGGATGGGGGCATCCCACACTGCCTATGGGAATGGGGTGGGGGCATGCCACACTGCCTATGGGAATAGGATAGAGGCATCCCACACTGCCTATGGGAATGGGGTGGGGGCATGCCACACTGCCTATGGGAATGAGATGGGGGCATCCCACACTGCCTATGGGAATGGGGTGGGGGCAAGCCACACTGCCTATGGGAATGGGGTGGGGGCAAGCCACACTGCCTATGGGAATGGGGTGGGGGCCTTTCCCCGTCATTCACTCGGTGCCTGTGATAGCGCCTTATACCTAGCTTTGTCTTGTGTTATTGCTGTGATTGATCTTCGTTGCCGACCCCTGCCTGAACCGACCATTCTTTGTCTGATCTCTGTTGCCGACCCCTGCCTGAATCGACCAATCTCTATCTGATCTCCGTTGCCGACCCCTGCCTGAATCGACCAATCTCTATCTGATATCTGTTGCCAACCCCTGCCTGAATCGACCAATCTCTATCTGACTTCCGTTGCCGACCCCTGCTTGAACCCGACCATTCTCCGTCTGATCCCTGTTGCCGACCTCTGCTTTGTACTCCGACCTGCCTCATCCATCTGTACCGCTGCGATCTCTGAATTCCTGGTGTCGACTTCTGGCCTGTCTCTGGACTTCCGCTAACTCGCTCTAATCATTGGTTCTTCAGACCTCCAACCAGTAAGCTCTCATCCTTTGAGCCATTGAAGTCCTGGGGGCAACCGATCCCAGGCAGGTGTATTCTGCGTCCCGGCAAGCGGGGGCTCCTACAGGTGAAGCTGGCTGCGGAGATTGGGGGTTGAGAGCTTACCTGGAGGGCTGGAGTTACCTGAGTGTGACAGTAGGAATGGGGGGATGCCACACTGCCTATGTGGGAATGGCGGGTGCCACACTGCCTATATGGGAATAGGTGGATGCCACTCTGCCTATGTGGGAATGGGAGGGGGGATGCCACACTGCCTATATGGGAATGAGGGGGGGATGCCACACTGCCTATATGGGAATGGGGGGGAATGCCACACTGCCTATGTGGGAATGGCGGGTGCCACACTGCCTATATGGGAATGGGAGGGGGGATGCCGCACTGCCTATATGGGAATGCGGGGGTGCCACACTGCCTATATGGGAATGGGAGGGGGGGAATACCACACTGCCAATAAGGCGAATGGTATGGGGGGAATGCCACACTGCCTATATGGGGAATGGGAGGGGGAGTGCCACTCTGTCTATATGGAGAATAGGAAGGGGGGAATGCCACACTGCCTATGGGGGGGAATACCACACTGCCTATGGGAATGGGGTGGAGGCATCCCACACTGCCTATGGGAATGGGATGGGGGCATCCCACACTGCCTATGGGAATGGGGTGGGGGCATGCCACACTGCCTATGGGAATGGGATAGAGGCATCCCACACTGCCTATGGGAATGGGGTGGGGGCATGCCACACTGCCTATGGGAATGGGATGGGGGCATCCCACACTGCCTATGGGAATGGGGTGGGGGCAAGCCACACTGCCTATGGGAATGGGGTGGGGGCAAGCCACACTGCCTATGGGAATGGGGTGGGGGCATGCCACACTGCCTATGGGAATGGGGGCATCCCACACTGCCTATGGGAATGGGGTGGGGGCATGCCACACTGCCTATGGGAATGGGATGGGGCATCCCACACTGCCTATAGGAATGGGAGGGGGGAATGCCACACTGCCTATTAGGAATGGAATGGGGGAATGCCACACTGCCTATTAGGAACGGAATGGGGGAATGTCACACTGCCTGTAATGGGGTGTTTTAGCACAACTTTTGGCTTAGAATATTTTTTTAACTTATTTTTTTTTATATATATATTTTTTCTTATTTTCCTCCTCCAAATCCTAGGTATTGCCAGCCAGGGTAGCCGTAAAAGCCTGATCTAAGCTCCCAAAAACTGGCCTGGCCGAGCAAACTTGCATGGTTATTTATGGTTATTGATAGACAACACAATTGACCTGATTCAGAGCCTCCATGTAAAGACTCATTTTAGTGCCAAAGTCTACTTGCAGGAGGGGAATTCACGCTTGCTCGTGTGATTCAAATCTGCCTGTGAGACTAATTCAACATGCGAACACCAGCTTTACGGCTTGTGCATCTTAAATTCGTGCATCTTAAATTCGCACTCGCTTGTCCGTCGCCGGACAAGCGAGTGCGCCTGCCGCCGCCTCCCGCGCATCACTGTTACAGGGAGCACGCCCGCACCGGCCATTCACAAACGGCCGGCGCAGGTGCGCGCCCTGCTAGAGGGATGCGCGAGCGGCGGCAGCGGCTCACACATGCGCCGCTGGATCGAGGAGCAGGTAGGGATTTCGGGGCTTTCTGGGGGGTTTCACACAGGCCCGATGCTGGTCGGCCCGGGAATCTTATAGATTCCCGGGCCGATCAGCATCGGGTGTTGGTCCACTTTAAATACAATTTGTATCCAATGAAAATATTTTTGCCTGAACTTTTTTCTTTGGGTCATTTCTCCTTGTTCATTAATGGAGGGAATGTAATACTGGGGTTCTTTTTTCATTTTTGTGTCTGTTTCTTTTTTTTAAATGTGCCCCCAAAGGACTTGTAAGCCAGGACTAAGAAGCCACGCTATTGTCAACCCCTGTCCCTGCAAGTTACAAGCCCTTATCCCCTTTGATATGGGCTTGAGGCTCTTCCAGGGGTGCCTAGAAGAATCCCGGGCTCTTTTGCATCACTGATGAGGGTAACGTGTAATTTTACCAGTCCGGGCGGATGCCATGCTCCCCTGGCCTTCACATCAGTCCCTTGCTGGGTAGCGAGGATGAAAGATGGGGGAACCTATGCTGCCCCTTCATCCAAATAGCAGGCAGCCACCAGTTCTGATCGCCAGCTCCGCTACCTCTACATGCTGGAGGGAGCCCCAGAGAAGTAAAAGGAGATGGAGCGGGACATAGAAGACTCCCAGTAGGGGGACATGAGAAGGAAGACAGGGACAGGTAAATAAAAGTGAAACTGAGAAAAATAACATTTTGGGTGTGGTCTCTATATTTATTTTTCACCTGAGGTGAATTGGTAAGCACTCTAGGGGACCCCTATACAAGTAAAAATACAATTCTGTGAAATACTCACCTGTAGAATTGGTATTATACGCATACAGCACATCCTGCTCCATCTATAATACTTACACATGGGTAATCCTCCGCCAGAGGGCTCTGTTCACTGCAGACATGCAAAAACAGGCTCCTCCCGGCCCTTCATATACCCAGGGACCTCCCACAAATCCCCAGTATTGAAAAGCAGTGAGAAAAGAAGCCGGGAGAAACCAACCACCAACTGGTAACAAAAGTAATGATAACAATCACCATACAGGGGATCCAGAAAAAATGTAAAACCGGGGTGGGGTGGAGCAGGACGTACTGTATGCGTATAATACCAATTCTACAGGTGAGTATTTCACAGAATTGTATTATTCTAAGCATACAGCACGTCCTGCTCTATCTATAATACTTACACATGGGACATCCAATAGCAGTGTCCATAAAGTAGGGTGGGATCCCCCCAAAAAAACAAGGCACAGCAGACAGTAAAGGCGCTGTCACCTGCAAAACTTTGCATGGGTACGACATGAGCAGAGGCTCTAACGTCAATCTCATAACAAAACCTTTGAAAGGTATGAACAGAGACAAGCAACAGTCTAGTAACTTATTCAACAGAAAACCCTGGTGCTGAAGGGCCAAAGGTACCCAAACACCAATATAACGGAATAAAATGAGAAAGGGAGATTCTTCCCCCTTAAAGGAATAGGCCAGTGTAACGGCCCAACCAGCCCAAGGCAACAGAAGCCTCGTGGAAAACTTAGAACTCTCCCCAAGGGGAATGAGAACTGGTCTCCCGTCAGACAGGCGGGAACACTGACCCCTTCATTAGCAAGAAGCCGAAACCTTTACACAGGACCAGGAAGGCATCCAAGTAAGATCAGTCCAAAGGGCGCAGTGGCCCTGGAAGCAAGCGATATCAGGCGCATACATAAGGAGGCGCCTGCAGACCCCAAGGGCATAGGTCCCCCTAAGGGACAAGAAACCACCATGAAAAAATTGCAACACCTGTTGAGGGAATGTAGACCCTTTACTTCAGCATTATCAAGAATAAGGTCCATAGTTAGACTAAAAGGACTAAAATAATGATCATAAAGCACCACTTGGACAAAGGGGTCCGGCGTAAGACGGAATACCACCACGTCATGGTGTGTATATATATATATATATATATATATATATATATATATATATATCGAGCTAAGGCTAAGTAAACAGATCCACCTTCTCAGGCACACGTCGGACTGAAGCAGGAGCCCCCAGAGAAGCGACTTGGACTACAAGACAGCTCAGACAGCATCCAGCATAAGTCCCAAGGGAACAAACCGCAGGGCAAACAGAATGAAAATGGATCCCAACAGGAACCACAGAACTACTTGGGAGATGACCTTGAGCAAAACCCCAAGAGAGCTCCTCACAAGGAAGACTGAACCAGACTTCTACAGGAAGACAGACAGGGCAGAAGCTGAACCTTCAGAGTACCTAGATGGGGAGCCAACCCCAACCTATGCTGTAACGACACCAGAACCCTGGGAACCGAGAACGTCTAACAGGGAAGAGACCAAGACTCATGGCAATCAATATGGGTACACAATAACCCACAATAGACGGAGGAAGAGGAAGCCAAGGAAGCTTGCTCCTAGCCCCCCCATATACCAGGTCATCCAGAAGATAAGCCCGTCTCCAAGGGGTGAATGAATCAGCTGTCAAGCCCCAGACTAGAGTCTGTAGATTGGGACGACAAAGAAGGGGCCTGACAAGGGCAGAACCGCACTCCTGAGAGAGCGAACAGGTCAGCTGACCTTAGCAGAAGCATCTGCGAACCACAGTTCACTAGGTTACCCGGGGGTCAACAAACTCACGGGTCACTCAATCGGCACCACCATGCGCAGAACCCCACACAGTAGGGCGAATGAAAAGAAGGCATATAAGACAGAAAGTCCATGCATAATTTTACTGAATCCCCATGACCAGAGTCAGAATATTCTGGGACAGTAAAAACAAGGGGGGAGCCCCTGTGGTATAAGCGAGACCCAACAGAGCCACCCTAGTTGGCTCTCAGAATGACACCAGGATAGCAAAACCTGCCACTGAAAAACATCCATTGGAGCAAATACCGTTGAGGAGCAGGGGGCGTAGACCCCCGCCCAGATCAGGATCAGGAACCCTCCAGAGGGATCAACCTGCTTCAAGCTCCAGACCAGTAATAAAACAGGCCATTGTCTTCCAACAGGCCAAGATTCCCCAAATAGACAGGTCCTAAAATAGGAGAAGTCCAGCCATATAGAGTCAACGGAAGGCTCATGTTTTAACAAACCAGTAGGTAAGATGGACCCTTCTAAGGGACCCTACCCAGGAGCCACAGGGGGCTTTTGAAAGAAATTTCCCCCCACCCCCCGCCAACCTGCGAGACTTGGTACCCAAGGCGACCATTCGTAGGAAGATGCAAGCAAGGAAGGGGGTGCCCCCTGACAGGGTCCTTAAATAATCAGCTCAAGAGGAACCACCGTACCAAGGGGGAATGAGCACAGACCTAGTTCTAGGGGTGCTGGAACCCCATGTAGGATCAGTAACCTACTGTGCAAAAGAGCCCAAGGGCTCGGTATATAATGGACATCATCTGATACGCCACCAACGGGCCCACCAGCTGCAATCCTGCCTGGTGAAAGTAAGATGTCAGTAAAGGGGGGACAGAGCCCCCGTGACCAGGAGTCCACTTGTTGCCAAGGGAGAAGGCTCAAGCCTGAACCGAAACCAAGGAATGGAGATGGCGGATAAGGGACCATGAGGGATTGAGGTGACTGAGCACCCATCCAGTAACTCCCAGGGGACACCGCCTGCCACTAATCCACTCGGCCTGACGTAGAGACAGGCATGTCCGAGACATCACCCGCCTTCGCGCCATGGTGAGCAGCTTGGGAGCGAAGGAGAGACCAAAACAAAGCCTCCATCCGCAGGGTTGGTCCTGCAACACCGACAGCATGGTCCAGACTGCCTCATGCTGTTGAGGAAAGGAGGAAGGTCAATATAGAGGCCATAGCCTCATTCTGTTAAGGGCAACCTGTAAGTAAGCCCAAACTCCGTAGGCCTAGTACGGCCTGCACCAAATCCTGGGGGGAAAACAGGGGCTAGAAGCACCCTGACAACATCTGAGAGGGACCGCCCAGCAAATGCTAACCTGTGTCCAGGGGAACTACCTCCTGGAACCACCAGAAGGAGAAGGTACATTCCTAGATAGGAGTCAGCTGCTGCAGCAGTACCCTCGCCCAGAAGGGAGGTCTTGGCAGATTTGGACTTAGTCCTGCCAGAGGGCCCAGGGCGTTGCCTGCCCACCCCATGGTGGAACAGTTGGAAGCACACCTCAGGTTCGCGTTTGACACTAACGTAGGGAGGTGGAGGGGTGGCCCTGCCCCGAGGAGGCCAGGACGGCCTTCTGCGTAGGGGTGCCTTACCCTTTTTTCCAAAAAGGTCCAAACGGGCCCCAAATAGTCGCTGTCCTCTGAAGGGCAGTCCAGTGAGCGCCTTTTTCGTAGCATCGTCAGCACCCCACTTGCGCAGCCAGACCAGGCAGCAAATAGCTACCACAAGGGCAGAGGTTCTAGCACACATCTTAATGGTGTCATCCAGCGCTGAGAGGATGAACCTCACAAACACGTCACAGTCTCATAGCGCATTAAACATCCCCCAGGGGAGATCCTCAGGTCGGTGGTCAAGTACCTTTCTAACGAGAGTCCTGGCGGCCACCACCGTGATGGCCGCGGCACAGACCGGGCGCAGAGCCGTCCCTGCACACGAAAAGGCGTGGGAAGCCAGTCTGTCAATGCGCTGGTCCTCAGCATCCCGAAGGGTACGGTAATAAGGAGCCGTCATGAAGGGGGGTTAGTAACCCCTATAATCGGTGCATCCACCACAAGAGGTGCTGACCAAAAGTTAACCACATCAGGAGGGAAAGGGTACTTCCAATCCCAGACCCCTGGGACTCCTTTAAGTTTACAAGGCGATTCCCATTCTTGGGATATAAGATTCTGGAAATGATCCTGTTCCAGGAATTCCAAGCGCGGCAGCGCTGTGTGGAAACTCTCCTTCTTAGGCTTGGGAGCCTCTCCAGGAGGGGAGATTGACAAAACCTCAAAGATCTTAATAAGAAGTTCATCTGTGTCACACAGGCCCCAAGAACCGGGCCCAGAATCATCACGGCTCCCGGGCATCTCATCCGAGGAGCCCGAATCTGAGAATAGCTCACCTTCCTCAGAAGGATCAAGGTCCTGCATATCAGTAGAGTCATCGGTATCGCTAGGAACCGGAGAGCCAGGAGGCGTCAGGGACCGCTCAGCACCTGCTCCGCCGTGGGCAGCCTGCACGGCACGGCTTGCTGGTCATCCCCGCTCGAGTGAGACTCATCAGGAGTGAGATTTAGGTCCGGGGAGACGGGTGTATTGAAGGGAGGTGCAGCCACTGGCAAACCTGATTGCAGGGTCAGTGCCTGTTCAGCACACGGTCCGCAGACCCGTGCTCTGTCAGCATGGGGCTGACCACGCACAGCACACAGCCGGTCATGTCCCAGAGGGACCCCTGGTACATAATTCTGAGATGCCTCCATATGGTGATTATCTGAGCAGTATGCCCGCAGGGATTTACGCAATAGGCAACCCTGGATGCCCCAAGACCCGCTAGGAAGTGGGAGAATTTGTTATGTGGACCCGCTATAATATATGTTGGGCCGGGAGAAGCCACCGAAGTCCTGGCGTCTTAAAGACATAATGGGATAGGAGGGGGGGGGGTGTCAGTGCCATGCGCAGCCGAAAAAACACATAGAAACAAATACCGCCCCGGGGGGCACTTACATGACCAAGGGAGGAGGCGGACCGCACCACGCGCGCGCGCGAAAATTGTCAAAATGGCGCCAAGCGGACCTCGAGGGGGGGGCTGATCTGGCTGTGATGCGGAGCGTCATGCCGAGTCCCCGCCTCCCCCAAAGAGTGCGAAGCTCTAACCATCGAAAAGTGAAAGACAGTAGTGGATAGTACGCACACACATAATGTTGCTGTCACGCTAGAAAAGTACACTCATGTAATGAAAGGACAAACAGGCTCGCAACCATAAACTTATGTTGAGCAAGGAGCGCGACACTGACACCCAAGTTCAAAGAAAGATCAAAGGCCTAAAACGTGTTACATTACACCAGGACTGCCACATATACCCCCCCCCCCTTTCTTTTCCCCCGAGCTAAGGGAGGAAGCGAGGGAGAAGCGGACCTGCGTCCAGGGATTAACTCTGTGAGGGGCACGGGCAACAATGCGGGAGGGGCTTCTAATGGAGGCTCACCATCGGCCTAAACCGTCTACCCTATGGTGGGGGATTGCGGTGGAGCGTTGCTCCGTGAGCACACGAGGTGCTGCCTACCTTCACCCGACCAGCGCAACCCAGGCTGGGAGGCACATCTGTATCGAAAAGGATGGGTGGAAATAGTTCCGCAGGGCCGCAGGCTGTGATAGCCCCGCTCACCTGCGAGAGAGTTGATACTTCATGTCTTCGCAGTCAGCACTGCAGAGAAATCTGGGGATTTGTGGGAGGACCCTGGGTATATGAAGGGCCGGGAGGAGCCTGTTTTTGCATGTCTGCAGTGAACAGCGCCCTCTGGTGGAGGATTACCCATGTGTAAGTATTATAGATGGAGCAGGACGTGCTGTATGCTTAGAATAAAGCTCAACGTGTAGCAAGTCCTTCATCTCAAATATAGTCCAAAACTGTAGTAAACCACAGAGCTGGTAGTAGGTGATAGCTCAAATCATGATTCAACAGTTCCACAGTGCATGCACCTCCACCGTGAAGTCACCAATAAAGCTGGTCTCTTACCAAATAAATGATTACAATGAGCATATAAGGCTCAGCAATTAGACTCAAACTTCCACGGCTCCACACTGAGGGGGTATAGCTTCCAATGCCCAGATGCAGTTTGTTTAGGGGGGATTCTGACTTAGAGGCGTTCAGTCATAATCCCACAGATGGTAGCTTCGTCCTCAGCCAAGCACACGCACCAAATGTCTGAACCTGTGGTTCCTCTCGTACTGAGCAGGATTACTATTGCGAAAACACATCATCAGTGGGGTAAAACTAACCTGTTTTACGACCCCTATACCAGTTCACCCCTGAAATAGCTCCGAGCCGATACCAAAGAGCATAAAGGCTGGTAACTTTCAGGCACAGGGGCCGCCAATAGCACAGCCATCAGCATGATTTTTAAAATCTTCACCGTGCTAAGCTAGCCGCTCGGTGGACGGGCTGCAAAAATTTGTTATTGGTCCGTTTTTCCCATGAAAAAGGCCCAGAATCACCCAAATTGGTATGTTTTGTGGGATTTCCCCAAAAAGGAATTATAGAAAATTGAAGAATTTGTTCACCCAAAAAATGGCATGGATGAATCACATGAAAATGAAAAAAAGCAAAAAACTGGATTTTTCAATCAAAAAATGGTAGGGTTTGCCCCACGAGAGACTCTGAATCAGGGCTAATATTATTCTCATTTTCCAACACATACAAGGTGAGGTGCACCACCATGCCCTTTTACCTCTAACAATATATATATATATATATATATATATATATATATATATATATGTAACAAGGTGCAATTTAAATAGGCTCAGAATGATCTCTTATAAACCCTCCCTCCTGCAAACTGGGCATACTGATAAAAAAACCTTTATTACAAGTGATATAATATTAAGAATCTGCTAATGATTTATAGCCTCCTGAAATGCTGTTTAATGATGAAGTATCTGCAAAGTTTACCCAAAACCTCCATGTTCGCCTCATAAGATAAGGCAAGCACCGTCTGTCATGAAAATGATCTATTAATGCACTGTGCTCCATGAGCATAATAATTCATCTCATTGAATCTAAAAAAACACTCAATTTCTAATCAGAAGGTAAAAAGTAACAAGTAAGGTTGATTCATAGCAGTTGGTCATTCCAATTATCCAGGCTCCTGCGTATAATTTATTTAAAAAGTAAATTATGCATGAATAGTGCACAACTAATTACAGAGAGTGAGGGAAAATGCAATTTACATTCTTGATAAGAAAATTGTACTTTACAAAAAAATATGTAAAACAAGATAAAGCATCGAGTTACTGAGGCTATTAGTGGTGTAAATTACCACAGGTCACAGCTAAGGTAGAGAGGATTATTGTCTCATTTTCATGCTACATAAAGTTATTATTATTTTTTTTATAAATACACAAATGTACCAAAGAAAAAGCTCTGCTGTAATATAGAACCATCACAATGAACAAGTGCATTAGTGAATCTTTGGTAAGGGATCAGATGGGGGGATTGGCAAGACATCCGCAGGTAGCTTGTTAACCCTCCAACCCCTCAATCTGTTTTAGGATTCTCTGTGGTGGAACGTCATAAAACAGGGGGACCTCTGAAGAGCTGCTAAACCACCAACAGAAGATGTGGACACCACCCCACACTGTGCTATCCGGTGGGATGGCGGGTAATGCTACAGTATTTTTTTAATGTCACTTATTTGGAAACTGGTAAGGGGGCCTCTATATCAGTTCAAGGATAAGTAGGGTAGCAAGCCCATGACATTTGGCAGGTGCCCCCACCAAATTACCTGCACCACCACCAGGCACAGAGACATGTTACAGCCTAGTGTTAATCTCCATGGACCCAGATATATTTTAGGAATGTCCCTGTCGACGGGCATAAGCCCTGTGTCTGGTGTGACAAGCTGATAGCTCTGGGATTTGACCACATAATGTTTTATGACTTTTTCGCCTAAGGACTTGTAGTGTTTGGCTTTGGGTTAAGCTGGGATCTGGCTAACAGGCACATGCCAGACTACAAAGCACACCCAATACTACCCACCTAAGCCCTTTACACCTCCACCCTTCTAGGCATAACCTGACTCAAATATGCTTCCACTCAAGCCACATTTAGACACAAAGGGGCAACTGCTACTATACTGAGATATATACTTGCTACGAAAACTGACCTTTAGCTTGCTACAATGACTGAAAAGCTTGCTACAAACTGCACAATTTTAATACTGAGACAAACAGCCAATGAATACATACTGGACATTCCCTACTTAATCCAAATGATGATGGTACATGACATGTACCATCCAGACATAGCCAAACCACACTGAACCCTCTGAAGAAGCCCAAGCTATAGACCTATCTGGTCTACACAAAACTTTTCTTCAATTTGTCTACTACATTGATAAATGTAAAGAAGTTATTCATGTGATCGTTTTAGCGTATTTCACCAAATAATGTTGTAAAGTAAACATTTTTCATTGATATTTTATTTTGTGATTAGACTCACCAAATATATATTTGTATTTGTGTGAATGACTACCTATGAACATACTATGGTTTAGGTTTACACAATAAAACACATTTACTACTATTACATAACACTCCCAATGTAAAGAACTTACCTTTGCCAGGGAGCTCGCGGCGAGCATCTGCTGATCGGCGCAACGCTCGCTGGCTTCCTGGTGCAGGGCGCGGCCACCGCTCCGAGATAAATATGGAGTACTCAGTGCCCGTGATAGTCTCTTATGATTAGGGTGTGATTTTGTTAGTTATTACTAGCAGCGCAGCGCCTCCTGGCAGCATACATGTTGGACTGCGGGGCGCACGCCCGCACACCTACAGAGGAGCGAGGGAGGCGGCGGGAGTGGCGTGCTGCGTTCCCCGTCATCTTGGAGCGGTGGGCGCGCCCTGTATCAGCAAACCCTCGCCCCGGGCCCCCTGGCAATGGTAAGTTCCTTACACCCAATTTCCTTTCCGACTCTATAGTGACACAAGGCCCAACAAATGCTTTTATGCTCCAAAACAAATTCCTTGCTTATCATGTTAAGAAAATTACCCCTTTCCTCCAAAATAACTGGGTACAACTCACTAGCCCTGCATACAGCTTCCTTACGTAGGGGTCATTGGTTACCACCTTTCAGCTCCATATTACTTTCCTTTGAGCCATGCTTTGTGTGGAGCCCATATGATGGAATATTCACTGTCTCTCTGGTCAGTGAGTGATAAACAGGTAGCAGAGACATTGGTGCAGGTTAGTAAACTTACTCCTAACTATTGTTTTTTCTATTTTGCAGAGCAGCCACTATCAGTATTTACAGAGGAAGCTACAGCTGTGGATAGGTCCACTGGTCTGGGAGAACTGTAACATGTCTAACTTGTCGGAGGAGAATATGTAAAAACTTTGGCGGGTGTCCTTCTATGTATGCTGTAAGCACCACTATAGCTTTACATGACTAATACCATATGTCATTTGCTACCCTGGTAACTAAGGGGCCCTACTCTATCTCTATCTGTGTAATTTCTTCCTCCAATTGGAAGGGGGTGTTGATGGACAGCAGACTGTCTAAGGACAACATTTTCAGAATGAAAAGAGATCAATATGCAATACAGGGAGATTTCTAGGCTAAATAGCACTCAACACATGGAAAAAAATTATCTTGTCACCATAAAAGCCAGTGCCACAATACATACCCAATATTTATCAAGCAGGGATTTAGCGGACCCCCTCCCCAGCCCCAATAATTTATATTGAGGGTAAATGTGTATCCCTCTAAAAATACAATTCTGTGATTACTCACCTGTAAAATTGTTATTATGAGTATACAGTACGTCCTGCTCCAGATAAGAATCATTACTCTTGGGTATTACTCCGCCAGATGGCGCTGGACTGCAGAGACCGCAAAATTGGCTCCTCCCGGCCCCTCAAATACCCGGGACCTCCCACAAATCCCCAGCATTGAAAAGCAGTTAACGAGAAGCCGGGAGAATGATAACAGAACCAACTAATAACTAAAAACCAAGATAACAATCACCATACAGGGGATCCAAGGATAATGCAAACCAAGGGTGAGGTGGAGCAGGACGTACTGTATACTCATAATAACAATTCTGCAGGTGAGTAATCACAGAATTGTATTATTCTTAGTATACAGTACGTCCTGCTCCAGATAAGAATCATTACTCCTGGGACATCCAATAGCAGTGTCCATCAAGTAGGGTGGGATCCCCAAAGGTAACAAAAGACAGGTCAGACCACTGCCGCCTGCAGAACCTTGCGGCCAAAAGCAGCATCAGCTGAGGCCCTAACATCAACCATGTAAAACTTTGAACAGAAGACCAAGTAGCGGCCTTGCAAACTTGTTCAACAGAAGCCAGGTGCTGAAAAGCCCAAGAGGCACCAATAGCACGAGTGGAATGAGCAGTAAGGCGGAAGGGAGGATCCTTCCCCTTAGCAGAGTAGGCCTGAATCACAGCCTGACGGATCCATTTGCTGATAGTAGACTTGGCAGGAGCCAAACCCTTCCTAGGACCAGAAGGGACCACAAAAAGAGCATCAGTTTTTCTGAAAGGAGCAGTAGCCACCAGATAGAACTTCAGACACCTAACCACGTCTAATGAATGCAAAACCCTCTCCTTAGGATTAGGGCACAAGGAAGGAAGAACAATGTCCTGATTCAGATGAAAGGCAGACACGACCTTAGGCAGAAAATCTGGCTTGAAGCGAAAAACCACCTTGTCCTGGTGTCTCTCAAAGTAGGGGGGCTGGATGGAAAGCCGGGGGGCTGGATGGAAAGTGTTGCCAACTCAGAAACACGCCTAACAGAGGTGATAGTAACCAAAAAGACAACCTTGAGAGTAAGAATGGCCAGGGCAGCCTCCTGCACAGGTTCAAAAGGAGCACCCTGCAAGGCTGACAAGACCAAATTCAAATCCCAAACAGGCACCATAGGCTTACGTGGGGACACACATGAGTAACCCCCTGGAAAAAAGTCCTGATCAGAGAATGCTGGGCAAAGGACCTCTGGAAGAAAACAGCCAGGGCAGAGACATGGCCCTTCAGAGTACTGAGTTGAAGTCCCAGCTCCAACCCATGCTGTAGGAACTCCAGGATGCTGGGAATAGAGAACACGCGACAGGGGAGAGACCTAGACTCACTCACCTCAATGTAGGCATGCCAAACCCTATAGTAAATAGAAGAAGAAGACTTCTTCCTAGCCTTTATCATGGTATCAACAACAGAGGCAGACAGCCCCTGTTCCATCAAGATGGAGGTTTCAGCAGCCAGGCCGTCAAAGCCAGAGTTTGCGTAAATGACCCTGAGTGAGCAGGTCTGGAACCCTGGGCAGAGACCGTACCGATCTACTGCCAGCTGCACCACGTCTGCGAACCACACTCTTCTTGGCCAACTGGGGGCCACCAGGATTGCTGGCACCCCCTCCTGAGCTATCTTGCGCAGAACCCTGCCCAACAGGGGGAATGGGGGAAAGGCATACAGGAGCTGAAAGTCCTACCATGACATTGCTAGAGCATCTCTAAATAGCACTCAACACATGGAAAAAAATTATCTTGTCACCATAAAAGCCAGTGCCACAATACATACCCAATATTTATCAAGCAGGGATTTAGCGGACCCCCTCCCCAGCCCCAATAATTTATATTCAGAGTAAATGTGTATCCCTCTAAAAATACAATTCTGTGATTACTCACCTGTAAAATTGTTATTATGAGTATACAGTACGTCCTGCTCCAGATAAGAATCATTACTCTTGGGTATTACTCCGCCAGATGGCGCTGGACTGCAGAGACCGCAAAATTGGCTCCTCCCGGCCCCTCAAATACCCGGGACCTCCCACAAATCCCCAGCATTGAAAAGCAGTTAACGAGAAGCCGGGAGAATGATAACAGAACCAACTAATAACTAAAAAACCAAGATAACAATCACCATACAGGGGATCCAAGGATAATGCAAACCAAGGGTGAGGTGGAGCAGGACGTACTGTATACTAATAATAACAATTCTGCAGGTGAGTAATCACAGAATTGTATTATTCTTAGTATACAGTACGTCCTGCTCCAGATAAGAATCATTACTCCTGGGACATCCAATAGCAGTGTCCATCAAGTAGGGTGGGATCCCCAAAGGTAACAAAAGACAGGTCAGACCACTGCCGCCTGCAGAACCTTGCGGCCAAAAGCAGCATCAGCTGAGGCCCTAACATCAACCATGTAAAACTTTGAACAGAAGACCAAGTAGCAGCCTTGCAAACTTGTTCAACAGAAGCCAGGTGCTGAAAAGCCCAAGAGGCACCAATAGCACGAGTGGAATGAGCAGTAAGGCGGAAGGGAGGATCCTTCCCCTTAGCAGAGTAGGCCTGAATCACAGTAGGCCTGAATACCATGACATTGCTAGAGCATCTGTGGCCAAGGCCAGAGGATCCTGGGACAGGGAGACAAAGGCCAGGAGCTTGTGATTGTGACGGGACGCAAACAGATCCACATCTGGTTGGCCCCAACGGTGACACAGAGATTGAAACACCCTGTCGCAGAGAGACCATTCTCCCAGGTGAGAGGCCCCCCTGCTCAGAGAGTCTGCCTGCAGATTCTTCACCCCCGGAATGTACACAGCTGATATGCAGGGAACATTGTCCTCCGCCCAGGCCAGGATCAGAGACACTTCCTTGAGGGCCCCCTTGCTCCGGGTCCCTCCCTGATGATTGATGTAGGCAACCACCGTCTGGTTGTCCGAGCGTACCTGAACAGGCCGGCCCCGAAGGTGTTGGGTCAAGTGAGCCAGAACCAACCTGATCGCCCTCAGTTCCAGAATGTTGATAGGTGTGTGGGCCTTCTGAGGCCCCACCGCCCTTGGAACTGCAGGAACTTCCAGAAGCCCCCCGAACCTGTCAGACTGGCATCCGTGGTGACCGTCTCCCAGCAGGGGGCAAGAAAGGATCTGCCCACCAACAGGTTCCTGGAGTCCAACCACCACGAGAGGAGGGGGGACAGAACAAGGACCTGGTCCAGGGACGCAGGATCCTTGTCCCATACTGACAAGAGGTGGAGTTGCAGAGGCCTCATGTGAAACTGGGCATAAGGGACCGCCTCGAAGCACGACACCATCAGGCCCACCAGCTGCATTCCCTGCCTGATGGAGGGATGAGGGCAAGATAGCAGGAACTGAACCCGTGCTAGCAGACTGTCCATCTTCTGCTGAGGAAGAAAAATCCTTGCCTGAACTGTATCCAGATTCATTCCCAGGAAGGGTGTCACCAGGGAGGGAGACAGGGAAGACTTGGGATGGTTGATCACCCAGCCAAATGACTCCAGCACCCGAATGCCCTCAGACCTGAGCAGAGACATCACTCCTGCCAGCACCTTGGTGAACACTGTGGGAGCTGAAGTGAGACCGAAGGGCAATGCCACAAACTGGTAGTGCTGATCCTCCAGAGCGAACCTGAGAAATCTTTGATGACCTGGAAAAACAGGAATATGAAGGTAAGCATCCTTGATGTCCACAGAGGTCATGAAGTCCCCTGAACGCAGGGAACTGATGGCAGAGCGCAAAGTTTCCATGCGAAAGCGCCTGCACCTGACAAATTTGTTGAGGATCTTCAAGTCCAGGATGGGCCTGACTGACCCATCTCTTTTGGGCACAGTGAAAAGGTTGGAATAGAAACCCTTGCCCCTTTCTCATAAGGGGACCTGACAGATGACCCCCAGCTCCAGTAGGCTTTGCACCGCCAGAAATAGAGCCTGAGCTGACATAGGGTCCTGAGACATCCGGGATCTGATGAATCTTGGGGGCGGCCAGGCAGCAAACTCTATCTTATAACCGGAGGACACTACCTCCTGAATCCACCGGTCTGAGACATGAAGCCTCCAGACGTGAGCAAAAGGCTGAAGCCGCCCCCCCCACACGGATGGGTGAGGGTTCCCCTTCATGCATGAGGGGGCTTGGGAGAAGACTTAGGCTTGGAGCCCCAGGATGAGCCAGGGCGTCCACGTCCTCTGCCCTTACCCCAGAAATCTCCTCGGGCCCCAGTAAAGGAGACCCCCCCTCCCCTGTCTGGATCCACGGTAGGGGGAAGAAAAGGAGCCTTGGCCCCGAAAGGGCAGAGACTGCCTCCTGCGCTGGGGTAACCTGCCTCCCTTAGCAAACAGGTCCAGGCGGTCCCCAAACAGGCGTAGTCCTTTGAAGGGAAAACCAGTGAGAGCCTTCTTGGCAGCGTTGTCAGCTGCCCACTGGCGCAGCCAAACCGAGCGGCGTATAGCCACCACTACATCCAAATGGTTTCATGCTTTGGGGGGAAGGGTTAGCCCTCTTTTTTTTCTGGGGGTTAAACCTTGTTGTGTGGGAGTTTAAGCCAATATTTTTGGAAGGATATCCCTGTTCCTTCAATTCTTTGGGGGTGTAATTTAATAGTACAGAATTCTTTGATCTTATAATAGTTGATATATACACAGTAGAAGAACAAATTACATATTCAATCTTTAGGTTAAGACATATAACGTTCTGTAACGTTTATTGTGATAGAATTGGTAGTAACCACATAGTCCATAGATGTAAATTTTGTTCTCCACAGATTATATATTGCCCCTGTTTATACTAGTTCGTAGCAGATATGTGGTTTGTAGCAAGCAGGCAGCAATGATTCAGTTTGTAGCGAGTTTGTAGCAAATATGCAAAAAAAAATGGCAGATTACAAACGCGTTTCACAGTTTATCGCTTCATCAGTGTGGATTGCCATTATATCTATGACATAATTCAGAATAATAGACTGTTAGTACAATCACAATGGTTCTATACTGCCATGAAACATAATGTTAATTCATAAATAAATAAATAGATAAGTAGAGAGTGCATGTCATTAAAAAGTGTTTTATTAAAGTTATTTACCTTGTGCATGAGGTTGGCAGGAGTATGGTGCTATTCATAGTGAGGCATTGTTAAAGTTACCACCTATTGGTAAGTCAAGTGAATTAGTAATTGGATTAACAGCGCATTGTGGTTGGAAAAGGTTTAGGGTTTCACATATTTTACCTGTGTTAACGTGTTTGTCTGGGCAAAGTGTCTGATCCATGGTTCAGTTCTTTATTCTAATGAGAGAGGCTCAGGTATTATTATTTTGAAATGTTCCGATATTAGGTGATAGCTAGGAGACTAACTTTTGGTGGTTGCAGGCAGGAGAGGCGTCCGTCCAGTCCTGGGCGGGCGGTGTTGTCACATGGAATGATTGCTGTATGTGTGTCTGAGCGCCGCTAACTCGCTCTTTTAACTGTGTGTGAATGTGACGTCACTGGGAGCCGGTGTGCGGGGCAGGGAGCCAATTGGTCTCTCTGCCGCCTCAAGTGCTCCCTGATGGACCTGTGGGAGCGGGCGGGGAGGGGACACAGTCCGGCTGTTCTCGCCGGATCTGTCGTAGTGCCTTCCCCTTGTTGGTCCCCGCTCTCCGCCTGTCATGTAGTATGGCGGCCGTCATGTTTTCGGTTAGCTTGCGGCCGCCGTTGTATATCTTAGTTGTGGCTCTCTAAGAGCAATACTGCGTTCTGATGTACTCGTGCCATCTGATGCATCAAGGTTTACAGTATAGATAGTGAAGGCAATCAACGGTATAGAAAATTAGATTGTTTTGAATTAGTGAAGAAAGGGTGTCATAGAATAATTATAATGTACAATATAATATAAATTGAAAAATAAAGAAAAATGAGAATAAATAAAGATAAAGATTAGGAAATTGGAATGATTGGGAAATATTAATATGAGATTTGTATTAATAACGATAATATTAATGATAATAGGATATAGGACATGTTTGGGACGTTCTATTCACCCTTTTAAATAAAATGTATTTTTTAGAGATTGGTTTAATTTATTTTATAATGTATTTTTCTGGGACTAGTTGATTAATTACTTGGCAGGGATTTCCTCGGAGGAATGCAGTGAAAGAATATAAAGAATATAAATATAAATATGTGAATTGTTTTTGGCCTTGCATTCATGAAGAAAAGGTGTTAAATTGGCATCAATGAAAATAAAATGAAATAAAATTCAGCTATAATGTGTAGTATATTATAGTATAATGGAAATGGACTGTTTGGGACATTTTTAATACCTGCTTATTATTTTATATTTGTTTAGTGAATATGTATTTCGTCTTTTGAGAAATGGGACAAAACTGCAGGTTTCGTTGAGGCCCGGTGGGAGGGTTGCTTTATAAGTTGTTATCCATTTTGTTTCTGCTTGTAGGGTTTTGAGTGTAATGTCCCCTCCTATCGGGTGCTTGTGGATCCTGTCAATTACTGAGAAATTAATGCCATTCGGGATGCCCCCATGGTAGGCTGTGAAATGTCTCCCTACTGGGGTTAGGATGTTTTTCTTTTTGATATCTCGAACATGTTCGTAAATTTTCAGTTTTCGGTTCGTCTTCCCAATATAGAATCTTGGACAATTGCATTGTAGTAAATAAATGATGTCTGTTGTATTACAGTTCGCAAAGTGTTTCGGTTTAGTGGGTAATGTGATGCTATTGTCTTGTTTTATATATTGACAAGATAAGCATCCTCCACATCGGTATGTGCCTTTGGTCTTACAGCAGGGTTCTCTGGGTGCTTTTGAGTAATGACTTTGTATGATATGATCCTTGATTGAACGTGATTTTCTGTAAGTTATTTCCGGTACCTCCGGGACAAATTTTCCAACTTCGGGGTCATTTTTGATGATGTGCCAGTTATTTTTCAGGATGTCTCTTATTTTGTTGTGTTGTTGGTTGTAGGTCAAGATAAGAGTTGGGTAGATGGGGTATTCTTGTTTCTTCTTCTTTTGGGTATTGGGCATCGTGGTTCTGTCTCTCGTGAGGGCTTTCTTGTATGCTGCTTTAAGTGTTTTTTTAGGGTAGCCTCGTGCTAGTAGTCTCTTCTGTATTCCTTTTGCAGCAGCCTTATAGTCTTCCTCAGATGAGCAGTTTCTTTTGGCTCTGAGATACTCCCCATATGGGATGTTCTTAATCAAACTAGAGGGGTGGGAGCTGGTGGCTCTGAGAATATTGTTTGATGCTGTAGGTTTTCTATAGTATGTTGTGTTAATGGTACCTTCGGTGTTTACGGAGATCTTGAAGTCCAGGAAGGTGACTTCCTTGGTATCGTATTCTAAAGTGAATTTTAGGTTTAGGTCGTTGATGTTTAGAATATTGATAAAGCTTAGTAAAGTTTCCTTATCTCCTTCCCAGATTATGAGTAGGTCATCTATATATCTTAGCCAGGTGGTAATGTGCTGGGTGTATTCTTGGAGTCCTTCATCGTCCCAGATGGATTTTTCCCACTTTCCGAGATATAGGTTTGCGTAGGCCGGAGCACACTTGGTCCCCATAACTGTCCCTTGTGTTTGGTATCATCCAAGGCAGAGAGGACATAAGCCACAAAAACCTCACAACGAGAAAGAGCATTTAACTCTTCACTAGACACATCATCAGGAGCACCATCTAGGACACTTCTAAGCAGGGTCCTAATAGCCACCGCTGTAATGGCAGAGGCACAAACCGGGCGCAGTGCCGTCCCCACACTGGCAAAGGCATGGGACGCCAGCTGATCAATACGCCGGTCCTCACCATCCCACAGCGTAGTAGAGTCAGGGGAATGCATGACAGAGGTGTTAGATAACCCAAGGACCGGGGCATCCACCTCCGGAGGATGACCAACGCTTCACCACATCAGCAGGAAAGGGACACCCCTTATCCAAACTCTTAGGTACACCGGGAAGCCTGCTGGGGCGCTCCCATTCCTTGAGCATGAGGTTATTAAAATGGGCCTGCTCAGGAAACTCTAAATGTGGCTTAGCAGTGTGAAACAATTCCCCCTGCTGCCTAGGGGCCGCAACTGGGGGAGAGATAGACAGAACCTCAAAAATCTGAGCCAACAGCCTATCAGTATCATCTGGGGCCCAGGGGTCAGAGCCAGAATCATGGCCCCGGCCTCTCATCAGATGACTCCGAGTCAGAGAACAACTCCCCTTCTTTCAAGGGGGTATAACCAGACAGTTCAAAGAACTCTTCAGCCTCCATAGGGAAAAGAGTGACATCAGGCGTCAAGTGCCGCTTTTTAGCAGAGGCCTTACACGCCATGGTATTAGCAAGCAACTTCTCAACACTAGCCAATCTAGCAGACACATCAGGCTGAGAATCCCCACTGGTATGCAACTCAATGGGAGTCAAATTCAAACTTGGGGGAGTAGGTGAAGCCATACGTGGCGCAGGTCCAGCCGCTGGTAAACCAGGCTGCAGCGCAATCACCTGCTGGGCACAAGTAATACAGACCCGCACATTGTCAACACTAGTAGGGGACACCCCACAAGCTACACACAGCCGGGCTTGTCCCGAAGGAACCCCGAGCACATTATCCTGAGACACCTCCATATGGTGATTATAGCAGCACAATAGGCCGATAGGAATTCAAGCTATAACAGCAATCCGGGATGCCCCAATAGCCCGCTAGGGAAGTTGGAGTAATAAGCACACTAGGCCTCACAAAGTTTAGTAACTAAACGAGGGGTAGGGCCGGGAGAAACCAATGGAGTCCGACCCACCTGAAAGACATAAGCGAAGAGGACCCCATAAGCGACATGCATAATGACAATGCCGCCTCCGACCGCGGAACGCAGTGGAAAGCGCGTGCGCGGCGACGGCATATTCAAACCGCTACCAGTGCAACCAAGTCAGTGCGGAGACTGAACAAAGTCAACAAGCACACCATCCAAGTGAAGCACCAACGCATAACACACCCCCCCCCGAGAGCTACTAGGGAGAGCGAGGGAGGGCAGCGGCCACTTAACGTAGGGCCCACCGATAGACAGGGGCAATAGTGCGAGAGGGGCATTCCATAAGGCTCACCATGTGCCTATACCGCCTACCCTTTGGTGGGGGATTGCGGTGGAGCGGCGCTTCTAAGCACCTGACAGTGGTGCTGCCTACCATCACCCAGACCAGCGCAGCCAAGGCTGGGAGGCACAGTAATAATGAAATGGGTGGGAATAGTCCTACAGGGCCGCAGGCTAATAGCCCTGCTCACCTGCGAGAAGAGAGAGAGCCATCTTCTTGTCCTTCAAAGTCCAGACTGCAGAGAAATTCTGGGGATTTGTGGGAGGTCCCGGGAATTTGAGGGGCTGGGAGGAGACAATTTCGCGGTCTCTGCAGTCCAGCGCCATCTGGCGGAGTAATACCCAAGAGTAAAGAATCTTATCTGGAGCAGGACGTACTGTATACTAAGAATATATTGATCAATGCGTTCGAGTAAGGCGTGGCCCTGACCTGTGCAAAGTGCATGTTGGGAAGCATACTGTTATATTCACCGTGGTTCATACTTTCTGCTCCCCATCCGTATCTCATTCAAGTGACATAGGCATCACAAGACAGCTTTTATCACTAGTCTGGAATGCGAATAATGGAAAGCTAAAGGCAGGCCCCAGGGGATAGTATGATGCTATGCTTTCCCGCACTCTGCTCCTGTCAATACTGGGACCCCTTCTTCCCACACAATCCCCCACAACATGGTATGGGAAACTTAAACCGGACCAACAGCCTTGCACAGTTGAAAGAAAGCTCCACAAAACTCTCTTTCCCCATTGGCATGCATGATAGTGAATCATTGGCAGCACTTACTTTTGCTCCTGTATCCACTCAAAGCTGAAACGCTGCCTCAGCTATTTTCTCATGGTTGCAGCTATCTTGGAGCACCCTGGAGGCTTTTCCCTTGTCTAGCATCCCAGCAGGGCTTCTGCTTGGATTTTGAAATAACACATGAAACCCATCAGCATTTCCTCTTTTCAGACCATTGGCAGTTTCATAGTTCACAATTGAAGGGGGGGGGGGGTCAACTACAGTAGGAGTTACAAGAAGGTAAATTCATTTTTATATGCAGCAATCTAAATTGCCCTGGGAAAGGATGCATATAACCACTTTTTCCTGTAAGAGGGTTGGTCTAATTTAACAAACCCAGGGGACACTCTAGTACAGTGCAGGGGGTGCTTGGCTCATAGTCAGGAGTAAAGGAAGAGAAGTTTTCAGCTCACCTCAATTACCACTCTACTAACTGTAGTATTTCACAGAGGGAGTGAAGTAACAGTTCAAAGGAGAAGTCCAGCAAAAAAGTTCCACAGGTAGAAAAATGCAAAGGAAATTTAAATAAAATGTAACTTTTACTGCCATCCATTTAAAAAATCCATGGTCCTGGTCCAGAAGAAGTAGAGACAGGCTATGCAATTCAGCGGAGATGTTCCCACTTAGTCATGCTCAGAATGTATGATTCAACAGCACTGCTTGCCCAGGCATAGAAAAAGCACTGATCCTATAGCTCAAGGCAATCAAGACTGTACCTGATTCTGACAGATGTCCTAATGTGAGCACAGCCACACATTGCTACACCTTTGGCATATGTCATTGTTACTGAAATCTACCAAAACTAAAAAATACTGTATTAAGCTGATGCCATCATAACAATTGGAGAACATGCTGTGTTGAATTCTGCTGCTTTAGAACAGCATCAGTACCATTTCAACAACGTATTATTCTTTAATTAAAGTTATTTCGGAGGGAACATTTTCAATTTATTTTTGACAGCTATTATAATTATGAAAATAAGTGTTGACTAGTTATTATAAATCTGGAAACAAAGTTATTTTTCTTTAATTAATATTTCGTTTCTTGTGGTAAAGGAGCAAAATGTATAAAAGTCAGTAATACTAAGATAATCTGTCATCATGTACAAGACACAAATGCTAATTACTTGGCACTCTGTAAATCTCTTTATAATTTGAATCTCAAGGCTGGAGTAGCCGGAATCCGACCCACAGTAATAAGCCAGCCTTATGTAAATAGGTGGATTTTACTATAATGATTATAGCTTATTTATATATATAGCACCATCTTTTTCCGTAGCGCTGTGCAAAGTAAAATTACAGACAAGGTAAAATAAACTGTAAAGGAACTATTACAAACTAGATGCTACAAAGTTCAAACCAAAAGTGAGAACAGGACACAATAGGAAAGAGAGCCCTGCCCTTGTGAGCTTACAGTCTAAGGACCTGATCCCCAACCTGTAGCTCGGGAGCCACATGTGGCTCGTGGACCCCTGCTTTATGGCTCACAGACTATCTAAGTGCTTGTCAGAGGCTGACTGAATTGTCAGATGTCTGTTGGCTTAACTTCACTTGGTTTCCCAGTCTTGTGGAAGATAGAAACTGCAGAAACTGGTAAGCCAGAACACTAATCAATGTATCTAATTTTTCCATTTATTTATTTGATGCTGAAGGATTTATTTACAGGGAGCATGTATTTTATGGAGCAGGGTGATCCATACACAGTGTGCTCTTTGTTCAGGGGGGATGGGAGGGGTTAGCCCACACTTTATAAAGATGCCCCATATGTTCAACTGCAGGCAGGCATTAGTGTCCCCAAACCCTTTGGTTTGAATGTGGTTCACAACCATCACTCAGTACTGGATATGGCTCTCAAGGACAGAAAGGTTGGGGACCCTTGTTCTAAGGAACAAAAGGTAGCAGGATCACAAGTTGTAGAGCCTGAGTTTGGGGCCAGGTGCCCTGTGAAGGTTATAGGAGTTGCCTATGCCAGGTTTGCTTGTCTGAAGAGGTGGGCTTTGAGGGCACTTTTAAAGGCTGGGACCGTTGGAGAGTGACACATCCAAATTAAGGGGAATTCTAATTTCAAAGAAACATTACAGACAGTAAATAATTGTATATCATCTTCACTTTATAACATGCAACCTTGTACTTCTTTGCCAGGGCAACTGGACTTACTGTTTAATTTTATTGAAGATGTTCTACTATCGGTAGTCAATTGATTGGCTTTCTCAATAAAGTTGAGTTAAGAAAGCGAGATGGATGACTAGAGAAATATGTTTGGGAAAATAAACCAGCAAGTCCAATTCCCCTGATGTATTCCCACAGATATACCATGACTGCCATGCAATAAATTTTCTTCTAAAAATAAAATGCAAAATTTCCTTGGTGTTCGAGCTATTAGAGCTGTTCTGTGCTAAACTCCTAAATAAGCCTGCTAGTTGATGCTACCCTCTTACATCCTCCATACTGTATGTGTTAAAATAGAGAAACCAAGCTTGTATAGAAGTGTGTCTTCCACTGTCTTTAACATACAATGTTGTTTAAATGCCTATCACTCAGCAGGTTAGAAATACCTTATAACTCCAGTCACACAAATGCAATCTACACAAAGTGATCCTATAGTCAGAAGAAAGTTTATATTGTCACCTTCTATCATCAGACCAGTGCCCCAAAACAGCACGTGTTTCTTTTTCTTCTTTTTACTAAAGCCTTTGCCCAATATTCATAACAACCGGAACTGCATGCAGTCGGCCATATTGCTCCCTGGCCGCACAGCCCCGTTCCCTGATGCTTCAAGTAGGATACATCAAGGGAGCTAATTTGACTTATTGCATCCTTAACTTTCTAATGAGGGTTGCGTGGGAGGAGGGCTTGGAATCTTCTGTTTTTACCATATGATCTCTGATATAGGGTATATCTACAGTCCCATGACTGCCATCAGTGAGTGGCATTTATTCATTCTGAAATCATGGTGTGCCAGCAGCCAGACTGAACATACTACATTTTATCAGGACAACAACCTCTGTTCATTTTCTTAGTTGCCATAGCAATGTGATGAAAGTTATTAGAGTAAGTAAGTAAGTAATGTCTTGTAATAAAAAAAAAAGTAAACAAGGAAGAAACTTATACTAGTTGCTTACATGTTGGCTAATACATTACTGAAATGTGTGACATTGAAAAAGACAGCCTGATTAGACAGATAATAGACTCATACATTTCTTCTACCAAGTCTGCGTATTTTAAATGTAGGCTAAAATTGCTAATGCCTTACCGTATGTGTATTTGTAATGTCGTGTTGCTACGGCTCTTAGGTATACTTCATTTCAATAGTAAAGGATTCAAAGAAAAACATAGCTGTAATCATTTACAGTGATTAAAGAGCATGAATCACCTTGTAGGCCGGCTCTGGAGTCTAAAACACTTCAGGGTTTGCCACTTACCCGCAGACTGCAGGAAGACCAGATGCAGCTGTTCCACTTGATCTATGCCGGGCTCTGTTTCCAAACAGAGCTGCATGTCATGCATTAAAGTGGACCAACACCCTGCAGGATCGGCCCAGGAATCTATAAGATTCCCAGGCCGATCCAATCCCTCCCCGTGGGGCATCCAAAATTGGGATGCCCCGCTGTGTGAAACCCCCCACGCCGCCCGCAAACCTTACCTGAATCCCGGTCCAACGGCGCATGCGCGGGCCGCGGCAGTATCTCGCACTTCTCTCTAGCAGGGCCGGCGCGGGCCGGCGTGGGTGTGCTTCCTGTTAGAGGGAAGCGCGAGATGTGGCTGCCAGTGTGCTCAGAGCCACTGAGGTAAGACGTCGCTTTGATGCGCATAGCTCAGCGGCTCCGAGCGCGCTGATTGGACAAGCGCCAACGCATGCACCGTAGGAGCTGGGTGAGGTGAGTTTTATTGGGAGATCTGGGGGGTTTCACATAGCAGGGCACCCCGAACCAAAACCCAGGATAGTCAAAATCCTGGGTGTCGGTCCACTTTAATAAGTATGGCATACAGCGCTGATTGGACGAGAGTCTGCACTTTCATCGTGGGACTACCAGAGCGGTGAGTTTTTATGCCAATCAGTGGGGGTGCACAAAATTGGGAGGCTACAAGTAAGGAGACCAGTCACCAGAATAGTAAAAATCCTGACAATGATCATTATACATTAAGAGGAACAATATATATATAGCCGACATAATGGCCAACACAAAGCGTTGGTGGGACGATCTAAACTATTTTTAAGATGGATTATTGGCATCATTAATAATATAATAACCAGACTGTCCGTTGTTAGGAATTGCTGGAGCTCCCCACAGCCGGTCATACTGGGCCGGACCACATATAGCGCGGGAATCATAGTTCAGGTGAGGTGGGTTATACTAGGGGGTAGCTGCAGCAATCAGGATGCCCCCCCAAGCCTGACCCAGTTTGGGTGATGAAACGCTTTAGGGCAGGTCTAACAACAAACAAATTGATATATTAATCTATTAGTTATATATCTTAAAGCACTGTAAAGAAAAATACCTGCTGCGACCTGTATAATTAGATATATATACTGTGCTAAAAAGGATTCATATACAGACCATGGAGGAGTAACCCATGGAACGAGAATGTTGTGTATGAAAATTCATCTCCCACTGGGATTCATTCATTAGGGTGTATAGCTCATACATACTAGTATTTATTGTAAGTAAGATACAATCTACTGAGAATTAGGTCCCTTTGCACAATTTTATTTATGTATGATGCTATGAGAGCAATTTTCACATAAAATTAATTACTGCATTGCTAATAGCGACGAGTATTGTCTGTTTTGTATATTGTTTCTGGAGTCCTGTACTACAACTTCAAGGTCACTACAAAGCTCACGCACTTTTCTCACTCTTAAAGACAGATTATATATACATACAGAAGAGATATAACCTTGTAATAGTAAACGCATTTGTGACAGACGCTCTGTCTTTTGGATGTCATCACTATTCACTTTTCTTAATTAGGTTACAGGCAATGTCATTGTATTTTGACTGCCATTGTGTATTGTTGATTACGTCACAGTCAATGGCATTGTTCTGAGTGTATTACAGCCTGCTATTGTTCTACTGATTGCGTCACCGGCAGAGTTAAGGGATTGTTTGCCCTGCTGCTATTGGTCAGTGTGGTTGTCATTGCATGGAGACTTGTGTATATAAGGCCTAGAGTGGCACTAATAAAAACTCTTCACCTTCACCCTCAATACTGAGTTCTGTCTCTTATTGGGGGAAATGCTATATTACAATTCACTAGCCCTTGTAAGGGCTGTTCCTGTTTCCTCACGGACGACTCTGGAATTCCAGCAGCACCTCTTACGATTGGGAAAAGGACGTCTCGGGCGGTGAAGCCCTCCGGCGATAAGGGTTATCGCTACAATTGGTGGCAGCGGTGGGATGGTCCTTTCTACCCAGAGAGAGTGCTACCATGATGGAGAGTCAGCATGACAAGTTGAAAAGGCTGACCCTGAAGGATCTACTCGAGAGCCGGGGAAGGTCAGCTAGCACTAGCAACCGCCCACGCCAGGAACTGATAGCCGAGCTGATCAAAATGGATCATGCAGCAGTGAGGACCGAAACCAATATAGAGATCGATGAAGACGCTGCTCTCGTTCAAGCGGTTCGGAACAGATTGTCGGTCTATGGCCGAATCCATCACAAGAACTGATCGACCAAGTCTTCGCCGCAGCGGAGGCAGAGGCCAGTAAGCGAAGGGAAGATCGGCGACTCGCAACCCAGCAGCCTCTCAGCGCCCCTGTGTCTCCGAGCCTCAGTTACACTGGGGGGAAAAAAGATTCCATTTGCAGCATTTAAGTCCATCCAGGAAAGGGACGATGAGATTGACGGATTTTTGGCCGATTTTGAACGGCAGTGCGCTTTACACCGGGTACCCACGGAGGAATGGGTCACCATATTATCAGGGAAACTATCGGGGAAAGCTTCCGATGCTTTCCGGGCCATCCCTGATGCGGACATACCACACTACCATCTGGTAAAGGAGGCTTTGTTAGCCCGGCACGCTGTCACCCCGGAAGCCTACAGTTGTTTTTACTAGAACATTTTCTCAATGCCTTGCAACCAGAGCTAAGACTGTATGTGTGTACAAGACCAGCCCCCTGTGAGTACAACTGTATGTGTGTGTGGGTGTATCATCTTCACCCTCAATACTGAGTTCTGTCTCTTATTGGGGGGAAAAGACAAGACCAGCACCCTGTGAGTACAACTGTGTGTGTGTACAAGACCAGCACCCTGTGAGTACAACTGTACGTGTGTACAAGACCAGCACCCTGTGAGTACAACTGTATGTGTGTACAAGACCAGCACCCTGTGAGTACAACTGTATGTGTGTGTGGGTGTATCATCTTCACCCTCAATACTGAGTTCTGTCTCTTATTGGGGGGAAATGACAAGACCAGCACCCTGTGAGTACAACTGTTTGTGTGTACAAGACCAGCACCCTGTGAGTACATGTGTGTGTACAAGACCAGCACCCTGTGAGTACAACTGTATGTGTGTACAAGACCAGCACCCTGTGAGTACAACTGCATGTGTGTGTGTGTGGGTATAATCTTCACCCTCAATACTGAGTTCTGTCTCTTATTGGGGGGAAAAGACAAGACCAGCACCCTGTGAGTACAACTGTATGTGTGTGTGTGTATACATGCCCGGTAGACAAAACGGTAATGCAGATGGATTATCCCGGCAAACAGAACTCTGCCCCTAACAAGAGTCCGGACAGCCCCACGTTAACCCGAACAGGGTCAATCCGGGTCTGCCGGGTGTTCCACAAAAAGGGGGCATTGTGACAGACGCTCTGTCTTTTGGATGTCATCACTATTCACTTTTCTTAATTAGGTTACAGGCAATGTCATTGTATTTTGACTGCCATTGTTAGGGATGAGCGAATCGATCCGGACGAACCCGGATTCGATCCGAATTTCAGGAAAAATTCGATTCGGATCGAATCCGAATTTCCCCGCGATTCGATCACTCGAAGTTTTCCTTTAACATCCATTCATTTACATTACAGGCATTCTAAGATGGCGGGCGGGACATGTCTGGACATGTATCCCGCGCCAGTGCAAGCTGGGGCAGTCACATGCAGCCTATCAGCAGCCAGCAAGCCCGGTGACGTCACACAGCGGTATTTAACGGCGGCCATCTTGCTTTTCCTCATTTCTCTATTGCATTCGTGACAGACAGACAGAACGCTGTGTAGCTGAGGCAGTTAGACAGGCTGGAGACAGGCTGGAGACAGGGACAGGCTGGAGACAGGCAGGAGACAGGCAGGAGACAGACAGGAGACAGACAGAAAGCCAGGGAAAGGTAGGAAAAACGGAGCTGGCTGACAGGGAGAATTTTTTTTTTTCATCCAGCCTTTGTTAGCGTTTTCAGGCTGCTTATAGTAACTAACTGTGCATATATACTGAACTGATCTTAAGTCTGCTGTGAGGCATCCCATTCTGTGACTAAAGCAGCCTCTATTTAATAGCATAATAAACATTTGCACTTATTCTCATAGAAATCAGGCCTGATAAAGACACTTTTGCTGTGCATGCTCTCTGGTTTTTGTGGCACTGGCATCCCATTCTGTGACTAAAGCAGCCTCTATTTAATAGCATAATAAACATTTGCACTTATTCTCATAGAAATCAGGCCTGATAAAGACACTTTTGCTGTGCATGCTCTCTGGTTTTTGTGGCACTGGCATCCCATTCTGTGACTAAAGCAGCCTCTATTTAATAGCATAATAAACATTTGCACTTATTCTCATAGAAATCAGGCCTGATAAAGACACTTTTGCTGTGCATGCTCTCTGGTTTTTGTGGCACTGGCATCCCATTCTGTGACTAAAGCAGCCTCTATTTAATAGCATAATAAACATTTGCACTTATTCTCATAGAAATCAGGCCTGATAAAGACACTTTTGCTGTGCATGCTCTCTGGTTTTTGTGGCACTGGCATCCCATTCTGTGACTAAAGCAGCCTCTATTTAATAGCATAATAAACATTTGCACTTATTCTCATAGAAATCAGGCCTGATAAAGACACTTTTGCTGTGCATGCTCTCTGGTTTTTGTGGCACTGGCATCCCATTCTGTGACTAAAGCAGCCTCTATTTAATAGCATAATAAACATTTGCACTTATTCTCATAGAAATCAGGCCTGATAAAGACACTTTTGCTGTGCATGCTCTCTGGTTTTTGTGGCACTGGCATCCCATTCTGTGACTAAAGCAGCCTCTATTTAATAGCATAATAAACATTTGCACTTATTCTCATAGAAATCAGGCCTGATAAAGACACTTTTGCTGTGCATGCTCTCTGGTTTTTGTGGCACTGGCATCCCATTCTGTGACTAAAGCAGCCTCTATTTAATAGCATAATAAACATTTGCACTTATTCTCATAGAAATCAGGCCTGATAAAGACACTTTTGCTGTGCATGCTCTCTGGTTTTTGTGGCACTGGCATCCCATTCTGTGACTAAAGCAGCCTCTATTTAATAGCATAATAAACATTTGCACTTATTCTCATAGAAATCAGGCCTGATAAAGACACTTTTGCTGTGCATGCTCTCTGGTTTTTGTGGCACTGGCATCCCATTCTGTGACTAAAGCAGCCTCTATTTAATAGCATAATAAACATTTGCACTTATTCTCATAGAAATCAGGCCTGATAAAGACACTTTTGCTGTGCATGCTCTCTGGTTTTTGTGGCACTGGCATCCCATTCTGTGACTAAAGCAGCCTCTATTTAATAGCATAATAAACATTTGCACTTATTCTCATAGAAATCAGGCCTGATAAAGACACTTTTGCTGTGCATGCTCTCTGGTTTTTGTGGCACTGGCATCCCATTCTGTGACTAAAGCAGCCTCTATTTAATAGCATAATAAACATTTGCACTTATTCTCATAGAAATCAGGCCTGATAAAGACACTTTTGCTGTGCATGCTCTCTGGTTTTTGTGGCACTGGCATCCCATTCTGTGACTAAAGCAGCCTCTATTTAATAGCATAATAAACATTTGCACTTATTCTCATAGAAATCAGGCCTGATAAAGACACTTTTGCTGTGCATGCTCTCTGGTTTTTGTGGCACTGGCATCCCATTCTGTGACTAAAGCAGCCTCTATTTAATAGCATAATAAACATTTGCACTTATTCTCATAGAAATCAGGCCTGATAAAGACACTTTTGCTGTGCATGCTCTCTGGTTTTTGTGGCACTGGCATCCCATTCTGTGACTAAAGCAGCCTCTATTTAATAGCATAATAAACATTTGCACTTATTCTCATAGAAATCAGGCCTGATAAAGACACTTTTGCTGTGCATGCTCTCTGGTTTTTGTGGCACTGGCATCCCATTCTGTGACTAAAGCAGCCTCTATTTAATAGCATAATAAACATTTGCACTTATTCTCATAGAAATCAGGCCTGATAAAGACACTTTTGCTGTGCATGCTCTCTGGTTTTTGTGGCACTGGCATCCCATTCTGTGACTAAAGCAGCCTCTATTTAATAGCATAATAAACATTTGCACTTATTCTCATAGAAATCAGGCCTGATAAAGACACTTTTGCTGTGCATGCTCTCTGGTTTTTGTGGCACTGGCATCCCATTCTGTGACTAAAGCAGCCTCTATTTAATAGCATAATAAACATTTGCACTTATTCTCATAGAAATCAGGCCTGATAAAGACACTTTTGCTGTGCATGCTCTCTGGTTTTTGTGGCACTGGCATCCCATTCTGTGACTAAAGCAGCCTCTATTTAATAGCATAATAAACATTTGCACTTATTCTCATAGAAATCAGGCCTGATAAAGACACTTTTGCTGTGCATGCTCTCTGGTTTTTGTGGCACTGGCATCCCATTCTGTGACTAAAGCAGCCTCTATTTAATAGCATAATAAACATTTGCACTTATTCTCATAGAAATCAGGCCTGATAAAGACACTTTTGCTGTGCATGCTCTCTGGTTTTTGTGGCACTGGCATCCCATTCTGTGACTAAAGCAGCCTCTATTTAATAGCATAATAAACATTTGCACTTATTCTCATAGAAATCAGGCCTGATAAAGACACTTTTGCTGTGCATGCTCTCTGGTTTTTGTGGCACTGGCATCCCATTCTGTGACTAAAGCAGCCTCTATTTAATAGCATAATAAACATTTGCACTTATTCTCATAGAAATCAGGCCTGATAAAGACACTTTTGCTGTGCATGCTCTCTGGTTTTTGTGGCACTGGCATCCCATTCTGTGACTAAAGCAGCCTCTATTTAATAGCATAATAAACATTTGCACTTATTCTCATAGAAATCAGGCCTGATAAAGACACTTTTGCTGGCCAAAGGCCTACTGGACCCTGCCAGCTCGATTCCTGCCCGGGGCATCCCATTCTGTGACTAAAGCAGCCTCTGTTTAAGACCATATAAGCATTTGTTCTTATCATATTTGAAATTAGGCCTGATAAAGACACTTTTGCTGGGCATAGCACTACTGGACCCTGCCAGGTGCACTCCTATTTGGGGCATCCCATTCTGTGACTACAGCAGCCTCTGTTTAAGACCATATAAGCATTTGCTCTTATCATATTTGAAATTAGGCCTGATAAAGACACTTTTGCTGGCCAAAGCACTCCTGTACCCTGCCAGCTCGATTCCTGCCTGGGGCATCCCATTCTGTGACTAAAGCAGCCTCTGTTTAAGACCATATAAGCATTTGCTCTTATCATATTTGAAATTAGGCCTGATAAAGACACTTTTGCTGGCCAAAGCACTCCTGTACCCTGCCAGCTCGATTCCTGCCCGGGGCATCCCATTCTGTGACTAAAGCAGCCTCTGTTTAAGACCATATAAGCAATTTGCTCTTATTATATTTGAAATTAGGCCTGATAAAGACACTTTTGCTGGCCAAAGCACTCCTGTACCCTGCCAGCTCGATTCCTGCCCGGGGCATCCCATTCTGTGACTAAAGCAGCCTCTGTTTAAGACCATATAAGCATTTGCTCTTATCATATTTGAAATTAGGCCTGATAAAGACACTTTTGCTGGCCAAAGCACTACTGTACCCTGCCAGCTCGATTCCTGCCCGGGGCATCCCATTCTGTGACTAAAGCAGCCTCTGTTTAAGACCATATAAGCATTTGCTCTTATCATATTTGAAATTAGGCCTGATAAAGACACTTTTGCTGGGCATAGCACAACTTGTCCCTGCCAGGTGTACTTACTGCTGGTTTTTAGGGCATCCCATTCTGTGACTACACCAGCCTCTATTTAAGAACCTAACCATTTGCACCTATTCTAATTGAAATTAGGCATGATAAAGACACTTTTGCTGTGCATAGTCTTACTGCTGCCTGCCAGGTGCTCTCTGGTTTTTGGGACATCCCATTCTGTAACATACCATTAGCCTCTGCATTAACTGTAAGCTGCACAGTTATTTAAAGAAATTTGGCCTGTATGAGCCTGCTAACACACTGCTGCTGTGTGCATATATACTGATCTCAAGTCTGCTTTGGGGCATCCCATTCTGTAACATACCATTAGCCTCTGCATTAACTGTAAGCTGCACATTTATTTAAAGAAATTTGGCCTGTATGAGCCTGCTAACACACTGCTGCTGTGTGCATATATACTGATCTCAAGTCTGCTTTGGGGCATCCCATTCTGTAACATACCATTAGCCTCTGCATTAACTGTAAGCTGCACAGTTATTTAAAGAAATTTGGCCTGTATGAGCCTGCTAACACACTGCTGCTGTGTGCATATATACTGATCTCAAGTCAGCTTGGGGCATCCCATTCTGTAACATACCATTAGCCTCTGCATTAACTGTAAGCTGCACAGTTATTTAAAGAAATTTGGCCTGTATGAGCCTGCTAACACACTGCTGCTGTGTGCATATATACTGATCTCAAGTCTGCTTTGGGGCATCCCATTCTGTAACATACCATTAGCCTCTGCATTAACTGTAAGCTGCACAGTTATTTAAAGAAATTTGGCCTGTATGAGCCTGCTAACACACTGCTGCTGTGTGCATATATACTGATCTCAAGTCTGCTTGGGGCATCCCATTCTGTAACATACCATTAGCCTCTGCATTAACTGTAAGCTGCACAGTTATTTAAAGAAATTTGGCCTGTATGAGCCTGCTAACACACTGCTGCTGTGTGCATATATACTGATCTCAAGTCTGCTTTGGGGCATCCCATTCTGTAACATACCATTAGCCTCTGCATTAACTGTAAGCTGCACAGTTATTTAAAGAAATTTGGCCTGTATGAGCCTGCTAACACACTGCTGCTGTGTGCATATATACTGATCTCAAGTCTGCTTGGGGCATCCCATTCTGTAACATACCATTAGCCTCTGCATTAACTGTAAGCTGCACAGTTATTTAAAGAAATTTGGCCTGTATGAGCCTGCTAACACACTGCTGCTGTGTGCATATATACTGATCTCAAGTCTGCTTTGGGGCATCCCATTCTGTAACATACCATTAGCCTCTGCATTTACTGTAAGCTGCACATTTATTTAAAGAAATTTGGCCTGTATGAGCCTGCTAACACACTGCTGCTGTGTGCATATATACTGATCTCAAGTCTGCTTTGGGGCATCCCATTCTGTAACATACCATTAGCCTCTGCATTTACTGTAAGCTGCACATTTATTTAAAGAAATTTGGCCTGTATGAGCCTGCTAACACACTGCTGCTGTGTGCATATATACTGATCTCAAGTCTGCTTTGGGGCATCCCATTCTGTAACATACCATTAGCCTCTGCATTTACTGTAAGCTGCACATTTATTTAAAGAAATTTGGCCTGTATGAGCCTGCTAACACACTGCTGCTGTGTGCATATATACTGATCTCAAGTCAGCTTGGGGCATCCCATTCTGTAACATACCATTAGCCTCTGCATTAACTGTAAGCTGCACAGTTATTTAAAGAAATTTGGCCTGTATGAGCCTGCTAACACACTGCTGCTGTGTGCATATATACTGATCTCAAGTCTGCTTGGGGCATCCCATTCTGTAACATAACATAACCTACCTACCATACTAAGCAGCTCTCTTATTTAAACTAAGCAGGCCTCTTGGAGGCTGAGTGTCCACTTTTGGGTGTGCATTTATATTCGGTTTCATATACAGTGGGGTATCCCAATTTGTAAGATAACCTACCCCAACCATGTAAACTAAATAGGCCTGTTGCAGCCTGAGTTTCTCTGCTTGCGTATGGCCTGCATTACAATCTGTCTCTTTCAATGACACTGCTGCCTGTGGTATCCCAATTTGTAAGATAACCTACCCCAACCATGTAAACTAAAGGTTACGTCCTTCCAGAAGGAAAACTTATGCCGAACACTATTTTTGTTAGGGGCATTGACCTTTGGATTGATCGGCATGAAATAAATTTTTTTTTTTCAAAGTATGGCGCTGTGAAGAAGGTCAAAATGATGTCTCATACTTGGATTATTGTTACTTTTTGTTCAGCTTGAAATATAACAGGCCACACGGGCATCCCAAGGCACATGCTATTTTAAACCTATCTGTTATACAACATAAGCGTTGATCAGGCTACTTCAGTTTGCACTTGTTTTTGACTGATTTTAATAAACCAGGCCGCAGGGCACCCCAAAGCTGCACCTTGCACCCTATCTGGTATACAACATAAGCGTTGATCAGCATCAGCTTCATTAAGCTACTTCAGTTTGCACTTCCTTTTTGACTGCTTTCATTTAACCAGGCCGCAGGGCACCCCAAAGCTGCACCTTGCACCCTACCTGTTTATACTAAATAAGCATCTACAGCCTCAGCTTTATTAAGTTATTGCATTTTGAATTGGTTTTGGTCTGCTTTAAATACACCAGGCCGCAGGGCATCCCAAACCTGCATGTTGCACCCCATCTGTTATACTAAATAAGCGTTGATCAGCATCAGCTTTATTAAGCTATTGCATTTTGCATTGGTTTTTGTACTGCTGCCAAAACACTAGCCCATATGGGCATCCCAAACCAGCACATGTCACCCTATCTGTTATACTAAATAAGCTTCTACAGGCCCTTTTTTTATTTATTTATTTTTATTTATATAGAGCTGCAATAGCTTATATTGTGAGGTTAATTTGCCATTTTGCAGCATAATATAGAGCAGCCCCTGTGTAAATCTGAGGGGCAATAGCTTATATAGTGAGGTAAATTTGCCATTTTGCTTCGTTATATAGAGCAGCCCAGTTGCCATCTAAATCAACTACTGTCCGGCCAGTACAGCTTTTCCAGGGCAAACTCTGCTAGTTGCGGGCACAAGTCAAGTTTGGCTTCCCAGCAAATCCAGTGGATCTTGAAGGTGTGTTGGCATGGTCATGTCAAGGTATGACATGACCTGCTGTTTGAGGTCCAGCTCCAGGTCTTCCTGCTGCTCATGAGTAGACTCACTATGCGGGTGTAGAAAGCTACTCACTAGCGACTGAAGACTGAGGCTGCTGCTGATGGAGCTGCTGCTGCTGCTCCTTCCACCCCCCCAGCAGCCATGGCAGTGGAAGGTGATCGCAGAGGTCCCCCCGAGTCAGACCTGCGGGAGTATGGGCCATGGCGCAGATAGACATCGCCCAACTGACTACGTGGGATGTCTCTGTAGTAGGTCAGTTTGTCCTCCCTCTCAGTGGGCGTAAAAAATGCCCCCATTTTGTGCCGGAAGCGAGGGTCCAATAAGTTGGAGAGCCAGAAGTCTTCCCGCTGACAAATGGAGACAATTCTGCGCTCACTAGTACGCAAGCATGTGAGCATGCATCGTGCCATTTGTGCAAATGACTCGGAGGGACTACCTGTCTCCATCTCCACTGTAAACTGCCACGGTGTGTCTGGGTCCTCTGTCTCACCTTACTCACAACCCTCTAGCTCCTGTGGCTGCTCCTGCTCCTCCTCTTCTGTCAGATGACTAGATAAAATGGTCATTTTGTGAAACCTAAACTGTGGTTTGCTTTGCCCCACCCCCTCCTCCTCCTCCACTTCAGCCCCCACAGGCTTCATGTGGCTGTGAAATGTATGTGCCATGTCTCCAGTGCCCTGACCAGCCATGGTTTCCAACATGTGTTGTAGTACATGAAGCAGTGGAATCTCATCGTTCATCTCATAGTCCTGGCAACTGACTAATAACGTAGCTTCCTCAAAGGGCCTGAGCAAACGGTCGGTGTCACGTATGAGCTGCCAATGGTTTACATTGAATTTACACAGGTGTCCCCCTATCCGTTTGGATCATCCAGAAATCCGTGATGGCTTTTCTCTGTTCCTATAGTGCAGTGGTCCTCAACCCTGTCCTCAAGGCCCACCAACAAGTCATGTTTTTTGGATCTCCAAATAGCCAGCTCTATTGCTCTGCAGCTGCACTAATTACTCCACCTGTGCATCTTTGTGGAGATCTGCAAAACCTGGCCTGTTGGTGGGCCTTGAGGACAGGGTTGGGGACCACTGCTATAGTGGATCCTGCATATGGAGGGTGGAATTCCAACGGGTGGAAACATCGCAAATCAGACTATGGTGGGGTACACCGTTGTGACGCTGAGGCTCAATAGGGTTGTGCTTCGTGGTGTAGGAGTGCCAGAAGTGCATGCTAACTTTCTTTCCTGTTGTTCTTTCAGATGGGGGCAAGACTTAAAAACTAGACTGAACACGTGTGCCATGTGAGGACGCATGACTTTGGCTTCCTTGTCGCAGCGCAAACAAGATGTTCTTCCAAGTGTAATGCAGCAGGCTGGACTTATGGTGACGCTGTCTGAGAGGAGAAATCCCTCAGACATCAAGATTAAAAATTCCAAGAATTTTTGAGGGCTAATTATTCAGAGGCAAATGATAGCTAGTTGTTTCTGATTTAATTACAAGGTGGAAACACACCCTCAAACAAAACTTCACTTTGGCAATACTATTGCATTTGTCTATTCATAATTTTATGTATATACACTAACTAACCTACTTTTTCTCCCCAGGATGCTGCATGAAACACTGCCACATCGCTGAGTAGCTGATTTTTCCGAACAACAGTCCGCAATAATCTGCTGCTGCTGCCGCCGCCACCGCCGCAGACTCCAGGGACCCTCTTCCACTACCTCGGCTTGCAACACCTCCTCCCACGACACTCTCCTCATCACTAATTGCCGGCTACTGGAAGAAGAGGCGAGTGTCTCCTCCACTTCTTGGCTGGGCAGTAGCTGCTGAATTTTATGATTATCAGATCTTCATCAATGGATAGTGGAGCTGAACCCAAAGCATAACAGACAGACAGTTGACTGGGGGTGTCAGATGCCACTTGTGATGCAGTGGACTGCTTTTGCAGCACTTCGAGACAAAGTTGCTTCATTGGCTGACACAATGACTGGTAAATCTGTGGAACATATGGTTTACAAGCAAGAATAACCATTTGTTTTTATATGAAAAAGACCCTGGTTTATACAGACTTTTTTTTTCCAGAGACTGCCCTGCGTGGAAATGAATGGCGCTTGGATCATCCAAGCTTTCCTCCCAACAATGCCTGATGTATTCCAGTAGATTGATGACGGGGCCAGACCTACACTAAAGAAAGATGGATCGTGCAAAACAGATTTAAGGCGCTGCTCTCCAGTTACAGACATTCCTCCGCATCGGACCACAAGTAAGTATTGATAAAAAATCCTTTCCGTTACTCTTACTTTTTATTAATATTCTTCGGATAAGACGGATCAGACATGATTCCAGATTAAAAATTCCAAGAATTTTTGAGGGCTAATTAGTCAGAGGCAATGATACCTTCTTGTTTCTGATTTAATTAAAAGGTGGAAACACACCCTCAAACAAAACTTCACTTTGGCAATACTTTTGCATTTGTTTATTCATAATTTTATGTAGATATTACTAACTAAGCTACTTTTTCTCCACATGACTCTCCACAGGGTGTGATTCATCCAATTTTTGGGCTCCTGAAGCCAACCCCAGTGTCTCTTTAAAGTAATATTTGGGCTCCTGCTGCTGCCAACTCCAGGGTGTGATTCATCAAATTTTTGGGCTCCTGAAGCCAACCCCAGTGTCTCTTTATAGTAATATTTGGGCTCCTGCTGCTGCTGCTGCCAACTCCAGGGTGTGATTCATCCAATTTTTGGGCTCCTGAAGCCAACTCCAGTGTATATTTGGGCTCCTGCTGCTGCTGCTGCCAACTCCAGGGTGTGAATCATCCAATGTTTGGGCTCCTGAAGCCAACTCCAGGGTCTCTTTAAAGTAATGTTTGGGCTCCTGCTGCTGCTGCCAACTTCTGCCAACTCCAGGGTGTGATTCATCCAATTTTTGGGCTCCTGAAGCCAACTCCAGTGTATATTTGGGCTCCTGCTGCTGCTGCTGCCAACTCCAGGGTGTGATTCATCCAATTTTTGGGCTCCTGAAGCCAACTCCAGTGTATATTTGGGCTCCTGCTGCTGCTGCTGCCAACTTCTGCCAACTCCAGGGTGTGATTCATCCAATTTTTGGGCTCCTGAAGCCAACTCCAGTGTATATTTGGGCTCCTGCTGCTGCTGCTGTCAACTCCTGCCAACTCCAGGGTGTGATTCATCCAATTTTTGGGCTCCTGAAGCCAACTCCAGTGTATATTTGGGCTCCTGCTGCTGCTACTGTCAACTCCTGCCAACTCCAGGGTGTGATTCATCCAATTTTTGGGCTCCTGAAGCCAACTCCAGTGTATATTTGGGCTCCTGCTGCTGCTACTGTCAACTCCTGCCAACTCCAGGGTGTGATTCATCCAATTTTTGGGCTCCTGAAGCCAACTCCAGTGTATATTTGGGCTCCTGCTGCTGCTACTGTCAACTCCTGCCAACTCCAGGGTGTGATTCATCCAATTTTTGGGCTCCTGAAGCCAACTCCAGTGTATATTTGGGCTCCTGCTGCTGCTGCTGCCAACTCCAGGGTGTGAATCATCCAATTTTTGGGCTCCTGAAGCCAACTCCAGGGTCTCTTTAAAGTAATGTTTGGGCTCCTGCTGCTGCTGCCAACTTCTGCCAACTCCAGGGTGTGATTCATCCAATTTTTGGGCTCCTGAAGCCAACTCCAGTGTATATTTGGGCTCCTGCTGCTGCTGCTGCCAACTCCAGGGTGTGATTCATCCAATTTTTGGGCTCCTGAAGCCAACTCCAGTGTATATTTGGGCTCCTGCTGCTGCTGCTGTCAACTCCTGCCAACTCCAGGGTGTGATTCATCCAATTTTTGGGCTCCTGAAGCCAACTCCAGTGTATATTTGGGCTCCTGCTGCTGCTGCTGTCAACTCCTGCCAACTCCAGGGTGTGATTCATCCAATTTTTGGGCTCCTGAAGCCAACTCCAGTGTATATTTGGGCTCCTACTGCTACTACTGTCAACTCCTGCCAACTCCAGGGTGTGATTCATCCAATTTTTGGGCTCCTGAAGCCAACTCCAGTGTATATTTGGGCTCCTGCTGCTGCTGCTGCCAACTTCTGCCAACTCCAGGGTGTGATTCATCCAATTTTTGGGCTCCTGAGGCCAACTCCAGTGTATATTTGGGCTCCTGCTGCTGCTGCTGCCAACTTCTGCCAACTCCAGGGTGTGATTCATCCAATTTTTGGGCTCCTGAGGCCAACTCCAGTGTATATTTGGGCTCCTGCTGCTACTACTGTCAACTCCTGCCAACTCCAGGGTGTGATTCATCCAATTTTTGGGCTCCTGAGGCCAACTCCAGTGTATATTTGGGCTCCTGCTGCTGCTGCTGCCAACTTCTGCCAACTCCAGGGTGTGATTCATCCAATTTTTGGGCTCCTGAGGCCAACTCCAGTGTATATTTGGGCTCCTGCTCCTGCTGCTGCCAACTTCTGCCAACTCCAGGGTGTGATTCATCCAATTTTTGGGCTCCTGAAGCCAACTCCAGTGTATATTTGGGCTCCTGCTGCTGCTGCCAACTTCTGCCAACTCCAGGGTGTGATTCATCCAATTTTTGGGCTCCTGAGGCCAACTCCAGTGTATATTTGGGCTCCTTCTGCCCCTCATAGTGATGCCACTTCAACTCTCTGCAATTGTGCCGCTCTGCGATTCTATTAGCGATGCCTCTGATCTGCATGTGATATTTCTTCAAAGTATTATTTAACAAACCCAGCACGCATCCTGTGCGTGTTACAGCAAGGCTGAATGGTTTACAACCCTATTGAGGCTGTAGGAGGCTCAGAAATAGCCGTTTTTAATAGCGATTCGTCGCGAATTTATTCGGGTCGAAACGATTTTTGTCGGAAAATTCGGCGAATCAGTCGAATCGAATTTTTCAAAAGTTCGCTCATCTCTAGCCATTGTGTATTGTTGATTACGTCACAGTCAATGGCATTGTTCTGATTGAGTGTATTACAGCCTGCTATTGTTCTACTGATTGCGTCACCGGCAGAGTTAAGGGATTGTTTGCCCTGCTGCTATTGGTCAGTGTGGTTGTCATTGCATGGAGACTTGTGTATATAAGGCCTAGAGTGGCACTAATAAAAACTCTTCACCTTCACCCTCAATACTGAGTTCTGTCTCTTATTGGGGGAAATGCTATATTACAATTCACTAGCCCTTGTAAGGGCTGTTCCTGTTTCCTCACGGACGACTCTGGAATTCCAGCAGCACCTCTTACGATTGGGAAAAGGACGTCTCGGGCGGTGAAGCCCTCCGGCGATAAGGGTTATCGCTACAGCATTACTAAACATGCTGAATAGTTTATGCAATAGAAGACTCTGCATAGCACCTATTATACACCTCTTTGTTCAGGTGTCAACCCTTAATTCAACCATTTGCTGGTGGACTCAACTCACCTACTTGACAGCAGTTGTCCCTAGGACACCAGAGGGACACCCAAGTCTTGAAGGGCTGATGGAAACCAAAGAGAAACAGCATGTGATAAGGCCCGGAAAGGTCAAGATTGGCCATTGCGTGTGCGTTCATTGTCCTATGTGCAGACAATGAGCTGCCACAAATAAAAGAACATTGCTGCTTGTTTTCTTCTAAATTTACAAGCTAAGGTTGAACCTAAAAAGTACTTTGAAGCTGTGCCTTTAGCAGGCCTCTACTTGTCTCCTTGAACTTGGCTGGCTGCATCTCCCGCACAATGTTTGGGTTTGCACACTTCTGCACCCAGCCATTCAGAAAGGCTGGACACGGGAGTGTGCGTGGCACACAAAAGCAGAGGAGGCCCCAGGGGGTTTCACACAGCCTTCACCGGATGCCACAAGGGTAAGCTAGAGGCCAGTCCTGGAATCTTTTAAATTCCATTGCACAGCCGCGTGGGTTTGGACCCACTTTAATTGAATGCATTTGTATGTTTTGACCCACTTTAACTGAATGCAATACTGAACATATTCTTTCATGATACTTATTTTCTTGCTGTTGCTTAGGGTTCTTGCTTCTGCCTATCGTTTAATACAGACCATTCATGACACCCAGGGTTTTAGAGAAGATTATGCATATTTAGTGATCTATGTCACAAAACTGATTGTTCACGTTTGATAGAGCATTTTGTGACGTGAATGCGGCTGCTTCCAGCACAGAGAGCCCACACCAGAAACGCCCGCACACGGATATCATTAACTCTCACCACCACCAAAATATAATTTTTACAACTAAATTGGGCTAGTGAAACCCCAGTCACCATCCAATCTAACTTTGCTGGCAAGTAATTGCAATGGTCAACACACATGTAATCGCCCCTCTTCATATACAAGCCAAGCACCATCAATCCACAATGATTCTGTCCATCAATTATCACTGGGAGAGCTTACACATGTGAACCACATGGCACTTAGAGCCATGTCAATTGTGAGTCAGTCACTATACGGTTATAGACACTTTTAAAATCATTCAATAATTGGAAACCATGGAACGCACAATACCCGAGCAGTCATACACTTTAGGAACAAGGTTTGTTTTTAGAGCTTCAAGGGAACCAGCATTAAAAGACTCTAATTGGCAATAAAGATAGACTGGAGCCAAAAATAAAAATAAATAAGCTGAAAATAGACATAAATAATGGGAGAAAAGCACTGAAAATCCTACACCTAATCAAATGGGATGAGTTGGAGTGCCACGCCCTCGGGGTGAAGAGGGAATAGCTTGTCATTCTTTCCTATCTTTATACCACTATGCATACATGGCTATTCTCATAATGCTGTATATCTTTTGATGAGAGCCCAATGCTAAATTAAAACACGTTCTATTACCAAAGGAATGACCAGAGATTTCAAATGCATCTAAATATGATTAAACTGGACCCTCACCATGTTTTATTGAAAAGCCCAAACCCTTAAAAAAAATGATTCCCCAGCATCTAAAATTAATATATTTTAAGTTTTTAGTCACTTACTTATTATTCTTTCCCCCACTGGGCTGCAACTCTGTTCAGGACTTTAGGATACGTGCGCCGCCATCTTGACTCAGAAGCATCACACTTACTGAGGAGAGGAGAGTAGGATAAAGTACAGGGGGGTGGGTTATAGCTGTGCTCTGCTCAGACAGAGCAGAGCTAGGGTCAGGAAAAGGTCAGCAATCCCAGAATGCAGAGCAACACAGTCAGAAGGCACTTCCTGTTTGCAGGCTCCCTGATGTTCTATGAGCCGCCATCTTGGATGTTTAAAGGCTCATAACATGCAGTAGATGCAGGTAGGGTGATTTTTTAATGTGAGCAATCTGTATGTACAGGGTGTGGGAAATATATAAGACTCTTATTCAGAGTGAAGGTCTGCTTTAAATAAAAATAGGCTGAACTTTGTTTTTTCTGTGACCGCCCGTGAAGGAAAAATATATGGAATTATTATGATGGTTAGAGTATAATGGCCAACTCTTTTGGCCAGGACTCTGCTTTCTACTTACATCTGAAGGAAACAGGTCACATTTTAAATACTGAGGTTAACTGAATTCAAAGAAGTGTGAAAGAAGCCAGTTATGTGACAATGAGGAAGCCAAGTCTGGATAGAGGCGCGGGGGGCTGCGACGCCTACTGTCTGGAACTTAGTATCTGTTGGTTTTAACATGGCATTGTAACAACTACAGCTCAATTCAAAGCCATGCAGGAATGACATAAGACCCATATTTGTTTTTTTTTTGTGTCGGGTGATTGTGTGCCATGTTTTTTGTACGAATTAGGACTTTTCGGTATGCGTATGCCCATACGAGTATTCACCATATTATTCTTTGATTTTTTGTTTGTGCGAACGTAATTTTACGGGTTTACCCTGTGCTTGCATGTGATTCTCGGCCCTGATTTCGACCCTATAAAACTGTACATTTTCAGTCCAAAATTATGTCCTCTTGCCGGGAACGACCATATGCACTACCGATGCAGCCCCTTAATGAGTTCTGTGAATAGTATAAGCGTCTGCAGCAGAAGGGGACTGTTAATCAGTTACCTTCCAGAGCTTAGGCATAACCGCAGTCGCCTGGATATTGGTCATATGTCCAATCAGCAGGTTTTGAATTGACCCAATTGACCTTTCTCTGGAGAAGCTTACTCAAAGCTGTGGCCATGGTTGGCCCTGCCACAAGAAAGGGGCATATAATTGGAGGTATGACCAAATTGGTTGGCTGCCTTCAATTTTTAGCAAATGGCTCCTGACAGAAGTTAGGGTCAGTTGGCATGTCCCAGCCTTCGCTGAGCTGATCTCTGACTACATTTCTCGATGGCATGGCTGCCCTGCAGGAGAAATACATCTCTTTTCCTTATAGCATGGCAGCCTGGAATGCAGTGAGGTTCGGTCTTTTCAACATTGGGAATATGTCAAATGTCATGGGCATTTTCAACTGCACACATGGGCCTTGTTCCCCCAGCTGCTCAGGAGTATATGTTTCAGTATGTTTAGTGCCACTATTGTTGTACCTTCTTGCTCCCTCTTCTGTATTTATGCCTTCTAGCCCCCTCTCCTGTCTTTAGACTACACTTGCCTCAGCTCCCCTAAATCAGCTTCCTTGTGTCCTTGTTGTGCCATTGTAATTTAGAATTTTATTTGCAATTAATAACATGGAGCCACTCTACTTGTCCTCTGATTGTTTGGTTTTATTTCAGAAACCGCAAGATGGGCCACTCTCTTAATGTCCAATGCGTTGTGGTGGGACCTGATCTTCATTTTTCAGCATTTTGGCCAGCTTCCCAGGCTCTTCCCATGATGCATTCATCTTGCGGAGGTCGAGTTTATATACCCGTTTTGGGAGTAATGATAAAGTGGCAGCTATTTTTAAGACCTACACTCTACATCCTGCTCAAAAGCAGTGTTTATTTTATCAATAGAAATGATGCAAAGCCATGGTTCTGCTCTTTTTAGGAATGAAGAAAAGGGGGAAATAGGAGATAGAGACAAAGAAGAATGTGAAAATAGAAAAGAAAATATTATATTGATCATGAAAATATGATACTGAATTTCACAATCTATGTCCCAAATAGTCCTGCCAATGACATGCTGCCATCCACATGCTATACATTCTTCCAGAGGCAGCATTGCTTATAATTGGAAAACTTTCAATGCTGTCCCTGCATCTAGAGTTGTACAATGTAACAAGCTGGACTGAGCCCCACTGTTACATTGTAATAAGCCAGAAAGAAGTTGCTACATTGTAACACCAACCGCACATCCCACTGTTAAACTGTTAAAGAAGCCGCTCAGCTCACAGCTAATCACCATGTGCAGGGTAATCCCTTCAAAAAATAGGACATCTATATATGACACAAACTATTTGCTTTTAATCTGTCAAGTCCTGCCGTAATCTGGTACTGACCACTGCTGGGCCCTCCAACCCTGTGCACACCATATTCTCAATCACAGATGCCAAAATGATAAAGGGGCACCTTTTAGAATAGCACATGCCTGCAAGGGGCTGGCACATTCTTGACTGGTTCCTGCCCAATGGTGCAAACAGAGGTTTTTACTAAAATGTGGTGTGCTCTCCAACTCTAGTAAGAGAGCATGCCACCTTAAATGGCAAGCTTACCTCCTCAACTAGAAATGTTTGTCACATTCCACCACAACACACAAACTGATATCCCTTGCTATTCTAGCTGTCAAATTATGGAAGAATAACAATATTTTAAATCATACATTTACAATACCTGAAAACCAAACTGGTTTAGATTTCTTTTATATCTAAGATAAGAGTTTTAAATAAAGCAAAACAGAATTCTGAATATAACATTACAATATGCATTGTATGAATTGCAGAAAAGGTAACAGAAAAAAAATGGAAATATAAGCGGTTTGGACTGATAATCACCTAAATACAGTATCAAAGTTAGACTTAAGGCAAGCCCGATTGTCTCGGGCTACACATTGCACTGTCCTAAACTTAAATCCATTTTCAAAAAAGATTCTGTAGTTCCTAAGTTATCTTTAAAAGTATTAGAGCATTGGAGATTCATAAAAAAATGGAGAAACAGTGGGTGTGGCAACATAAATGTGATTTAAGCACAGTGTGAGAGGAAGGCGGGGTTTCAGAGCTGCAGAGAGAGACAGCCAATCAGGATGTTTGGGCAGAGAATGGGTGGTGTTGATTGACAGACCAGGTCAGCAGGGTGGAGACTGAAAGCTGAATGAGGAAGTGATTTTTCTTCACTAAGGAGACAGAAGAGGAAGCAGAGGACTGGAGCCACTTAATAAACGGTAAGCTACTGATATTTATTTATAACTTCTGACGTGCGAAACACTTTAAAAATATTTTTCAATAGATTAGCATAGTAGTAATCATAAAACAAAACAAAATATAGATAGATATCATCAATTTAAATCAGAATATAAGCCCTAACTTATAACCCCCCCCCCCCCCAAAAAAAATAGTATGATATAATACTGATATAATATGGGGAATTAACTTAGAGCCTAATCCCCACCCCACCCCACCCCCAGGATTTCAGAATTCAGACCAAGGACTCCAAATCTCCCTCCCTCTTTATTAAGTAAAATACTACTCAGCTTCTTGTTGACCATTATCCAATTTGATTTATCAATAAACACTTGAAGTTTTAAAGTATGAGATTTCTACGACTTTGCAATTTAGCTGCCAAACAAGCATAGAAAATAAATGTATTGGGAAATCTGGAAATCCCCACAACATGTTAATTTAATAGAGCAACCAATGCAGATTTTCCCACCCATTTCTCCATATCCTTGCTTATAAAACCAAATGCTTGGTTCGCAAACTTTCCTACCTTGGGGCATTTCCACCATATATTACATATTACTCACCTGTCCACGATTTCTGAAACATAAAGGATAGATATTAGGCTATAGGTTTACCAACCTACTGGGGACCATATACCAAGAAGTAAATACCTTCAAGTTGGATTCTAACAGCGAAATGTTGAGAAAAGCTTTAGAACTACGAGCCACCCATTTAACCCAATCGTCAGCTTTAAAAGTTGTTTATAAATCCGCTTCCCACTTTATCATATAATCAAGTTTGCCTTCTTCATCTGTGAAGTTATTTATATAAAGGTAGAAATGCCCCCTTTCCCTCCAGGAATTTCTTAAAAATAGAAATATTAACTCTATCCCGCTTTTTAATTTTCCTTGGATTTAAAAATCTCTCTACTTGTCTATATGTGTATTCTTCTTTTAAAGGAAGTTAAAATTTGTCTCTAAAAATTGCCATACATTGCTAATTGCTATAAAGTCTGTAATTCTATAGAGACCTTTCTGTGTCCACCATTTTAAATATACTCTTTTTATCCCAGACTCAGAGTCAAGTCAGGAATTTCCCCTAAGGGGGCTACTGGTGTATGTTTGGAAATCAGGTAGTGTTTTTTGCTAATAGTATCCCAAAGAGGACATAATATAGCCGGCCTTTTTACCTTTGCTATCCACATGAGAGAATCAATGGAAAACAAATCACATGCTTTTTGTTCTATCATTACCCAGCTGGGCTTTTCTCCACTAATAAACATCTGTGTAAGTTGGGCTAATTGTGCAGCAACATAATAACTATTTACATTTGGGACACCAAAGCCCCCTTATGTTTAGCTATATATAAAATTTTCTACCAAATGTATTCTTCTTCCATAAAGGAGAAAGAGGAGGAGAAAGAAGTTTATTAAGACGATATTATATACCAAGATCAAGGAGTAAATCTTCTCCCTCAGAAGGACAGATTCTTCAAAGTAAAGTTCAAACAAAAGGGGAAAACCTATCTGTAGTTGATGTTCTTCTGAATCAAGAGTGGATTCATTTCTCTTATTCTCTTCTCTCTTTTTGGATTGTTAATAGAGCAAGATCAGCAAAAATTTGGTTCGGATTAGTGTGTCCCTGAAAATGTATCTTCTAGACCTAGTTTCTTGGTCTTCCAGTTTAGATTGATCTGATGCTGTACTGATCCCACAATCTGCTCATGTTGATTAATTCTAGTTACAGTTTTTACAGTAAACAGCACTAAAACAGAACTATGTGTGCACTTTTGGTGCAGTTTCAAAGTTCGTCTTAGCACTTGGAACTACAAGGGTGTTGTCAGGCCCGGGAATATGGAAATACTGGAAACTTAAGAGGGACTTGGAATCTCTTGGTATTGGGACTTGGTCAAAGACAGCTGAGAATAAAAGCAGCTGAGAGATTGTAATGTAAGCATAATCTGTAGACATAACTATGGATCAAAAATGTCTGAAGCAGAATCAGAGTCAATAAAAGTATAGCAATCCAAGACAAACAGTAGGGGACACTGACAAAGAACATATAATGTGCTACAGATAGCAGACATGCAAACAAAGAACAGACATCATACGGGTAAACTGGCAATGAATTGGAGGATGCGCAATACAGGACTGTGTAAGACTACCCCTCGCATGATTTAGCAGACCATTTTTGTCTGCAAGAATTTTTGGGTGAGAATTTTTGTGTGTGTGTTTTTGGTGTGAGTTTTAATTTGGTTGTGAGAACTCCAAATGAAAAGTCACACAAAAAGTTAAGGGGTAGAGGGGTGGGTGGGGAATTGTTAATCATGCTGCCGGAGAGTGCATGATTTTTAAAAATTAAAATGACATAATTTTCATTAGATAAAAATTTTTATGAAAAAAAAAAAATGCCTGACCGTTTTTAAAAGGAAAATTGGCACTTTTCAATGAAAACATGAATGTCGCTTTAGGCTGCATTCATTTTTTCAATGAAACTGTCAGTGGGGCTTGTAATGTTTTTATTTTGTTAGAAATAATATATATTTTTTTTCATTATGTGGGGTCCCCCCCCCCAAATGACAGCCAGCCCAGGATCCAGGCATAAGGGCTTGTAATCCAGGGCTCAAAGGCCTGCAAGTTTCAAGCCCTTATGCCCTTTGGTATGGGCTCGGGGATCTTCCAGTGGTACCGTGGCCACCCCTTGAAGAACCCTGTGCCCATACCAATAGGCACGTGGCTCTTTCCCACCCCTGATGCCCAAATGGGGGTGCAGGTAATATGTCAGGTCCCCAGCATGTCACCCACTGAGTCCGGCAGGTGCCAATGCCGGCTCCCAACACTAGTGAACTGGTATAGGGATCCTCTGAACCCTTTATCAGTTTACCCCAAATGTAAAAAACTAAAAGACACTACACTATAAACTTTAATTGTCTTAATTTTACAACTCACTGGTCCCGTCTTCTTTTTCAAATTCAGTGGGAATCCAGTGGTAATCCAGTGGGCAGTGTCCTCTTTCTCCAGCACTTATTCTGACCCACACCTGCTGCTCTTCAGGGCCCTTTTTTGCCCCCTGCGCAATCTTCCTGTGACGGTGAGGGAGGTGTCAGGAGTGATGCCTCCAGCCGCCACCAAGCCAGAGGTCTGTCAGAGGAAACACCTTTCCTTCTGTGACATCATTAGTGATGTAGGGGAGATTCCATAGAGGTCCAACCTACTAGTATAAAAGGCGGTACCCGCGCCCTCACCTCAGACCCTTGCTGGGTAGTGAGGATGGCAGAAGGGGGACCTACAGCCCCACTTGATGGGGGGACCTGATGCTCCCCACCACCGAGACAAGAAAGCAGTGGTGACCATCGTGGGACAGAACAAGCACTGGAGGAGGAAGAGGATGCACTGGATTTCAGAAAGAAGACGGGACCAGTGAGAAGTAAAATAAAAAAAATAGGTTTATTGTGTGGTCTCTTTATTTTACAACACTTTGGGTGAACTGGTAAAGGGGCCAGGGGACCCCTATACCAGTTCACCAGGGTCAGAAACCAGCAGGCTTCAGGGCAGAGACTTATACACAGGTGGAGGAGGAGTACAAACCAGACTAGGTTTGTGACCCCCCCCCCCCCTTGTGAAGCCCCCAGTGCTTCTTGTGTTCCACCTGTTTGTTAGCATGACTAGGAGAGGCATTGTATATAAATGGGCCTTTATTCCGAGATCTTCTGACCTTGATAAGAATTTTTGGGGGGTCTTTTCTGAAAATCTAGAAAATCAAGTACCACCTCTAATTCAGATCCAAACATAAAGGTTTCTTCAAAAGGAATTCCACATATGTTTGCCTTAGAAGCCACCTTTCTACATCTTTAACCAAATTGCTGAAGAGTGAAGAGTATCCAACAATAGCTGTTTAGGGGTATCCCTTTCAATGTAACCCTTCAAGTTGTCTCACAATGATCCACGGAAATGTTTTTTTTTTAACCAAACTAGATAAGAAAATATTATTTTCTGGTGATTGCAAATCCTTTTTCATTAAATTTGACAAGGAGGAGTGGATGGGAAAACATTTATATTTTGTAACCAAAAGCTTATGCTAATTCTATTCTGTACTGATAATGGCTGTTCTTCTTTATGGATATTCATGGGAAGAGTGATGGTGTCCCTACTCATTCACAGCAACCATTCCAAAGCCTTCATTCAAAGAGTCCTCCTCAGAAGAAGCAATCTCCTCACTAGATATGATCTCTCTCTGGTTGGGGACCTCCATGAGAGGTGGCTGGCTGGGGATAATGAGTAAAGCCAGAGCTAAGAGGGGGAGCAGAGAATGGCAGAGCCCCGTGGGTAGATAATGAGGTCTCAACCACAGTGTAACAGACTTAAACACTAGAGGCCATGTCTGAATGCATGGCCATCATTTCTTTCCACAAGGAAGCGGCACCAAACCCATCCTGTGTTCTAAACATGGTTGGCAACATAATTTATTCCATGAGTGAGGCAGTATGTTAGGGTAGTGAATGTAAAGCCTGACTGATTTGGGGTCCTGCTTAAGCTTGGGAATCCCACCTTGTCCTTTTCCCTCTCCTTATCCTTCTCTTTAGACTTGATCGCCGGGGTAGGCTAGAAAGACAAGGCACAGTCAGACCTCGGGGAAGATTAGACTAAAAAGGACAATTTACCCCTGCAATTGGCATAAATACATCTCACAAGCATTTCCTGATCAAACATCCTCGAATGTGGCAGCCTGCTGTTATCGAAACCCAGACCTGCATCACCGTTGACTACCCATGTCTTTAGTGTGAATGCCCCTCACTATTAGGAGAGCCACTGCCACTATCAAGGCCAAACCCCCACTGAGAAATCAGAACCGCCACCTGGGTACTGAGCAGTGTGCCCAGTTCATCATTCAAAATGGCGCTGGAACACAGGCACCAGAAAATAACACATGACGGTGCCAGAAACTTGAAACCGGAAGTATCACAGTGGGGAAAGAACTTATAAAGTGTTCCGTACACCAACCACCTCTGCCACCCGGCTTCGCAGGCTGCAACCCAGACTTGAGGTAAAACACTGATTAGTGGGCAGCTATCATGGATACTGAACTGAGGCGAGCACTGTTGGGGGAGAGTCCCGGTTCCCACTGCTAAAGCTAGCACCTGGTGACTACAGCCCAGTACCCAAGCTTGCTCCTGTAGGGTCAGAGTCTAAGTACCACACCAGTCTTCTCTAGAGCCCCTTGCAAGGAAGGATCTATACCTCTCTGCACCCCCAGTTTGATTTCCCCAGTCCTTTCTAGCTTTGTGTCTATCGCTGCTGTGAAACTACAAGTATCCGCATTTTCTACCATCACACATGTCCAAATTGCAGATTGCAGACTTGCTGGAATTTGACCTTTCTGCTTTCAACAATATATACCTTCATATTTTGGTGCTTTTACTTTAAAAGATGATTACTAAAGTGTAGCACTTGTTGTCACGAAAATAAATACACAGTTGACTAAAGAGGACATCTGCCATTTTGTGCCAATTAATAAATTACAGTTAAAGATAAATTATTCTTTCACTCAAAATTTAAAGGTAAAAGCTATTCTGGCAACAAAAGGGGATTATTTCACTCTATATATTTTTTTTTTCAAAGGGAACTTCTAGTATATCAGCTCCTGGTGTTGAATCAACCCCATAATATTCGGACATACCAAAGCACATTTTCCTAAATTGGAAAGCACCTAAGCCACTGAATAAAAACTAATGGTCAGAAAAGCTAACAAAAATGATCAGTCTAGAGCTTTCTTTATCCCCCAACAAAAAGAGATTGACAAAGGGAATTCTATTTTTCAGTTCTTAAAATCTAAATGAGAGTAAAGCAAATCTGACGATAAGAGGGAATGACTTTAACTGCTTAATTATTTATCTATATCTTTTAACCCTTTTGTTGCCAAGCACGTAACACCTACGTGCTGGCTTGGCTGGGCCTTAAGTGCCAAGCCCGTAGGTGTTACGTGCTTGACTTTCCTCGCTTCTAGTTTAAAAAATAAAAATCAAAAATACTCACCTGACCCCTTGTTGGATCCGGCCGGGTCTCCTCTTTAATTTGGTGCCATCCGATCCCCCGTGGGGGGTCGGATGGCTCCAGGAGAGCCCCCGGAATAGGCCGCCCCCCCCCCCCGCTTCTGCAGCAGCAGCTGCTAACTGTAAAAAAAAATAAAAAATAAAAATGACATTCACTTACCTGTGTGTGCGCTGGCTCCCGCTGTCCCTCCTCTTCACCTGGGGGGCCTCCGATCCCCCCCCAGGACTTACCGATCTTCAGGAGAGAGCCTGGGAGGCTCTCTCCTCTCTTCTTCACGATGGTGGCCGCCATCTTGCCTCTAAGCCCCGCCCCCTTGGGGGCGGGGCTTATGACGTCATCCCGGTCCCGATCACCGGCTTCAGCTTTCTCAGCTTCTCAGATGCCGGTGATCGGTGCCCTGGAAGGAGGTGACAGGAGATCCTCTGATCTCCTGCCTTCTCCTTCTCTGGATGCCGATCACAGGCATCTGTCAGCTGAGCGGCGAGGGACAAGAGCTTGCAATCGAAGGTAAGTACAGTTAAAAAATTTTTTTTTTTTTTGAATAAAATACTTTTTATTATTGTGTGGTGGTTTTTTTAACAGTTAACCCTTTGTGAGCTGGTAAGGGGTCCATGAGACCCCTTATACCAGTTCACAAGGCTGGGGGGGTGGCAAGTCACCTGCCCTAGCGGGTGGCTTGCCATTAACCCCCGCACCCCCATTACCTGCCTCCCCAAAGGCCAGGGGGGGGCAGAAGAGCCCGGGCCCACATAGGCTATGTGGGCTCGTAGGCTGCAGGGTGGGGGGGCCACCAAAGCTGGCCCCCCCACTCTGTGCCTACAAGCCCCCATAGCTGGTCCCGGGCTGGTTACTTTGGGTAAGGGGGACCCCACGTCATTTTTTTTTTGGGATTTTTAAGGGTTTTTAACCCTTAAAAATCCAAAAAAAAATGGGGTCCCCCTCCCCGGGAAGGGGGACCCTATGTCATTTTTTTTTTTTTAATTAACCATTTGTCATCCAGCAGCTATAAAAGGCTTCTGGGCAGGAAAGGGTGTCTACCTATACATATGTGGTATCGCTGTAACCGGGAGAAATTGGGGTTTCTCACGCAATAAGATTTTATTGACAAACTTACATTTTTTATTACAAAAAAACTCTACAAATTGTAAAAAAATATATTTTTTTTAATTTTTTTCACACATTTCACCCAAAAATGTTGAGAATACACCTAAAAAATACAAACAAGACATTTCATGTTAAAGCCCAGACTCTGTTGAAAAAAACAATATATAATTTTCCTGGGAAATCCCTGGAAATCCTTTCAAAAATGACAGTTGAACATGTGTAGCGCGAAACAGTGAAACTCAGTCTGGCAACAGGGAGTGGCAAATGCTGCAGGTAGGCTGGCAGCGAAAGGGTTAATAATCCTATATCCTTCTAATTTAATAATAAATCGATCAATATTTCTCCCCAATGATGAGCTGAATCTTTCACCATATACCCCAAAAAATACTAAGGTGAAGATTCTCTGCCAGAGGGGAATTAAAAATAAAAGAAATATAAAAACACATTTTTCTTAGATGTTTGGTGGTTTCCCGGTGCAATTTTGAGACGTGTCTGCTATAGCTGCTCTCCAGAGACAGGTGCCTGTTGAATCCAGATATTCAAAAACATTTTTCTGGGATACATCAGGACAGAGGCATATTCGAGCAACATTAATGATTATCAAAGTATTCTAGGGCTCAAAATACAATATAAAATTTTAGAAATAAACTCAAATAACCTCCATACAAGATATGAAAGTACGTTTGAAGAACATAAATGTGTCATTTTGATAGAAATGAGAGCCATCATGGAGCTGTGCCATGCTGGACAAGACACTGACCTTTTTTCATTTTAAGCTTTAGAAGTTCTTCTCTATTAAACTTCTCTGTGTTCCCTTCCAGGTCTTATTGGTCCATTAGAATGATGTAGTGTGCGTTACGCTGTCAATCATAGCCTTCCATAACAGCCGCTCCGTTATGAGCTAGGTGTGAATGTGACAACATATTTATTGCTAGACTGCACTTTGTGTTCCCGTCTGTCTTTCAGTGTGACGTTCTATTTTACAACAAAGCAAGATGCACTGACCCTATCATTCCAAGGAATAAGCCTTAATTATACCTCATAAAACTTGGCAGGAGATATTCTCTGTGGGCACAAAGACTCCTTAGACAGTGATATAACAATGAGTTATTTTCTGCTACATTAAGCAAATGTAGCTTATTATAAGCATTAAATTATATATTTTAAAATGAGAATGCAAAGTTATATTTCCAGCTTGGCTGCTGAAATGCGTCAGTTGTTTTCGGTAACTTTCATAAACTGTACTTTAATTGGCAAGCTAATACCCGTGATTGCAAATGCGTAGCTTACTTTTGTTTTTTCAGAAGAAACAGCAAAAGGCTTTAAAGTAAACCTGTCACCAGGAGAGCTTTGTAGGCAGGTTAGAGGCTAGAACCTGCTCATGAGTCATTAGCAGAGACGTTTCTAAATGTGAGTGAGCAGGGAGTTCACTCTGGGTACCAAAGCTATTGTGTATGCAGGATGCTTTCTCCCAAAAATTCTGTTTTCTGCAGGTGTTTCAGAAACACTGTTATAGGTGCTGGCCATATGACATGCCCCTTACCATCCATATTGGGTTTAGCTTTGGGTAGCTGAAATTAGAGAGGCACAGCATGGCACATACCTGTATAGGCTAGTAGCAACACCATAAGGTGGATATTTATTTTCCTTTGCTTTTTTCCCCTCTCCTAAGAACAGCTAGTCCCCTATTGGAATCCATAAGTAATAGATATTGTTTAAAACATGGTATTAGTGCCTGTAGCGCCTGGATTGAAGGGGACAAAGGTGGGCTACCAACTCCATCCATTCTGACTGTCCTCGTCTTGGGTAGTCTATAGATTAATCAGGGCTTTATGTGTGATGGACCCTATAAAAGTCTACAGTTCTGGCAGTTCCATCTCTCTGAATTGAAAAAGGAGTAGGTGCTATGTACCTTTGAAGTCATCCAATTTCATTGTGCATGAGGTTGTATAGGCTGCATTGTTCCTGTTTTTAGTGGCAAGTATGAGTTAGAAGCCATTCATGTTACAGCTGTAGTGGCATAGGTTTTTTTGCTGGTATGGCTATTAATTTCTTGTGATTTGTGAAAATAAAACTTGCTAGTAGTACCAAACTCCTGCTGTGCGGACTTGCAGAGCGCCTATCTTTCCCAGGAAAAAATGGCACCTCTAACTAACTTCATCCAAGAATTAGTTATGATCAGACCCACCAATCTTCTGTTACCTAACATGATCAATTAGGTTGAAAAAATCATCATGAATACTGGCTAATATAATTTGGTATTGCATTTGCAAAGTGAGGCTCACCCGGAACACCGGCCTCCATCCAGAAACTAATGTCAGTGCCATCTGCGCCGTCATACAGTTTGGTGATATTGATGGGTTCCAGCAGCTGCATGACTTCTGTCATGATGGCTCTCGCTTCTGGTAGTCCTGAGAACTGGATGCCAAGAGGCATAAATGTACCAATGTCGGTCTCCATTACCAGGTCCATGTTGCTAATGTCTTTCTGTTGAAAAGAAAGAGACACATTTACAAAAAGGTCAATAGTAAAATGAAGGTCAAATCTGTAATCAAAAGTAATACTTATTTAACCTCCTGCAGGATCAATCCATAGCAGCACCACTAGTGGAATATTACAGGTTCTTGCTCCATTTATTCCAGAGCTGACACTGCATTCCCTGGTCAACTACAGTTCACACCCTTGCTTTCAGTGATGAGAGATTGGAGGCAAGCGCCACACAATGTGCTGGTCACCTCTGAAATGATTTCAAGTTGGCTTCAAAAGTGCTGTCAGCTCTAATGCTGAGAACAGGTGTGATTCCACCAGCACAACTGCAATGGGAAAGGTCAGGTTAATATTTTCTCATAGCCCCAGTTTTTTTTTTTTTTTTTAACACTAGAGGAAACACTAAAATATCTATGTGATACATATCCCTAACCTTTCCACATTTGTATCGATCAGTTACCTATCTTAAATTTTTGGTAATCTTGACCCAAATGATGAAGCATATTATGAGTCCCTTCTGGTTTGTTTGTTTGTTTGGCTATATCCAATGTAGTACTATGTACTGGCCTCACTCAATTAATGTAACTAGCAGAAGGTTGACTAGAAAAGCAATAAAAAAGGCAGGTGCTTTGGCCCCCACCCCCTTAATTTAACCAAGACTAACCATATATGCAGCTAAAGAAAGCTGATGGAAAATCTGCATACAGTAACTAACCTCACCCCCCCCCCCCCCCCCGGGTAATTTATTTGTACTTTTTACTTCATAGTCCTGCTATAACTGGTCTGAATGATGGTAGTAAGTAAAGAAAGATTAACTTAGTTGCTACCTATTTTTCAGAATTGTGTGATGTAGAGCATATATATATATATATATATATATATATATATTTATATATATATATATATTTATATTTATATATATATATACATATATAGGAAAAAATAGACTAAGCTAACTGGGCAGCACTCGCCTAATAGCCACTAGTACTTATAATAACATGAATATATGTGTGCTCACTCAACCCAGGACAACAATATGAGAACCTAAGCAGAAGAAATGGGGGAACCCACCCTCCCCCAAAAACAAGTACCGGGCTGTAATTGAGTGGCACTACTCATAAGTATGCAAAATTGTAAAAAGTTTATTATTCTGGATGGTTAAACAACAATCACATACTAACACAATTACATATACACAATAGACATAACATACAAATATAAAAACACCAGGGGGCACCAGAGGTCTGCCAAATTCATCATATGACCCTAAAATCCAACCTGAAACAAAGCACCTAATAACCTATCTAAAATATGTGCAAATCTACAATCAGTTGTGCAAATGTGCCATATATCAACAATATTTATATCATACAAAAGAAAATATCAAAAATCACTCAAACTATAACAGGAGGACTAGCCAGGGTGTGCAAGGGAAATAGACAGTTATCAAAAAAATAATAACACAAAGAAAAAGTAACTGTGCATATATACAGACCAACCGGGGTACCCCTGTAAGGATAAAATGCCAACGCGTGTCGTAGTGACCACACACTACTTCATCAGGGCGACAATAAGGGGAGCCCCACATCAAGTCCCTTATATAGCAATAAGCATACCCGCCCCAAGGAAGGGAAAACCAATGTGAGCCCGCACTGAACAAAACCCACCTCATCCCCCGCCTCCAGAACGTCCCGAATGGCCAGTGTGCAACCTCGCAAAGCTGTGGTATAATAGCCGGCTTAATGACTGTACTAAAGCTGGGCCGGGACTCGCGCATGCGCACTCCGGCCGGAAGTGCGTCACGCGAGTCCCGCCCGCTGTTGCCGGGCAACACGCGACGCGGTACACAGCAATTGCAACGGCCAAAACAGGGCAATCAGGAGGGTGCCCATCTAGCCCCAACTCCAAGAGGCAAACCGCATGTGCGGGAGGCAAATATGAAACAAAGTTGCCCCACGGCGGGAGGCCGGAGCGCACGCGAGCCACAGTCCCCATCTCCGTGACGTCACCAGCGCTCCGGCCGCCCGACGCGAATAGACAGCCCAAGGATGACAGGGCAATGGGGAGAGAGATGAATAGACAAAGGGGGGGGGGGGGAGGGAACAAGGTAATATGTACAGAGAAGGGGAGAGGGAGGCTGACAGCGGGATCACAATACTAAGCCCATAACAGGGCGGTGTGTATAAAAATCAATGCCTTACATACTGACGTGCTGAGACAGATAGCTGTCAGCACAGTAACCATTACGGGGACCGATGAGGAAGCACCCCTAATATCCTTCTGGAAACAATATTACACAATTTACAACATATAACTAAATTAACCAACAGTTTAATTATTAATTATCCACCTATATACAACAGATCACATATGAAAAAGTTAAATCAATCCATTCAAACCGGTCCTATGTAATAGACCAAATTGATCTTCATATATGGCTCTAGATCACTAGATGGTCACTCATGATAAGGAAGGGCCATGCATCAAATCAATAACTGTAGATGCAAGCGCCCAACGGCAATATACATCATTTATTAAAAATGCTTATAACTGAGTCTCTCTTCCTCCAAAGAAGCACATGCAGAGTATACAGATCCGGAGGTCATCCCAGCACAAGGTACTTATATACATCATTGTCCATTAGCAAGGCCGGTCAGTACTTTCTCCGGTAAGGACCACAGCTCCAAATAAGCGAGGGTCACCCAATCCTCCCACACGAAATCATCTCAGATTATCATCCCAAGCAGATGGAATTCAAGGCAACCGGATCTCCTTCCACCAGGCCATCCTCCCACGGGGAATCATCTCAGATTATCATCCCAAACAGATGGAATTCAAGGCAACCAGATCTCCTTCCACTATTCAGGCCCAATGGAGGGAACAGGAACGGAAAGGCTATGAACCGAGCACCACGGGAATACTGCAGTCCTGGACCCACACATGTGTTGGCCAGAGGGCCGTCCAGGAAGCTCCCCACAACATCCTGATAGGGCATCCCATTCCACAAACACCAATCATGGTCATCTGTTTGTGATTCCTTTGTGCAGCCACTTCTCTCACTGTGACGCGAACATCGACTCCACCTTAGAACGTGTGCGGTGCCACTATCCATTTCTACAGGAACATGGCATCCCTCCACATATCCATATGATTATGCCAGTATATGATTAAGGACAAGAGGGTACGGAATATAACCACGGGTAAAACTTTCTCCATCAGACAGTTCATCAATTGTCGTAGCACGGGGGTCATTTATGCCCTCTGGTGCTCGTGCCCCAAAGTGTATGTTGGGGAAACCAGAAATAGCCTGAAGGCCAGGCTGCAGGCTCACATTTCAAGTATACGCCTGGCAATGAAACATGTTGAACAAGGAAAAACTATTACCCCGGTAGCCAGACACTTTCTGCAGGCCCATAATTCGGATTATACACTATTGAGGGTCATGGGTATAGAAAGGGTTGTGACGGGCCCTAGGGGGGGAGATCTTAAATGCAAATTGCTCCAACAAGAACTTAGGTGGATTTATCTACTTAATTCACAACATCCTGTGGGTTTAAATGAAGATGTGTCCTTTACACCGTTCTTGGGGGTATGAGGTGGTTCATTCAGGGTTTAGTGTCACCTTTTTGGTTTAGGTGGATAGATGTATTTTGGTTTGTAAGAGGGGTATATGTGCACACAGGGGGTTCGGCTAGCCAATCTTTTGGCTAGCCAGGTTTTGTTGTGTTGTATTCACTTGTATTTTGCACTCACAGTGCACTGCACATATGGATATGTGGAGGGATGCCATGTTCCTGCCGTATCCGTTTCTTTGTTTTTACATAAATATATATTTTTTCACGGTTGTTAATTATGATTTTTATTGTAGAAATGGATAGTGGCACCGCACACGTTCTAAGGTGGAGGCGATGTTCGCGTCACAGTGAGAGAAGTGGCTGCACAAAGGAATCACAAACAGATGACCATGATTGGTGTTTGTGGAATGGGATGCCCTATCAGGATGTTGTGGGGAGCTTCCTGGACGGCCCTCTGGCCAACACATGTGTGGGTCCAGGACTGCAGTATTCCCGTGGTGCTCGGTTCATAGCCTTTCCGTTCCTGTTCCCTCCATTGGGCCTGAATAGTGGAAGGAGATCTGGTTGCCTTGAATTCCATCTGTTTGGGATGATAATCTGAGATGATTCCCCGTGGGAGGATGGCCTGGTGGAAGGAGATCCGGTTGCCTTGAATTCCATCTGCTTGGGATGATAATCTGAGATGATTTTGTGTGGGAGGATTGGGTGACCCTCGCTTATTTGGAGCTGTGGTCCTTACCGGAGAAAGTACTGACCGGCCTTGCTAATGGACAATGATGTATATAAGTACCTTGTGCTGGGATGACCTCCGGATCTGTATACTCTGCATGTGCTTCTTTGGAGGAAGAGAGACTCAGTTATAAGCATTTTTAATAAATGATGTATATTGCCGTTGGGCGCTTGCATCTACAGTTATTGATTTGATGCATGGCCCTTCCTTATAATGAGTGACCATCTCGTGATCTAGAGCCATATATGAAGATCAATTTGGTCTATTACATAGGACCGGTTTGAATGGATTGATTTAACTTTTTGATATGTGATCTGTTGTATATAGGTGGATAATTAATAATTAAACTGTTGGTTAATTTAGTTATATGTTGTAAATTGTGTAATATTGTTTCCAGAAGGATATTAGGGGTGCTTCCTCATCGGTCCCCGTAATGGTTACTGTGCTGACAGCTATCTGTCTCAGCACGTCAGTATGTAAGGCATTGATTTTTATACACACCGCCCTGTTATGGGCTTAGTATTGTGATCCCGCTGTCAGCCTCCCTCTCCCCTTCTCTGTACATATTACCTTGTTCCCTCCCCCCCCCTTTGTCTATTCATCTCTCTCCCCGTTGCCCTGTCATCCTTGGGCTGTCTATTAGCGTTGGGCGGCCGGAGCGCTGGTGACGTCACGGAGATGGGGACTGTGGCTCGCGTGCGCTCCGGCCTCCCGCCGTGGGGCAACTTTGTTTCATATTTGCCTCCCGCACATGCGGTTTGCCTCTTGGAGTTGGGGCTAGATGGGCACCCTCCTGATTGCCCTGTTTTGGCCGTTGCAATTGCTGTGTACCGCGTCGCGTGTTGCCCGGGCGGGCGGGACTCGCGTGACGCACTTCCGGCCGGAGTGCGCATGCGCGAGTCCCGGCCCAGCTTCAGTACAGTCATTAAGCCGGCTATTATACCACAGCTTTGCGAGGTTGCACACTGGCCATTCGGGACGTTCTGGAGGCGGGGGATGAGGTGGGTTTTGTTCAGTGCGGGCTCACATTGGTTTTCCCTTCCTTGGGGCGGGTATGCTTATTGCTATATAAGGGACTTGATGTGGGGCTCCCCTTATTGTCACCCTGATGAAGTAGTGTGTGGTCATTACGACACGCGTTGGCGTTTTATCCTTACAGGGGTACCCCGGTTGGTCTGTATATATGCACAGTTACTTTTTCTTTGTGTTATTTTTTTTTTATAACTGTCTATTTCCCTTGCACACCCTGGCTAGTCCTCCTGTTATATTTTGAGTAATTTTTGATATTTTCTTTTGTATGATATAAATATTGTTGATATATGGCACATTTGCACAACTGATTGTAGATTTGCACATATTTTAGATAGGTTATTAGGTGCTTTGTTTCAGGTTGGATTTTAGGGTCATATGATGAATTTGGCAGACCTCTGGTGCCCCCTGGTGTTTTTATATTTGTATGTTATGTCTATTGTGTATATGTAATTGTGTTAGTATGTGATTGTTGTTTAACTATCTAGAATAATAAACTTTTTACAATTTTGCATACTTATGAGTAGTGCCACTCAATTACAGCCCGGTACTTGTTTTTGGGGGAGGGTGGGTTCCCCCATTTCTTCTGCTTATATACATATATATATTTTTATATATATTATAGATAAATGTTTTAAATTGTATTTACTTCTCAGTGGATTGCAGTCCTGTTTCAATGCCTGGTCAATCACATGTCAGGATGGGGTTCAAAAGCCCTTCATTCTGTTTGCTTTCCAAGGTTTGATAAAGAAAGTTCATACATGACCGAAATGCGTTGCCACCTCCTATAACTAGGAAGTTACGTCACCTTAGCCAGTGTGCTGTCGAGGCAGGAAGTGTGGTGAATGGGTGGGCTGCGGCTTTGGAGTGGGATACCACAATTTGAGATTTCTATTGCTGGAATTTTGTTGCATACAAGGTAAATTTTAAAAAGCCACATTGTGAGTAGCCTTTTACCATTATTCAATTTTAGAGATTTGAAACCGTACTGCACTATGTATGCACTATGCATTCACATGCCATGTAATATATGGGAATTAATTGAGAATATTGGACCTTCGCTGTTGAGCAGATTCTGTTAGATAAACATATTAAAATGCATTGGGCTATTATATATTAAAATATCCCACAGGATCTGTTTAGTTGCTTGGAGTGCCGCTGATAGGGGTCAGCACAATTTATTCACCTAGAGGATTATTTATACACGGCGGTTAATAATAGCCTATAACTGGACACTTTGCTTTTATAGACTGAGTAAAAGGGGACCTTTTACTGTAATCCTTTACCTTTTACCTGATGTACTGTACAGAGGAGACAATCTTCAGAGAGTCTATCCCATCCCACAGTGAGATGTATCTGAATTCTAATAAAAGGCTCATGACTGCTTTAGATCACAGCTGATTAGAATCAAAGTAAGATAAATGAATTGTCATTTGGCTTATATAATGTAACAAAAAGGACCTCTCAGCAGGAAGCTGGCAGGCTCATCTTGTTTGTTACAGTCACAGCAGGGGAGGGGAGATAGACAATCCCAAGATATTCACATCTCATCTCAATATATGGCTCCCTGAGCGTTGTCACCTCAGTATAGTACTGTTTTAGGCTTAAAAATCTTGTCTAAGCTAAGGATTCTGATCTTTACAAAGGTAGGCAATGCTGAATCTTCTTAGACTATAGTAGTTACTTGTTATTTCAATCTTAAAACAAAGGGCGAAAAAAAGGTTTCCTGTCTAGAATGACCTGATGATAAATTAGAAGTAGTAACTGTATAATTACCAGCCCTTCCAGCTTGGGAATTATATGAACCTATTTGTCGCTATGATTGCTCCTCTAACCCATCCTTAGATAAAGTGAAAAATCCTTTACATGTCACAAGACACTGTCATTTAAAGTCTGATTCGATTCCATGAAAAAAATTCTCCACTGAAAATGAGGACAACATCTGGTTTATGTTGAAACCTAACTATTCTAAGTATGTCACACACCCCGCTTCAGATATCCATAACACATGGGTAATACCTCCTTAAGAGGCGACTTCTTGCAGAGATGATGCAAAGAAAAAAGCCCCTCCCTGCTCCACAAATACCTGGGACCTCCCACTCATTACCCAGTTTCCATCTCTGCAAGACGGCGAGCAAGTCAGAAGATGATGCCTCCTCCTTGCTCAGGGGGAGTTAAGGTAGCCGGGGTTGCCCCCGGCCCATTTGTTTTTATGTTTCCGCTCGGTTCTTGTTTCCCTAGGGATCCCTGTTTGTTTGTTGTGTATGCCTCCTCAGCTGAGGCTGCGGGCCGAGCGAGGGTATAGAAGCACCCCTGGTGCTGAGGAGCTGTGCTCCCCCCCGTGAGACCCTATTAGAGAGGGTAGGCGGCGGTCCGGGTTGGTGATCCCGGTTTGGGATGCCCCGTCCCTGAACATGATCCTGGGGGGGGGGGTCCCTCCCTATTCCCTTGGGGGTTGGGGTTGTTCTGGTCCTCCCTCCCTTCCTCCCTTTTCCCTATGTGTGTGTGGGGTCAGTGTGATTGTGTTTTAGACACTTTACTTCTGGTGCAGCGCTAGGCACTGGTGGGGGCTTCAGGCGTGAGGTGAGTTACCTCACGCCTGTGCCTGACTGAGGGGGGGGGGGCGGGGCCGAACGGCGGCGCGCTGCCGCGGCCCGACTGCCCATTACCTGGGGTGGCTCCCAGGGGGTGCCCCGCTTGGCGGGGGCACCCGCCTGGTACTGTATTCGGGCGCCGCGGCGGCGGCGCCGGTTCTCCAGGCTGGGGCTCTGTTACTTTTTTCCTTCCCCTCATGGCGGGGAGGGGGCGGGGCCAACTCGCGGCGCGTCATCGCCGCGGCCCCGCCCCCCTCTCCTGTCCAGCAGCGCTGTGGCGCGTCTGTATGCATGTTGATGAGCGGGGGGGGGGGGTGCGTGCTGTCTGGCGCGGGCGCTAATCGCGCCTTTTTCCTCTGGCCTCTCCTGCGCTCCTCCTCCTCTCTTCTTCCTCTGAGGCCTTCCCGCGCTTTCCTGGCTCCTGGCATCAAACTGTGAGTGGCCCATTGGGCCCTGCTTGGCTTCTTTTCTTAGGTTTAAGGGTGACATATTTCATGAGTCTGCATCCGGGATTAGAGGGTCCTTCCCTGTCCTTAATCCCTGGGGGCCATTTGCATTCCTCCCACACGGGACATTAAAGGGGCATCCCGGGTAGCCTACTGGCGTAATTCCCTGGGTCTTAGCGACCACACAAAATCACTTTTATGGAGGCATCCCCTGATACGGGGGCGGGTACCCCTTCGGGGCATCCCAAGAAGTGCATATTGTGCGGTGTGTCCTTTTCGGGGGACGATGTACTGCTATGTATTCCCTGTGCACAGCTAACCATTACCCGGCAGTCAGGATCCCAGACTTCGGGATCAGCACCGTCGGCTGCGTCGTCTCCACCTCCCACCCTGACGCAGGCTACGTGCGTTGCGGTCAAGGGCAGGGATTCGCAGGCTGATATGTGCGCCAGATTGGCAGCTCTGGAAAAGATTGTTTCCTCGTCGGCCGCCCGTAAGGCCCCGGCCAAGAGGAAACATTTGTCCCCGGCCCCGCCGGGGGATGACGGAGACGATATTAATTTTCTTGACTGGTCTGAATTGTCTGTCCCGGAGGACGGAGAGGTGTCCGATGGGTCAGAGGTTACTGACGATGAGTATTCTGCTAGTGCCGATGCCGAGTTTAGTGAGCTGGAAAATCGGCGGACTCCTTTCAAGCTCTTGCCTTGATGTTGGAGGTTCTGAACATCTCTCCTCCTGAAACGGCATCGCAGCAGGATGATGAGCTGTTTGAGGAATCCAGGCCGCGCTTGGAATCCCTACGCAGCGGCATTTTGACAAAATCATTGACAGGGATTGAGCAGGCCGGCCCGGCTCCCGGGCATCCCGCAAGGGTGGGATAGGAAATATCCCTTCCCTGCTGTGGTGGTCAAGCGCGGGGCTTCCCCGCCCGAGGCCGACGCCCCGGTTCTGGGGTTATCTAACTCCTCGGTCCTAAATAGACCTGATTGTTCCACCCTCAAGGACGGGGAGGATAAGCGTATTGATCAGATGGCTTGCCATGGTTCTATTAGCGTCGGGTCGGCCATGCGGCCTGTCTGTGCCTCTGAGCTTATGGTGTTGGCGGCCAGATCCTTGGTTAGGGAACTGTTGACGTCTTCCGGACTTCGTCCGGGGAGTAATGGGTTCCTTAGTCTCAAACGCTGTGAGCTGTTTTTATCCTTTGTATTGACAGCCGGCCTTACTAGTGACTATTCGGCGGTCGGTATGTCTGCGCCAGTGGGCGGCAGACTTTATGTCCATGAAGTCTCTGACGGCCCTACCCTTCGTGGGGTTGAGGTTCTTTGGTGAGACTTTGGACTCAGTCTCCCAGGGTGGTAGGTTACCGCAGCGAAAGGAGCAGCGTCGCTCTTTTCGGGGGGCGACCTCTACTGCCCCTTCCTTTCGGGGGGCCAGATCTGGAAGAGGATCTACATTTCGTTCCTCCAGAAGTGACTCGGGGAGCAGGGGCAGAGGACGTGCCCGCTTAGGATACCACTGGGGTTCGGAGCCCAAGCCGGCTATCTAGCCTGCTCAGCAATAAGGGGGCGCCCTCACCCTTGTGGGTGGGGGGACGCCTCAGGCACTTCTCCCAGGTTTGGGATCAAGAAGTCTCGGACAGGTGGATTCGTGAGGTTGTGTCTTCCGGCCACGAGCTAGAGTTCGAGCTCCGCCCCCCCTCCAGATTTCTGAGGTCTCGGATGCCTTCAGAGCCCTGGCGGCTCAGGGGCTCATGGGGGCAGTATGGTGTCTTTTGGACATGGCTGTCATTCGTCCCGTGCCTGTCTCGGAACGGGGCGAGGGCTTCTATTCCAATCTGTTCACGGTTCCCAAGAAGGACGGGTCGATCCGTCCTGTCCTGGATCTCAAGCTTCTCAACAGGTTTATCAGGCCGCGCAAATTCCGCATGGAGACCTTGCTCTCGGCTATTCAGTCTCTCCGTCAGGGAGATTTTCTGACGTCCATAGATATCAAGGATGCTTATCTGCACATTCCGATTTTTTCCAGCACACCAGAGGTTCCTCAGGTTTGTAGTGGAGGACCGTCACTTTCAGTTTGTGGCTCTTCCTTTCGGCCTCACCTCGGCGCCCCGGGTGTTCACTAAGGTGCTGGCGGGGGTGATGGCACTGCTCAGAGTCCGGGGCGTTCGCTTTGTACCCTATCTGGACGGTCTGCTGATCATGGCGTAGTCATTCAGCCAAGCGGAGTTGGACGCCGGTGTGGTGGTGTCCACTCTGGAGAGGTTCGGTTGGGTGATCAACCACCCCAAGTCTTCCCTTTGTCCATCCAGGATTGTGACTTTTCTGGGGATGTCTCTGGACTCCTCGCAGGCCGGGGTCTTTCTGTCCCAGGCCAAGATACTTTTGCTCCAGGAGTTAGTGCGGCTACTCTTGACAGCTCCTTGGCCGTCCATCCGGATAGGGATGAGGCTGGTGGGATTAATGGGGGCCTCATTCGAGGCAGTTCCCTTTGCCCAATTCCATACGAGGACGCTTCAACTTCATCTGATGAAGGTTTGGGGCAGGTCACCACTGTGGTTGGACCGGTCCTTTGGTTTACCCCTCAAGTTCATCGATCCCTTCAATGGTGGATGGGGTCGGTCAATCTGGGGAAGGGCAAATCCTTCCTGGCCCCTTGCTGGGAAATGGTCACCACGGACGCCAGCCTATCGGGCTGGGGGGGGGGTGTTTGGAAGGATTGCCAGTTTCAGGGGCTATGGAGTCCGCAGGAGGCTCACGAGCCCATCAACATTCTGGAATTGAGAGCCATCAGGTTGGTTCTGTTTCGTTTGACGCGTCAGTTGCGGGGCCGGCCGGTTCAGGTCCGGTCGGACAACCGGACGGCGGTTGCTTACATCAATCACCAAGGGGGGACTCGCAGCAGGAGTGCCCTCAGGGAGGTACCTTTGATTCTGGACTGGGCGGAGACCTACGTCCCGTGTATCTCAGCGGTCTGCTTTCCGGGAGTGGAAACTACGGAGGTGGACTTGCTGAGCAGGGCCTTCTCTCGTCAGGGGGAGTGGTCTCTCAGTCTCAAGGTGTTTCGTTTGATTTGTCTCAGGTGGGGGTCCCCGGGGTGGACCTCTTTGCCTCTCGCCACAATCACAAGCTTCCGGTCTTTGTGTCGCAGGATCCTCTGGCTCTGGCAGTGGATGCCATGTCTCTGAACTGGAGGGAGCTGGGCCTACTTTACCTGTTCCCTCCGTTCCCGCTGCTGGCCAGGGTGGTGCGCAAACTGGCGTTGGATGGGGCTTCTGCGATCCTGGTGGCCCCCAGGTGGCCAAGGTGCGTTTGGTTCGCATATTTAGTAAGGCTGGCTAAAGACCAGTTCGTGTTGCCGCTAGGTCCGGACCTAATCACTCAGGGTCGGCTGCGTCGTCCCAGTTTACAATCGCTGGCTTTGGCGGTGTGGCTGCTGAGTTCACTATCTTGATAGAGGAAGGTCTTTCTGATCCAGTTATTCAGACACTTATCAGTGCCAGGAAGCGGTCTTCCTCTACTATTTATTATAGGTCTTGGATGTCCTATATTGACCGGTGTGAGGGTAGGTCCCTTTCTTGCCGGGAGTTCTCTATTCCCAGGCTCTTGGAGTTTCTTCAACATGGTTTGGATCTGGGGCTCCTGGTTAGTACCTTAAAGGGCCAGTTTTCTGCCCTGGCGGTTTTCTTCCAATGGTCCTTTGCGCTTCATCCTTTAGTCAAGACGTTCTTCTAGGGAGTTATGCATGTGCGGTCTCCTAGGAAGCCTTTTGTTCCGTTTGGGATTTGATTTTGGTTTTTTCTGCTCTTCATGGGTCTCCGTTTGAGCCCATGCATGAGGCTGCCTTGTCGTCCCTTACTCAGAAGGTGGCTTTTCTGGTGGCCATTACTTCTGTGAGACGTGTTTCTTAGTTGGCTGCCTTATCCGTTAAAGCTCCGTATTTTGAAGGGCATCAGGCTAAGGTTGTGTTTCGTTTCAGGCCAGACTTCCTTCCTAAGGTGGTTTCGGCTTTCCATTTGGATCGGGATGTTGTCCTGCCCTCTCTCTGTCCTAATCCTAGGAATGAGAAAGAGAGGGCGTTGCATTCCTTGGACGTTGTCCGCGCTGTGAAGTATTACCTGGTGGCTACGTCTTCTTTTCGTAGGACGGACGCCTTCTTTGTGGTGCCTTCTGGGCCTAGGAAGGGTTTGGCTCCTGCCAATTCTTCTGTCGATAAATGGATTCGTCAGGCCATTTTGGGGCCTATGCTGTCTAGGGGAGGAGTCCCCCTTTTTGTGTTACTGCTCATTCTCCTCGTGCTCTTGGAGCGTCCTGGGCTTTCCAGCACCGGGCCTCTGTTGAGCAAGTTTGTAAGGCCGCTACTTGGTCTTCTGTTCATACTTTTTCCAAGTTTTACAAGGTTGATGTTTGGGCCTCAGCGGATGCTGGTTTTGGCCGCCTGGTTTTACAATCTGTTGTGGCATAGGTTGTGCCTTGTTACCTTGTTTTGGATTCCCCCCCTTTTTATGGACACTGCTGTTGGATGTCCCATGTGTTATGGATATCTGAAGCGGGGTGTGTGACATACTTAGAATAATACCATTTTGTGAAATACTCACCTGTAAAATGGGTATTATAAGTATGTCACACACCCCGCTTCACCCGCCCTTTTTTGGTACTCTGGATACTCTGTATAGGGCATTTTGCGTGGTTCTTGGTTTTATTGTTGCCTCTTCCTGGTCCCTTGCTTATTGCTTCTGTATACTGGGTAATGAGTGGGAGGTCCCAGGTATTTGTGGAGCAGGGAGGGGCTTTTTTCTTTGCATCATCTCTGCAAGAAGTCGCCTCTTAAGGAGGTATTACCCATGTGTTATGGATATCTGAAGCGGGGTGTGTGACATACTTATAATACCCATTTTACAGGTGAGTATTTCACAAAATGGTATTATTACAGTAATCAAAGTTAACAGCATAATCTATGTTTTATGAGTGTTACAGCCGAAATGCAAGACTTTTGTTTTTTTTTTTATCCACGAAATATGGAGTTACTATGACACCAATTATTCTGGTCTTATCTTATAGGATTTTTTTGTATACTGAATTTTAAAATAATCACTTGGTCAAGCGATCCAAAATCCATTTTAAAGAGGTCCAAAATCCTCCTTGACAACGCTGTTTGAACCCCTGCCAAACACATGCACAGCTTGCCTGTCTCATGTGGCCGCATCCTTGACCTCCCTTGCTACCATCCCCAGGCCATCTTAATGGCTGGACATGGGAGCCTGCCCGGTCAATAAGATGGGCTGTCGTAGATGCAGGCGCTCCCCTTTCTCTTTTCTGGGCTCTGTGTGCATTAATATGCATGGAATACAGCACCGATTGGATGGGAACACATGCATGTGCTGTGGGAGCAGGGAAAAGGTGAGTTTTGGGGGTAGACTAGGGGGACTCACACTGTGGGGCATCCCAAATTGGTATTCCCCTGAAAAGTTAACCAATCATCAGGATAGTGAAAATCCTGGTGATACATCCACTTTAAGTAACTGCACAATGAAAAATAAAAGTATAATACAGTTAACAACTCAGCTGTATGAGAATTGCAATTATAATGCCAAAATCCATTCCTGAAAAGTGTTTACTAGGCTCAATGAAACAGCTGGAAAGGGCACAAACTGATTTTATGACGCCAGCTAAGCACGGCCTGAGGTGTTTAAAGATCTTTAAAGAAATACTTAATTGTCAAGCTCAGGCTGCCAATATGTTGCGGATGGTGGAGGGATTTATACATTTTACTTCAAACCAAAAGAACCCCTAAGTTAAACCGTCCTCTACATTATTTTGACAGACGGAGATTAAAAAGACCATTACGACTTATCAAAAATAAGCTTGAATAGTATTTCACTTTTGTAAGTACTGTGAGTGAAATGCGATTACATTATAAACCTTTTAATAAATGGATTGTGGGCCTGGCTGTTTCTAATGAATGCCACTTAATGCTTTTAAAAGTTTTAACATCTAAAGAGCTACTGCCATTTCTTATACATTCATTTCTTACATTGATTTACACACAGACAAGTATTTACACATAGACAAGCTTTCCCATAGTCCAGGCCTTTTCCCATAGGCCTCAAGTGTCTCCAAATACCTAGCACCCGGCTAAATGTAGCCAATACTATGTGCCAACAATAACTGTAAGTAACGAATATCTGTGCTACAGCATGAGGGAAAGATAAAGCAACAATTTATATTACAATACGATTAGGAATGGGAACAATTCTTTAAAAGAAATGAAACACATAAAACATATCTGCCTTAAAGCCAAGCCATCTAAAACACAAAACTTGGATTCTGTCAAACTATTTTTGTTTCAGTTAATGAGGGGTCCCCAAACTCTTTTACCATGAGAGCCACATTCAGAACTGATAGCCCTAATGAGATTGTAGAAGCTATATAACCCTTACTGAACAGGAAACTGAGGAGTGCTGCACCAGCATTGGCTATAAGGGATCTAGCCTGCAGGGTGGCAGGAACGTTTTTTTTAAATTCTTTATTATTCAGTCAATAAACCGAAAAACAAAATACAGGGTAATAAACTTACAGAGCCCGCTCATGAGTATCAAAGCACATAATCATGAGTTATACATAGCATCTTAAATGTTGACAGTTGCATGACTATAATGGGGTCTACAGCTTTCATCTCCACATATGGATCCTCACGTATCTTTAGGGTCTCCTGACCAGGCGCTGGCCTCGCACGGTGATCAGAGGGTGTGGGGACTTTGTCCCCCCAGAGCCCCGCCTGCACAGTGTTTGTGTGAGGCCGCCCCACGGGGGGACACATACACCGTCAAATGAAACTCACACACAGCTTTTTGCAGCATCATAAAGTTGGTCCTAACTAGAGCCGAATCAAAAACGAAGTTAACTTGGTAAGGGGTAGGGGGGTATGGCAGAAAGGGGGGGGGGCGTTACCAGGCGGCGGAGCAAAGGTCGCTCATCTCCACCAGTTGCAGAGCCACCTTAAGCTCCCCTCACACCTGTGCTTCCCCTAGTCTCAAATGCACCCAGACGCCACCCCCAGAAATCTTCCAGAGAGTTAAGTGATGATGAGCCATTTATACCTATCTGTGTCTTTAAAGAGGTGCCACGGTGTCCATGTTTGCAAGAACTGGGGTGTCTTCATGTATGGAGGCAGTGAGTTCCTTCATCTCCATTATACGATTGATCTCCCCCATCAACTCCGCCAGCGAAGGCGCCACCCCAGATCTCCACAGCCTAGGTATAGTTGCCTTGGCTGCGTTGATGAGGTGCATCAAGAGTGATTTCTTTTAGACTTTAAGAGGCACATCTGCCAGGTGCAAGAGAAGTAAAGATGGATCCCGAGCTACTGGGCCCCTGACAATCTCTTCTGAAATTCTAGATACTGAGTCCCAGAAAGGCGCAATCTTGGAGCACTCCCAGAATATGTGGAAGAAGCTCCCAACCTTTCCCTGCATCTCCAGCACAAGTGCGATGGTGAAAAACCGTGCAACTTCTTCGGGGTGTAGTACCATCTTGTGAGGAATTTGTAGTTCAGTTTCTGCACCTTGGAGGAAATAGAGGCTTTGTGTGTTACAGTAAAGATGTATCTCCATTTGTGAAATGTCTGTCCAGGTCCCTCTCCCAATCCACACAAAAGCGAGGACTCTCCCAGTCTCCTGAAGTCACTAGCACATATAATCGGGATAGCAGCTTCGTGGGCGGCGACTGCGTCATGGCCAGTTGCTCAAAGGGGATGAGGTCCCTGAGTAATGCATGTTTGGGGCCTAAGCTCAAGAGGAAGTTCTGGAATGTAAATAGGAGGCGTTAAACAGCTCAGTGTCCCATCTCTCCCTCTTTTTTTTACTGATTTGGTTGCCCACACTGAATCTTTGAACGGTTGGCGAAGGCAGCTTGCCTCTAAGTCCACCCACTTCTTCTTCCCCCCCTGATGGTGCCAATCTACTATGCACTGCAGATGCGCCACACACCAGTACTGTAACATGGCTGATCCGCCAGGGGTCGCAAAGCTTACCAATAGACCTCTCAGCTTTTCTATTAGATATTGTTAGCGTATATTACATGTTCCTGTATGCTCACTAATTATGTTCACTAATTGTTATTGTCCTATCTATTAAATCATGGCAACCTTTATCTTATTTATATGTACATATTACTAATGATTTTTCATGTATTTTTTTGGATGTATTTTTTAGCATACTTTGTTAAGCATTGTCACTTTAGGATTGATAGTTATTGTAGGTAGGTAGTACTTTCAAGAGCAGATTATAGTTCCTTGTGCCAGCACAAATAATTAGTTGCTATCTCAGTCCCTGTACGCCGAATATTAGGGAGCTTCCCGGTAATTTATGGTCTGTTTTATCATTGTCAGCACTAGAAGCATTAGGGGAGGCGCAGTGTTTTTAATGTGTCTTGTTAAATGTTGTTGTTGTCTGATTACTCCAAATAAAATTATGTAATTTTTGGTACTTATATTATTGTTGTTGTGATTTTTCGGTGCTCCTGCTTTTTGGGGGAAGAGGGATTTTTTTTATCTCCCAGAACCCTGTAGATTTGTTAGGCTCTGAAGGGTTTTCTTTACCCTCCTCAATGTCGCATACGCCAGCGCCGATCGCCCCATGGACGAATCTATTAAGGGGTCGAGTTCAAGTCCCCCCCCACCCGAGTATGATAGGCCCATCTTGCACTGCAATGAGCTTGTCTATGAAAGGCTCAAGGAAAGTTAGCTTCCAGAATTGGGAGCGTAGGCTGCTGCCAGCTTATACTGCCTATTGTATAGTGTGCCCTTCAGGATCAGGTGTTTGTTTGCTATCTTATTCGAAACCCTAAAGGGGATATTCCTGGCTATTAGGATTGCTACTTCTCTCGCATTAACATCTGACCCCTTGCTTGTGTAGGATTGGGAGAAGGACCTGGATCACAACCTAGGGGCCTGCCCACCCCTGAAGTACATTTCCTGTATAAATGCAATACTTGCCTTGTGCCTGGTCAGTTCCTGGTGTTCAACCCCTGAGCATTCAGCAAGATCACCCTCAGCTTTTTGGTGAAGAGAGGAGTGTCCAAGCCAGCCGAGTGGGGTCCTACCGTCGTGCCACCGGTTCCAGCCATTTCCGCTACTCCAAAGGCTGACAGTAAGCCTGGCCTAGGGAGGCGTCTGTAGGCTGCTAGAGGGCAGAGGTTGGTCATGCCACCTGGTAAACATGGAGGGGGGGTGGGGGAAGGAAAATAGAAGGGAAAAACTAAGAAGGTGGGCGAGAAAAAACGGGGAGTTAAAGGTTAAAAGGAAAAGAAAATTCCAAGAATGAGAAAACTACTTTTACAAACTCTTACTCTTATACTGCAAGACTCAAAACCAACTCCCATACCCCACCAGGGGTAGGCCACAGAGAGCGGTTCAGAAACCTGCTGAGGTCCCGGATGAACCAGATGCCCGACCCGGGACTGGCAAGAGGGTCTCGATCGGTGAACCAACACTCCCTGCTAGAGGGGGATGTCAGTCCAGTGGGTCCCCCCCACCGCCAACAGCAACAGCGGCTAAGCCCGCGAGTGCCCACTCCCGGCAGCCACTAAACTAGAACAAACCGTAACAGCATTAAGATTAAAACAAAAACAAACTAAGATCCTGAGTCCACATCAAGCCCCAATATAAAGGGGAGAGCGCTCCTGGAGACACCGGCACAACCTGAAAATCAGCTATTCGCCCCGCCATCTGTCCCCCCCCCCCCCCCCCCCCGCAGTAACCCGAGCTGCCGCCCCCCGGTCCGAGAACCTGTGCAGAAAGGGGAGTGGCTTGAAGAATCCTCCGCACCAGGGCACCCGACCCATCCGGGTGATCACAGAAATATGCAAATGGGACCACATAAACAAAAAAAGAAAAGGAAAGCAGGTAAGCAACATCCTCAGACTGCATGAGCAGAGAGAGAAAACCTGTAAGCATCCTCAATGATATCAGTCAACTCTTTACTGTTCCCCGACTATAAGGCCAAAAACGAAAAAATTGAGGAAATCCTGTTTGCAAATTCTTCTAAGCAATTTCTAATTACATCTGTTTCGCCATGACTCTATCAGGGGTATCTGATCACTAAACTGCTTTTAAACCAAAACAAAACCCATTGTTTACAATATGGGTGTTGTTCGTAGCGCAGGTAGTGATTGAACATACATTTCCAATTTGATTGCAATCATCCATTGCGATCATTGAGTCCCCATGCTATTTCTCAGTGTCCGACCACCAGCAACCACATGACCATGGTGCACATTCACAGTGCTTAGTTGTGCTTGGGGACCAAGGAGAAAGGTAAATCAGGTTTAACTTGGTTAATGCGCAGGGAGCACTGACAATGGCTTGCACCCCTGCGCTAGGAACAACATCCATTTTAAAAAAAATGGGTGTGGTTCCCATTGTTCTGGTTTAAAATTGCACAAGGAACTTGTGGACTCCTCAGTCACCTGGCAGTCATTAGTCAAACTGCGTAATATTAAAAATCTATATAAACACATCAGCTAATGAGAGAAGGGGGTCACCTATACACCCAAACTGAATAAAACTCCAACCAAGCTTGTGGTTTATTCTCTCCAGGTAGAAATAAAATCCAGGGGTGACAGGTATAGTCTATCAGGGGTGACAGGGCCTGTCACCCCTTATTTCCTCTTCCTTCCATTTACATAAAAGAAACAAGCCTGGTTGGATGATTTCTTGATGCCGGGTGTTTGTGACCCCTCCTCCCACCATCCAGCATATTTATATATATTTTTATCATTGGGCCATTTTTCACGATAATGCTCCTTTAATATCTTCCTATGTGGTTACAGAGTTGATATTTGTTTCTCATTCCCATGGAGCCTTGTGACCCCACATAACCACTGGCAGCCAGTGATGTTTCTAGAGTTGGCTTGCTCAGTGCTGTGCGTGCCCACTCTAAAAGCTGGTCTTTAGCAAGCTCGATCCGACTGCCAAAACAAGGTTGTGGAAGTAGGTAATTATTGAGGCTGGGGTCCCGGCTTCCCTTGCCGGTATGTTGCCTGGGTTTTGTTCCTCTTTAGCTGTGTGTAATCCCCCGGATCACAGTGTAAACTTACCTGGCAGACAATCCCACAGAGCAGTCACGGGCTCCCCTCCAGCAGCTCGAGCTCTATTCAGATTTACTAAGCCACTCTGATGACAGAATGTAAAGCTGAATGAAGTAACTAAACTGCATAAAACATCAATGTCTGTTCTCAACATTGTCCAGATCTGTTTTGAATGGTCTACCAGTAATCACATGAAAAAAATTACATAAACAAAAAACAGGGAGTACAATTGTAGCAACTGTAAAAAAAACACATTTTACAAGGCTTTTTAGAATTAATCATTGACAACAGTGACAATAACAGTAATTGGTTACTACACAGAGAGCTCAGCCAAGAACATTTTCCAGGGGCAGTACAGTGATCATTGTGCGTGTGACATTAGATACTGTAGCTGGAATCACCAGAGCGTGAGGACATTGGTGAGAAGAGGCAGCAGCTCAACTACGTGACTCACTGTCTGTAGCACTTGAATTGTCACTGGTTGGATTATCCAAACACATCGTAAAATTATAGTCCATTTGTCCAGGGCTTAGTGTGACATTTGGCAAATGTTTGTCTTCCAAAATGAGTGCTACAAGAACGAATATTATCCCAGAGCACAAGCCTCTAAACGGCCCATTTCTCCGGGGATCTGCTAGATAAAATTGCAACTGTAAATTGAGATATATTTCATGTGTGTTCAAGATCTGGGGATCTTACACTTCATTTCCCCCCTAGTCTGGCTGACTGAAGGAGTATAACTGGTGTGGACAACAAGTTTTTGATTGACCTTACAGTGTCACAATTAAAAAAAAGATATATTTTAGTATACTCACCATTTTTGTTTACTTTGTTACTTTGTAGATAGGCTTGATATAGCAGTAGCAGGGAAAGCTCCAGGAATAGCTGGCCCATTGAGCAGGATAGTAAGTGGTGTGTCACGTCACTCTTCGGCTCTGCCACGTCATCTCATAGGTCCTCCTCTGCCCCAATCATCTTCTAGTCGTCACAGCCTTCTTTTCTGCCACCGATTGTCCTGTAGACCTTCCCACCTTCTCTGCTGCCACTAGTCCTCTGGTCCTTAACATCTTCTCTGCTGCCACTGATTGCCTTCTGATCCTTGTCAGCTTCTCCACTGTTGCCAACCACCCTTCAGTCTTTACTGCTTTCTTCACTGATGCTGGTCATCCTCCAGTCTCTGTTGCCTTCTCTAGTGCCACTGAAGTGCTCAGCTGCTGTTTTTTCTCCTTTAGTCTCTCTGGTCCTCCTCTGGTCCTTGCTACTTTATAAACTGCTCTTGGTTGCCCTCCATTTCTTGCAACCTTCTCCATTGCCACTGGTCCCGAGGACAGCAGTAAGCAGTTCTGCGCACTGGTGCATTTCCAGTCGCTCGGTCCCCCAGTGAAATTGACTGCTGCAATCGGCTGTTTGCGATCATGTAGTCCCCATGCTATTTTTGTGTTTCCAACCACCAGCAACCACGTGACCATGGCATCTATTTGTACTGTCACTTCACCCTTCGGCTTTGTCACCTCAGCCTACAGGTCCTCCTCTGCCCCAATCATCTTCTAGTCGTCACAGCCTTCTCTTCTGCCACTGGTTGTCCTGCAGTTTTTCCCACCTTCTCTGCTGCCACTTGTCCTCTGGTCCTTAACATATTCTCTGCTGCCATTGATTGCCTTCTGGTCCTTGTCAGCTTCTCCACTGTTGCCAACCACCCTTCAGTCTTTACCGCTTTCTTCACTGATGCTGGTCATCCTCCAGTCCCTGCTGCCTTCTCTAGTGCCACTGAAGTGCTCTGCTGCAGTAATTTGTCCTTTAGTCTCTCTGGTCACCCTCTGGTCCTTTCTACTTTATAAACTGCTCCCGGTTGCCCTCCATTTCTTGCAACCTTCCTCATTGCCACTGGTCTTGAGGACAGCAGTAAGCAGTTCTGCAAACTGGTGCATTTCCAATTCGCTCGGTCTCCCAGTGAAATTGCAATCAGCCATTGCGATCATGTGGTCTCTATGCTATTTCTGGGTTTCCAACCACCAGCAACCACGTGACCATGGCATCCATTCGTACTGTCACATCAGCCTTTGTCTCTGTCACCTCAGCTCATAGGTACTCCTCTACCCCAATCATCTTCTAGTTCTCACAGCCTTCTCTTCTGCCACCGATTGTCCTGTAGTCCTTCCCACCTTCTCTGCTGCCACTTGTCCTCTGGTCCTTAACATCTTCTCTGCTGCCACTGATTGCCATCTGGTCTTTGTCAGCTTCTACACTGCTGTCAACCACCCTTTAGTCTTTACTGCTTTCTTCACTGATGCTGGTCATCCTCCAGTCTCTGCTGCCTTCTCTAGTTCTCAACTGCTGCCATTTGTCCATTGGTCTCTCTGGTCACCCTCTGGTCCTTGCTACTTTATAAACTGCTCCCGGTTGCCCTCGATTTCTTGCAGCCTTCTCCACTGCCACTGGTCCTAAGGACAGGAGTAAGAAGTTCTGTACACTGGACACCCGGCTCACCAGTCTGGTGGATAGGGCCCCCTAGAAAGTTTTCCTGTAACCAAGTCTGAGCGTGATTGGGATGATGAGGACACCAGGGGCCCTGCCACAGACAACACCCACCCGCATTTCCGGCTTTTCATCCACAAAAGCGTACTTTCCCTTTAATAAATAAATTGTGAAAGAAATACCTGGTTGTGACTTCCCCCTGGCTGTAAACACAGCAAGGAGCTCCCTGATGATGCTTCTTTACAGCACAATGTTCTCTGCTGCATTTACAACCACCGTGGGACAGCAAGCAGTTGATTCCTTAGCTCAAACGCGGCATCCTGTTTAGTTTTATAGTGCAAGACACCCCCCGGATCAGAACCTTTTCTGACTTTAGGATCGCTTTCATTTACCTTACATTTTCTCAGTGTTGAAGGTTTATAGCTTTCTTTCGAACACATCTGAATGTATCTTCCTATTTAAACACTAATATCAATATAATCCAAAACTGCAGCTCATTAATTCTCCCTCATGCAGACACTTATGGATTGCACAGCAGCGGCTTTGTAGTGTTTGTTCTTGAAGATGCTCGCCCCCATATTTACAACTGTTCCGGCTGTGTTCTTAGCATGCGCTTAGATAAATCTTGGAACAACGCAAAAATCAAAGTACGTCAAACCTGTGCACACAGCTCACACAGAATACAGAGCTATTCATTTCTTTGCAGTGCTTGCATCATGTTTTTGGTCTTCTGCCTTTCCTCTTTTGGCATGTAAACATTTGTATAAGGATTGGGCCCCAAGACATGTGATTTTTCTTATCAGCATGCTGTTTCCAAGTTTCTTATATTCCAGGGGCTAAAGTGGAAGTGGCTTTCCTAGCCTGAAGTAAAAGCACTTAGTAAAGTTTTTGACTACAAATCCCAGAATCCTTCCACTGTAACAGGTGAACTTTGGAAAAATCAACCATCAGTAATGACCTTCCCCTGTAAGCTACTAGAACACAAGGTTGTGATCCCCACATCTGAAGAGACTGAATTAGAGCAGGAGGGGTATCACCTTTGAGCTCAGGAACGTGGAGCATCTTTTCTGCCTTAGTCAATCAAATGATTAGCAGGCCAAAGTTAGGAAGTCGGGTACACCAAACACATCAGTTGGTGTATGTTGTTAAGGTAAAAACATTTATGAAAAAAAAGAAAATAATAAAACTAACAGATAAGCTCAGCAATGTGAAGACATCATTTCGGCACACAATTATGGAATTTTTTTAAATACTATTGAAAGTGGAAATACCCTTTAAGGACGCAGGTCCTTTATGCAGTTTTCTTTCATTGATGTAACATTACACTTAATGGCACAGCACAACCAATGCAAGACCAGAGGAAGGACGTGCTAATCTATTGAGTTAGGTGCAGGGTGTCAAAAGACATGCTAAACCATAGGACAAGATTGCAAAACCCAATAGTTATAAAATATTATCAAGGAAAAAAATTCTAAAAACAAAAAGAAACACGGTTAAAAGGTTAAAAGCACTGTTAGGACTCCCCCAATAAATAATGAAAGAATAAGATAATATCAGAATACCAATGCTGGTAAATCTCTATTTTGTGTACTGAAACTTTAGATTTAGTGGATTGTGGGTCTCATTTATGAATTGTGCCATTTAGCATCTTTCTGGTGGTTATAGTGACAGTTTTGGAGCGCCAGCATCTTTTTCTTTTTAGGAGCTGCTATTCTGACAACAATGGCGTTCGAAGTCACAACTAATCAGCTTTGATTGTTGCATTAGGTATTGGCCGGCCTGTGTCAGCGACTGTTGGACCCGACTGTCGACGATATCATGGCACTGCACATAGTATTTAATAAATTTTTCTAGCCTGAAAAGATTGCCGCTGTATTTTTCCATCGCTGTTCTACATTTCATCATTACAGTTACAGGATATCACTGCTGGGCACAAACTTTACAATAAGTTTAAGCTGTGTTTCAGTTGTTGTCCAAATTACACATAAGCAAAACAAGCCACGAAAAACAATTTTACAAGGAAAAATTTGACATTTGGTGACACCTTGGTCCTGCATTTAATATTATTGACAAGTCACAATGCAATTTAGGCACAAATAAATGTGTGTAATATTAATTATAAACATAAAACACTTCAATATATTTCTGTTTTTCTTTAATGCATGGCACGGCCCGTTCGGTATTCATAACTGATGGGTACTCCGCCACCAGGTGGCGCAGCAGCACTGCAGAAAGCTGTGGCAGCTCCCGGCTTCCTATAAAAACGGGATTAACCAACAAGTTCCCAGTGTTGTCTCTGCAGTGACACTGCGAAGTTAGAAGATGGCTATCTCTCTTGCGCAGGTAAGCGGGGCAACCAAGCCTGCGGCCCTGCATGTCTATTTCCATCCGTTATTGGACCCTAACTGCCTCCCAGCCTTGGTTGACAGATCGGGTGAGGGTAGAAGAGAGCACTAGGGTCAAGTGCTCCTGGAGCGCAGCTCCAAGCCGCAGACCCTGTGCCACAAAGGGTAGCCGGCCATAGGCTTTATGGTGAGCCTTCTTGGCATGCGGAGTTCCTGCCCTAGCCTCTGAGGGGTTGAGTTGTTGGGGACTGTGTCCCCTTATTTTCCTTTCCAGCTTAGCACATCCCTCTGCTTCACCTACCCCCCTGCTCCTGTGACTGGGCCCCAGTGAGGGGAACGTCAGCAGGGAGTCACACTCTGATTTGGCTCTGCGGGTGGCCAGTATTGAGAGAAAGCTTGCCAAGTCTGTTCCCAGGAAATCCTCTGGCAAGAAGCGGCACCTGACTTCAACTCCCTCACGCTCTACTGAGGAGTATGGGGAATTGGATGTCACTGCTGGACGTTATTCCCTGGAGGAAGGAGAATTGCCTCTGGATTCTGACTCCTCGGGAGACCAGCAGGAGAGTTGTGACGGTGACGCTGCGTCTGGGGATTCATGGTATCCTGAGGACACTGGTAATTTACTGTCTCATATTTTTGAAATCCTACACATTGCCCCTCCTGTGGAGGCTAAAAGGAAACAGGGTGAGCTGTTTCGTCCTGTTAAACAGCGTCTGGAATTTCCTGAGCAAGGTCATTTCAACTCTATGACACTTAAAGCATGGGAACGTCCTAACAAGCTACCTGCTGTGTCCAAAAGTTTGGATAAGAGGTATCCCTTTTCTGCTGATCTTGTTAGGAGGTGGACAGTTCCCCCTGAAGTGGATGCTCCCGTGCTGGGCTTGTCCAACACTTCGGTCATGCCTTCCCCAGACACTACCACTCTGAGGGACGGTGAGGACAGGCGCATGGACCAGTTGGCCTGTCATGCTTTTACCTGTGTGGGGGCTGGATTGCGCCCGACCTGTGCCGCGGCTATTATGGCTATTGCTCTTAAGTCTCTGCTCAAGCGCCTCATGGATGGCACTTCAGCTCGTGGAGAGGGGGAGGAGTTTGGGACTCTCTTGGTTTGCTCTGATTTTGTGGCCTTTATTCTTGCCGCTATGGATGATGCTGTGTGGCTAAGTGCCAGGGCCTCCGCGCTGCTGGCAAGAAAGCTCTCACTGGTCTCCCCTTCGCGGGGTTGTGGCTTTTTGGAGAGCGTCTTGATGTTCTTGCTAAGGATGGCAAGCTGCCTCAGCGTAGGAGGCAGTCTCGGCTATTTCGTGGGTCCTCTTCCCCCCTCCCTTCCTTTCGTGTTCCCAGAGGAGGCCGGGGCTCTCTCCTCCACAGTGGCCATAGAGATGCTTGGGGCCGTGGTAGACCCCGTGGTCGTCCCGGTCTCTCCTGGAACTCCAAACCTAATCCCTCCCCTAAGCCCCCTCAGGCATGAAGGGGCGCCCTCACCCATCGGGGTGGGGGGCGGCTTCGTTTTTTTGCTCACATCTGGAGGCTTCACGTCTCAGACCGGTGGATACAGGAGTTAGTGTTCTCCGGCTAGAGTTTACAGCCTGCCCCCCCCCAAGATTCGTCAGATCCAGGATGTCTTTAAATCCCCTGTATGCTCAAAGGTTGCGTCTGGCAGTTCAATGCCTGTTAGAGTCAGGAGTCATTTGTCCAGTGCCCCCTCAAGAAACGGGGTCACAGTCCCTAAAAAGGACGGCTCTCTAAGGCGCATTCTGGATCTAAAGAGCCTCAACAAATTTGTCAGATTCAAGCATTTTCGCATGGAGACGCTACGCTCTGCTGTCAGTACCCTTCGCCAGGGCGACTTCATGACCACTGTGGACATCAAAGATGCTTATCTTCATGTGCCTATCTTCCTAGGTCATCAGAGATTTCTAAGGTTTGCGCTAGAGAATAAGAGTTACCAATTTGTGGCTCTACCCTTTGGGATCACCTCGGCACCTCAGGTGTTCACCAAGGTACTGGCGGGAGTGATGGCTCTGCTCAGGAACAAGGGCATCCGCATCATTCCTTACCTGGACGACATCCTGATTGTGGCCCAATCCTTTCCTTAGGCCGAGCAGGACACTCAGATGGTGATCTCCACTCTACAGTCCTTCGGCTGGGTGATCAACTATCCCAAGTCTTCTCTGTCCCCGTCCTTGGTGAGGTCCTTTCTGGGCTTGACTCTGGATACCTCTCAGGTCAGGGTATTCCTTCTTCAGCAGAAGGTGGAGGGTCTTCAGAAGCAGGCTCGGGCTCTGCTATCGTGTCCTCATCCCTCCATCCGGCAGGGGATGCAGTTAGTGGGCCTGATGGTGTCCTGCTTTGAGGCAGTTCCCTTTGCCCAGTTTCACATGAGACATTTCCAGTTGCACTGCTTGTCAGTTTGGGATCGGGACCCTGTGTCATTGGATCAGGAATTAGCTCTGTCTCCTCTGGCCAGGCAGTCCCTCTCGTGGTGGCTGGACTCAAGGAACCTTCTGGGGGGCAGGACCTTCCTGCCCCCGTGCTGGGAGACGGTCACCACAGATGCCAGTCTGACAGGTTGGGGAGGTTTTTGGCAGTCCCTGAGGTTCCAGGGTCAGTGGGGCCCTCAGGAGGCCCATGCTTCCATCAACGTACTGGAACTAAGGGCGATCAGGTTGGTTCTTTCTCACCTGACCACCCACCTTCAGGGTCGGGCTGTTCAGATACGCTCAGACAACCAGATGGCACGGCCCGCTTCGCCCCACCCTGTTATAGTTGTTCTTGGTTGCCTCTTTATGGTGATTGTTCCAAGTTAACTTGGGTTTTTTTTTACCTTTTTTACATTCTTACATTTATTCGCTCCCGGCTTCTGCTGCGCCACCTGGTGGCGGAATACCCATCAGTTATGAATACCGAAGCGGGCCATGCCATGCAAATACAATTCTACAGGTGAGTACTCACAGAATTGCTTTTTTTCACTATTTATGTTTTTTTTCACTATTGTACTGTATTTGCATTTGGGCATTTCTGCCCATTGTACACTATTGGATTTTGACCTACAGTACTACTATAAACTGGTGCAGTTTCAACCAGAGTGCCCCGAAGCACACAGGGCAAAAAATTGGAGTTGAGTGATAATAACAGTAATATTAACAGTGAAAAAAGACAGCAGTGAAAAAGGGTAACTACAGGGAATGAAATCACTTATGTGCTAAATGCAATCTCCCTGCTGGGCCCCACTGGTATCTTCACCCATGCGTTCCGTGGCAAAACGGCACTTCCATCATAGGTGATTTCTTTTCCTGTAGTTACCCTTTGTTCACTGCTGTTTTTTTCACTATTGTACTGTATTTGGCACTATTAGCACTTTGGTTAGCACAATAGCACTTTGGTAATAAGCATTGTTATTATAATATGGATGAATTCTTGGATATGTGATATACTTTGGGATTTAGGTATTAATTGGAATGACTCTGCTGTGGCCCATTGTAACATTTTTGATATTTTTATTTTTGAATTGAAGATTTTCTTTTGGATATTCATGTGATTAATAGGTGATTATTGTGAGGTGATTGGTGCCGTTTCTGGGTATTGTCCGGTGTGCGGTGTACTGTGACCGCAGTGTGTGTTTGTACCTAGGCAAAAATATCTTAGAAACCCTGGGGCCCAGAGTTGGACTGGCCATAAGGAGAGCCGGCAGAATTTCCCGTGCGTCACACTGGTTAAGGGCTGGCTGGGCATAGCACCATATTCAGGAATGTACTGAAAATGTGAGCTGCCAGTACCGCCCACTAGATCCCCCACCTGACAGGTGGGGGATCTAGTGGGCGGTACTGGCAGCTCACATTTTCAGTACATTCATATACCCCGTATTTCGGGGCTAGACTCACCCCCAGCCAGCATCCAGAAGTAGATACAGTACTTTAGACAGTGCGGGACTTCTCCCCTCTTTTTAGCTCACCATATTCAGGAACCTGTGCAAGAAGAATTGCAGTCCCTTTTAAGTACAACTGGGGCAAAAGTAAAAATACTACGAATACTACTAATATTTCTTTATTAGTGCTGATTCCTCAGGGTCACGTTTTTGATTAGGAATATTTTGATTAGGAAAAACTGTATACTTACCCCTTCTATGGCAACCGCCCCAATTTTCAAGGTCTGCTACCTAAGAAGTCATGTTCGCAAAAATTATCTTATGCATTGTCCCAGTGGTGGATGAGTTTTTCAAAATGAAAAGTAGCATGAAAGCTGCAGACTCATGCACTGTGATGAAGGTCGGCCTAGGTAAGTACTTTATTTATCTTTATCCAAATGTTTGACCTTGATAAATTGGCAGCACTGAGCCTATAGTAATTTAAAAAATATTCTTATGTAAGTGTCATTGGATAGAGGGGCCCAGAAAAGTTGTGTGGTCCTGAGAAAAATTAAACATGTGATCACAAATGTCTCTGTCTCACCAAATGGCCTTGCAGAGCATCTGTTGCCACATCCACTAAATGATTTCACCACATTAGCCATCCCCACCCAGTGCTATTAAAGAGGAAGTACAGTCAAAAAGTACTAAGAAGAACACCAGGGCTGTACAGAGGATGCAGCAACAGGCAAGGCAGGAAACACTTGGGGTGCAGGAGCCCTGGACAAATACTTAGTTTGCCCTCCCCTAGCAGTGGCCCCAGGGAGAACACAAAACCGTAAAATAGCTGAAACTAAAAAATGGAAGTGGCACTAAAAAAAAAAAATATCATTTATTTCTATAGGAAGACAAAAACAATAATAATTCAATTAATCGCTACATGGGAAATGCAGTCTGATTGGTTATTGCGACATAATGTACACCCTCACAAGTTCATTTGACTTGTAGTACATGTTCGGCAGCAGTAAACAAGGAAGAAGTGCAATAAAGCAGCAGTAAAAGTGGATGTGGAAATGGGATTTTCTCACTGAGGTAATGCATGTTATATTTATTGGTTCGATTAAATTTTATATTATAGTTTTCTTGCTGTGAAAAAAATCTCTTGACTCATAAAACAACATAATTGGAGCAAATAAGACCATTGTTCGGGTTATTTTTTTTTTCAAGTGAGTCATTTGTCTACAGTCTCCATGTAAGGATAGTAGCCATCGTTCGTAGTGATCACATATACAGTACTGGGCAAAAATCAATATATTGACCACAATCAGTGGAGAATGGACCCATGGAAATGGTCGCTGCAATCAAGCGATGAATGAGAATTCATTTGTGGGTCATTGTCCTATTGTTTTGGCTGACATAAAATATCTTGTTTTTTGCATGATCGTTGACATGTGGAAACAAAAAACAAATAGCTTGTGGAGCTCACATCACCGGCAAGCTCACAAATCATCAATCTAATGAACAATTAGAGGACAAATCGTCTGTATCAGCTCGCATATGAGTAGTATGCTTTTCTCTTGCTCAGCAAAATCTCGATTTGTCTGTCCATGGAATTAGGCCATTAGAGTGTCATCTTAGGTGTTCAAAATTAGTTTGTCAGAAGAAAAGTGTATTGGAATCAAGAAGAGTAACCTGTAAATGTGATTGGGCCATGTGCAGACATAAAATAGGACCCCCAGCATTGCTTATACAATAACCTTTTCCCACATTCAGGCCATAGGAAGGCAATTTTTAACTAAATTTGGTACAATTAGATGACTGAACACTTATACAACCAATAAAAAAAGATGTAATTAACAAAGTAAGCCAATTTCCACTTCTGTACACCATTTCACATATTGGCCACAGTGGATAGCGGTGTAAAGCAGTCTCCCATCTGTTTGGTACCATGATCGGTACATTCTCTTTTTGCCACTTTGTGCTGGTGTGGTATCCATTAAGCGCCACAAAAACTATATGATATGTAATTTGGACACAAGCACACATCAGTGGAGTAATACTAAGCCGGCATATATCCATAGGTTGTATATGGCTACATTTCAGAGGATTGTTGAGACGTGTTTGTGAAAAAAAATTTTAAGCAAATAAAATAAAAGGGCCACTTCCTCCAAAATAAAAATAAACCCCTTCCTGCCCCCTACAAATAGCAATTATGCTCATGTAATAAAAGAAACAAAAGACAGAATTAACTTGACAGTCATATCAAGGATGTTTCTAGAAAACATTTTTTTTAAAAAAGCTATTGTTTCCAAAAAATCTATACATTTCAATGGCAATGGTCTGCGAAACCAGACTGGCAGTTCTGCCACATTGCATTACCAGCAAAAGCTGGTCAACGGGACAACAATGTTGCATCATGACACACCCTGCCCTGCTCAGCCATGACCCAGAATCCGAAGTAAAAAAAAATTGGCCTTGCTTAGAATATATAGGGTATTTATATATAATTTGAAATTGCAAGATGCTTTGAAATGTCTCATTTTACAAAGTTCCCTTAGGGATAAGTTGGGAGGAAGTTAGTCTGTGCCTGGGGACTGTCAGGTCTGGAGTTCCTCCACAGCTTGGTTTCCCCTGCATTATGCTGCTCCACCAGCAGATGGCTCTGTCCTGCTGAGGTGTGTTAATCAGCCAGCACCTGTGGGACTTCCTGGCCTATATAAGCTGATCAACACATGGCCTCAGCGGATCAGCATGGAACTCTGTAACCTCAACTCTGTACCCAGGACGCCTTAGCCTTAGCCTTAGCCTTAGCCTTAGCCTTAGCCTTAGCCTTAGCCTTAGCCTTAGCCTTAGCCCTAGCCCCAGCCTCAGTCATAGCCTTAGCCACAGCCTCAGCCATTTTTGGACTTTGGACTCTAAAGCACGTATGTTTTCTGACTTCACTGCAATAGGAGTGTGTTTCATGCTTCTTGGTTCTCTGTGTATATATGTATATAGCAGCTTGGTTGGTGTGTACTTACTGTTTGTTATTATTAAACACGGTTTGCTGCATATTTGCTTCTCAGTCTAATTCTAGTCATCTACTACTATTAGGATTTCTCTGATGAGAAATCCATGACAGACACATTTTATAGCCAGGTTGGAATAAAAAAGGGTGAGTGTATGTTAACTCAATTTTGATCCCGAATCAGGATGCTGCCAAGGGAAGACTTTTGGTCTGGTTTAGGACTTCAGGTTGAAAAGCGCCTGCAGTATAACAGCCTAACAATCAGTACCTGCAGATTAGGCATCTAGCCTTAAGGACAAAGGTAAGCCAAACAAAATAGTAATATCAGGCAATATATAACAAGGATGGTTCATTTGTGCCTCCACAGCTGAACATCCCTGAATGTCTAGCCATCATAAAGAAAACCTTTGACACATGTGACAAATATTAAAGCGGACTAAAACCTATTGAACATATGAAACCTATCTGGCCAAAGCCCCTGCCAATACTCTCTTCTTAGGGTGTAGAACTAGAAATGGAACGTTCTAGAATGCTGCTTTTTGGCGGTCTCTCTCTGTAACATGACAGGTGATCAGTCATTTCCACACACAGCAGTGACAATATATGGAGGAGGTGGAGCTTTAAAGTGGGCCAACACCCAGGGGTGATCGGCCCGGGAATCTATAAGATTCCCGGGCCGATCACCTCACACACCGATTCCCGATCTCGGATGTCCCGCGGGGTGTAACCCCCCCAAAACCCCGAAAAATCCTTACCTCTCCAGCCGCTGCTTCCGCCGCCTCTCTCGCGCTCCTCTAGACGTGCGCGCGCCCGCGCCGGCCGTCTCTGAATGGCCGGCGCGGGCGCGCACACGTCAAAAGTGACGCGCGGGATGCGGCGGCGGGCGCGATCCCTTGTCCGTCGACGGACGTCACTTGTCCGTCGGCAGGCATTGGACAGCGCACTCACGTGGGAGCGTGGAGAGGTGAGTTTTCGGGGTGTTTGGGGGGGTTTCAGCCAGCGGGGCACCCCAAATCGGGGTGCCCCGGGGAAGTGGTCCAATACCCAGGATAGTCAAAATCCTCGGTGTTGGTCCACTTTAAAGCTAAAACAGACGGCAAAATCAGGGATTAGAGTAAAGCAGGAGCAATTAAAAATAGCAAAGGGTACTCCGCAGGGGAGGAGCAATTCAGGGGATGCAAGTTAAAAATATGGGATTTGGTCCATTTTAACTACTATATAGCCAATAGGCACCTTATACTTTAATAGCACACTATAGTATATCCAACAGTGCCTCAATGACTAGCAATTCCAGGATGTTCTGTGCCGCATAGTATCAAGTTTGGCTCTTGCATTATGGCAGCTAAATGGTAAAAAGGCATGTGCAGACCCGGGTAATATTTATGGTACTTGTAATGTGGCAATATTCACATCACCACCTTCTTGGATGGACGGTGCTCTACTGATCACTCAACAAACCGCCGCACGAGGATTAGTAGATGTCATATCCTCATAACAGCAGAAGTCCTACAGCCACATGCAGGCATGTTGAGCACCCACACAGAATATACCCTAGACAGTGTTGCACCACTTGTGGTACATTTTGGAGGTCAAGTTCTTGGGGCCAATGAGCCATTTTAGTGTATGTTGGCAGCCAGTTAGCCTTGTGTTTTGTCAGTAGCCAGTGAGCCACTTTCCATCCTTCCCTACCCTCTGACTGACGTTTGTCCCAACACACATTCACCCACATTTGACCTTTTGCCTGCCTGACCTTTTCTTGACTACTTCCAGGTCTGACCTTGTCTACGTCTGACCACATGTTTGCCTAAATCTTTGGATACTGCAAACTCTCATACCTTAACCTAGAGCATTTGACTATTACAATGTAGATTAAGATGCTGTTTTACAATCTGACCTCAAGTTCACCTGAACCAAGCCAATCCTCACCCAATATGTCAGGCCATATACAATCAGGTATTCTGGCAAGACTCTGGGAAGACTCTTACTTAATCTAAAAATCATAGTAAATTTTATACATACATATGTCAGCCAAAAGTTTAACCCCTGCTTTTAGCAAGCTCCATTTGTATAGACCAAGTCACCTCATGTCTTAATGAGCCTTGATTTTCCATCCATCATTTTGTATCCTACCTTCCTTGTTGCTGGTTACTATGTGTCACAAACAATCTGCGACTTACAGAAGAATTTTATATCCAGCTTAATATTTTCTAACATTTCTTAGAAACAACCACTTTTTTTTTTTTTTTTTTTACAAAGCTGCTTGTTGTCAAGGGACAGCTGGGCAGTGACACCACCCAAAATGTCCAGCCAACAAGATTCCTGCATTGGAAATGAATGTGCTACAGCTTAATGCCTCTACCACAATGTATATTTAGCTGGTTGCTAGGCTAAACAAATTCATCAAGAAGATTACAAATGAAAAATGTTTTTTTAGGTAACTGTGGCTCTAATATAAAAGAGTCATCAAATGTAAGCTGTAACTTTTTTTTTTCTAAATGGCAACCTGCTTAAAGCTCCAAACATATGCTGGTTGAGTGAGGAATTAAAGAGGAAGTCCAAGCTTTTTTCAACCCCCCCCCGCCTCTTCTCCCTTCTGCTGTACTAAGCTCAATAAAACAAGTCACCTGATTGGTGCAATCCTACCCCAATGCCAGTAGGATAGATACAATAGTCTTATATATGTACAGATGCATTTACCATGGCAATGTTTTTTTGCCACTCTCTAAATTATAGCAGGAACAAACTATGTACAAAGTCACTTCAGACAAACAGTATAATTTACAGTACAACTCCATAAACAAATTAAAGGACACAGTTTAACAACTTACTCTGCACAGTTTCAGGCTACATTTCACAGGAAAGCCACACAGCTCAGGGTTCCAACAAGTAGGTCCTCCTACAGCCTGCCCAAAGTGTCTAATTTAGGGATGCCCCTCTGTGTGAAACCACCCAGGGCACCCGAAAATTCTTGCCTTTCTCCCCGAGCTGCTCGGCTGGCATCACTTGCATCCCTTCTCGCTGTGCTCGGCCCTGCACATCGCAACTGAATGGCTGTGTAGGGCAGCGAGAGATGGCGTGCACCACTGGTATGAGTGCTAGGATGTCCGTTCAGCTTCTCTAGCCACACATTAATATGCCTGCAGGAGAAGCTGATTGGAGGAGTGGCCCCGTCTGCATTGTAGGCTAGAGGAGAGGTGAGTCTGTCAAGCGTTCTGGGAAGTTTTATACAGCAGGGCTCCTCCAACCAGGGTGCACCAGGGGGAAGGACCAGAAACCGGGATATTGAAGTCCCTGTCTAGACACATGCTAACTTCTTCCTATTTTATCCCCCATGGGATCTGTTTAAAATTAGCTATTTCAAAGCATCTCTGAATTTCCAATTAGATGTAAATAGGAAAGCCGGGAGCTACTGAGGCCGCTTTCTTCAGTTTCTGGGTCACAGCTGAGATGGGAATGATTTTGATCATGCTTTGTGGTCAGAGACAGCTGTGGGACCACTGTGGCCTGATGTGCTCACTTGCACTGAGAATTCCATGGGACATAGTGGCTGTTAGGAAATGTAGGAAAGTAGTGAACATTGTGGAGCCATACGGCTTCTACCTGCCACTGCACAATATGAAGTAGAGGCACATAGGGCAGGCATCAGGTGAGCTGCTTGCTGCCTTATTATTGGTGTTGATGCTGACCTGAAGAAGGAGAGCACTCCGAAAGCTTGTCGTATAAAGAACACATGGGAATAAACAAAGGGAGTGGTGCCCTTTAACTGCACCTCTCTCAGGGGTGTCCACATGAGACACCCCCCTTCCAGCCTACCTAAGACTGGGTAGCCAATAGTTACCGTCTCCATGTTCCCTTATACAGATGCCAGTTACAGGACTGCTGATGACCGACTGGGTTTTCCAGTGAGGTGCAAGCCCATTCAGCTAACTGACTATTTATAAAGCTTCATAGTATTCCATAGCACTGTACAAAGTACCGGTATGTAAGATAAATATGAATAGAAAAACCTGCCTACAATTTGACATTACTGAAAATAAATGTTATTATTAAAATGTAAACACCCGCCCGTCCCTTAGAATCTTCACCTTTGGATTTCTCTTTTAGGCACCTTTTCAGTATTGCAATTTGGATATTGAGCTCCATTACCATTATGATCTACATGTGATTATTAAGCTATAAAGGAGAGTTGGAGGGGGTCTATTTAACAGGATTTTCAGAAGAAGAAGAATATGCACTGGCAGTGCATCATAAAATACCAAAAGTTAACATATCACTTAACATATATAGGAAGCATTAATTTGGATGGTAAATACTACTAACAATTATCAGTCTGGCAAAATGTCTTACTTTGTGCTGCTGAAAATACTGATTAGCACCTATTCCTCCTTGTTCTTCTCCAGTCCACATAACTAGGCGGATTGTTCTTTTAGGGCGGAGACCTGGGAAATAAAGAATTAACATTTCAGTAGGCAAAGGCAATTGTTAGACCACTGTGTAAGGCTACATTTGTCACTGTCCTAAACTGTTTTTACATTGAAAAATGAATGATAAAATATATTAATAGTTTCACCGTATGATTGCTCTATAAAACATGTGGGCGTGGCCCTTGGCTCTGTGATTCTGTATAATAATCGGCATAATGGGCAGGGTCTGTAAATGCACAAGTTATTGCTTCAGACAAAGTCATCACCGTAGCTGTGCTCTTCCCTCTCTCCCAGTGTCCACAGTGTGTGATGATTAATGATGATCAATGGTGAAGGCAGGGGGTGCAGGATCTATTGTCTTATTCCAAAGCTGTTATTGTGACACCTAATCACAACCACACAGGCAGCCATGGGTGATTCAAATCCCAATTAAGCGCGATGATGATTGAAATTCTAATTAGACATGGCTATTCATATGGTAAAGAGGGCCACCGCCTGCAAGCGGGGAGGGAGAGAGGGGGCAGAGACATGGCTATTCATACGGTAAAGAGGGCCACTGCCTGCAAGCGGGGAGGGAGAGAGGGGGCAGAGGTGTGCAATGGGAGCTGGCTGTAATGGGTCAGACTGCATAATACTAGTGTGCTCGCTCTTGCTGACGTGACAGGTGGGGCGGAGCTATAGACCAGCAGTTGAACCCTATGATTGGTGGTCTATTACTACTCTTTGCCTTGTTTCTATTTTCAGGAACAGCTACATTCTGAAGGGAAGGGAGAGGCCAGCTATTAGAAGGTGAACTGCTGAATGATAGTTTTACGCCTACAGAGTTCCTTTAAACTTGAACCTAGGATAACATATCTCCTGGCTCCATATATCAATATACAAATATTTATCTGGCATTCTCCAGAGATCCCTTGAACATGCTTTATTGCTGCCTGTCAGCTTGCTTAATTGGTAGGATCAGTGAACAAGGATGGCTCTGGATGTGGGTTGGGTATGCATTTCTGAGGAGATTTTGGTAAGGTTTGGGAACCCGAGTTCGGTACGAACACAAACTTTGCGGTTCGGGTTCATCCAACAATAGTCAGGAGATGTATTTGCCGGAAAAGAAGATAATACTGAATGGAAATTGTGGAAATAATAAGATATACTTATAAATATTTCTTGCACATTATTTGCAAGTTGAACATTGTAGTTCTGTCATCTTGAGAGCATATTTTTTTTAAATAACAGACAGGGAGGTGATAGTAAAAGGGGGTCAAGGGACAATATTAATAAACTAGCAAAATAATAACGTTATGTTTTGATATTTCCTCTTTGCCTTGTCAAAGAAGTTCCATCTTTCACCAAGAAGGACGTTTCTCTCGCCAGTTGGCTATTGTTAAATCCTATGAAAAAGATATTACAATGCTTTCACACTATTATCATAATGCCACTATGTGTGCTGGTATGTATTGAAATATTTAAAAGCCTGTTTAATTATTTATTTTATTATTAGCTGCCTATTGTCACTCAGTTCTATTCATTCCTTCTACTATATTTTAACCCTTATTTCATTCAGCAGATCTAAATCGAAAAATTTTAAAGAAATGTAACAGGGTTATCTGTGCCAGCATACATTTCCACAGGGTCCTTTAAATCTGGCCTATACCATGACTCTCCATCTGCACTACTCCCACTGTCCAAAAACTGCAGCCCTAAAACCCTGTTGGTATAGGAATTTAGTTGGGGTGTACTGACTGCATCCATGGGTGGGGGCTTGCAGGCAATGGGGACCTAGTGCGGCGGGAGCCCCATAAAACTGCAATAGATGGTGCAAGTAAGACTGAGACAGCTTTGAGGACTTGAGTCCCAGACAGTCTCTGCTTGATGTCTGAACTTCACAAATTCTGCCCACCTAGCAGCAAGAGACATATACTACTTAGCAGAGGGGCACCCAGAGAAGTAAGTGTTTTTCGGGAGAGCACCCTAGGAGCCGGCCTGTGTCTGGGTTGCCTTTGGCTCTGGCTTCCTTTGAGGCTGACCTAGGCATGGACAGTTATGATGACATCTCCCATGGTCCAAAAACTTCCTTTGGAGCTGACCTGGACATGGACAGTTGTTTCACCTGCAGGTAGGGCGCCCCCCCCCCCCCCCGAGGTGCTCTCTTCTACATAAGTTGGTTCCAGAGAGGGCACCATAAGGGCATAATTACATATAGCAACCAATGGACAAGCTGCTGTCATGTACCATACAGAAAATGAATAACCAAATGAATTGCTATGGCAGCAGCCCCATTTCTTCTTTTCCTACATTATCCATGTGAACGGTCTGCTCAGGCGCTCATAGAACTCTGAATTTAGTGTGGTTGATGGTTGATGGTGACATGGTATATAGAGTAACTAACTTGTAAGTCAAACACTGAAGGTAGGCCAATCAATATCAGTAAATTGTCATGCCACAACATGACCAGGCACCACTAAAATTCAAGACCAGTGGTTTTTATAAGACATATAAAGTATTCAAGGAACACATAGCTTTTAGGGCTGTGAAGATGGAGAGATAGAGTTGAAAACTTTCCATCGACACATCTTAAAGCAGAGCAAAAATCATTCCCTCCCAGCCTCAGTACTGCTGTTGGCTCGCCGGTGGCCAGGTTTTGCAAATAAAACAGGGTATTTCCACCGCCGAGCGGCACTTTTGGGATCGCCAATTGGCTGCTCTCAAAGGTGCCATCAGGATGAGGTGCAACTAGCTAGCCACATCCAAGGACTCTATTCGGACGCGTGCGCTCTCTGTTTCCAACCTTTCAGAATGGCTGAGCACGGAGAGCGCGCACAGTTACAGGCGAGCCATGGATGCTGCACCTGGGGAAAAGGCGACCCTGGTGGTTTCACACAGCGGGGGAATCCCTGTGGTGCAGGCTAGCAGCTAGCTTTGGAATCTTTTTGGTTCCAGGACCAGGCTGCATGGGTTTTGAGCCTTTGAGTTTTAAATCTCTACACTGGAGGTAAACTGGAAAAGAACCACGAGGGACATACTGGGTTCACCAGGTAAAGTGCACAACTGCTGCAGTGATGAGGATGCTAATGGATTAAGGAATCAGACAACATTCTTTATGAAAATCTTTTTTAATAGAGTGGTCTTTTAAATGAATAAATACAGATTTTATTAAACCTAGTGTAACTACTGTTTCTTGAAAAAAATTAGTTTCCAGTATGCTAGATAAAAAAAAATCCAACCACCTGAAACTCCCTAAAGTGTACAATAGGTAATATTGTTCCAAAGAAGTTCTCCGAATTCCTCCACTGCGGACTGGTGAAAGGAATTTCTTTGCTTCTAAATAAAGGCATACCTGAATTCCGCTCTGCTGATTGCTGCATGAAAACATATTCCTCACTAGATGATTGTACGCCATAGCACCTATCTGCTGCACAAATGATGTATTATGTGGAAAAAGGCTTGACATGCACAGGCACAGACCAGCTTTCACAAAGAAAAAACTGATTAAATAAGGTGAACAGGTCTAAAATAATGGTGTATTGTCTTGTCTGAACTGGTGTCACTTGTATAGCAAGCAAAAAAAAGCAATTTTAAATTGTAGGCGTAAGAGTAGAGTCCTGCAGCAGTCCGGGTACCTATAGGTTACCCCATATTTTAGTTCAGGTATCATGTTGGTCAAATACTGAGATTTCTAAGCAGCAATTAGGAACTAATTTAAGATTCAGATAAAGTGTAGTTCCAATGAGAGTTTGGAAATAATTTGCAAAATACAAGGTGTAAAATGAAGTTGCCTTGCACTCAGCTGATCGAGTAATGTAAAGGGACAGAACAAATAAAGTAAAAAAAAATCAGAGCACACTCCCAGATGGCACCTCTAACGCATACAAGTGTCCATAGCGCCTCATATTAGTGGATAAATTAGGCAATGTGCCCTATGCTGCCAATTAAAAGGGAGCCTGCTCCACTGTGACTGGCAGCAGGAGCGCACACTGAGGCTTTGTGTGAAGGTGTCAAATCCATATTCACAAAATCCTTAGTGACAACATTTTTTTCTCTTCTGGCAAACAGTCAGCTTATCATACTCGTAAACCCGGATTGAATAGGCTTCATCACAAAGCTCCTTGGGTTTAGAGATTTACATTGCATCATGGTTTGCCTTTTAATATAATTTGCATTTTAATTTAAAGCTTTAAGTTGGGTTTCCTGCTGCCCTTAACGAAATGAAATCTTTCCTATTATGATATTTCTAATCCCTCTAGTAAACCCTATTATCACCCTATTCTCCCCCCCCCCCAAACCTAAGGTGGTTATGATATATTTGGAATGATTTCTTGAAGTATTGATTTATTTTCTTCCTTGGTTGTTACTGCTGCCTCTGTGTGTAACGACTGCCCCAGAGTGGGGAGCTGCTTATTACCTCAATGAGTTGGTATCATCCGTCAGCCGTAAAGACAGCAAGGTTTAAAATAATACTTTTTTTGGTATGTTCTGTAGGTTCTGTATGCATACGTAAAAATGTTTCTTCGGCTGCTACTAGTATTTTTAGCTCGTTTATTAAGAAAGATGTTACTTCGATCCAAAATCTTTGGGTTTGGTCGCAGTCCCACCATAGATGGTGGAAAGGAGCTTGATCATTTCCGCAGCACCAGCATGTGGTGGACATTGCATTCCGATTGTAGTCCGTAGTAAAATAATATCTGATGGCATATTTAAAATTAAACAGGCGAAGTTGCATATTTTCAATGGAATTGAGAGTCTCTTGGGTACAGTTTATATCTTAAATCTGTTTCCCATTTATTGCAAAAAGTGCTTATTTTATTTTAGTATCTGAGAGAAGAGCCTTGAAATTTTGAAAGGGATAAAGTACCCAGTGATGCTTGGAAATACAATGTTTGAAATGTTGAGGGCATGAACTTATTTTTATTTGGTATCCTAAATAAGCTTAGGTATCCTTTGAGCTAATCGGCATTAAATCCAGTCTTCAGAGTTCAACAATTTATCGTACTTGGTGGATTTAAGTAGTTGCTCAATTCTGGAGTTATTGTGGCCACTCTACCAGTTTTTGTGTGATTGGTGCTGGTGTGTTCTTATTCTTTAGCAACCTTATCATAATAAAGAAAACTGAGAGGAAAGAAAAAAAAAGTTGTTATTTCTTTATTATTTTTAAGCTGTATATCTTTTTGAAGGAATGCATATGGTCATTCTTCAGCTTCAGCTCACTCCTAATTGCCAGTGTGAAAACAAAGCTATTGATCCTCAGGTCGCTGAGGATCTCTTCTCTAGATTCCCTTCAACTTTTCAACTTTTGGTTAGCAGAGACATTTTCTTGCGTCTCCCTAAATGAGGTCAGAACAATACTGTGTACCATGAAACGCAGTAGAAAGAAAAGAAATAAGCTGATACCTTTTACCTTAGTCCTCTTTGATGGACATGATATTAAACTGATTTAAAATTATGTCTGATTAAGAGAACTAAGTATATTCCTGAAAGCTTATATTAAATAAACGGCACCTTAAAGCAGATGAAAACCTGCAATGCATGGTCCTAGAACCTATAGTAGCATGCCCCACTGTGTGACATCCCCGAATAAACTCACCTTTTCCAGCGCTGCATACGCTGTTACTGCATCCCCTGCCATGTGCACTCCCAAGCTCAGCTTTTCTGAATGGCTGGGTGCGGGATCGCCTCTCTGCTGTGGCACTTTGAGATCAGCCAATTAGCAATCTCAAAAGTGTCACTGGCCATGGCTTCGTAGGTGCAAACACCTGGGCAACTGCCGAGCCAACATCAGCGTCCAAGGTGCTGGGGCTGGGGAGGTGGTGGTGTGTGGAAAAAATTAGTTTTGACTGATTTTAAACCCGAACACCACCCTAAAACTAACTTTTCTGCATCTGGCAGATTGCTGCCAATAAAAATTTGCTCACTTTTTTATATTTGATAAAAAAAAAAAACTTTTCTTATGATAATGGCGTCCTCTAGGGATGATGTGGCTGGCAAGCCAGAAGAGTTGATAGCCTCTCGAGTGGCGCACTCCCGGTGGCTCTAAAAGCATTCCCTGCACATGCCCAGTTGGAAAGGGACAGGCCTGGTCTGTTATTGTCAATCACCAGGCCCGTCCCCTTCTAACTGGGCATGTGCAGGGAGCACTTTCAGAGCCTCCAGGAGCATGTAGCTAGGACACAATTATCATAACAAAAGGGTATAGTTATCAAATAAAAGTGGGTGCGCTATCCAGATGCAGAAAAGTTAGTTTTAATTATCCTGTTGGTTCTTGTCTCTGGGGCATCCCGATTTGGGCTCTCGTCCACTTTATGGTGTGCATACTAATGTTGTTTTGGATCAAGCGTCGGTATAGAGAGCGCAGGCAACCACATTCCTGGTTTCCCTGTGGAGTTGCTATTTGGGCTTCTTGGGATACCTCCCCCCAATCAATATCACTACATTGTTCCAAGCTGCCGCTGCCACTAGGTTTGCTAGTGCCTACAGGTCCTCTGCTACCTCCCATCCTTCCTGAGCCTTTATTTAATTTCCCTGATTCTATGTAGTACGCCTGCTACTATCTTTACAGCAGGTCCTGTGCCACATAGAAACATAGAAGGTTGACGGCAGAAGGAGACCATACGGTCCATCTAGTCTGCCCTTATGTATATACTGTATGTACTCTTTATCTTAGGATAGATGTGTGCTTATCCCAGGCATGTTTACATTCAGTGACTGTTGATTTTTCAACTACCTCTGCTGGAAGTTTGTTCCAAGCATCTACTACTCTTTCTGTAAAATAATATTTTCTAACATTGCTCCTGATCTTCCCCCCGACTAGCTTCAGTTTGTGCCCCCTTGTTCTATCATTAAGCTTCTTCTTAAAAACACTTCCCTCCTGAACCTTAGTCAATCCTTTCACATATTTAAAGGTCTCAATCATGTCCCCCCTCTCCCTTCTTTCCTCCAGACTGTACGAATTAAGTTCTTTAAGTCTCTCCTGATAAGTTTTAAGTTTAAGTCCCGAGATGGCCTTGAGGGCCATGCCTGGTCAAAAGCATCATAGATGAGAAGTCTTATTTTGGCAGACAACCTACATTTTTTTGCAGTTCCAGCTCCATTCAAATCAATGATCTTCTGTATTCCTAAAAACAGCCTTTCAAGGCCATCTACTGCAATTAGACCTAGCTAAAGCAGACCTACACCAATCAGTAGAAGCCTGCCCTATGTTTATGACAACTAGACAAGACAACTAGATTGCATCAGCACTGAATTAGATTAAAATACATTACCCAATACGTTTATCTTATTGATACAAGACAATCAATTGTGGGTATGTGGTCTTAGGCTCTTTTCACACTGGGGCAAGGCGTAGAGACAACAAGAATTGTTGCCACTACTCCTTGCTACTGTGTACTGGCGATTGACAGGCCTTTTTGTAACTCTGGTGCTTGTGATCACCATTTGCTTTACAGCAATCCCCCCGCCAGCGTTTCACTACAGGGCAATTGCGAGCGCTTTGCATTCGCCTGGCAATCGCTCCAATGTGAAATGAGCATAAGTCCAGTCTGGAATATTTGGAAATATTTAATTAATAATTAAGGTTCTCAGGAATATTGGTGAATGAAAAGTTAACATCTATCCTTTTAGATCACATTTACAAAACATTTACAAAACATTAAATATTATATTTGCTCTATATTCAGTACAAATTTATAATAGAGTCAAAGCTAGTATCTTTTTGCATATGGGCTTTGTGATTTTTCATTTCTATTTGAATCAATAAAATTATTGTAAAAGAAGAAAACGTATAACATGATCTAGACCAATGGACATTTACATAATGATCAACAGTGGACAAAAAGCTTCAGTTTCATAAAGTCATGTACTGTGAGGCCAACCGAACATTACTGAAAATACATTTCACCAATAGATATTAAAAATGGCACATAAATGACATATTTGCTTTTCCCATACTTGTCAGAGGAAGATGAGTGTTAACTGTAGTTTTCATTTTACTTTGAAGCTGCAGGATATGTGCTGTTCCTGCCCTGTGTGTATAAATCATTGGGCCTCAATCATTGTTGATTCAGAATTTAGAACAGTCAGTCAGTATAGCAGGGATCCCCAGCCTTTTTATTTACAACTTTTCAATTCTGCACAACTTAGGTGCCACATAGGTGGTATACTGTATATGTATTATCAATCACCACTTAATGTACAGCAAACAGTCAGTGTTTGTATTTATAGAGGCTTGGATAGATTTTAAATTTTGGGAGCACAATGGGTTGGCATACAGATGAGTCTCCAGGTTTGCTGCCCACCACCTGATCTTGCGCATCACCAGTGTATGTGTACTATTGGTTGGGAAACACTTCCTTACAGTAAAATGTAGTAGTAGTATAAGTATAAAATAGTGTCTCAACCAGAAAACCTCTGCAGCCATGCCCAATATGACATTTGTCTAGTGCAGGGGCTTCCAACCTTTTTTATCAAACACCAATTTACATTTTCTAAATGTCTAGAGAGCCACCAGAGTGGTACATATATTTGGGTTGTCAGTTACTTAAAACCTTTACAACACACAAAACAACTATTTCAAGTTTAAGAAATGGCAAGTATCCCCTGAAGGGACCTCAAAGTACCACCAGTGGTACTCTTAACGCTGGTTGGGAACCCCTGCTCTAGTGTATAGTGTGCCATATTACAATGGCTGTAATAAAGAAGAAAGTTGGGAAATAAGGCGATACCTTTTGTACTGTAGGTTAAATTGATTATAATTAGGTGTGAGCTGTCAAGAATATTTAGTCCTCTTTGTCAGATCAACTTATTTTCTCTGGCTAACCCGGTATAACACATTACTGAGAGCAATAGGTGCAATTCATTACAATGAACACTAAAGAGGCCGTAGAAATAAAACAAGCAGAAAAGTTGTGCATTAGTCATTAAAGTGGTTCATGTAGCTTTTTCCTCAGATTATTGGAGCAACAGTGAACACTGAGGAATTAAAGACAATGATATTGCTTTGAATAACTATTCCTGAGAGAGTTCAATAACCAAGTTTTGAGGTGCCCTCCAGCACCACTTTGGAAAGGCTGCAGTTGCTCGAGTTGCAAACTTCTCTAGAAGGGCAAAATATAATCAAGTCTGAAATACAAAATCTAAGAGGCACCATGTTTCCTTTTATTTTTTCTAGTATCTGTAGTACCCCTAAAACCGGGCTGAAAAGGGCTGTCAATCTAACCTGTACAGCATGAAACCTGTCTTGCCAATTATTTAGCATTCAGAAACAGTTGAGCAAGGCTGTATTTGAAGATTCTGATTAATCTCAGTCATGGTGCAGTATATCTGTAATGATACAGCAAGTCACAGTCATAAAGAATTAAAAAAAGCTGCTCTGATTGGTTAGTTTAACTTCAAAAAAATATATGAATAAAGGCTTACGGTTTCGGTTTAAGGTATATCTAATAAAGCCATAAAGAAACATATACTTTAAGGAAAAAAACTAAGGCACATATCACTGTGGTTCTGCTTGTGGGCTTCCCATCCCATGTTTTATAGGAATTATGCACAAACAACAAGATCTCAGGCTCGGAAGCACTTCTTTTATCTTTTTAGTATTTTTTATCCTCAAGGAAACACAGCATGATATAAGTTGGGGACTTATAACTACAGATATAACTGTTCAACATTGGTATATACTCAAAAGACCATGGCAAATTTCTTCTAAATGTGAAATTACAGGAATAGAATAATTATGCTCAGTTCATGTTAGAAAAATGCCTCAATACAAAATCATGTTGCAGTGTAAGTGCTTTAATGTATTACAAGAATTTGAACAAAATGTACTTATTATTCAATGAAATAAAAGAATTGGTCAGGGGTTAATCCTGCTATGTTCTCTGAATAGTGGAGGAATAATCCAGGACTATATTTATATTGAAAAATAAATACTTGGGCAGTGAATACTAAAAGTGCCAAAAATGAGTCATCCACTTGAAGGTTTTCATGTTTTATTATCATAAAACATTGAATCACACTACTGCAGATTTACTCAGCAAAGCTCAAGGTGACGGTTTTGTGCATGCGCCATGCCTATTAACAACATAAATAATGTATACTATTTATACATACAGGGGCATGAAACATCATTTAAACTAAAAACAGAAATAGTAACTATGAATATACAGGTTAATGCCACAGTGATATTAATAATATTTTTTCAATAGATTAGCATAGTATTAATCATGAAACAAAACAAAATGAAATATAATTAGATATCAACCACTTAAATAAAAATAGAGACCATAACTTTTAACAAAAAAATAAATAGTACTAAGAATAATATGGGGAACTAAAAAACTCCAAAAAGCCCAATTAACCCCCTTCTCCCAGGATTCCAGAATAAATCTCCCTAAATTGTGACTCTTTATTAGGTAAAATACTACTCGGCTTCTCGTGGACCATTATCCAATTGAATTTACCAATAAACATTTGAAGTTTCAAAGTATGAGATTTCCATATTGCCATACAAGCATAGAAAATAAATGTATTGGGAAATATGGAAATCCCCACAACATGTTTATTTAATAAGGCAACCAATAGCAATTTTTCCACCCATTTTCCTGTAACCTTGCTTATAATACCTAACGCATGGTTCAAAAAATTCCACCCCTATGGACATTTCCTCCATATATAAAACATATTGTGAAACATAAAGGAGATATGTTAGGGTCCCCCCACTGGGGACCATATACCAATGAGTAAACAGTGTTGAGAAAACCTTTAACCACCAGCCTACCTTGAGATTTTGTCACCCTTTGTTGCCAGACCATTTTGCACTATTTTGTGCTCCCCATGTTCAACTGTGATTTTTGAAGGGATTTCCAGGGATTTCCCAGGAAAGTGATATATTGTTTCTTTCAGCAGAGCCTGGGCTTTAACATGAAATGTCTTGTTTGTCATTTTCTAAGTGTATTCTCAATATTTTTGGGTGAAAATTGTACAAAAAAAACAAACTATTTTTTACAATTTGTAGTGTTTTTTTGTAATAAAAAATGTAAGTTTGTCAATAAAATCTTATTGCGTGTGAAACTCCAATTTCTCCCGGTTACAGCGGTACCACATATGTATAGGTAGACACCCTTTCCTGCCCAGGAGACTCCCCCAAACTGAAACAACGCTTTAGGAGATTTTCAGATAAAATACAACTATGCTATGCAATATGTTTAAGAAGAGGGCCTACCAGCTCAGACCCAAAGATCCACCCATTTAGCCGCTCAACAGAACCATCAAGGAAATTATATGAAGTTTTATAACAAAGCTTTATTCTCTATTGGCCTAGACATATATAAAAACAATTAAAAACAAAATTGCTGGAATGGAAATTTTTGGACTAATTGAATTATACAATTGCTGATATATCGTCTATTACAGATCTAAACAATTAAATATTAATAAAGGGCCATGTTATAGCCCAAGAAATGGATAATCAAATCTATCTATGCCCAGGAATTTCATGAGAGCTGTGCAAGTCATACTATTAAAAGTGCATACAAAATCAGGAAGAAGTGCCTGCTACAAAGATATCCATTTAAAAAGACAGTTAGATGAGTCTCAATGCTCAATGAAATCAGTAAGAGATAAAGTGCTAAGTGCATAGAAGTGCTAGTGCTAAAAGTGCAAGTGCTAAAAGGAAATGAAGCTCCAGGGCATATATAGTATAATATAAACCTGCCGCAGTGGCAGTCAATCAGAATCACAATCCTTACTAGATATTAATAATAACAAAGATCAATCTACATTACCGCATATTCAGTATTTGAGTCCCACTCCAATATCCAGCATGTCACCACCACTGACGCGTTGCGTGGCGACAACAATCTGCCACTTCCTCAGAGTTTCCTTTTTGGTTATGCTATGCAATATGCGCACCTTGCAGTTTTTCAAGAAAAACAACCCTTTACATTTGAAATACCCCCTACAAACTATATATTCCCTGGAAGTACACACCTCAGACTTTCTAGGCGTACCAGGCTTGTTGACATGGGTGCAGTTTTCTGGAAGTAATCCCTCAATATATTCTTTGGTTGCACAGGGTTTCCTTAAAAATGAAAAAAAATCAAAACCACATTTTCCTAAAAAAAACTATATGCAAACCAGAAAATTGAAAAAGCAACATGCCCCGAACAGAACAATACCCAACATGCATAGGTTCTGTCAAGGAAAGAGTTGCCAAACACACCAAAGTAAAGCATGAGCATAGCGGTAATTTTACTTCAAAATTTCAGCTCTGCAGACAAAGTGCACACCTTGTGCTTTTTCTACCAAAACAACCTTTTACATTTGGAATATCCCCGATAATCCATATATTCCCTGAAAGTACACATGTTAAGCTTTCTAAGCATACCCAGCTTGTTGCAGTGGGCTCATCTTTCTGGAAGTAATATCTCGAAGAATTCTTAGGTTGCACAGGGTTTCACAAAAAATGTATAAAAAAGCAGAATAAAAAACACCTTTTCCTAAAATATCAATATGGAAATAAGAAAAAACAAGGTAAATCTGAAAGCGCAAGGTTCCCCGAGCAGAACAATACCCAACATGCATAGGTACCTGTAACCTTTTAACTGCCAGCCTACTTGAGATTTTGTCACCCTCTGCTGACATGATATTTTTCACCATTTTGCGTGATAGTTAACTGTGATTTTTGCAGAAATTTCCAAGAAAATGGCATGTTTTCTTTTTGTGGCAGAGTTTAGGCTTTAACATGAAATGTCTTGTTTGTATTTTTTCTACTTTTTTTTATATATTTTTAAGTAAATAAGTAAAAAAAATATATATATATATATATATATATATATATATATATATATATATATATATTTTAAATTGTCTCCTTTATTTTAACAAAAACATTTATTTTATTAAAGAAAACCATACTGCATGTGAAAGCCCCATTTCTTCCGATTACAATGATACCACATATGTATCGGTAGCCCCCCGTTCCTGTCCAGGTGATCCCCTAAACTGAAAAGAGCACTTTATAACATTTACAAATAAAATACAACTACTATCCACATAATAAAGGGTTAAATAAAAAAAAATTGGTGTGGGGTCCCCCTTCACGGGGGATGGGGGGGCACCATTTCTTGGGGGAATTATATGTTTTTTTTTTGGGAGGCAGGTAATGGGGGGTCTCGGGGTTAATGGCAAGTCACCCACTAGCCGCAGGTGACTTGCCAGACCCAGAGCCTTGCGAACTGGTATAGGGGTCTCGTAGATCCCTTACCAGTTCACAAAGGGTTAAAAGTAAAAAAAAAACACACAGAAACACACTTTAAAAATAAAAAAAATTAAAAAATAATACATTTTTTAAATTATTTTTTTAAATACTTACCTCCCATCCATCCCTGTGTCCCACGCTAATCACGTAGGCTTCTGCTCTCCTGCTGCTGCTGGAAGCTTTTTATACCTACTGGGTTACAGATAACATAGGGTTAATTTAAAAAAAAAATGACATAGGGTCCTCCCTCCCAGGGAGGGGGACCCCATTTTTTGGCGGGTATTTTTAAGGGTTAAAACCCTTAAAAATCCCCCAAAAAAATGGTGTGAGGTCCCCCCTACCCAGCATAACCAGCCTGTGACCAGCTATGGGGGCTTGTAGAACAGGGCGCCCCTGGCCCTGCAGGCTACAAGCCTAGGGCCACGGCTCTTCTGCTCCCCCCCCTGGGCTTTGGGGAGGCAGGTAATTCGGGGGGCTCAGGGGTTAATGGCAAGTCACCCGCTAGCCACAGGTGACTTGCCAGACCCACCGAGCCTTGTGAACTGGTATAGGGATCACATGGAACCCTTACCAGTTCACAAAGGGTTAAAAGTAAAAAAAAACACAGACACACTTTTTAAAAATAACTTTATTAAAAAAAATATTTCCATCCATCCCTGTGTCCCACGCTGATCACTTAGGCTTCTGCTCTCCTGCTGCTGCTGGAAGCCTTTTATATCTACTGGGTTACAGATAACATAGGGTTAATTTAAAAAAAAATGACATAGGGTCCCCCCTCCCAGGGAGAGGGACCCCATTTTTTGGGGGGGATTTTTAAGGGTTAAAACGGAGGATCGCCTACCTCCCTCCTCCTCTGCCCAGCCGTCACTGGCATCTAACAGCTGAACAGAATCCAAGATGGCGGCCGCCATCGGAAGCTGCGGAGGGAGGAGGGCTGTTATGCATTTTTTTTTTCTTTGCAGGCAAATCCCGGCGGCTGCTGAAACGGGGGGGGGCACCCTATTTTGGGCACTCCCCTGCAGCCGGAGGAGCCCCAATGGGCGATCGGAGCCCCTCTGGCTGAAGAGGAGACCCAGCCGGATCAAACGAGGGGTCAGGTAAGTGATTTTTTTTTTACTTTTTATTCTATTAATGGGGAAAGTCAGGCACGTAAAGTTTACGTGGCTGGCGGTTAACTGCAGAGGAAGCAGCCACGTAAATTTTACCTTTCCCTCCAGGACGAGTTAGACAATTTCTCAAAAATAGTAATATTAACTAGTAAATACTAATATCCCCGTCACTAATTATACTTGGATTTAAAAACTGCTCTATTCGTCTATATGTGTATTATTTTAAAGGCATCTGAAATGTGTCTCTAAAAATTGCCATACTCTGCAAGTTACTTGGAGTCATGAAGTCTGCATTTCTATAAAGACCTTTCTGTGTCCACCATTTTATATATGCACTTTTTCTCCCAAACTCGAAGTCAGGAATTTCCCCTAGAGGGGCTATGTTTGAAAAAAAGGTTGTGTTTTTTGCTAATAGTATCCCAAAGAGCTAATGCTAAACCTTAGCTATCCACACAAGAGAATCAATGGAAAACAAATCTCATGCTTTTTGTTCTATCATTACCCAGTGGGGCTTTTCTCCACTAATAAACATCTGTGTTGGGCTAATTGAGCAGCAACAGAATAACTATATAAATTTGGGACACCAAAGCCCGCTTATGTTTTGCTATATATAACATTTTCCTATTTATTCTTCTACCTTTGCCTGCCCAAAGAAATCTCAACACTTTAGATTGAAATTCCATTAAATTTGCCTTCTGGACAGGAATAGGAAGTGTTCCGAACAAATATAACAGTCTAGGTAACAAAGTAATTTTAACTGCCCTAATGAACCCCAACCAAAACTTCCTTAGACCAGACCAGGAGTCCATGTCACCTCCCAATTTATGAAATAATGAACTGTAATTGTTTTTATATAATAAATGAAACTGAGAAGTTTTTGGATCGCAAGTTAATTAATACTCCACAGTTTTTCAAATGAGATTAAAGGATTGTTCTAAACTAAGAACCTCTTGGGCTGAGAATGTCAAATTCAACACCTCAGACTTGGGGCCTTATTCATGAAGGGAAAGCGACAGGTAGTGCCTGTTAAGTATCAGGTAGCGCCAGGTGAACGCCAAAGACAGCACGCAATTACACATTTATGAAGCCGAATCTGGTGAGTGGCTAGAACAACGCCATGTAGCGTACAATTCATCATTATCCCAGCCTCAGCGTACAGCGCCGGTGTTCAGCCTTGCAGAGCGCAACGTCTTACCTGTCGCTACCTGGCGCTGTCCCATACATTTCAATGGACGATCCTAAAACCCCTTTCCTGATCCCAATTTTTTTTGTTTTTTCTTAAAAAAAAACTTCTGACATGTATCCTGGGCAAGAAAATGACATTTTTGAAAACTTTTTGGATTAATAATATTTTTATGCAGAATTATTCTTACATGTCTGGTATTATGTGTTCATGTTACAATGTTATAACAATGTAATTCCATATGTTTTCGCTTTGTTACTAGTGGATACATATTCATAAACAGACTTTAATCACACAACCTCTGGCGCTATGGGCTACAACTACATGATTTTGAGTGTCGCGATGTTTGAGGCAGTTTTTTTGATGAATGTGGTGTGCGTCAGTCACACTGAGCCGACGCTACCGTTCGCTCCAATACAGCGTAGTACTGCAAGTCACACATCATATTCATCAATGCCAGCCAGCAACTGAGGCGCTCTGAATCAAATAACTATGGCCGAGCACAGCGACTACTAGTGGTCGCTCTCAAAGCCTCGCTACAGATGCTCATCTGTCGCTATCTGGCGTAAGTAATGAATCCGCTTGCCATTATCATTTAATTTTAAGCCCATTTTCTAAACAATAGAACATCAGCAGCAAATAATGCACATTTATGTTCCCTCCCCCTACACTCCATCCCCCTAGTTTGTTTGTAAAGCCACATAGGGTATGCATGATTACGGATCCAGCTCCAAATTGTTCCATACACTTTCAAAACAACAAATCATCAATGCAGCAATCCCCACCCCAAACACAGTACATGTCCTTGGTGACATGTTTCCAAGACTACAATCCCCTTATGTATGATTTAGGGTCTGTCCTGAAATGCACATGCTACTAAGAAATATGGGGCCATAGCTCTAAAACAGGAGATGAAAATTCAGCAAAACGCTCCTCCACGCATCAGACTGGCAGGAATCAGCTATCTGGGAGGTAAGACATATTTTCTTTCATTTTACACTTAGCTTATAGTTGGTTCACTTTGTTTTGCAGACCTCACTGTTTTTGTGTGATTTGCTCACTTTTCCAAAAAATAATAATAAATATAGATAGTGAAATAATATACAATCACAATATACAAAGCTGGATAATCTCCTTCAAATCTTCCCCTTCTAACTCCGCTCAGTATGTTTATTTTAGTTTTGGATAGTAATATTGGGATAGACATATTCTTTAACGTTAGCCTCCACCTATTCTTATTGTTTTCTTTTAACTCTTGCTAAGTGCCGTTAAGCAACCTAAAACAATGAATTGGATTAAACTACTGTTACATAAACCCCAAATATTACTGCCAAGGATTTATTTACCAAAGATGGATTTTGCTAAGCAATCAATAGTCAGACGGGTTTTCGGGGACATTGATGGGGGAAGCAAGAAGCAGAAACCGCTGCCCCCACACGACTGGAGATTAGGTAAGGCTTTGTCAGCAATACCATCTTTTTTTTTACACCAAGGAACCAACAACTGGAAACAAGTAAGCACACCAGCTCTAAAAATCATATACAATGATTTATATTTCTCCACCAATATTCTGGAAAATATATTTGTAAATCTGGAAAACATCATTGTAATGAAACACATATAATGTGGCCCTACTGACGTCCCTGCCACTGGAATCGCTCAACATGCAATTTTGTTGATACTGATCATCAGGACCTTTAATGGCTGTGGCATCCCTTTACAACCACTGCCACTGACTTAAGATAGGTCCAGACTATTAGCGGGTAGCGTAGTAGCATGTAAATAGCGTAGTTGCATGTAAATATAACAGAGCAAACACAGGTGATGCAAGAGCTCAGGATCCAGATATAGTACAGCCCAAGATTAAGTTATATATTTAAGCGCTTTAGGAGCACATTAGACAATATACATGCAATGAGCAGATTCATGTACAGGTCTGAAGGGAAAGTTACAAGTGGTTAGTTACAGTCAAAATGAGCACAGAAATGTCAGTTTATCTTGGTTCAGACAAGTGATGAGTTGTGATGCAGGCCAACCACAGGGGGCAAGCATAGCCTGCTTGGCTGGATCCTTGGGACTTCTTCGACACATTTTACGACCCCTCAGAAGACAGACCACCAGAGGTCTAAGCCCTGAGACCTTTATTCACAGGTCTGACACTCACCCTTCTCTCCAGGAGGAGTTACAGACTCCTCCCTCAGACATCTCTTGACTGAGAACTATTAAACTAATACGGGCCATAACTTTTAGTAGGAAGGTCCTGGCACATTGACTCTGGTGTCAAAACCAGCACATCTGATGAGTCCAAACACTGCTGTGACATGTGGTTCCTAACCGAGTTCTCCATAGTTCAGTCCATAACCCCTTTAGTGTGATATAAAGCATATGTACTGTATCTGGTCATTAGGAATTGCAGATTCCAAATATGCTTTTGAATTATGAGGAATGTGCAATGAGACCTCGTGATTCTTTAAAAAATATTGGCTCTGGCGTGTTTTTTGCCTTTTAAGTTCCCCATGAGTGCCACTGCAAAACAGGAAGCATCCTGTCAGCCATCAGCATAGCCAACAGATCAGTGAATGATCAGATCAGTGAATGTGCCCTGTCAAGTGTGGGGTATGCTGTGCTTTTTCATATATGGTCTTTCCTCTTCCTGCAGAGGTTATTGTTTATAAAGTCTTTTGACAAGGGGAGAGAGAAAATTAAATGGAATATAATTTTTCCCATATTCCTCAAAATCTTAAATATAAAACAAGTTCAGAATCTTCCTCTCAGGAAAATGCAAAAGGCAAACCACGTAAAGGAAGGTATGGAGCCAAAGGCACACTCACATAAACATCAGTACAGTAGACTGAACTTTCTGCAATACCATAGGGTATCATCCCCATAGTATTGCAGCACCATATTTTTTACTATTTTTTTCAAAATCGTTTCAGGACCATATTTAGCGGTGCAATTTCTTTGAAACATTTGCACAGGGAAAAAAATCATGAGAAAAGGCATTTTTTCTCAAAAAAACATGATTAAAAAAATGCTCATGGTGCTGAATCAGACTTTAATCACCCATGCACCTTCCAACCTGTGTGGCCGCCCCAGCGTATATCCGCATGGAGGTGAAGGTACACATTGCAGGGATGCTGCATGAGGCCCTTTAGGCTCTAAAGCCAGGCAAATCAAGTTTTGGTCCTCCTTAAATGTATTCTGATTAATACATGGGTTAAGGTCAATGACTATCGTAAGGTATAAGGTTAGGATTAGGTGTCAAATTTAATAGACACAGCTGGGGTGCAGTAGCACTAGGGGTGCTCTATTTTAGCAGTGATACACGGCATAGTTTGTAGAGTTATGCTCATTATTCCATATAAGCCAAACCCCACCCAACCCTAGGAAAATGCTGATAACACTAAGCCTTGAATTCTTTGAAGGCCCCTAGGGCCACTGCAGGTCCAGCAGCGCATGTTCTTATGGGGCAAAAGTGGCCTCTTTTCAAATCGGCGTACTTGGACTTGGAAGTCAACTTGTCCAAGACTCGTGCAGGCGGCGGCCCTCTAACAGGGAGCGTGCCATTAACAAATGCCTGGTACAGGTGCGCGCCCTGCTAAAGATATAGCAGGTGGCATCCGGCAGTGCTCGCGCATGTGGATTGGGGGAGAAGATGAGTTTACTGGGTGCCCTGGGGGGGGGGGGGGGGTTTACACATACTATGAGCTTTATGTAAGGTCCCACAATTCTAGCTCCAGTTTTGCAGATATGTATGGCAGAGTACATGAGGGATAACAGAAAGGTGTGAAAACAAACCAAAGGGAAATAATTGGAGGTGTGTTAAAAGATCAGCAACATTAAAGAGGCAGTCCAAACATGTTTTGTAACACCCAACCCACCCCTTACTCCCCTTTGCTAACCCCAATTTGGGCAATTTCAATAAAAAAAAACTTACAGGGGATTAGGCAATCGACACACAGAATCTAATGCTGGGACCTTGAGTGTCATTCAAGCCCACAGCGGCCATGTTATTATTTTAACCCCCAAACCGGAATAGCAGAGGTGGGAGGGTAGAAGTGACGGGGGTTACAAAGAGCTTGGACTTCCTCTTAAAGGTAGTTATTCAAACACTAGAACAAAAGGGTTAATTGTCGAAGGCAAAAGCCTGGGGACTCACATAAACCAGAAGGGCAGGGAAAAGACAAAGTTGGGCAGGGCAGGTAGTAGTCAAACAGAGGTGTTTAAAAGAGAACTACACCAGTGGTTTCTAACAAAGTTACTTTGTTCTCTAATGTTATTGGTAAAATAGTTCTTTCTGCATTTGTGAAACATATATTCACCAGAAAACAAATCAATAAAGAGCAAACATTTCCAATAAATAAAATGAATCATTTTTTATATGCAACTTAGCCCTTGAGACTTAATTTAATTATATGTATTTAGGCAATATCTTTTCCTAGAATGTGTAACTCTGTGGTTTGGTTTCCTAACTCAAGATAAATGTTACACTGTACAATGCGCATTTGAGTGAGAATGATATCTAAATAAAAAATGCTCAAGGTTTAATTTAGGGTTCATGTCACGCTCAGTGCTCTTTTAATATGACACCCCATTTTAGCCGATGCATGACCAATATTAATAACACAATTGCTGCACCATAAGGCACTATGGACTGATGTTGGGGATTATTGGGAAAAGAATATGGAAACAGGTAATCCTGTAACATTTATTTTGAGTAAATCCCGCTTTTCCTGATTTGTAGATGCAATGTAAGATGTAAATACTTGCGTTGCAAGAAAGCTCTCTTTATCCTGCACCCTTGAATAGGGGGATTTTAGTCCAGTATAGTAAGCCTAACATTGGTCCCTGCCTAATGCTAACAATGATGATATCATTAATTCTGTTATTCATGGTCTCTATGTGCTATGAAAATATTTTCTGTATTAAATTGAAGAGATCTATATCTAAAATTTCAATTAAATAGGCAAACTGCTTTCAGTGTTTAGGTTTACAATGGATCAGCTGCAACCTCCCTCTTTACCCCATCCTCACAGCTGCTATCAATTAGCGGGGTAAAGGGCATCCAGTACCAGAAAAGTCTACTTAACTTACTGGTGCTCCCACACTGCTGATCGTACTCCTGCGGGCTGGGTTCATTGATGGACATTGGCCGTACACAGGTCATGTCCATCCACCAGAATCAAAGCTGCAGGAGCACGTCCAGTGGCACCGGTAAGGTTGGTGGATTTGAGTGTGTGTGTATGGAGCACCAGACAATGAAGGACAGACAGGCAGGCAGGGAGGAGTGTAACTTCATTGGGGCATTCTGCATTTTGCCAATTATGGGGTGATTGGGGGGTTCTGCACACTGCCTGATATGGGGTGATAGCAGGATTTCTGCACACTGCCTGTTATGGGGTGTTTGGGGATTTTTGGCACACTGCCTGTTATGGGGTGATTTGGGGTGATTTCTGCACACTGCCTCTTATGGGATTATTGGGGAAATTCTGTACACTGCCTCTTATGGAGATGGGGGGGGGGGATCTGCACATTGCCGATTGTGGGGTGCTTGCCCATGCAAATGTGATAAAAACCTTACTTTCATTAGGTCCTTGACCACAGTTCATTGTAAACAGATTTGGACAAGCGCTTAGCTCGTCAATTTTTGTTTCCTGAGATAACTGTACAAGTCATTCTGAATTAGGAAATCTAGTTGACAACTAGAAAAATGTTTTCAAGAAAAATGCAGCAAGTTCAGTTGCTTAATATTATAAAAATACAATGGCATGGATACATGAGAACCTTCACAGACAAACAGGCTGAACTGGATGGACTAAAGTCTTTATTCAGCCTTACATACTATGTTACTATCCTACGGTAACACTATCAGTGCATCATAATACACTATGGACTGATGCAGGGCAGTGATGCCAAAACAGACAAGGAAACAGGTAGTCCTGTCTTTTACACCCTGTCTGTAAATATGCTAATAGTTATAAGCTGTTCCTCAGATCAGGTGGCAGCAGCATCTGAACTCAGGGTCGATTAAGAGCAGTGTGTGAATGCACTCTCAAATAAGCAAGTATTCTCATTTTAAGTTTGCATGCATGTGAAAATTCTCGCCAGTGCGTTCGCACTTGCATGATTCAGGGAGCACAATTAACCTTAGATACCACTATTAACAGGGGAAATTGGTTTTAGAACTTCCTCTTTTTGCTTGCGAGAATGGTGCTTTAGGTGTGTTTTTACCATTTTTTGAGAAATGAAGCCTTTTAATGAAATTCCTTGCTGAGCAATTGATGAATCTTCACTCTTCATTATTATAGTGATTATAGTAGCTTTTTAAAAAATATTTGTAATTCTCCAGATTTTACCGATGTTTTTAGTTTCAAATGTATTTACGTTTTTTTAAATAAATATCATATATTGTATTTAAATACCCCAATATATGAAAAAAACTATATTTTACTATTTAAATATTATTTGGTATGGTATCGTGTGAATATTTAAAAAAAATGGGAAAAAAGGGAAAAATAAACATGATGCCAGAGGTATTAGATGTTATTACATGGTAATACATGTTAGGCATAACTACTAATATGCATAAAATATTACATTTCTTTTCAATAGATTTTATTCAGAGAGTCTAAGACAGGAAATGCACACAATACAAAGGTATGCAGAATAACAAAAGGCTCACATTCTGGCAATTCCAGGTCATTATCAAGTATACAAAATATCAGAATTGATTTAGTAGTTTACATTTGTAAAGCAACATTAACTAATAAACATGCGTAAACTTAGTCTGCCACAATGCTTACAACCATGGGTTAATTCACCGAACATAAACTACTCCCCAAACATGGGGGTTGAAAACTTTCATCTTTTAGCAAACCATTATGCTAAGGGTGCACATATACTTTTAAAGGAATAATAAAATAAAATAACCTACTAATAGACAAAAATAAATAATAAAAAGGGGAGGGGGGTGGGTGGGAGGAAAAGCAGGGAGGGTTAATATCCTTATCAATTTTTCTCAGACAATTAACAAATTCACGTATCCAAGGGGCCCAAACTTCTCGGAACTCCTCCATTTTGCTGTTTTGAATGGCCGAAACTTTCTCCATTGCCATGATGTTATTTACACTGTTTAAAATTCACCAAATTCCAAAGAAGATGTTCTCCAAGCTCTAGCGATTACCATTTTTGCAAATGAAAAAACATGGTAGGCTAACTGTTTTTGTTTCACATTAGTATTTGGTATTGGCTCATTTAGTAACGCTATCCAAAGCTAATCTACTTCCCAAAATTTTGTTAATAGACCCAAATATTTTATCCCAGAAATTACGGACTATGGGGCACTCCCAGCAAATATGACCATTCGTTCCCGGGACGCTGCAACCCCGGAAGCAGAGCCTTTGGGAATCACCACTCACCTATTGTTCCGGTACCATATACCACCGCAGAACAACCTTTAAGTTTGCTTCTATCGCTAGCACAGAGGCATCTTTCCCAAAGGAAGCCCGCCACATCCTTTGCCATTGCTCAGGGTCTTTAACCCCCTTCAAGTCCAGTTCCCAGTTTTCCCTGTAATGGAGTTTTCCCCAGACTAAACCCGCACATAATGACTTGTAAATGACTCGCACCTCTACCTCTCGGATCCCGTTTACAACGGGCTTTGAAAGGAGTGAAGCCATCCAATTTAGGACAACCTAGTTAGAGATCTAATAAAATGCGAAATGTGTAGGTATCCAAAGACGTCCTTAGTCAACAGACCGTACCTGTCTTGGAGCTGCTGGAAGGAGGCCACACCAGGACCCTGGAAACAATCTATCACATGAAAGATCCCCGCCTGTTTCATCTACTAAATCTAGAGGAGTCTGATAAACCCGGGGGGAACAAAAGGTTACCCCACAGAGGCGCCAATGGTAGATGTGAAGAGGCCAGTTCTTCCGAAAAAGAGACATCACAACACCTGCAAGGAGTGTGCTACGATTGGGTTATTTATCTGCCCCCTAGCCTTTGGTATAAGCCATAGAAGATTGCCAACGGACTGAGGATAAGAGAGGACCGATTCAACCTGAACCCAACTAGGTGTATCCACCTCTACATGATAAGAAAGAAGTTGTGCTATTTGTGCAGCCTGGAAGTACTTACAAAAGCGCGGGACCCCCAGACCACCATCAGACTTAGGTCTAATCAATAATTTCCTCCCGATCCTCAGTTTTTTGCCATTCCAAATAAATGAAAGTGTACGGCCCTGTAATTCCCTCTTAATATTGAGGGGGAACCTGTACTGGTAAGGTTCTGGCTAAGTAGAGAAATTTAGGCAAGATTATGATCTTTCCATTGTGCTAACAATCTATTCAATTTCCTACGCAGGGGCACATAATTTGCTGCAAATAAAGAACTGTAATCGTGAGTCAAGGTGATCCCCAAGTATTTAATCCCCTAATCTTCCCAGGCAAAGTCATAACTAGATTGTGAATTGATTGAATTTGGCAAAGAGACAAGGGGGTTCGAGATAAACATCAAAACATCATCCGCAAATAAGCAAAGCTTGTGATGCCTATCACCAATCTCAACCCCTGAAATATTTGGGGAATCTCTGATCAACTGGGCCAAAGGCTCCATTACCAGGGCGAACAGCAAGGGGACAAGGGACATCCTTGCCTTGTCCCTCTGGCCAAATTAAAGGTATCAGATTTATATTTACTATACACAAAGGCTGGTGGAGTACTATATACCGTTTTCAAGGTGCCTAAAAATACAATTCTGTGAAATACTCACCTGTAGAATTGGTATTATTAGTATACAGTACGTCCTGCTCCAGATATAATACTTACACTTGGGTTATCCTTTGCCAGATGGAGCTGCACTGCAGAGACATGGAAAAAACAGGCTCCTCCCGGCCCTTCAAATACCCAGGGACCTCTCACAAATCCCTAGCATTGAAAAGCAGTGAACAAGAAGCTGGGAGAATTAAACCACCCAGAACAACTGGTAAAGATAATCATGATAACAATCACCATACAGGGGATCCAGAAAAATGCAACAACAGGGTGGGGTGGAGCAGGACGTACTGTAGACTAATAATACCAATTCTACAGGTGAGTATTTCACAGAATTGTATTATTCTTAGTATACAGTACGTCCTGCTCCAGATATAATACTTACACTTGGGACATCCAAAAGCAGTGTCCATAAGTAGGGTGGGATCCCCAACAACAAAACGACCACAGCAGACAGTTTAAAACACTGTCACCTGCAGAACCAGACGGCCAAGACAGCATGAGCTGAGGCCCTAACATCAACATTGTAAAACACCTTGCAAAAGGTATGAGCAGAAGGCCAATGGTAGTGGCCTAACCAATCAGTTCAACAGCAAAACCGGTGCTGAAAGCCCAAGAGGCATCAAGCACGCGTAGAAGGGAATCAAGGCAACAAGGGAGGTTCTTCCCCTTGCCTGAATAGGCCTGAGTAATAGCCTGACAATCCGATAGCTAATGAATTTGGCAGAAGCCAAGGCCAAAAAACAAGGTACCAGTAGTAACATCCATTAAGGTAACAACCAGGACCAAACCGCCCAACTCCCGAGAGCAGGCGAGATCGAGCACATTCAGGATGTAATGACCACAAGCCCCAAGGAACCTCAGTTCCCTTAAAGGACACAGTGACTTCTAAAGAAAAAAACTGCCAACACCTGTATAAGGAATACAGAACCACTTCCTCAGCGTTGCAAGGAAGGGGAACAGCCGTGGAAAACAATATCTCGGATAATTGAACATACGACACCTACAGATGTAGAGAATCCGGCTTCAGGCGGAACTCCACCTTATCCTGGTGTATCTCAAGAAATGAGGGCTAGGTAGACCGAACCGCCCGCTAACACACGCCTGACCAAGGTAACAGTCACCAGAAGGACCACCTTAAGGGTAAGGACATCCAGACAGTGTCCTGAATAGGACCAGGAGACAACCTGCAAGCAGACGGAATGAAATCAATTTCAATCCCAACATGAGCACTCCCTGAAGGAAGTCTTAACCAAGGAAGACTGAACCAGAAACTGTTAAGGCAAGGTGGACAGGGCAGAGCCTGACCCATCAAAGAGCAGAGCTGGGGAACCAACTCTAATTTATGCTGAAGGCCACACTGGAGCCCTGGAACCCGAGAACATCCAACAAGTAAGAGGACTAGACTCGTCCCAATAAATGTGGGTATGCCATACCCTACAACAATAGAAGAAGACGCAGAAGAGGCTCACTCCTAGACATCCCATAGTCAGAACACCGAGACAGCTAAACTTGTCTCCATCAAGATGTATGCTTCAGCAGTCAGATCTACTTAGGCCAGTGACCATGAACTATAGTGATGTAAAGGGGCCCTGAGTGATCAACTGGCACTCCTGGCAAGGTGCAGAACTACTGACCACAGTGCCATAACTGCAATCACACCATACTAGGTCAACTGGGGGCCACCAGCATTACTGGTCCCCTTACCAGAGTAATCTTCCGCATAACCCTGCCTAGCAGAGGGAATGGAAAAGGGCATACAGAACCAAAGGTCCTGACAAGACGGTACTAAGGCATCCGGACCACTGAGATAGGATCCTGGAACAGGGAAACAAGGCCGATAGCCTGTGAAGGTGACAGAACCCAACAGATCCATGCCTGGATGGATTCCGTAGCGACACGGGGATTAGCACATCCTGTCGCAGAGGGGCTTAGCCGGAGCTAATAACACTAACATGCAGGGGGCATTGTCTCCGCCCAGAAGGGAACATAGACACTCCCTGGAAGGTCCGCCAGCTCCAGGCCCCTTCCAATGGTTAATGTAGTACGCCTGTCATCCGACGGACCGAGCACCCCCAGCCTGGCAATTCCGGAAGGGGAACGGTCAAGCGAGAAGAGCTAACTGAAAAAATGCTTACTACTTAGACTTCCATAGGCGCAAGGACCCTCTAAGGGCCCCACCAACATCAGAATCGCAGGGAGTTTTTGGAAGAAACTATCCCCTTCAACCTGAAAGGTTGGCATCCATGGTGGCCGTTTCCAGGAAGGCAAGAGGGAACTGCCCCGAGACAGGTCCCTCGAGTTCATCCACTTTCAAGAGAAAACCGTCATACAGGAGGGAAGGCCCACAAGCCCTGCTCCCGGGGTGCTGGATCCCTGTCCTATGTTACCACTAGAAGTCGCAGACGGCTCAAAGGAAACTGGGCATAAGGGACCTCTTTAGCTGCTCGGGCTCCTGCCGAGCAAGTTAACAACGGCCCACCAGTTGCATCCCTGCCTGGTGTTAAGAAACCGGGACAGTAGTGAGGGACTGGGCCCATGAGACCAGAATGCCCACCTAATTGCTGAAAGGGGGAGAATCTGGTTTGAACCTGATCCAGAATCATTCCTATTAATTGAGTCACCACTTTAGGAAACAGCGAGGACTCGAGGTGATTGAACATCCATCCAAATGACTCCCAATGGCCCACCAGCCGGGTATCCAACTATCCTGACGCAGAGACAGGGAAGTGAGGAAGGGCTTCTGGGTAAACATCACGCGGACGTCCCTTGGTCTCATCAGAGATATCACCATCGACAGCACCTGAGTGAACATTCTAGGAATTGAAGAGAGGCCAGATAGCAGGGCTACAAATAACAGTGTTGGACTTCCAACACAAACCTGGAGAGCCTCAGAGATCTGAGGGCACAGGGACGTAAACATAAGCATTGAAGAGTGCCCCAGGTGGCAAGACGCCCACTGGGTGCAAGGTGCTGATGGCCAAACTCAAGAGTATCCATGCAGGAAACTGCCTGTAATTAGAGAATTGCTGTGAATCCAGAATGGGCCACCTGACCCATCCTTTGGGGGGCTGTGGGAGGTGGTATAGCGGCCCTTGCCTCTGCCTATTACGGGCAATCTGCAAGAGACCCTCAGACCTTGCAGGCCTAACATGGCCTGTGCCAGCAACTGAACAGGGGCAGGGACCAGGCGTACCTGGGGTCTGATAAAAACTGGGAAAGGCAGTGCAGCAAACTCTATTCTGTATCTGGAGGACACAACGTCCTGATCCGCCAGAGTGAGGCGAAATGCCTCCTGATAAGAGCAAGGTGCTGCAGCCATCCCCTCACCAAGCCGGTCGAGGGCGCCCCATCATGCTTGAGGGGGTTTGGTGGAAGATTTGGGCTTAGCCCCGCAGGAGGGGCCAGAGCGTTGCCTGCTGCTCGTGGGGAAGGAGTCTGCCCCAAAAAAACGGAAAGACACCCCTGGTTCCTGTTTAACACTTAGATAGGGGGGAGGGGGGGTGCTCCTGCCTCGAGGGGGCCGGGACGGCCGTCTGCGAGGGGGTGATTTGCCCTTTTTACCGAACAGGTCCAGACGGGCCCCAAATAGGCGTTGTCCTCTGAAGGGGAGCCCAGTAAGAGTCTTTTTAGTAGCATCATCAGCACCCTACTCTCGCAGCCAGATCAAGCGACGAATAGCCACCGCAAGGGCGGAAGTTGCACACATTGCACACATTCTAATCGCGTCATCTAGCGCCAATAGAATGAACTTCACAAATACATCACAATTGGAGAGTGCATTGAACACCTCCCAGGGGAGATCCTCGGGGTGATGATCGAGCAATTTTTTGATGAGGGTTCTAGCGGCCACCGCAGTAATGGCTGCGGCACAGGCCGGACGCAGCGCCATCTCGGCACAAGAAAAGTCATGGGAGGCCAGCAGCTCAATGCGTCGGTCCTCAGCATCTCGAAGGGCGCTATAGGCAGGGGTTGTAATAGAGGGGGGGTTAGGGACCCCTATGATCGGCGCATCCACCACGGGGGGTGATGACCAGCAATTAACCACCTCAGGGGGAAAAGGGTATTTCCTATCCCAGTCCCCTGGAACCTCTGGAAGTTTACTGGGGCATTCCCATTCTTTGAGGACAAGAGCATGGAAATGAGCCTGCTCTAAAAATTCCAAACGTGCAGTCGCAGTATGGAAACGCTCCCCTCTAGGCTTGGGGACCTGACCGGGGGGGAGAGATAGACAGTGCCTTAAAGACCTTAAGCAACAGGTCGTCAGTGTCACACTGGCCCCAGTATTCCGGGCCAGAATCATCGTGACTCCTCGTCCTCTCCTCAGAAGAGCTTGAGTCAGAGAACAATTCCCCTTCTTCAGAAGGGGTATAGTCACACGGAGTAGCAAACCCTTCAGTTCTCATAGAGCATACAGAAACATGGGGGACAGGTGCCGCTTCCTACCAGGGCCCATATGCTCTGACAACCTAGCAATAATCTGTTCAGCCTTAAGCAGCCTGGAAGAGCCGGCAGGATGCAATTCCCCACTTGTAGGCGAGAGATTTAAGCCTGGGGAGATAGGTGAATTGAAGCTAGGTGTAGCCACTGGCCGACCTGATTGCAGGGCCAGTGCTTGCTCGGCACAGGGTATACGCAGACCCTGCCCTGCCAGCATCAGCATGGGGTTGTCCACACGCTATACACTGCCGGTCTTGTCCTGGAGGGACCCCGGTCACATAATTCTGATATGCCTCCATATGGTGATTAATCAAAGGCACAATATGCCAGTAGGGATTTACACTCTAAGTAACCCTGGATGCCCCAAAGACCCGCTATGGAAGTGGGAGAATTTAACAAGGCCCACTATAATTTAACACAGGGCCGGGAGAAGCCAATGGTGTTCACCAGTCTGAAAGACATAATGGGAATAAAGAGAGTCAGAACCATGCGCAGTAAACACAGATCATGAAAATCGCCCGCTAGGGCACTTACAGACCCAGGGAGGAGGAGGACCGCCACCACGCGTGCGTGCGTGCGACCAGCATCAAAATGGCGCCAAAGCGAACCTCGAAGGGCGGGCCAGAGCGGCAAGTGACGCGGAGCGTGCCAACCTATGTCCCCGCCCCCCCCCGAAGAGCGCGAATCTCTGAGGTGGATACAAACTGTTATGAGGAGCGAAGTGAATGGGACACAATGAAGACGCCGCAGCGTCTGAGGCGACGCCGCCGCCCGGCACCGCACATCCAGTAAAGGAAGAAGTGCGCGCGGCGGCGACAATTACACAGTAAGAACTAAACAGCGTGGTTTTGACCCCAGGGATACTAGTCCGGGCAGACAAAGGCCATAACGTGTAAAACATACACAAGACCTTGCTGCACACACACCCCCCCCCCAAAGGATGGCGACCCTTTGTACAGGGCCCACCGCTACACGGGGCATGGGGCAATAGTGCGGGAGGGGCATCCCCTAGAGGCTCACCATCAGCCCTAAACCGCCTACCCTTTGGTGATGGACTGCGGTGGAGCATGGCTCCGTTAAGCACGCAAGGTGCTGCCTACCTTCACCCGACCAGCGCAGCCCAGGCTGGGAGGCACATCACAGGGAGGACAGGTGGGAATAGTCCAACAGGGCCGCAGTCTTTGGTAGCCCCGCTCACCTGCGAGAGAGTGATACATCATGTCTTCGCAGTTAGCACTGCAGAGAAATCTGGGGATTTGTGGGAGGTCCCTGGGTATTTGAAGGGCCGGGAGGAGCCTGTTTTTTCCATGTCTCTGCAGTGCAGCGCCATCTGGTGGAGGATAACCCAAGTGTAAGTATTATATCTGGAGCAGGACGTACTGTATACTAAGAATAAGCTGGGACCAAAACCCCAGTTCTCCAGCAAACAGAAAAGATACTCCCAAGAGACGGAGTCAAAAGCCTTTCTAATGTCTAAAGCCAAAAGCAGGATAGGAAGCTTCCTTTCTTTAGTGATATGAGAAATTTGGATAGCCCATCTAATATTGTCCCCCACCTTTCGCCCTGGTATGAAGCCTGTCTGGTCATTATGAACTAATTCTGGGAGATATTTTGATATCCTATCAGCTAAAATCTTGGCCAAGATTTTAACGTCTAGGTTGATCAGAGAAATTGGCCTAAAATTAGATCAAATAGTGTGATCCACCTCAGGATTTGGGATCATGCTTATTGATGCCATAAGTGTTTCCGGGGGAAAAGAAGCCCCCCTTTCGAACAGCATTAAGTGCAGCAGTCAGTCTCGGGGCCAACACTGAACTAAACGTTTTATAATAAACTGCTGAAAAACCGTCAGGTCCCGGCCTTTTATTAGCTTTAAGTCCCGCAATTGCCTGTTGTACCTCGAAAAGATTAAAATCCTCTTCCAAAAAATCATGTAACTGTACTGGCAGAGCAGGCAGGGAGATGTTATCCAAAAAACCCAAAATATCTTCAACCCTGGGAGGGCTAGGGTTAGAATATAAATTAGACAGTTGCGCCCAAAAAATATCTACTATTTTAGTAGGATTACTAGATAATTCACCCCTATCACTTTTGAGCTTAATTGGGCTATAGCATTGTTCGGGGGTCTTTAATTTCCTCGCCAGCAGGGAATCAGGTTTGTTTGCCTTACAGTAGTATTTATGTTTAACCCATCTCAACGCTGTCTCAGCTTTTCCTGCCAAGGCCAAATTAAGATCTCTCGTAACCTCACCCAACTTAGAACGGATCCCCGGGGTCAAGTCCCTTTTTGCTTTTTCAGCTATTTCAGAGTATTCTTTCTCCAATCTCGCCACATAAGCCTCTCTTTCACGCTTTTTCCTCTAGGCCATCTGTATCAATAACCCTCTTATTGTGGGCTTATGTGCTTCCCAGCATATGGTGGCTGAAACCTCTGGGGATGCATTACGGTCAAAATACTCACCAAGGGCCTCAATGATTGACTGAACAATTACTGGGTCAGATAAAAAAGAGGCATTCAAAGACCAAAGGGAACCTGACGGCCTACCAAGAGGAATAAACCGTCATGATCTGACCTGGAAATAGGGATTATTTTAACTTCTCTCAGCTGCGTTAGCGTATTTAGGGGTAACAGGATATGGTCTATTCTCGTATAGACTCCATGCGGGTGTGAGAAGTGTTTAAAATTTTGGGTACCTGGGCATGCCTCCCTCCAGCAGTCCACCAACAAGCACGAATCGAGCAACCACCTGAACGCCTTGGAGTTCGTCACCGACTGAGCATTTACAACGACATTAGCGGCATTAGACATTAGTCTAGAAAAGGGTTCAAAACCAGGTTTGAATCTCCACATATAATTGTCATACCTTTAGCTACTGTTGTTACTTCTTTCAAGAAATCAGACAAAAAAGACAACTGGTTCATATTTGGGGCATAATAGGTGGCAATAGTCACCTCTACATCCTGTAGATCGCCTATGAGGATTAAATACTTACCCTCTGGATTGCAAATTTCCCTCTTGCAATAAAACTGAGCTCCTCTCCTGAATCCCACTAGAACTCCTTTTTTCTTATTTTCAGCACGTCATATATATCTGTGGATATGTAGCATCTAAAAATTTAGGCCTGGAGGAGCCCGAGAAGTGCGTCTCCTGGAGACATAGAACATCAGGTGTTTATTTTACGAAAAGCTAAACTCCTCTTATTAGGGGAGTTGAAGCCTTGCACATTCAATGAAAAAACAGTGGTCAAATTGATAGGTAAGTAAAAGGGAAAAGGGAAAGGAAAGGAAAAGGGAGAAAAAAAAAGGGGAGGGAGAAACTAGTTACAATAACAAAATAATTCCAATCAGAAATATCAGCTAGGCCTAGGGCGGCAGAACCCAATGCCGAGACTTATACAGGGAGAGAGTCCCTATCAGCTCTTTACTGCTGTTCGAAGGAGCTGACGAGGTCCCCCCCCCTTCGTCACCAAGTTGAATACAGCAAAAATGCTGCCACCAGTTCTCCTACGTTTCAGAGGACCATGGGCACTTTAGAGCTGTAAGTTAAGAGTATTAAGCTGTTGCTTTCACTTAAATAATCCTAAAACAATTAACAGTAGTAACTGCAAAACAGACCACAAGGGAAAACCCTTCTGATTCTAACTGGAGGGCGGCATAATAATGCCACCGGACGAGCGGGATTATCAGTAATAGCTTAGATGCACAATACTATGACTTTACTCAATCACCATAAAGATATAAACCTCCATAAGGTAGGGAAGAGGGAAAGAAGGGGCTTAAGAAGGAGGGGTTGGGGGACAGGAAGGAGGATGTCCTTATTTCAATTTATAAAAAAGCAGGAACTTACAATAACAACAAATATTAATTATACAATTGCCTGGACAACCCAAAAGGGCTATCCATGGAGCAAAACTAACTTCTAACAGAAGAAGCCATATATTATATAACAACCTAACCATAGTAGAAAGTTGTACCACACATATCAAGTGTCCCCAAAAGAAAGGCGGGATCCTCTGCTGTTTGAAACCGACCAGCGCTTCTGCCTCTTGCCAGCCCCTTGTGACTTAGGCAATTCCTCGACATATCTAGGCGACTTTGTAGATGTAGTCTTAGACAGATTTAACGCAGTAACATGTTGCTGGAGCTCTTCAAACGACGCTGAAGAATAATAGGTTGCCATTATGCATAAAAGATACTTTAAAAGGAAAACCCCATTTATATTTAATGTTGTGCTCACGTAAAATAAGTAACAGCGGCCGCAGCTCCTTCCTTTTTGCCATTGTAGCTGTTGAGAGATCAGCGAAGACTTGATATTTAACCCCTTGAAAAAAGAGGTTTGTTGCATCACGGGCAGCTCTCTGTACTTGCTCTTTCGTGTTATAATAATGGAACTTAACGACAATATCCCGGGGGGGGGGGGGGGGGGTCCTCAGGAGCTCTACGTGGACCAAGAGCCCTGTGGACCTGATCCAACTCTCAACGTTCCGGAGATAACCCTGGCACCAAATCCTGACATAATGCCATTATCACAGACTTAGAGTCCTCCATATATTCAGGGAGACCCCTAAAGCGCAAGTTAAGCCTCCTGTCAAGATTTTCAATATCTTCTAGTTTAACATTCAACAAAGTATTGTCTCTCTTTAGCTGCAAAATCTCAGACTCCAGCGCTTCCTGTGCTGAGGAAACTTCCCCCAACTTCTTATCTAGAGTAGTCAGGCCACACGCTACTTTTTCAACTTTCTTCGTCAAATGCTCCATAATTTGCTTAGTATTTGAAGACAAGGCTGACTGAAGCAGATGATCAAATTTAGAGAGAAGATCTCCACACACCTCCGCATGCGGTAAGTCAGACCGGACCTGGATGTCTTCCCTTTCGCTGGCCAAGAAGGAGGCTTCACTACAATCAACCTCCTCCATCTCCGCAGGGGACAGGCTGTCTGCCATCTTGATGTCCTCCGCACCTGTCAAAAATGGCCGCTGCGGGTCCCGCTGTCACTCGCCGGAGATCACCGCCTGCTCCTCAAAGCACCGCCAGGTACAGCTATCGGTTCCCGCTCCTTCACTCACAGGCTGCGCACCCGACACCGCTGTAAAGCCCGCTATTCGTCTGGTGGGCGCGGAGCTTGGCTAGAATGCAGCCATCAGCAACCCACGCGCACTCCAAATTATTATATTTCTACAAATCACTATGGGGCACAAATATTCTCAAAAGTCTGGTAGGCAGGGGAGAGAGGAGGAACAGTCAGCGAAACCTTTGGTGCTGCAGTCATGTCAGTCATGAAAGTTGCCAGATTGCTTTTATTTCTCGCACAAATAGGTCTGTTGGGTGTATTTTCTTGCTTAAATAGGGCACGGTGCAAGTGTTCTCAATCGGCTTTCTGACATGCGCATGCACAAGCGTGAACATCTCGCATGTGTTCCCTGATTCATGCAAAGGAGAGAGAAATCATGGGTGCCAGCTGGCTTTCGCATGGAGCCGAATTTTTGATAAACTGCACTGAATTGACCCTTTTGGCTGTTTGTTTGATTTGGTACCATTCAATCAGAGATGCATGCAAATTTTAACCCTATATTGTTGTTGCTTCATGCATTTTTCTGAACTTTTGTCTCAAGCTGCCTCTGCTTCCTACTCATTCACCCTGTCTCTTTATCCCCTCATTTTCACCTTTCTCATTCTCACCATTCTATTTCCACTAGCTCCCTAAGTATTCCCTCTTTTTTCCACCCTCTATTTTACTTATTCTTGCCACCCCATTTCCTCTTTTTCTGCTCTCTTTTCTCCTCCTTTTCTCCTTATTACTCTCGAAATCCTATGCCACAAGTTATTCTGTGCCACATAGATAAAGTGAGTTCCCAGCATGTCTTTAGTATAATAAAACCTCTAGTTCTTCATTGAGTCTGTTTAAAACACATAATCCAACCTTCGCATTGAAATAATATTACAAAATCCTTAGTAACGCATTCCGGTTAACCCTTAAGAATAATCTTGTTGGACACCATTAACGTACAAATATCTGAATTGGGGTGAGTGGGGTGTGGGTAGAAGCCGTCTTATTCTGTGCCACATACTCACCTACAACCAGGATCCAACAGTAGTGACCTGTTGCAATCAGCAAAGCACTCTACTCAAAAGCGAAGGGAACAGAGATGTCGCTCTTTTGATTGGCACAAGCCACTGCTGTACAATGCCCAAAGGTCCACATAAAGCTAGAGAGGAAGGAAATAGGATGCCTAGGCTAATCCTCCAGTCTGACGGCCCAGGCTGTTTGCTGAACATCTCTAGTTCTTATACACTTGTAACAAACACCTGACGATCATGTGCAATAGAATAATCCTTTATACACAACATCCATTATTTCCCTCTTCTTCTTTGTTGTCTCCTTGTGAATAGATCCAGCACAAGCAAGGGGCCATTATTCATGTCTACTATCTCATTCCATTTTTGCATGTATTTAAGCACATTCTTTCTGCCGTCTGGCTTATTAAGAAATATATGATGGGCGAGGCAAGCCCAAGGGACAGAGGATCATTTCTCTTTGTCGGCCGAACAGACAATCTGCAAAGAATTAAGAGCCTCTGAGAGGGAACATAAACTTCCCTGTGCATAAAGAAAGTTCTGCTCCTCTCTGAGGTCAAGGCATAGCATAAACACACCGTTTCTGCAATAACGCTGGCTCCTCAGAAATAACACAAGTATATGTTATCTTAACTCTTTTAAACCAGAGGGAAGTATTTCTGGAATTATTTGCACATCTTTGATGTTGAAAAGCCCACTGCTAACACAAACTTTCATGATTTATATATAGTCGAGAAGCCAAAAGTCTCTTGACAAAAAAAAAAAAGCACTTTAGGTTTTTGAAACATTTACACTGGAGCCTTATTGGGACTTAAAACAGATCAAAACCCTCCGAACTTGTGAAATGCATTTGGTCAAAGTCCCTGCCACTACTTCCTTTTTAAGGTCTGAATCTTTCTGGAACAGTGATTTTTTTGCTGTCCCTTGGTACAATATGTCAGGCGATCAGTCATTTCACTGGTACGGAAATGACATAATTGCTATACACACCAGTGGCAATGAATGGAGGAAGCGGAGCTTTACAGCTAAAACAAGCATCATTATCTGGGATTAGAGTGAAGCAGGAGCACTTAAAATTGGCAAAAGTTGCTCTTCATGGGGGGAGCAGATCGAGGGATGCTAGTTAAAAATGTGGGTTTTGGGCCACTTTAACCCTTTCGCTGCCAGCCTACCTGCAGCATTTCCCACTCCCTGTTGCCAGACTGAGTTTCACTGTTTCGCGCTACACATGTTCAACTGTCATTTTTGAAAGGATTTCCAGGGATTTCCCAGGAAAATTATATATTGTTTTTTTCAACAGAGTCTGGGCTTTAACATGAAATGTCTTGTTTGTATTTTTTAGGTGTATTCTCAACATTTTTGGGTGAAATGTGTGAAAAAAATTAAAAAAAATATATTTTTTTACAATTTGTAGAGTTTTTTTGTAATAAAAAATGTAAGTTTGTCAATAAAATCTTATTGCGTGAGAAACCCCAATTTCTCCCGGTTACAGCGATACCACATATGTATAGGTAGACACCCTTTCCTGCCCAGAAGCCTTTTATAGCTGCTGGATGACAAATGGTTAATTAAAAAAAAAAAATGACATAGGGTCCCCCTTCCCGGGGAGGGGGACCCCATTTTTTTTTGGATTTTTAAGGGTTAAAAACCCTTCAAAATCCAAAAAAAAAATGACGTGGGGTCCCCCTTACCCAAAGTAACCAGCCCGGGACCAGCTATGGGGGCTTGTAGGCACAGAGTGGGGGGGCCAGCTTTGGTGGCCCCCCCACCCTGCAGCCTACGAGCCCACATAGCCTATGTGGGCCCGGGCTCTTCTGCCCCCCCCTGGCCTTTGGGGAGGCAGGTAATGGGGGTGCGGGGGTCAATGGCAAGCCACCCGCTAGCGCAGGTGACTTGCCACCCCCCCAGCCTTGTGAACTGGTATAAGGGGTCTCATGGACCCCTTACCAGCTCACAAAGAGTTAATGTGAAAAAAAACCACCACACAATAATAAAAAGTATTTTATTCAAAAAAAAAAAAATTTTTTTAACTGTACTTACCTTCGATTGCAAGCTCTTGTCCCTCGCCGCTCAGCTGACAGATGCCTGTGATCGGCATCCAGAAAAGGAGAAGGCAGGAGATCAGAGGATCTCCTGTCACCTCCTTCCAGGGCACCGATCACCGGCATCTGAGAAGCTGAGAAAGCTGAAGCCGGTGATCGGGACCGGGATGACGTCATAAGCCCCGCCCCCAAGGGGGCGGGGCTTAGAGGCAAGATGGCGGCCACCATCGTGAAGAAGAGAGGAGAGAGCCTCCCAGGCTCTCTCCTGAAGATCGGTAAGTCCTGGGGGGGGATCGGAGGCCCCCCAGGTGAAGAGGAGGGACAGCGGGAGCCAGCGCACACACAGGTAAGTGAATGTCATTTTTATTTTTTATTTTTTTTTACAGTTAGCAGCTGCTGCTGCAGAAGCGGGGGGGGGCGGCCTATTCCGGGGGCTCTCCTGGAGCCATCCGACCCCCCACGGGGGATCGGATGGCACCAAATTAAAGAGGAGACCCGGCCGGATCCAACAAGGGGTCAGGTGAGTATTTTTGATTTTTATTTTTTAAACTAGAAGCGAGGAAAGTCAAGCACGTAACACCTACGGGCTTGGCACTTAAGGCCCAGCCAAGCCAGCACGTAGGTGTTACGTGCTTGGCAACAAAAGGGTTAAAGTGGCACAAAACCCAGCAGTGGCTGGCCTGAAATCTAAAAGATTCCAGGGGGAGTTGGCTTTCCATGGGGCCCTCCTGAATCCAGACAACCCACCAGGGAGCCGATAAACACTCAACTTTCCCCGGTCCAACGGCGCATATGCAGGTCCTGTCCAATTAGAGCAGCTTGCTCAAATGACATGATGTGGCAAACGGCTCTGATGGTTGGCAATGTAGAGCATGCGCTTCTACATCCCTGGCGTTGTGTGTGCACTCCCTATTCATGCCAATCAGAGCTGCTTGTCGTATTACAGCAAGTGGCTCTTACTGGACATGAGTTGTTGGACCAGGGCAGAGTTAAAGCGGCCCTTCACCCTGAATAAGAGCCCATCTAATATGTTTCCCACACCCTGTACATAAACATTGCTTACATCAAAAATTATCCTACCTGCATCTACTGCAGGTTATGAGCCTTTAAACATCCAAGATGGTGGCTCATGGAGCATCAGACAACCTGCAAACCGGAAGTCTCCTATGACTGTGTTGCTGTGCATTCTGGGATTGTTGTCCTTTTCCTGACCCCAGCTCTGCTCTGTCTGTACAAAGCACAGCTATAACCCCACCCCCTGTACTTTATCCCGCTCTACTCTTCTCAGTATGTGATGCTTCTAAGTCAAGATGGCGGCGCCCTTATCCTAGAGTCCTGAACAGAGTTGCAGCCCAATGGGGGAAAGAATAATAAGCAATTGACTAAAAACGTAAAATATATTAATTTTAGATGCTGGGGAATAGTTTTTTATGGGCTTTTCATAGATCATGCTGAAGGTCCGGTTGGAGCAGATTAGGTATTTGGGGGTTTCACACAGCAAGGCATCCCAATTCGGAGTGCCCAAGGGAAGCACACTAACCCCAGGAAAGTAAACAAACACATGTTTTGTTCCGCTTTAAAGCGGACGAAAACCTACTGAATTTGTGAAATACATTTGGCCAAAGCCCCTGTTGATACTCTCTTGTTAAAGAGTAGAACCAAAAATTAATAGTTTTACCTACTGAATAGCACTGGAGTACTTTTTTTTGCTGTCCCTCTCTGTGATATGGCAGATCAGTCATTGCAAAGTGCGGCAATGACATCATTTTCCCACATAGCAGTGGTAATGACTTGAGGAGGCGGAGCTTTACAGCTAAAACAGGCAGCATTAGCTGGGAGCAGAGTGAAGCAGGAGCAGTGAAAAATGGCAAAAGGTACTTATCATGGGAGGAGAAATTCAGTGGACGGTAGTTAAAAATGTGGGTTTTGGTTGGCTTTAAGTAGAATCAGTGTGTACTCCTTGTGCTGGACTGCATGGCAAAAAATAATAAACCCCATCTACTATGCTTTTAGTTTACCATGGACAAAAAATGAAAGACTGGTAATATATGCTAGTAGAAGACATGAGTAGACATGAAAAAAAAATCTGTCTTCAACCCCATTTACCAACTTAGGCCTCTCTACCTCAACAAAATCCCAACAGGAAGATCATCTGAAAAAAAAGCCATTTTTTTCTTGAACCACATTTAGAAATTCAAATATATGCTAGTCACAAATTCAAAGGCAGGAAGCAAACGCACTCTGGCAAATGGGTGCGAGACCTGGGGCCGTCCCAGCCCCACATAGATAAAAAAAAATGAAGGGGAGATCCGCACTCCTTAAAATCTTGAAGTTTATTCATGAAAAAAGTAAAATCAGCATCTTCGTAGAAAAAAAGGGCAGTTTAAAAACAGTACAGAACCCCGGCAAGTCAAGGCATGCCACGTTTTCTAACGCGTTTCGGACGCAGATGATGGGTCCTTAATCAAAGATAATAAGTGACATTATAAAAGACCTTAAATACAAAAAGGATGGACTCACCTCCAGCCGTCAACAACACCGGGCGCCTGCCTTTCCCGCCACCGGAAGAGAGATGACGTCATGGGTCATACGGCCGGACTTCGCACCAATCAGGAGCGCAAGTCACAGGCCAATAAGAAAGAAGAAAAAAGCCCCTCGTCAGAGTAAACACAACAACAAAGCGGTTGCTAAGTGACGGGGACGCCAGAAATAGACACGTCCGTTGGGGGGGGGGGGGGGGGGAGAGGCAACCCCGGAGTACGGCTAGCACAAAAAGGGGAAAATTAGTAACAACATATTGACATAATAGAATATAGAGTATGGCATATTAGAATATAACATACAGCATGTCAGGAGGTAGCCTGTGCACTAGCATGTGTGCTGTTACCAACATGTACAAATCATACAATATTAGGAACAGCAACCCCATTCCAGCATGCAGAGTATGTATGCTAAGAAGAGCAAGCATATATGCTGAGGAGCATATATGCTAGTCACAACCTTCCTGTGGATTTTACCCCAAATGGACAGTAACTGAAAAGAAACATCACTTTGGATACAACGCTTTGCTACTCTAGCTCACGGGCATAGAAAGGCAGTGATTCAACCTTATTCTGCTGATCCAGCAACACTCAGTTTTCAGCTGAAGCTGACAGACAGAACCTATATTACTAATGAAGCTTCTGGGTGCAGCTGTCTAAAAAGAACATGGATATCGGAGAGCTAAATACAGCAGTAAAAACTGTTTGGTATATATTAAATATGGATTCACTATAAGTCTACTAATTTGGACTTTCTGCTGGAAATCCCATTAATTTTAGAGGGAAAAAAGTAATAGGCAAGTAGAGCTCTTCCAACTCTAATCTATCATACGCACACCTACATGTAGTATCCTTCTTGATTATTCTGGTTATAGAACATTTTTTTAACTTCTTGAAAATAAAATAACTTGTATGCTATTGGCATAAATATTTGTTCAATCAAAAAATGTCAGTGTCACTGTCAGGGTCAGTACACTATAAATATGGAGTATGTGTGCTGACAAAAGGGATTCTTCCCATTTTAATGGTGTTTTCTCTTTGGAGCACTCATATGGACACCACCAGGAAATTCTTTCCACCAGCCAATTTCCTGAGTCCCAGCGGGCTTTGCATGTAATACATTTCAGCTATGAAAACCTGGAAATTGTGTGTATCACTCCCAATCTCCGAATCATACTCACAGTTGAAACAGAAGCTACATTACTGGTGAAAAGCAAATGCAGTACTATGAAATTGTGGGCTCTTTTTGTATCATCACTTCATGCCGATGAAGGATTTGCATTTTAAAAATAAAATGTTTTAGCATTTACCTTTTCCCTGTTCTTCCTTTTTTATGTCCAGTGGCTGCACCAAACCTACCAAACAATAATTGATGTGACCTTGGAATTATCATATTTTTTTCCTCTAAGTATGTGATTGTTAGAGCAGTTTTTATACAAAACAAAATGATTCATGTGTGCTTAATTCTCCAGCCAATTTTACCACAGCAGCCCTCTGAAAAGCTGCATCCCCTGTCCTCCAATATGGGATGCTTGTCCGCTATTAAAGTGGACCAACACCCTGACGTTTTTTTTTTTTCCCCCTTCAAATAATAATCCATGCCATGCCCCAGGACCCGTTAACCATAACAATAAAAAAAAAGGGTGCTTGCCAGCTTCACCTCGATAAATGCTCATAATTATGGTAGTCTCATTAAAATCATTTCAGGATCCATAAAAAATCATACAAATAGCAAAAGAGGTTATTCATTTCAAGGACTACTGTCCTCTTACTCATGCATAGACTCACTGATTGTGATTAACATTAAATGATAACCACCAATCATAAACATGGGCTAATTACACATGTGTAAAAAACAGGAGACATCCAAAATATTAAAGCTTAGCCTTGTCTTATACCTTAAAACATAATTAAATTGTTGCTATAGGACCGGGCCATATACAACATTCAGCAATTATGATTGGTGGTTATTATTTAATGTTTATCATAATCAGTGAGTCTACGCATTAGTAAGTGGGCAGTAGCCCCTGAAACTCATCACATGAATCTCTTTTGCTATTTGTATGATGATTTTACTATGGATCCTGGAATGATTTTAATGAGTGATGAAATAAATCAACTTTTTATTGAGCTGAAGCTGGCAAGCATCCTTTTTTTGGATACCCAAAGGATTGCCAAACATACCTACAGTCCAACATATTATCCCTATTATTACTGTATGTTAAATGTTCTGCTCAATATAAGCATACAATGTACAGTATGCTATATAAATCGGAAATGCTGGTGTCTACCCACAATTAGGTAAAGAAATATCCGTGATCCAGGACAACCTGTGATGTTTAACAATAAATATACACTCCTTCTGTAATCCACACAAGGGTAATCCAGAAACCTATAGCAAATAGATTGTTATCCAACTTATACATCACAGTCGGCTGATTAATTCAAACATTGACAAATTCTTCCCAAACAGCAGTTAAAGTCCCAGTCAGGTATCAAAGTTCCACACCACTATATTCACAGTTCCATGTTAACAGTGTGTTCCAGGCGGTATTCCACCCCACATTGATCCGAGCACTATCTCTCTCTTTAAGCAGGGTGGCGCAGGAAAAAAAATGACATGAGAGAGCCTCTCCACTTCCAGGGGTAAACATTCACAATAGGCATTCAGTATAGCTAAATCCATAGGTCATACCAACCAAGACACTCTAACCAGGTATGATCCTTGTGACAATACTCCCAGCTTGGTCACTCTCCCTTTACAGAGCTAACGACCTAGAGGTAGGAGCAGCCACACCTTAACGGAGTCTAGGCACTGCTTCACAGCCTCACGGTCCTAATAGATCACCTTTTCTCTACAGCGTAGACCCCTACTCTCTTCCGTGCAGCCCAATTTCTGTTGCACCACGACACCGATTTCCCACAGTAGTGGGGTTTTATAACCCTGGCATGCCCCTGGACTTATATTTAACAAGGCCCTCTGTTTCCCTGTTCTTGGGGAAGCTCCGCCCCTTTCTTCTTGCTTAAAGGGAGGCCCACCCCTTTGTCCTCTTATTAAAGTGAAATCCCACCCTCCTTCTCTCTGTTTATAAGGAAACTCCACCCATTATCTACCTATTCAAAGAAAACTCCACCCACTTTACTCTTGCTCTCTTTATTCTCCACCTCTTGCCCAAATCCCTACCACCCTACCACTCTGGGGCACCCTAGTCCCTTAGGAATGGAGGAACCTCTCCGCACAGACCAGGCTCTGCCTCCCTTGCTGTCCTGGGGCTCCCATGGCCCTGTTCTGTTGGGGGGACGGCCAGGCTGAACTCCCCACATAAGGAAGATGGGGTACCCATCTGTCTCCCATGACCAGACCCAGCAGAAGTCATCGCCAGGGTAAGCTTCTCTCTCACTGCCCTTCTACTGGCCTACATACCCCCAAATCTTCTGCCCAGAGAGCAGCGGAACTCCAGCCCACATACAATGTATCCTGAAGTGAGTGTCAGTGTTTTCTTGGTGCTTACCTAATTCTTAGTCTATGCTCCAGTATAAAGATAAAGTTTTGGAGTGACAGGAACCATCTGGTCACACATGCATTTTTCTTTTTATCTTCATCCATGCTTGGCTGATTGTATGGCCTGCATCCAGTACCACCTGTACCTCACAGAGATGACTTTTCTAGCCTGAGTTGAAAATGACCACATTATCTAAATAAGCCACTGTGTAATTCCAATGTGTGCGCAAGATCCTCTGAAAGGTAGCAAGGGCAGCATGCAGTCCAAATGGCATTACTAAATAATGAAGCAGGCCATCCAGACTGCCCGGCCTCATCTGTTAGGGGTCTCTAAGGGATAGTACAAAAGCGGTGATGAATCAGTTCATCCACTCTGGCCATGGGCTACTGAGAGACTAGGACAATTTGGCTTACCCATTCACTTTGGGACATGGGATCAACGTCTATGTGATGCCTTAGTTCAGAGAACATATGTCTATTTTGATGCAGAAACTTTTTAACTTCATCCTGCTGGCATATTATCTTTTCCTGTGCTACATAGATAGCACATTTAAAGGGCATTATTCTGTTAGGCTGGTCTACTTAACTTGTAATTTACTTCACCCATATTTTCAAAAACTTCATAGGGGCCTTGCCACTTTGCCAAAAATGTACACTTTACTAGGGGCATTAACACCAGGACCATATCCCCAGGGTAAAAGTTTCTGATGCTCATGGACTGATTATAGATCCTGCTCTGGGCCTCTTATGCCCTCTGCAGGTGTTCCTTTACAATTGGCATTACCGTAGCAGTATGGTCTTGCATTTAAGACACATGCTCTATTACACTTCAATAAGAGGTAGCTGTTTCCCCTGTCACTATGTCAAGTAGACTCCGCGGGTGATGACGATATACTGACTCAAGGGTAGGGAACCCAGTGGAAGGTTGGGGAACCTTCTAGATTGCAAACATCAGGTAGAGTAGCAGATAAGCCCAATCCCGACCATCTTTTTCTACTACCTTTTTAAACATATGCTTCATGGTCTTTTTAAAACACTGTACTATGGAGAGCTATACACTCCTTCCCACCTATGGTCCCAACTTACTTCTAAGGTGGGACCATAAAGAAACGCACTAAAGTAAAATATAACTTTTCCTAGTAATCAATGTGTGTGAGGAAGCTAGGTCTTAATTGATAACCTTCACAGGGTGGAGCACTTTTATATTCCAGTGGCTCACACTGCTGATAGTGAACAATCTTCTGTTTGGGGAAAGTTCCAGCCACACTGGTTGTGGTACATTTTCCTTTGGTGGAATATCAATGAACTCCCAGTTCGTATGGTCTCAGAGTTAATGAGATTTGGGTCCTGGCCTTAAACAAGTACTAAAACATATAACCCTGATACCAAAGAAAGTTGGGAGCTAGCTGTAAGCACTTTATGAGCTCCCAGTAAAAGTCATGCTAACCATTTTATCTATGGATTTAAAAGTATTGTATTTGTGACACCGCTGGGAAATTCTACTACTTACTACTTGTGCCCAAAATTGGAAATTAATTGATGTTACAAGGAGAGAGGACTTTCTGTTACAGTAATACACAGTAGGATCTTGCTAAGATGGTTTACTGTAAATGGTTTAACACAGAGGGAATTACAACTGGCAATGGATCAATGACTTTACAGGCACCTTGGTCTTTTCTCTTGAAATCCCTGATATTGAGAATAGATTTGAGCTGCAGAAAAACTCCTGTTTGTGAAACAGGAACTAGATGTTAAGGGCAGGCAGGCAGGCGGGACTCCAGTTTTGACGTTTTGATGTTTTTATTTTCTACTCCTACTTATTTTCTACTTTGGAAATTCATGAAAAAATAAAAACTTTAATAGGAACCAGACTGGGATAGTTTGGAATGGGTGAACAGCAGTGTAAAGGAAGAATGGCTAATAAATCTGCACCTCTGGGAAATATTTCATGAAAACCATCTTGTCGATTAAGAAAATGCCAAGAGTGTACAAAGCTGTCATCGAGGCAAATGGGGGCTACAGAAGAATATAAGAAAAAATCTGGTTTATCACTTTTTTTACTACTTAATTCCATATGTGTTCCTTCATTGTTTTAATGTCTTCAATATGCATCTACAATGTAAAAAAAAAGAAAAAAGAAAAAACTATGGAATGAAAAGGTACGTCCAGACTTTTGACTGGTATTGTAGGAGTTGGTACTCATACCAAAACGTACACATAGAACACAAAAGTGGGTGTCGGGTACAACTGATGTAAGGCAAGCTACTTATAGTCCTATATCCACTTTGGGAACTATCAGCCTGTGCCACACGTGCTACAATACAGTACCTGGATAGGATACTAGGACATACATTATACATTATTACATCTAAGGCATGGTCTTTTGACAACTGCAATTTAATCTAGGGGGGATCAGTAGAATGTTCTTTATTTATAGTTATATGTTATTACATGTGTGTTTTTTTTATACTATTTTATAAGGTGAAATAAAACATGGGTTTATTATTTAGCTGCCTCCTGTGCATTAGTTTTGTAACTTTTTACTTTTTTATTCCTTACAGAACCAAAGTGGTGCCCATCTGTGCACACTACTGGACATCCATGGCAGCACAATCCAGATCATCCACGATCAATGATCTATCAATGAATGTTCCTCTGCGCCTAATATTATTTATTTGTATAGCACCATCATCTTCCGTAGCGGCTTTACAAGGTGTGATTACAGACAAGGTAAAACCTATAGTACAGGGAACAATACAAAACTAGATGCCACAAGGTTTAAACCAAGTGTTGAGAGCACAGGAGACAATAGGAAAGAGAGCCCTGCCATTGCAAGCTTACAGTCTGGAGTGGAGACAAAAGGTAGGGTAAGTAGGGACACCTAAGCATGTGTGGCTAATGGACAATGGTCTTTTTAACTTCTGTTGCTCTGTTGTGAGTTTAACATCCGTCTATATCATAGAAACACGAGGCAAAAAATGTGAAGGTAAATATATGCAAAGGTCTCCCACGGTTATTCAACAGTATAACAAAGGATCTTTCACTATATTATTTATAACTTCTGCTTTAAAGGCATGAACTTATGATAAACCTCAAAAGAAACCAGAAAGCTCATGTCAGTTGCAAGTAAATTGTTTTTTGAATAAACTCATTATCACATGTATTGTTCTACTGAGATCCAACTATGTGTAAATATTTACCAAGGTCTCTAATGAGAGACAGAGCTTCCCATGAGATAAAGGCTCCACCACCATCATCCATGGCTCCTTGCCCAACATCCCAGCTGTCCAGATGTCCACTGACGATCACAACCTGAAACATAAAATAAATACAGTGTTTGAAATTTGACAAATCAAACCTCAACCTATTTTACTATTTTAATTGTTGCATCAGAACCTATTGGTACAGAATAGTAAAACTCACCACTCATTGTCTATAAAATGAAATATCACATGTATTGCCGTGATCATTATTGGAGACTTTACAGCATGTTGTCAAAAGTTCCTGGCAAGAGGCGTTGGAGCTGTGTTATAATCAGATGACATGTACATTCTGGAATGGGAACAGATACAGAGAGCCGGAAACTCGCCAAAGTCTCTGGTGGGTGTAATTCCTGTAGGTCCCATAAAAGCCATGTAGACAAAGCTGTCACCAAAAAGCTTTATGAGATCATAATTAAGTTTAACAGTTTTCAGAAAAAAGGAACTATTTTAGGAGATAATATGATAGGATAATGTGGGCCATTCAGAAGATTATGGACATTGTGTGTGTGCGTGATTTACGAAAGGATTCAAGTGAAATGTGGAATGTTCCACCAGTGATGTCCATGTATTTTGGATTTACTTCTACTACAGTTTGGCTCGGTGAATGCTGGCGAACGCCTTTTGCGTTCACCAGCTTTTAGTGGTGAACCTCGTAGGAATCAAGGTTATTTTTGTTATTATTATTTATTGCCAATGTTATTTATATTCATTGCCACTGTGTGAAACCCCTAGGAAAGCTTATTATGCCTACTTCTCCATCAATCCCATGGCACATGTGGCTCTCCTCCAATCATAGCTCTGTGCTGTGCATATTAATGAGTGGCATAAAACAATAAATAATGGGACATCGGCAAGCATCCCTGTAGCACTCAACAGCTGAAAGGATATTGGTGATTCTGCGGCCTACACATGCACCACAGCATCACTGCAAAGGTGCATTTTATGGGAACTGGGGGGTTTACATTTTTGGGCATCTCCAACCTGGATGCCCCAAAAAAAAGGAGACCACCAGTGGTTGATGCTATTTAAAGTTATATTACACATATGTATGCCCATTCAACATTTTTTGAGGCTGCTTTGGGAACTGGCACCCAGAAACATAGGGTTTACAGCTTACATACACGGCCAGCGAGCTACAATTGAACAGCGGAAGAATTCATGATGAACAGACATGTCAGTCATGGTGGCTTAACCACCCCCACTCTTTGATTGCAGCGAATTAAGTAGGCCGTTGGTTTTTGAGGGGGTGGCATTCACCAGGAATTTTCTGGTGAATGGAGGCCAGACATGCACTCTGCGGGACGCGTTTTGTGACACAGGACAGAACACTTACAGGGAACATAAGGGGGATATGGGATTTTTTAGGCCCTCTCAGGCTCTCTGTTTTCTGGGTTCTCTCTTATAGAAAAAAAGTGAATACCTGTTGGAAAGCTGGAAATACACAGTCCACAAATATAGAAGGAAAACTTGTTAATTTTTTTAAAAATTTGCCTTATTTTTTAATTAGTAGATGCATTGTACAGTAGTCATATCACTTTTTTAATCAAAGTAGGGTTTTGCTTGAAATTTGGCACTGCTCCTGCGCTCAATCTTGTAGACAATTCCTCTATTAGGAAAGGAATTAAAGCAACTGACACCCTTCAGCTGGGTATGACATGGAAAATGCGTTACACGGCTGTGTGCAGTGGAGATGGTGAGAGTGGGAGACATTGAGCTTATCTTGGTAGACCCATTTTTATAGTTTCGCCTTAATTAATTGTGGACGGCCAGCTGAATCCAGCCTTTCATCCCTGACATTACACAAGTCCTAAACACTGGCCGCCTTGTCTGGGGGCCGAAAATTCACATCACCCTGCTAAAGTTTCTTAAATTAAGTTTGGCTTACAGGCTGTGTGCCTTTTTCTATCAGTTTGGCAACAGTTTACTCTGGCTTTACGCCACCTCTGAAGCATCCCTGTCTCCTGACAGCTGAATCCAGCTCTTATGCTTGCTTTCACACCGCACAAAACAACTTTTTTTGACACTGTACACATCCTGTTTAATGGACTCACTGTATGTCACAAGGATAATCTTAGTTTTACACTGACACTCTAGGGAAAAAAAAACTTTGTACAAAGAATCTGTTTTATGTTATAGTGTGTTGAGGCTGCAGCTAAGTATAGATGAACAGAGCTGCACACAGCTTATTTTGGTTTATGACAAGGCATGCTATGGAGGAATCAACAGCATATGTATTTTAGAACAGCATCATCTATTGTCAGGAAGCTATAGTTTAAAAAACAATCATATGGATGTCTTCAAGAAGTACCACCAAAAAAGTTCCCAGTGCCCTAGCACCAAATGTTTTTCCTGTTTGTATAAATTTTTTTTTTAAATTTCATTTTTTTAAGAAACTGGAAACATTACAAACAATACATTTAATGTTAAAGCCTAATCTATGCTACAACTCTCTGCATTTTCTTGGAAATTCCTACAACAATCAAAGTTAAACAGCAGAAAATGGTGAAAAATTACCTATCAAGGTGACAAAATCTCAAGTAGGCAAGCAGTTAAAATAGTTAAATGTAGCTGTTGCTTTTTGCTTGGGGATTCAGATTTAGCTTGTTTTTCTTTTTTGATATTTTAGTAATTTGTGTTTTATATTCTGATTTTTGATACATATTTTTGGCAAACCCTGTGCAGCCAAAGAATTTTTCAAGGGCTTACGTCAGAAAGATGAGCCCACTATAACAAGCTGGCTACACCTAGAAAGCTTAACGTGTGTTTATTTATAGTTTGTTGAGGATATTCCAAATGTAAAGGCTTGTTTTGGATGAAAAAGCACAACATGCGCACTTTGAATTCAGAGCTAATATTCTGAAGTAAAATTACACTTATGCGCATGCTTTACTTTGGCAACTCTTTCCCTTGACAGTACCTATGCATGTTGGGCATTGTTTTGTTCTTTTCTTGTTTGCATATTGTTTTTTTTTTTGAGGGATCACTTCCAGAAATCTGCACCCGTATCAACAAGCTTGATACGCCTAGAAAGCATGATGTGTTTACTTCCAGAGAATATATAGTTGTGGGGAGCATTTCTAATGTAAAGAGTTGTTTTTCTTGAAAAACTGCAAGGTGCGTATAGCAGTTGTATTTTATCTGAAAACCTACTAAAGACCTGTTTCTGTTTGGGGGAGTCTCCTGGGCAGGAAAGGGTGTCTACCGTTGTAACTGGGAGAAATTGGGCTTTTTACATGCTATAAGATTTTATTGAACACTTACATTTTTTATTCCAAAAAATACAGTACAAATTGTAAAAAAATAGATTTTTTAATTTGTTTTGCACAAAGTGCATCCCAAAATATTGAGAATACACTTAAAAAATTACAAACAAGACATTTTATGTTAAAGCCCAGACTCTGCTGAAAAAAAACAATATATACATTTCCTGAGAAATCCCTTAAAAAAATCACAGTTGAACATGTGTAGCGCAAAATGGTGAAAAAAGTTCTGGCCAAGAGGGTGACAAACAAACCCATTTAACTCTGGAAGTTAAATGGTTATTAGCCCATAATTAAAATCCACCCAAAGTAAAAACTAGATTGGCGACTAGAAAAAATAAACTGCCATATGTCCAGTTGAACCAGAACGCATTTTGGGCCTCAAGGGGCCTTAATCATACCATGTTAAAACAGTAACCTGTTCCCTGCCCGTGAATCTACTGTAACTGCCGATTTCCAGCCCGTGAATCTGCCTGCCTGTCAGCCTGTGATTCAAACTGCCCTGTTAATTGTCTGTGCCCCTTGTCTGTAGTTCCGTGTGTTCCAAGTAGTGCTCCAATAGTTTTTGGCCAATTCTCCTGTTTCCAACAAATACCCAGCATTCCCGCATGGCTGGGCATGACACTTACTCACTAAATTACCTGTTCGTGGCTGCTGCAACATGTTTTGTGGGTAGTTTCAATACATTTGGGAGGAATTGAAATTATGGACTTGAAATCCAATGTTAATGTTGGACCGCAGTTTGTTTGCTGACAATAGATGCATGGGAATAAATGCAATTCCAACTATGCACTAACTTATTGAAACCAGTTGAATTTACCCTTAAGGTGTGGTTTTGAGGCCTGGCTGAAGACATTCCCAGAACAGTGCTATGTGAGGTTTGAATTTACCAGCAGATCCAGGTAAAAACTTAAAATGCTCACCTTTAATAGTCCAAATTTAAAATCCAAACAGGGCGTACACACAAATGCAGATTTCAAAACCGTTGACGTGTTTCTGACCTGTCCGGGTCCTTAATCATGATAATCTACTACAGCACTCAAACATCTTTACATACCTTCCATAATGGCACCATCTTGTAGGTCCATCCATCCTCCACACATGGGACTCCAGAAGAAAAGAAGTCCGCCATCATGATGTGGACTACAGGCTCCAGCACGCCCCAACATGTCAAGTCGGCCAGCGGGGAGATTCCTCCTACTTAATCCAATCTCCCTCCCCTCCTCCAACTAAGGCAGTCCTTCATACGGAGTACACTGCCTGTCATGGAGAAAGACAGCTCCGCTATAAAACAATGTGACAGCAGCGTCAGATGGGAAAGGGAGGATAGAGGAAAACCAGTTGGGGAACCCCCTCACCAAACAGCTCAACATGGCAGAGTGCCCCAGATGAAAGGATGGGTAACCGGGCACGATATTGGAGTGAACAACAGAGCAACAGCGTAAAAAAAAGGAACTATTAATATATATATATAGGTTTATAAAACTCACAATCTCCATTATATAAAGTAAAAGAGAAAAAATAAAAGATCTCGTAAAGGCTGATAATGTGTAACGGAATTACAATCCTACATAAGTACCATGAATATGAATGGACATGATATCCTATAGAAGAACAGCTGCTATAAGGACACCAGAATAATATATGGGTTTCCTAATTATTTAAAAGCAGAAATGATTATGAAAGACGCATAATTAGGAAGAATACATGCTATGAAATACTCAGGTCCCCAATGTGAAAATCCAATAGGATTCTCTTCACAATACCTGTTTCATCCTGTCTCCCCCTCTGACATTGGAATTAAGTTTCTCAGTTCCCGTAAATTTTAATTTGGCAAGGTCTCCTGCATGGGTATCTTTGAAATGTCTGGATAACTTAGATACATTTGTTGAAACCTCTGAGCGGCTGCCATATATATATGTTGTGCTATTCTTTTTTTGAGAATACGAGTGGTGCAGCCCAAATTGCTGTCTACATTCAATACAGGCAACAAGATATATTACATATGCCGACCTAAAAGTGATATATTGTTTCATTTCTAAAACTTTATTAGTTGTAAACGACTTGCCCCAAATAGGGGCATAGTACACAACTTAGGCCGGCACATGTATATGATCCCACTGTGGATAACCATTTCTGTTTTATCTGCTTTTCCATTTCTTTGTGTAAGTGTCAGAGCCTTTCTACTCACTATTCGATGGCCCCCTGAAGGATATTCTTTATTTCTGTCTTACCTGATATGCTGTAAACAAAGGGAGTATTTCACTGGCAGTACCCAATTGCCTTCATCTACCCGCCAGCATAAGCCCCGGATCTCTAAACTTTGCCCATACAAGGGCTTCATCCAATTCAGAGGGAGAATAGCCCCTAGCCACCAACCTTACAGAAATATCCTTTGCCTCTTCTAAAAAATCTTCTAACTCCAAACAATTGCGGCATGGCCGAAGCATCTTGCCTTAAGGTATCGATTTAATAGTGTGGCAGGGATGGCAGCTTTCCTCTCATAAAATTCCATTACCAGCTGTCAACTACGGATACCTTTGAGTTCTAATTGGATAATCTTTTTCCCCGACCATCAACAATAAATCTAAAAAAGGCATCTCTTTTTACCGCCTACAGTAGTAAATTTTAAGTTGAGGCAGTTATCTTTAAGGAAAGCATCTCAGGGAGAAACATCCTCTGTGTCACTTCTCCAAATGAACAACAGGTCATCAATGTACCTCCCATACAACACCACACTTCCCTGTAAGGGGCAGTCACCCTCAAAGATTCAGGACCTCTACCACCAACCCATGTATAGATTGGCAAGAGAGGAAAAAAAAGGAGCGCCCATTGAGGCCCTGCACCTCTGGATGTAAGAATCCCCCCCATAGAGGGAGAAGTTATGTGTAAGGAGGTACTCTACTGAAAGAATAATAAATGTAAACAAATGTTTACTGTAATGCCAGTATCTAGGAAGATGATAGCATACTGCTTTTAAGGCCTGATCATGGGGGATTGAAGAATATATTGCTGAGATATCACCTGTGACAAGAACAAAATTATCCAGCCACTTGATCCTTTGTAATTGTTATGAACATCTCTAAAATCATGTAAATGCCCCGGGAGACGGTGTACCAGCGACTGCAGGTAAAATTCCACCAACTGCTCAGCCTCTCATTCCTGCCACAATCGGACAGGAGGATGGTGTGAGGCCGTCCTTGTAGATTTTGGGGAGGTGATGAAAAACTGAAACAATCAGTGTCCCCACCAACAGCCGCTGGGCCGTACTCTCACTGAATACTAATAAGAAGTTCCAAATCCTTTTAAAATTCCTGTGGGGTTGCCCTTTAGCTGTAGTAGAGTACTAAGCTGTGTCACTAAGTTGATGTAGGGACTCTGAATGGTAAGTGACCTGGTCAAGTACGACACATACGAGGGAGAAAGACCTGCCAGGCCACGCTCATGTGACAAGTAACTACAGAGTGGGAACCTCGCTATAGCAAATGTTCTGAGTTAGAACATTTTTTAAAAGAGGCAAATGATATCTGGGTAAGGTTGGTGGCTAGGGGCTATTCCCCCTCTGAATTGGATGAAGCCCATGTATGGGCAAAGTCTAGAGATCGGGAGCTTATGCTGGCAGATAGGACAATTGGCTACTGCCAGTGAAAGTATACCCACTTTGGTCACAGCACATTGTTCACAGTTTAATCAGGTTAGACAAATTATCAATAGGCATTTACCTCTGGTAAATTGTGATCCTGAAATTAAGAATATCCTTCAGGGGGCCATCGAATAGTGAGTAGAAAGGCTCTAGACACTTACACAAAAATAGTCCCCTAGTATGGTAATGTGGACCTAAGTATGTATTCTTTCTCAATTTAATTATGTGTCTTCAATAATTTAAATAATTAGGGCACCCATATATTATTCTGGTGTCCTATAACAGGATATCATGTTTTTATAATTGAAAGGGAGTGTGCAGATTAATTTCTTTTTTTTTGCTTCAATTTGCTTATAGAAACAGCTATAGGGTTATCACACTCCCAGGTTTCGCTTTGCATGTGAGGGGAGCCAGCCAATTGCCAGCTGATGCTCCATTTAGTTTTTACAATGCCGCTCCCAGCTCAGAAAGACAAGTAAAGCCTAAATGAAGCTCAAGCTATTGGCCATGTCCGCTGCTCCTCCATGTATTAGTGCCAGCCATTCACAAATGTCTCATGTGAGTATGTGCCCATCAGCCCTCAGCTGATAGGGCATGTGGCCATGGCCCGTGCATGCACTGTGGGAAAAGAGTGAATATACTGGGCAAGTCCAGGGGCTTAACCCTTTAAGTGCCAGACTACGTTTCACTATTTTGCGCTACACATGTTCAACCTTGATTTTTGAAGGAAGGGATTTCCCAGGAAAATTATATATTGTTTTTTTCAGCAGAGTCTGGGCTTCAACATGAAATGTCTGGTATGGCCTTTTTTAGTAGATTCTCAATACTTTTGGGTGAAATATGTGCAAAAAATTTTAATTGCGTGTGAAACCCCAATTTCTCCCGGTCACAGTGGTACCACATATGTATAGGTAGACACCCTTTCCTGCCCAGGAGACTCCCCCAAACTGAAACAGCGCTTTTTTCCAGAAAAACAACCATTTAACATTTGAAATACCCCCAACAAACTATATATTCTCTGGAAGTACACACCTTTCTAGGTGTACCAGGCTTGTTTATGTGGGCGTACATTTGGAATATCCTCCATAAACCATATACTGCCTGAAAGTACACATGTTAAGCTTTCTAAGCGTACCCAGCGTGTTGTAGTGGGCTCATCTTTCTGGAAGTAATCCCTCGAAGAAAGGTTGCACAGGGTTTCCCTAAAAAAATGTATAAAAAAGCTAAATAAAAAACATGTTTTCCTAAAATATCAATGTGCAAACAAGAAAAAACAAGCTAAATCTGAAAGCGCAAGGTCCTCGGAGCAGAACAATACCCAACATGCATAGGTACTATTAACCCTTTTAATTGCCAGCCTACTTGAAGTTTTGTCACCCTCTGTTGACAGGTCATTTTTCCCGATTTTGCGCCATGTTTAATCGTGATTTTTGTCGGAATTTCCAGGAAAGTTATATATATTTTTTGCAGCAGAGTTTAGGCTTTAACATGACTTGCCAGCCCCCAGCCTTGTGAACTGGTATAGGGATCTCATGAATCCATTAGCTGTTCACAACGGGTTAAATGAAAAACACAGGATAAAAAATGACATTTATTATTTTTTTTTTTTACCTCCGATCCTCCTCTGTCCCCCGGTCATCTGCGATGACAGCTGCTGGGTGCTTGGTGGAGGGGGGCTGGGGGGGCGAGGGATCACAGCCCTTTCTTCCTCCCGACCTCTCGCCTCCAAGCACCCGGCAAGACTGATGATCTTGGGCGAGGGGCAGAGAAGCCGGCTGTCAGGGGCGGGGCTAACAGCCGCGAACCAGGATTTCTCGCCCTCTCCCCATCACGGAAGAGCCCGGGGGCAATCGGAGGCCCCCCAGGTGAAGTAAATGTCATTTTTTTTAGTCAGTTAACCGAAGCGGGGGGCGCTATTTCGGGCGCCCTCCTGAATTGAGAAGAGCCCCGGGGGGGGGGGGGGGGGGGGATCGGATGCCCCCCGGGTGAAGAGAAGACCCGGCCCGATCTAACGAGGGTTCAGGTGAGTTTTTAATGTTTCTATTTTTTTTTACTGAGGGGGTTTAAAGTCAGCTACGTGAGACTCACGTGGGGCATCCCAAATTAGAATGCCCCACAAAGAGGGAGACCACCAGCCTTAGTTTCTTATAGAAACTAGGCTAGTTGTTTCTTCCCTTTAACTTTCAGAATTTCTCCTCCTCAAGGACCATATGCTATTCTTAAGCCCTATGTATGCAGATATTTGCTTTATAAACAGCACCATGGATCAGTTACTTGTCAGCAATGCCATTGCTGGTTAATTCCTTCCTTGCCTCAGGCTCATTTGGCAAGAAAAAAAATGCATTTTCAGAACAAATAGTCCCATTCTGGTGTTTATTAAAGTAGGATGTATTTCATTTTCTCTGTGACATAAACCAACCAAGGGGAGAGTGCTGTGCAGCAACATTATCCCCCTCAGGATTATCCCAAAAGAACTTTTCTGCAACAGAAATATAATTTAAAATGGTCTGTAGTCATTAAAGGTTTTGCAAGCTCTCCACATCAATGGAAGGTGTAGTTCTGATGGGTGAATGATACACCATCCACAAATAAAAGGGAGAGTCCAAGCACTGTCAATAAAAAAGCAAAAGATCTGAAGCCTGTCCCGTATGTCTCTCCTCCATCTCCTGCAGTGTACTGTAAATGCTGTAGCAGGGCTCCTACCCCTTTTCAATTCCTTTTTTGTCATGACTATGCTCCAATAGTTGCACAGCTTCTCCTTTAATTCACTGCTATCTGTGACCACTATGGCTTGCAAGACTCGCTCACATTGGGAGTGCTGAGAGATAGGTGCAGACATGCAACTACATTTGCAGTGTGGTCATGGAAAAATGGAAAGAAAATGGGAGGATTTGAAAGCTTCTTCATAATCTACAGGGTGTTGCAGGAAATGGAGGAGAGGCACATGGGACAGGCTTTAGGCAAGCTCCTTGCTGCCTGACTGGTGCCATTGCCTGAACTGTCCCTTTAGGAAATTACAAGCCATATAAGGAATTTACTAAAGCCTGGCCAGCTCATTGCTGTATACCCCATGGCATGCTTGGTGCAGGGAGGGTGCAGTGCAGGGGGTGCAAAGGGGGCCTATGCAATGTTATTGGAGCGTGAAGGAAGGGATTGTCGAATTTGGGGGGTCTTAAACAGCCAGGCATGCCAAACATTCTCCACTGTGCTCTATGGAGCAACCACGAATTTCGCTGCATTTTGATTTACCTGTATGCTGGATCGTGGTAAAGGAGGGGATGTACACTAAATTCAAGGTATGTGGGCTGGTTTTTACCCTAGTATTGGTGTACCCCAAGCCATGTTTTCCTTTTCAATTGAATACACAGCAGTTGTCATTATGCTTAATGTTATGGTGTGCTCCAGAAACACGTAGCAAGAACCTTTTACTGTCTGTACACATTGTCTGACCAAGTCTGGATGTCTGAGAGTGCTAGACAACCAACATTATTTCCTCACACTACAAGTGTGGAGAGAGACTTGTGTCCGAGCACAGGAGACCTTCATCTGAGGCTTAGCTGTAAGTCCAATCAGATTTATTACAGTTAAAGTTTTACCCAATGTCAGGTGAAAATGGTTTCTGCTTAAAAAATGGTTTCAGCTTAAAAGACTAGTGTAACTGCACCTTTTAGCTGTACAAAAGAGGGATCCATCCAATTTATTACAACAATGCAGCTGTTACTTGGCTCTAAACAAAATATGAGATGCAGCCATCGCATTTGCTTTCAAGCCTAAAAACGAGGGAGGATTCGATGAAGAGAAGGGGTAGTGTCACGCTCCGGGTACCGCGATTAACCACTTAGACAACTCCAGCTCTCTTGGTAAGGACCTCAACCCCCAATCTCCGCAGCCAGCTTCACCTATAGGAGCCCCCGCTTGCCGAGACGCAGAACACGCCTGCTCGGGATCGGTTGCCCCCAGGACTTTATGGCTCAAAGGATGAAGCCTTACGGTACAGAGGACTGGAGAGCCCGCGGCTGGAAGTGGAATCGGGTAGCCCGTAACTGAGCGTAAGGAGGAAGTCCAAGGACAGGCTGGAGGTTGGTAACAGGAGACCTGAGGAGGCCGCAGGACAAAAGCAATGGACAGATCGTGGTCTAGGTTTGAGGCAAGGGTCGGCAGCAGGAGTGGAGATCGAGGATGGTCAGAGGCAAGCAAAGGTCGGCAACAGGAGTGGAGATCGAGGATGGTCAAACTGGTAAGGGTCGGCAACAGGAACGGAGATCAAGGATGGTCAAACTGGCAAGGGTCGGCAACAGGAACGGAGATCAAGGATAGTCAAAAACAGGCAAGGTCGGCAACAGGAATCAGGATCAAAATCGAGGATAAACAGCTACAAGGGTCTAGGCGCTATAACAGGCAATGACAGACTGACTGGGTTGAGGTTAAATAGGGAACAGGCATCATTGGCCCTGGGGAATCGGTGTGGTGATTGGTGCAACTCAAGAACCTCACAGGGATTGGTAACACAGGGCGTGCAGCCCAGAACTCAGGGGCAGCTGATTGGCCCAGTCCCAGTGGGGCACTCCCACTGGTGCAGCTGGGCCTTTAATTGCTTTACTTAATCTTCCTCCGGCGGCCGCGCTGAGAGCAGCGCCGCCGGAGGGTATAAACAAAACGTGCTCGCGCACGCGCGCGAGCACGAGAGCTGACGCTGGGGCCGTCAGCTGAGGAGGCAGGCGCGTGCGCGCCATCCGAGACAGAGACCGCCGCCCGCCGCGGCCGCCGGACAGGTGGCTGCGCAGCGGGAGCGGGCGGCTGAGGACCCGTGACGCCGCTGGAACGGGGAATCGGTAAGTGGGTGATGACAGGTAGCAGAGGATGCAAGCTTATTACACAGGCAATCATCAGCCTGCCACCACTATCTAATTATCGATATGGGATTCCAGATGGTGCATGCAGTCTTTATAAATCCTTTCCTGTACACATACTGGTGGCTGTCATTCCTCTTTAACACAGGCAACAATCTAGCAATTGCAATGATTAGGTACAGAGTTGTGTCTTGTATGCTTTCATAGAAAACATTGGTCAGCTTAAGCCCACCTTAGGCCTCCATTAGGTAACTTGCATAAATGCTTCAACTCAGTCAAGTCAATAACATTTAAGTTGTAACCAGCGGGATAATTCACTTTTGGGGGCATGGTGTGACCGCCAAGCTTGATGGCCTCCTGAGAGAGGACCTCCTCTGCCAACCCTCAATAAGTGAAGGTATAGCCTTGACGAGAGCCTTCATGGGGAATGCTAATCGCTATTCCAGCTCTGCCAAGTTTCTCCCTGCTCTTGGAATGGCACAGAAGAGTCAGAAAGGCTTACTACTGGCCTCCTAACAGTGATAAGACAGCTCCCGACTAAAGAAGAGATGGCTGAAAACACACTGGACATTAAAAACAGTATTTTGACCACAGTTGCAGAGATCCTTCGAGACCTACAGGCCCTAATACATAGAGTAGATAAGCTATAGAAGCTTGAAAGATCCAAAAAGATAGCCACTATCTGCCTTAACAAGATAGTATGGGAACATAATTGTCACCTGCTCGACATGCACAGAAAGATGGAAGATATCGATAACAAGGGCCACAGAAACAACTTAAAGATCCGCTGGGGTAGCAGAATCGGTGTACAAGGAACAGATCTCTGAAGCTCTCCGAGTATTCTTTAATTCTCTGTTTAATCGCCAGCCAGAATCTCCAGTCGAGCTGATAAGGGCACATAGAGCGCTTAGGCTGTGCTGTGCTGGACTCCCAGCCTCAGGACATTTCTGTTGCCTGGAGAGCTTTGAATTACAGGAATATATATTAGGATGCGATCATGTTTAACGATCAGCACATTGAAGTGTACAAAGACCTTTCTCTGTCTGGATCCTGGACGCCATGGCGGACCCACAGAATGACTTGTCGAAAGGCAGGGTATCACACCATCCCTCCTCCTCTGCACCTTCCCCTTGGGACGCTGCCGACCTGGTGCCTGCCCCTTTTTCTATTGCTTATTTCATTTTTCATACACCCCCCTTATTTTTAGTTCCACCTTTCAAGACCCCTTCCCTTAAATAAGGGACAGAGTGCACATTGGTTAATGCTAGTATACTGGCTGTCAGTCACTTCAGTTGAAGAAACATAATGATATAGGGGCTATAACCTGAAGCTAGTCGGAGGGAAGATCAGGAGCAATGTTAGAAAATATTATTTTACAGAAAGAGTAGTAGATGCTTGGGACAAACTTCCAGCAGAGGTAGTTGAAAAATCAAAAGTAAGAGAATTTAAACATGCCTGGGATAAGCACACATCTATCCTAAGATAAAGTATACATATAATATACACATAAGGGCAGACTAGATGGACCATATGGTCTTCTGCTGGTAACATTCTATGTTTTGATCGCTAACGCATAGGGGCCTAGATAGTGTCAGAGGGGCAGAGATTGGTCACATCACATCACATTGGTCACAGATTCAGAAGCTTGAAATGACACATAAGAAGTCGCTATTGGTGGAACATCATAAGCATCTAACAGAGGCAAGACAGGAACTGGAGGAAGTGCTTGACTATGCTGCCAGAAAAACGTTTGCATCTAGAAACAACATCTTTATGAGCATGGCAATAAAAGCGGACGGTATTTAGTTAGGTATCTGAAAGGCCATAGGTGCAATATATTAAAGACGCCAAACACAGGCAACACCATAACCCGAAAGCGATCACAGAGCCTCTGCTGAGAGAAACTCTATAACAACCCACACTCAAACTGACTCCCATGGCCTGGAGGTAAAAGAAATATCTTCAGGACAGGCCTTTCTCATTTAAGCATGGAAAAATACAACTCTGTGAAGTACTCACCTGTAGAGTTGGTATTATATGCAGACAGCACGTCCTGCTCCAGACATAGTCCTTACATGTGGGTATACCTCCGCCTTCAGCGCCGTGCACTGCAGAACATGAAGAAAACAAGCTCCTCCCGGCCCTACATATACCGGAGGACCTCCAACAAATCCCCAGCATTGAAAAGCAGAGAAAAAGAGAGGCCAGGAGAAACAACCACCCAAAACTGGCAGAAAAAATATCAAGTATAACATTCCCCAAACAGGGGATCCAGAACAAAGTCAAACCAGGGTGGGGTGGAGCAGGACGTGCTGTCACAGAGTTGTATTATTCTAAGCAGACAGCATGCCCTGCTCCAGACATAGTCCCTACATGTGGGACATCCAATAGCAGTGTCCGTAAGAAGGGTGGGATCCCCAACAGAAGGCAACAGTAAGCCGTTTAAACTACTACGGCCTGCAAAACCTTGCGGCCAAACGCAGCGTCATCTGAGGCCTTAACATCAACCTTGTAAAACTTTGTAAAGGTGTGAACCGAAGACCAAGTAGCGGCCTTGCACACTTGCTCCACAGAGGCCTGGTGCTGAAAAGCCCAAGAAGCCCCAACAGCTCTAGTAGAATGAGCAGTAAGACGAAAGGGGGGAGTCTTCCCCTTAGTAGTATAGGCTTGAACCACAGCCTGCCAAATCCATTTACTGATGGTAGACTTGGCGGGAGCCAAACCCTTCCTAGGCCCATGAGGCACAACGAAGAGAGCATCCATCTTCCTAAAAGCCTGAGTGGTAACCAGGTAAGACTTGACACACCTGACCACATCCAGGGAATGCAAAACCCTCTCCTTAGGGTTACTAGGATTAGGGCACAAGGAAGGAAGAACAATATCTTGATTTAAATGAAAAGCAAACACAACCTTAGGTAGAAAGTCTGGCTTGAAGCGAAAACACCACCTTATCCCGGTGTCTCTCAAAGTAGGGAGGCTGAATAGACAAGGCAGCCAACTCAGACACACGTCTAACCGAGGTAATGGCTACCAGAAAGACCACCTTGAGCGTGAGAACAGCCAGAGCTGCTTCATGAATAGGTTCAAAGGGAGGACCCTGCAGGGCCGACAAAACCAAATTCAGATCCCAAACAGGAACCATAGGTTTCCGAGGGGGGCGCACATGAGTGACCCCCTGAAAGAAGGTCTTGATAAGAGAGTGCTGGGCAAAGGTCCTCTGAAAGAAGATAGACAGGGCCGAAACCTGGCCCTTCAAGGTACTAAGCTTCAGACCTAAGTCTAGACCATGTTGTAGAAATTCCAGCACCCTGGAGACTAAGAATTCCCGGCAGGGAAGAGACCTGGATTCACACCAGTCAATGTAAGCACGCCATACCCTATAATATATAGCAGAAGAGGTCTTCTTCCTGGCCTGGACCATGGTAGCCACTACAGAAGCGGACAAACCCCTTTTCCTTTAAAATGGTGGTCTCAATAGCCAAGCCTCTGCCCAGAAGGGGAATCGGTGGAAACGCATACAGGAGCCGAAACTCCTTCCAAGACATTGACAGGGCATCCGTGGCCAGAGCCAGAGGATCCTGTGACGGGACGCAAACAGATCCACGTCTGGGACACCCCAATGGTGACACAGGGACTGAAATACCGAGTTGGAGAGGGACCACTCCCCCTGACGGGACGGCCCCCTGCTCAGGGCATCTGCTAGCTGATTCTCCGCCCCCGGAATGTAAACAGCCGAGATGCATTGAACATTGGTCTCTGCCCACGTTAGAATCAGAGACACCTCTGATAGCACACCTGGAGAGCACCCTTGCTCCGGGTTCCTCCCTGATGATTGATGTAGGCCACCGCCGTCCTGTTGTCTGAGCGTACCTGAATCGCCAGACCCTTCAGATGCTGGGTCAATTGTTCCAGCACCAACCTGACCGCCCTGAGTTCCAGGACATTGATGGGTAGATGGGCCTCCTGAGGGCCCCATCTCCCCTGGAAACGCAGGGACTTCCAGAATCCCCCCCAGCCCGAAAGACTGGCATCCGTTGTGACCGTCTCCCAGGAGGGAGCCAGGAAGGATTTGCCCCTTGTCAAGTTCCCGTGGTCCAGCCACCACTCCAGGGAATGTCTGACCGAGGGGGGAAGCACCCAGATCTTGTCCAGGGACGCTGGGTCCTTGTTCCAAACTGACAGAAGGTGAAGCTGCAGAGTTCTCAAATGGAATTGTGCAAAGGGCACCGCCTCGAAGCTTGCCACCATCAAGCCCACCAACTGCATTCCCTGCCTGATGGAGGGATGAGGGCTCGAGAGCAGGGACCTCGCCTGCGTTGTCAGAGCTTCCACCTTCTGTGGAGGAAAAAATATCCTTGACTGAACTGAATCCAGAATCATCCCCAGAAACGGGGTCACTGAGGAGGGGGACTTTGGGTAATTGATCACCCAGCCGAAGGACTCTAGGGTGGTCACCACCAACCGCGTGTCCAGCTCTGCCTGCTGCGGGGACTGGGATGAGATGAGTATATCGTCCAGGTAGGGCAACACTCGTATGCCTTTTAGTCTCAACAGCGACATTACTCCTGCCAGCACCTTGGTGAATACCCTGGGGGCTGACGTAAGTCCGAATGGCAGAGCCACAAACTGGTAATGCTGATCCAACAGCGCAAATCTGAGAAACCTTTGATGCCCTGGGAACACTGGAACGTGCAGGTAAGCGTCCTTGATATCCACAGATGTCATGAAGTCCCCTGGGCGCAGCGAGGCAATGGCCGAGCACAGAGTTTCCATTCGAAAATGCCTGTTTCTGACAAATCTGTTTAAGATTTTTAAATCCAGAATGGGTCTGACTGACCGTCCTTTTTGGGCACCGTGAACAGGTTGGAATAAAACCCCATGCCCCTGTCTTCTAAGGGGACCTTGTAAATGACACCGAGGTCTAGAAGGTCCTGCACTGCTAGCATCAAGACTTGAGCTGAGGCAGGATCCTGTGGGATTCGGGACCCAATGAACCTGGTAGGGGGCAGTACAGCAAACTCTATCTTGTAACCGGAGGACACTACCTCCTGAATCCACCGGTCTGGGACGTGGCATCTCCAGACATGCTGAAAATGCTGTAGGCGTCCCCCCACCCTGACGGGCGAGGGCGCCCCTTCATGCCTGGGGGGGTCTTGGGAGGGGCTTTGGCCCCCAGGAAGAACTGGGGCGGCGTCCTCTGTTCTTGTTCCAGGAATCTGTGCGAGCTCCGGCGAAGGACACCCCTCTTCCCTGTTTAGCCCCACGATAGGGGGTCGAGTGGGAGCTTGGGCCACGAAAGGGCCGAGTCTGACGCTTGCGCTGGGGCAGCTTGCCCCCTTTAGCAAAGATATCTAACCTTTCTCCAAACAGGTGCAGCCCTTTGAAAGGAAGCCCCGTAAGAGCCTTCCTGGTGACATTGTCAGCTGCCCACTGGCGTAACCAGACGGCGAATGGCTACCACCAGAGCAGAGGATCTAGTACTCAGCTTAATAGCATCGTCCGATGCAGACAGGATATAATTGATAAAAGTCTCACAGGTAACCAAAGCATTGGCGGCATCAGATGGCAAGTCATCCGCCCCTTCAAGAGCAGTCTTAACCACAGTCCTGAGCGCCACCGCCGTGATAGCCAAGGCGCAAACCGGGCGGAGCGAAGCTCCCCCAAATGCAAAGGCATGACATGCCAGTTGATCAAATGAGTTAGTTAGATTTGGTTGTAGCACACTGAAAATAGGTAGCTTCAAAAGAGGAAAATGTAGATCAGCAGATCTGGGTTCAACCACCTCAATAGTGCCCTCTGCTTTTTGGACACTGGTACATATGTTAAAAAATATAAACTATGAGGTAATGAACACCATAAACAAAGTTATGCATGATAACACATGATTTTAATGCTTATGAGTCGTGAAAACAGATGTGCAAGCTATATACAGTGAAACATATGGGTTCTATGACAACCAAGTATATATACAGAAAATGGAGGGCATAATACACATAGGGCAATTGTCAGAAAGCAAGACAAGGTACAAAATCAAGTAGCACTTAGAAATAAAGGAAGCCCTGTTAGTGCTGCCTTCCAGACATAGAGCACCAAAGTATCAAGGTAACAAATGCATAACAAGCAAAATAAACAGATAAGTCAGTACAAATGCTTACAGGCTGACCGCAGGTCGTCAAAATCCCTCAACGTTTTGATCTGCTATGAGATCTTTGTCAAGAGGAAAAATGCGGTATCCATAGTGGTGAGGAGAGTGCCTTTATAGTAAGGGTGATGGTCTCCAGCTGGGCTGCAGATGACGACAGACACGGAGCACATGTCGGCGCCGGTCTCTGACGTCATCACCACTCGCCCCAGCGCGTCCCTGTCAGCAGCATGGCTCCTAGCAAAAACTGCTATGTTTCCAGGTGTGACACAATGCCAGTTGATCAACCCACCGATCCTCCAGATCCCGCAGCGTAGTAGTGTCAGGGGAGTGCATAATAGAGGTATTGGACAGACCAAGGATCGGGGCATCGACTTCGGGCGGCGAAGTCCAACACTTGATCAGGTCGGCAGGGAATGGATACTTCTTATCCACAGTCTTAGGAACCCCCTGGAGTTTGCTGGGGTGTTCCCACTCCTTTAAGACGTGATTATTAAAATGAGTTTGTTCGGGAAACTCCAACCGCACCTTAGCGGTATGGAACAGGTCACCTCTTTGCCGAGGAGCCGCAGGCGGGAGAGAGAGGGATAACACATCAAATATCTGGGTCAGCAATCTATCAACGTCATCCTGGGACCAAAGATCAGAGCCAGATTCATCCTGACTCCTGGACTCATCGTCATAGGACCCCGAGTCAGAAAACAGCTCCCCTTCCTCTGAGGGGGAGTGTGCATAAGACAAATGTAAATCATCAGAGTCTACAGGAAGAATAGTGGCTTCAGGATTCAAGTGGCGCTTTTTAGTGGTAGCCTTACGTGCCAAGGAGCCAGCGACCAAACTTTTCACGCTAGCCAGTCTAGAGGCCAAATCAGCATGAGAGTCCCCGCTAGTATTGGGGGTTAGACTCAGGCTTGGGGGAGTAGGAGAAACAAGGCGAGGTGCGGGCCCAGCCTCGGAAGAGGCGGGTAGGCCAGCTAGCGCCTGCTGGGCACAAGGGACGCAGACCCGTGCATTGTCACCACTGCTAGGTGTGACCCCACAAGCTACACACAGATGGGCTTGTCCCGAAGGAACCCCGTTCACGATATCCTGAGATGCCTCCATATGGTGATTATTATATTCAATATGCCAGTAGGGATTGACGCTGTAAAGCATCCCTGGATGCCCCAATGACCCACTGGGAAGTGGGAGTTATTTGTTAAAATGTTCTGGACCGGGCTCTATGCCGGGCCGGGAGAAGCCACCGAGGTCCGCGGTCTGAAAGACACAAGGGGAACAGGGATGTCAGAGCCAAGCGCGAAGAAGACAAAGCTAGGAAAATGGTAGCCCATGAGGGCACTTACAGAACAGCGAGGGGAGGACCGTCTTCACCACGCGCATGTGAGAAGGAAATGGTTCCAAGCGAACCTCGAAGGGCGGGCCAGAGCGGACGATGACGCGGAGCGCGCCAACCCGAACCACGCCCCCCCTCCGGAGAGCGCAAAGCTCGAAGGCGCGCAACCAATCAGAAGCGACAGATATTGTCAGGGAGACATCACCTCAGAGAGATCTGACAGGGTGAATACAGTGACAGAACGCAAAGCGTCAACAGAATAGAAACTGAAGCACGCGCCGAGTAATGCATGAAGGCGCAGTAGGAAAGCAAAAAGGCTGAGAGTAAAGCGCAGCTCTGATTCCATAGACCAATAAGACAATGGTTAACTAGTGTGATTAGGGCAAGGATTAGCCGTCGTACACACGACCCCCCCCTCTTTTTTCCCCCGCTAATGGGGAAAACTAGGGAGGAAGGTGATCCAATATATTGGGTTCACCGCTACGCCGGGCGAGGGGAACTAGTGCGGGAGGGGCATCCAATAGAAGGCTCACCATACGCCTTAACCGCCTACCCTATAGAGGGGGATTGCGGTGGAGTCTAACTCCTTAAGCACACTAGGTGCTGCCTACCTTCACCCGACCCGACGCAGCCCAGGCTGGGAGGCATTAGTTCACAACGAGGATGGGTGGAAACAGTCCCGCAGGGCCTCGGGCTGTAAAGCCCCACTCGCCTGCGAGAGCGTGATACTTCATGTCTTCGCAGTTCAAGCACTGCAGAGAAATCTGGGGATTTGTGGGAGGTCCTCCGGTATATGTAGGGCCGGGAGGAGCTTGTTTTCTTCATGTTCTGCAGTGCACGGCGCTGAAGGCGGAGGTATACCCACATGTAAGGACTATGTCTGGAGCAGGACGTGCTGTCTGCTTAGAATATACCCTTAGCCTGGATGATCCAATTACCCCTCAAGAGGTGGAGCCGGAATAACCGGAATAACAACCCCTCAAACAATTTTGCTTTTACACACTCACGCTGTCCGTAAAAGAACTCCCTGCACAAGCCCAGTTAGAAGGAGGATGGGCCTGGTGACACCCCACTGAGAGGGCACAGGTGGCAGGTCTGCTCCCTTCTAACTGGGCATGCATAGTTATCGCTTTTACTGACAGTGGGTGCATGTTTCTCGTATCGCTTTTGGTTTGCCAGCCTCTTTGGCTGGCCACAGGCCCCCAATCTCAGCCATTAATTCACTAAAAAACAGGATGTCCAAAAAAAGTTGAGCACTTTTCTTAGCTGCAATCTGGATAGCGTGCGTGCGCAATCCAGACGCAACAACATTGTTAGGGGTGTTATTCTGATTTAAGCATACTAAGTCGTTCGCCGTCTCTTGGACCAACTGGCTTTCCAGTCATATACTATAAGTCCCTACCCTCGCTGTTGATACCGCACTTCATTTCAGTCTTTGATTCCACAACCACCTCCCTAACATTTGTTTGGAAGCCCACATAGCAGTAATAGGGAAAAAAGATTAGGATCCCTCCTTCTGCCAAAGCTACAGACCTATCTCTCTTCTAAACACGGACCTGAAGATTTTTGCAAAGGTGCTAGTGGAACATATGATCACTGTCCTCCCATCCTGGATCTCCCAGGACCAGGTGGGCTTTTGCCTCCTGGATGGGAGTCAAAAGACAATAGCACTAAGGCTATTAATATCACTCAGGTGGCCACTGCCAGGGGCTCAAGTGCCTTATTTTTAGCTACGGATGCAGAGAAGGCATTTGATAGGGTGGCTTGGCCCTGGGTAGCAACAGTACTGAATCATATAGGATTGGGTGAGAAAATGAGAAAAATAGAACTTTGTCCTTATATTCTAACCCCTCCATGAAGATAAGGATGGACAACATTTTCTCAAAGTCATTTGTCATAAGAAATGGTACTCCCCAGGGGTGCCCTTTGCCCCCTCTTATCTTAGCTCTCACATTAGAGCCTTTCTTTCTACACATTCAGAAACATGTGGACATCAAAGGCATACATTTAGCAGATAGACCCAGAAAATATGTTTCTTATGCCGATGATTTGCTCTTTTTTCTGACTGAACCTCATACCTTCTTTCCAGTATTTTGACTTGAATTTGAAACCTTTGGGAAAATATTAAATTCAAAAATCAATTACAGCAAATCAACGCCAATGCCCTTGAATATGGATAAGAAGGATGTAGATAGGATAAAATCCTCCTTTCAGTTCCAATGGGAAAAGACCAGCATTAGATACCTTGGCATAAATCTTCAGAAGAACACCTGGGAGCTCTTTTCTCTAAATTATTGTCACACTCCGGGAACTACAGCTATCCACTTAGATAACTCCAGTCCTCTCAGTAAGACCTCAACCCCCAATCTCCGCAGCCAGCTTCACCTTTAGGAGCCCCCGCTTGCCGGGACGCAGAGCACGCCTGCCCGGGATCGGTTGCCCCCAGGACTTCAATGGCTCAAAGATTGGAGTCTTACTGTTCAGAGGCCTGGAGAACCCGCGGCTGGAAGTGGTGCCGAGCAGCCCGATCGCTGAGTGTATGACGGAAGTCCAACAGGCTAGGGGTCAGCAACAGAAGTTCCGAGATGGCAGCGGTACAAAGGATTGGACAAGACGTGGTCGAGGATCAAGCAGAGGTCGGCAACAGGAGATCAAATCGGGGGTGGTCAAAACAGGCGAAGGTCGGCAACAGGAGATCAGATCGGGGGTAGTCAAAACAGGCGAAGGTCGGCAACAGGAGATCAGATCGGGGGTAGTCAAGACGGGCGGTGGTCGGCAACGGGAGATCAAAAAATACACTTTAGAGAAGCTACTAACAGGGTACAAGGCGCTATCACAGGCAATTCCCAACTGAGGGGGAATTGCTTTTATAGGGAAAGACAGAGAGGAAGGTGAGGGTGATTGGTGCACTATGATCACAGGTGATTGGGAGAGCATGAGTGTGATTCACATCTATAGGGCTCATTGGCCCAGACAAGGGGGGGAGGCGTAAGCCTCATGGAACCTAGGGCTCATTGGCCCTTTAATCTGAACCAGGGGGCGTGCAGTGCCCCCTGGCTTAATCTACAGCCTCCGGCGGGCGCGCTGAGCACAGCGCCGCCGGAGGGAAAATATGTCTCGGGCTCGCGCGCGCGCCCGTGAGCTGATGACGCGCGCGCGAGGAGGGAGAGCGGCCGTGCTCGGCGCCGCCTGAGGAGTTGCCGCACGGCGTGGCCGCCGAGCAAGAGCTGCTGGGACCGGCTGACAACGCTGGACCGGGGCCCAGGTAAGTGCCGATTTGTGACACTACCCCCCCCTTCACGAGGTGCCTCCGGACCCTCACCCGGTTTCTCCGGATTATCACGGTGGAATTTCCGTACAAGAACTTTGGCATGAACATCCCTCGCAGCTACCCAGCATCTTTCTTCTGGACCATAGCCAACCCAGTCCACCAAATACTGTAAAGAATTACGAACCTTACGTGAATCAAGAATTTTATTCACTTCATATTCTGGCTCATTATTAACGAGAATCGGCGAAGGACCAGCAAGAGGAATGTTCTTAGCTGGTTTTAACAACGAAACATGGAAAGAGTTAGGTATTTTCATAGTTGGCGGTAGTTGAAATTTAAACGACACATTATTCAATTTCTTGATTATCGGAAACGGACCAATGAATTTAGGACCCAATTTGCTAGAAGGTTGACGGAGCGCAATATTTTTAGTGGAGACCCAAACTAGATCGCCTACTTGAAGAGTAGGTTCCTGTGATCTACGACGATCAGCAAATTTCTTATATCTTAAACTGGTGGTTTTAAGAATTTCCTGAACATGTGTCCAGATATTCTTCCGTTCTTGAAGCCACTCCTCCAACGCCGGCAAGTTGGAGGGTGACCCTGAAAGGGAAGAAGCCCTAGGATTTTTCCCTAAGTTACAATAAAAAGGCGATATCTTGGTACTCTCACTAGGCGCATTATTGTAAGCAAATTCGGCGAAATCAATAAATTCTGCCCATTGTTCTTGGGCATCAGAGACATAGCACCTTAAGTACTGTTCCAGAGTTTGATTAGTTCTTTCCGTCTGCCCATTGGACTGGGGGTGGTAGGCAGACGAAAGAGAGATCTGTATACCCAGCCGCGAACAGAAATGTTTCCAAAAACGGGAAGTAAATTGGACGCCTCGATCGGAGACTATATTGGACGGAATACCATGAATACGAAAAATGTGTGAAGTAAATAGTCGAGAAAGCTCTGGTGCAGAAGGAAGCTTAGCCAAAGGAATGAAGTGTGCCATTTTACTAAAGCGATCTACGACCACCCAAATAACAGTATTCCCGTGTGATAAAGGCAAATCTACAATAAAATCCATAGAAATATGAGTCCAAGGTTCAGCAGGGATTTCAAGAGGAACCAAACCGCCACTGGGAGCCTTATGAAGCCCTTTACTTCGAGCGCAAACAGCACAAGCGTCGATAAAGGCGGTAATATCGCGTCTCATGGTTGGCCACCATACATGGCGACAGGCAAGCATAAAGGTTTTTCGGTTACCCACATGACCAGCAGTTTTAGCATCGTGAAACTCGCGAATTACATCTGAACGCAAATGTGGCGGTACAAACTGGCATCCCAAGGGAACATCACTAGGAGACTGGTCTTGAAACGGCGCCAAGGTGTTAGAGAGATCAGGAAGTAATGCCCCGACCACACAACCCATAGGTAGAATTGGGTCACCAGTATCACCCCGATCCTTACATTCACCGAACATGCGAGATAGGGCATCCGCTTTAGTATTTTTTACACCCGGCTTGAACGTAATAATAAAATTAAAACGCGAGAAGAATAATGCCCAACGTGCTTGACGAGAGTTCAATCTCTTGGCAGACCCAATGTATTCGAGATTTTTGTGATCCGTATACACAGTTATAGGATGTAATGAACCCTCCAGCCAGTGTCGCCATTCATCAAAAGCCAGTTTAATAGCTAATAGCTCCCTATTACCGACATCATAATTTTGCTCCGCGGTACTGAATTTACGTGAAAAATAAGCGCATGGATGAAGACGCTCAGGATTACCAGAATATTGCGACAAGACTGCACCCACCCCCAGCTCTGAAGCGTCCACCTCAACAATGAAGACCTTACGAATGTCTGGGTGAATTAACACTGGTGCCGAAGTGAAGGCCCGTTTCAAGGCCAGGAAGGCCTCACAGACAGAGGGAGACCAGTTAGCAGTAAAGGCCCCCTTGCGGGTAAGATTGGTAAGAGGTGCAACAACATGAGAGAAGCCTTTGATGAACCGCCGATAAAAATTAGCAAAACCTAAAAAACGCTGCAATTCTTTTAAGGTGAAGGTTGAACCCAATCCTGAACCGCCGAAACTTTCCCCGCGTCCATCTCCAAACCCTGGTTGGTAATAATATACCCTAAAAAAGGAACTGTGGTGACTTCAAACACGCATTTGGAAAGTTTAGCAAATAAGTTGTTCTCTCTTAATTTTTGTAGTACCAATTTAACATGACGTCTGTGCTCCAACAAGGAATTCGAAAAAATGAGAATATCGTCTAAGTATATGACCACAAATCTACCGAGATACTCTCTGAAAATATCATTAACAAAATCTTGAAAAACGGCTGGTGCGTTACAAAGACCAAAAGGCATGACCAGGTACTCGTAATGGCCGTCTTTCACATTAAATGCGGTTTTCCACTCATCCCCCTGTCGGATGCAAATCAGATTGTAAGCCCCTCTTAAATCCAACTTGGAAAAAATTTGAGACCCTGTGACTTGATTGAACAGATCCCCGATCAAGGGCAAGGGGTATCGGTTCTTAACAGTGATTTTATTCAAGGCTCGATAATCTATGCATGGTCTCAGGCCGCCATCTTTTTTCTCTACAAAAAAGAATCCAGCCCCGGCAGGAGAGGTAGAGGGGCGAATAAATCCCTTCCTTAAATTTTCGGTGATATACTCCCTCATTGCTTGCTCTTCGGGCAGAGTAAGATTATAAATTTTTCCCCTCGGGGGAATCGTGCCAGGAAGCAAGTCAATAGGGCAGTCATAAGACCGATGTGGAGGAAGGGTATCTGCAGAACGTTCAGAGAAGACATCAACCCAGTCTGCGTATGGTTGAGGTAATCCCTGAGGTAAAACTTGCACACTTCTAAGGCCTGTAGTGAAGCAGTGATTTTTACAATGGTCACTCCACTTGATCAATTCCCCAACCCGTCAATCTAACACCGGGTTGTGGAGTTGTAACCAGGGGTATCCCAAAACCACCGGAGTCTCTGGACAGTCGAAGATGAAAAATTCTAAGAACTCAGAGTGGGAAGAGCCAACAATTAACCGAAGAGGTGGGGTCTTGGTGTTTATAGGTCCCCCCTGAATGGCCTTCCCATTGATGGCCAAAACTTGTAGGGATCTTTCAAGAGGAACTAACGGAATACCTAAAAGAGAGATCATGCTCCTATCCAGAAAGTTTCCCGCCGCACCGCTGTCGATAAAGGCGGAAACTGTTTGCTTGGAAGAACCCCAAGATAGGTCAATGGGTACTAACATTTTATTTTGGCGAGAGTTGCAAACTGACTCACCCAGATCAGTACTCTCTACCTGGTCTGGGTGCGGAAGTTTTCCGCTGGTCTCCCCTTGTTGGGACAGGACCCTGCGAAATGTCCCGAGTTCCCTCAATATAGGCATAACCCATTGGACCGCCTACGCTGCTTTTCCTCTTGGGTTAACCGGGTTCTCCCTAATTGCATGGGTACTTCCTGGGAAGGAGATGAGGTATTTTCCCCACGGGTAGCCGGGGAACTAAGACTCTGGGAAGACCTGAAGGACGTGGGAGCCCTGGCTCTCTCCCTAGCCCTCTCTCTAAGACGCCTGTCTATTTTAATGGAGACCTGCATTAATTGGTCTAGGTCTGCGGGTGGAGGAAAATTTACCAAAGCATCCTTGATGCTTTCCGACAGCCCCACCCTGAACTGACTACACAAAGCGGGATCATTCCACCTTGATTCGACGGCCCAGCGGCGGAATTCAGCACTATAATCTTCAGCCGAATTCCGTCCTTGTCTTAAGGCCCGAAGCCTATTTTCTGCCGTAGATTGTTGATCAGGGTCAGCATATAAAACGCCCATAGCAGAAAAGAATGCTGTAACGGATTGTAGGGCAGAATCATGAGATGGCAAACTGAAGGCCCAGGACTGCGGGTCTCCTTGAAGCAAAGAAATGACTAGGCCTACTCGTTGGGACTCAGTGCCTGAGGAGATGGGTCTCAGCTTGAAATACAGTTCGCAGGCATTCTTAAAGTTGGAGAATTTAGCTCGTTCTCCAAAAAACTTTTCCGGCAATGGAATCTTGGGTTCTGAAATATGAGGTGGTACAGAGGATGCCGGTAACTGTCGAGATTCTTGAGTGGCCACTCTTTGAGCGAGCTGGTTTATCGCCATAGCCATAGCTTGTACCTGCTGTACCAGGTCATCCATCTTGGGCCTGTGATAATGTCACACTCCGGGAACTACAGCTATCCACTTAGATAACTCCAGTCCTCTCAGTAAGACCTCAACCCCCAATCTCCGCAGCCAGCTTCACCTTTAGGAGCCCCCGCTTGCCGGGACGCAGAGCACGCCTGCCCGGGATCGGTTGCCCCCAGGACTTCAATAGCTCAAAGATTGGAGTCTTACTGTTCAGAGGCCTGGAGAACCCGCGGCTGGAAGTGGTGCCGAGCAGCCCGATCGCTGAGTGTATGACGGAAGTCCAACAGGCTAGGGGTCAGCAACAGAAGTTCCGAGATGGCAGCGGTACAAAGGATTGGACAAGACGTGGTCGAGGATCAAGCAGAGGTCGGCAACAGGAGATCAAATCGGGGGTGGTCAAAACAGGCGAAGGTCGGCAACAGGAGATCAGATCGGGGGTAGTCAAAACAGGCGAAGGTCGGCAACAGGAGATCAGATCGGGGGTAGTCAAGACGGGCGGTGGTCGGCAACGGGAGATCAAAAAATACACTTTAGAGAAGCTACTAACAGGGTACAAGGCGCTATCACAGGCAATTCCCAACTGAGGGGGAATTGCTTTTATAGGGAAAGACAGAGAGGAAGGTGAGGGTGATTGGTGCACTATGATCACAGGTGATTGGGAGAGCATGAGTGTGATTCACATCTATAGGGCTCATTGGCCCAGACAAGGGGGGGAGGCGTAAGCCTCATGGAACCTAGGGCTCATTGGCCCTTTAATCTGAACCAGGGGGCGTGCAGTGCCCCCTGGCTTAATCTACAGCCTCCGGCGGGCGCGCTGAGCACAGCGCCGCCGGAGGGAAAATATGTCTCGGGCTCGCGCGCGCGCCCGTGAGCTGATGACGCGCGCGCGAGGAGGGAGAGCGGCCGTGCTCGCCGCCGCCTGAGGAGACGCCGCACGGCGCGGCCGCCGAGCAAGAGCTGCTGGGACCGGCCGACCGCTGACAACGCTGGACCGGGGCCCAGGTAAGTGCCGATTTGTGACAATTATAATCTGCTCTGGATGAATATTAGGAATGATTTGAATAATTGGAGCTTGTACTAACTGACTTGGGCGGATCTCAGTACCTAAAAAAGGAATGTCCTTCCACAGATGTTATACCTAACACAATGTATTGTATTGATCGAGCTCCTGGAGCATTGGCTTCGAGATGTTAAATCACAATTCTTTAAATTTCTCTGGGCAGGGAAAAGAGCTAGGCTGGGTTATAAACAAATAACAACAGCAAAGGAAAGTGGAGGCCTGGGGGTTTCAGATATAAAAACCTACTACAAAGCAGAACACCTGGTCCACCTGCTAGACTGGAACCTATTGTCACGCTCTGGTAACTCCAGCCCTCTAGATAAGCCCTCAACCCCCAATCTCCGCAGCCAGCTTCACCTGTAGGAGCCCCCGCTTGCCGGGACGCAAAATATGCCTGCCCGGGATCGGTTGCCCCCAGGACTTCAATGGCTCAAAGGATGAGAGCTTACTGGTTAGAGGTCTGAAGAACCAATGTCTAAGAGCGAGTGTAGCGGAAGTCCAAAGACAGGCCAGAGGTTGACACGGGGAAGTCAGAGATCGCGGCGGTACAGAGGGAAGAGGCAGCTCGAGGTCACGGTACAAAGCAGAGGTCGGCAACGGAGATCAGATCGAGAATAGTCGGTTCAGGCAGGGGTCGGCAACTGAGATCAATCAAAGTATTTCACAAGACAATGCAAGGTACAAGGCGCTATCACAGGCAATTCACAACTGAGAGGGAATTGCCTTTATAGGGACAGACAGAGAGGGAAGGTGTGAGTGATTGGTGCACTTTAAGATCCAGGCCAGGATTGGCCTGACCTGTCCCTAGCTGGGCCCATTGGCCCAAAGACAACACTAGGGCTCATTGGCCCACTATAGGAGGGAGGGAGGAATTCCTCCCCTGGCTGAGCCTGCAGGCTCAATAACAGTTACCTCCGGCGGACGCGCTGAGAGCAGCGCCGCCGGAGGGCATATGAGGAACGTGCTCGCGCGCGAGCACGAGAAACAGAGAGGCGAGGGCGAGGAGGGAGGATGGCCGTGCTCGAGGGCGCGGCCGCCAAGCGGAAGCTGCTGCTGCGGCTGGCGGCCCGGGGACAACGCTGGAACGGGGCGCAGGTAAGCTATTCCTGACACTACCCCCCCTTCACAAGGGGCCTCTGGACCCTTACCAGGCTTCCCAGGATTATCACGATGAAACTTCTTCACCAGGGCACTGGCATGCACATCCCTAGCTGCTACCCAGCATCTCTCCTCAGGACCATAGCCAACCCAGTCCACCAGATACTGTAAAGAATTCCGCACTTTACGAGAATCTAAGATCTTATTTACTTCATATTCAGGCTCATATTCAACCAGAATTGGCGAAGGACCGGCAGGAGGGGTGTTCTTAGCCGGTTTTAACAGCGAAACGTGGAAAGAATTTGGTATTTTCATTGCCGGCGGGAGTTGAACTTTAAAAGACACATTATTCAACTTCTTAATAATAGGGAAAGGACCAATGAATTTTGGACCTAATTTACTAGAGGGTTGACGGAGCGCAATATTTTTTGTGGAGACCCAAACTAGATCACCCACCTGAAGAACCGGTTCGCGTGACCTACGACGATCGGCAAATTTCTTATACCTCAAACCAGTAATTTTAAGAAACTCTTGAACGCGATTCCAGATATTCCTCCGTTCCTGAAGCCACTCTTCCAATGCCGGCAAATTGGAAGGTGACCCTGAAAGGGAAGAAGCTCTTGGATTTTCCCCTAAATTACAAAAAAAGAGATACCTTAGTACTCTCACTAGGCGCGTTATTGTAAGCGAACTCAGCAAAATCTATAAATTCCGCCCATTGTTCTTGGGCATCAGAGACATAACATCTTAAGTATTGCTCCAAGGTTTGATTTGTTCTTTCCGTCTGCCCATTAGACTGGGGATGGTAAGCAGAGGAAAGAGAGATCTGTATTCCCAACCGTGAACAGAAGTGTTTCCAAAAACGGGAAGTAAATTGGAAACCCCGATCAGAGACTATATTAGACGGAATACCATGAAGACGAAAAATATGCGAAGTAAATAGCCGCGAAAGCTCAGGAGCCGACGGAAGCTTGGCCAACGGAACGAAATGTGCCATTTTACTGAAACGATCCACTACCACCCAAATTACAGTATTTCCAAGTGAGAGAGGCAAATCTACAATAAAATCCATAGAAATATGGGTCCATGGCTCAGCAGGAATTTCAAGAGGAACCAAACCGCCACTAGGAGCCTTGTGAACCCCTTTACTTCGGACACAAATAGCGCAAGCGTCGATAAAAGCAGTAACATCACGTCTCATGGTTGGCCACCATACATGGCGACGGGCAAGCATAAACGTCTTACGGTTACCCAAATGACCAGCAGTTTTGGCATCGTGAAATTCGCGAATTACATCCGAACGCAGGTGCGGCGGTACAAACTGGCATCCCAAGGGTACATCACTAGGAGATTCATCTTGAAACGGCGCCAAGGTATTGGAGAGATCAGGAAGTAACACCCCAACCACACAACCCGTGGGTAGAATAGGTTCACCAGTATCACCCCGATCCTTACATTCACCAAACATGCGAGATAGCGCATCAGCTTTAGTATTTCACCCGGCTTGAAAGTAATAATAAAATTAAAGCGCGAGAAGAATAATGCCCAACGTGCCTGACGAGAGTTCAGCCTCTTGGCAGAACCTATGTGTTCGAGGTTTTTATGATTGGTATACACAGTTATAGGATGTAATGAACCCTCCAACCAATGTCGCCATTCATCAAATGCCAGTTTAATAGCTAATAGTTCCCTATTGCCAACATCATAATTTTGTTCCGCGGTGCTGAATTTACGTGAAAAATAAGCGCATGGATGGAGACGCTCAGGGTTACCAGAATACTGTGACAAAACTGCACCCACTCCCAGCTCCGAAGCATCTACTTCAATAACGAAGGCCTTACGAATATCTGGATGAATTAACACAGGTGCCGAAGTAAAGGCCCGTTTCAAGGTTAGAAAGGCCTCACAGGCAGAGGGAGACCAGTTAGCAGTAAAAGCCCCCTTGCGGGTAAGATTGGTAAGGGGTGCTACAATATGAGAAAACCCTTTTATGAAACGCCGATAAAAATTTGCAAAACCTAGAAAACGTTGCAATTCCTTTAACGTTTTGGGTTGGACCCAATCCTGAACTGCTGAAACCTTCCCTGCGTCCATCTCCAAACCCTGGTTGGTAATAACGTACCCTAGGAAGGGAACTGTAGTGACTTCAAACACACACTTAGAAAGTTTAGCAAATAAGTTATTCTCTCTTAATTTTTGTAGCACCAACTTAACATGGTGTCTGTGCTCCAGTAAAGAATTAGAAAAAATGAGAATATCATCCAAGTAAATGACTACAAATCTACCGAGATATTACCTGAATATATCATTAACAAAATCTTGGAAAACGGCTGGCGCATTACAAAGACCGAAGGGCATGACCAGGTACTCGTAGTGCCCATCCTTCACATTAAATGCAGTTTTCCACTCGTGCCCCTGTCGGATGCGGATCAGATTGTAAGCCCCTCTCAGATCCAATTTGGAGAAAATTCGAGCTCCTGTGACTTGATTGAACAGATCCCCGATCAAGGGTAAGGGGTATCGGTTCTTAACCGTGATCTTATTCAAAGCTCGATAATCTATACACGGTCTTAGGCCACCATCTTTTTTCTCGACAAAAAAGAAACCGGCCCCAGCAGGCGAGGTAGAGGGACGGATAAAACCTTTCCTTAAATTCTCGATAATATACTCCCTCATAGCTTGCTCCTCGGGCAGAGTGAGGTTATAGATCTTTCCCCTAGGGGGAATAGTGCCAGGACGCAGGTCAATGGGGCAGTCATAGGACCGATGTGGCGGTAGGGTATCAGCGAAGCGTTCGGAGAATACATCGATCCAATCAGCATATGGCTGAGGTAATTTCTGTGGTAAGACTTGAACGTTTCTGAGACCTGTAGTAAAACAATTACCTTTACAGTGATCACTCCACTTGGTCAATTCCCCAGCCCGCCAATCTAACACTGGGTTATGGAGTTGTAACCAGGGGTATCCCAAAACCACCGGAGTTTCTGGGCAATCAAAAATAAAGAATTCTAAGAATTCTAAGAAGAGTGAGAAGAACCGACAATTAGTCTGAGAGGTGGGGTCTTGGTATTTATAGGACCTCCCTGGATTGCCTTCCCATTGATAGCTAGAACTTGTAAGGATCTTTCAAGTGGAACTAAAGGGATCCCTAAAGTGGAGATCATGCTCCTGTCCAAAAAGTTTCCAGCCGCACCACTATCTATGAAGGCGGAAACTGTCTGCTTAGAGGACCCCCAAAACAGATTAATAGGTACAATCATCTTATTCTGGCGAGAGTTACAAACTGACTCACCCAGATCAGTACTCTCTACCTGGTCTGGGTGCGGAAGTTTTCCGCCGGTTTCCCCTTGTTGGGACAGGACCCTGCAAAATGACCAGAATTCCCGCAATACAGGCATAACCCCTCGGATCGCCTACGGTGCTTCTCCTCTTGGGATAAGCGGGTTCTCCCTAATTGCATAGGTTCTTCCTGGGAAGATGATGAGGTATTTTCATCACGGGGAACCGGGGATCTAAGACTCTGGACTGGTCTGAAGGACGTGGGAGCCCTGCCTCTCTCCCTGGCCCTTTCTCTAAGACGTCGGTCTATTTTAATGGAGACCTGCATTAATTGATCTAGGTCCGCTGGCGGGGGAAAATTGACTAAAGCATCCTTGATGCAATCCGACAGCCCCACCCTGAACTGACTACACAAAGCTGGATCGTTCCACCTAGCTTCGATAGCCCAGCGGCGGAATTCAGCACTGTAGTCTTCAGCTGAATTCCGTCCTTGTTTTAAGGCCCGAAGCCTATTCTCTGCGGTAGACTGTATATCTGGATCGGCGTATAAAACGCCCATAGCATTGAAGAAGGCAGTCACTGATTGTAGGGAAATGTCATGAGATGGTAAACTAAAGGCCCAGGACTGTGGGTCTCCTTGAAGCAAGGAAATGACAAGGCCTACTCGTTGGACCTCTGTGCCAGAGGAGATAGGTCTTAACTTAAAATATAGTTCGCAGGCATTCTTGAAGTTGGAAAATTTTGCTCGTTCTCCAAAAAATTTCTCAGGCAGTGGAATCTTAGGTTCGGAGAAATGAGGTGGTACAGAGGAAGTCGGCACCTGACGAGACTCCTGAGTGGCCACTCTTTGAGCGAGTTGGTTGATCGCTGTGGCCATAGCTTGCACCTGCTGTACCAGGTCATCCATGTTTGGCCTGTGATAATGTCACGCTCTGGTAACTCCAGCCCTCTAGATAAGCCCTCAACCCCCAATCTCCGCAGCCAGCTTCACCTGTAGGAGCCCCCGTTTGCCGGGACGCAAAATACGCCTGCCCGGGATCGGTTGCCCCCAGGACTTCAATGGCTCAAAGGATGAGAGCTTACTGGTTAGAGGTCTGAAGAACCAACGGCTAAGAGCGAGTGTAGCGGAAGTCCAAAGACAGGCCAGAGGTTGACACGGGGAAGTCAGAGATCGCGGAGGTACAGAGGGAAGAGGCAGCTCGAGGTCACGGTACAAAGCAGAGGTCGGCAACGGAGATCAGATCGAGAATAGTCGGTTCAGGCAGGGGTCGGCAACGGAGATCAGATCGAGAATAGTCGGTTCAGGCAGGGGTCGGCAACGGAGATCAGATCGAGAATAGTCGGTTCAGGCAGGGGTCGGCAATGGAGATCAATCAAAGTATTTCACAAGACAATGCAAGGTACAAGGCGCTATCACAGGCAATTCACAACTGAGAGGGAATTGCCTTTATAGGGACAGACAGAGAGGGAAGGTGTGAGTGATTGGTGCACTTTAAGATCCAGGCCAGGATTGGCCTGACCTGTCCCTAGCTGGGCTCATTGGCCCAAAGACAACACTAGGGCTCATTGGCCCACTATAGGAGGGAGGAGTTCCTCCCCTGGCTGAGCCCGCAGGCTCAATAACAGTTACCTCCGGCGGACGCGCTGAGAGCAGCGCCGCCGGAGGGCATATGAGGAACGTGCTCGCGAGAAACAGAGAGGCGAGGACGAGGAGGGAGGATGGGGGCGCTCGAGGGCGCGCCGCGGCCGGCAAGCGGAAGCTGCTGCTGCGGCTGGCGGCCCGGGGACAGCGCTGGAACGGGGCGCAGGTAAGCTATTCCTGACACCTATCAGTCGCTGATCAGGATTGGGTTCGCATGGAAAGGTAATTTGGATCCGATAGGCTTCCGATGACAGCCTGGATGGATCCCCCTTCCCTTTCTGCTTCGGTGACTCAATATCCACTAATCTTAGCCACACTGAGAATTGTTGTTAGAATCTTTAAGACTAGGAAAGAAATCTCTTCTGTCCCCAGCTCACTCACTCCTGTCCTGAACAATCCAAGTTTTCCCCCAGGGCTGGAGAAAGGTTTTTGGCCACTCGCTTCAAAGAGCTCTTTCCCTCTGGTGAAGCACTTCTTCAGCAGCAGCGGCTTTAAGCGGAAAGAGGATGCTAAGGAGGAAGGGGGAGTCTCCCTCGACTCTGGAAGTACAGTTAAGGCACTGGCTAAATGCTTGTCCACACCGTGCAACCTTGCCAGAACCCTGAACTTCTTTGAGAACGCCATTACGGGAGTGGGTCCTAAGGACCAGCTCTTATCATGGGTGTACCAACTTCTCTTACCTGGGAGGGGCAGCTTTTTTCACGATAAATGGAACGGCCGTTGAAAATCAGACCTGGGAATTTTTGGCAACAGGAGGACTGAGAAAAAAATCTGGTGAATTGCCCACAAAGTTGCGATTAGCCCAGAAAACAAATTTTAAACTGCGTCTGTGCTCGTATAAAACCCCGGTTGTTCTCCATAAAAATTACTCATCAATGTCTGATAAATGCTGGAGGTGCAACAAGGAAAGAGGAGACCTTATAAATATCTTTTGGCATTTTCAACTAATTCAAAACTACTGGAAGGGGGTCCATACTATAATAGAGAAAGTGGCGGATAGTGAAGCAAAGCTTACACCAGCCACATACCTACTCCATGATAACAGCTTATCAGCTGCTAGCTATCAAAAATCCTTGGCCATGCTCCTACTAAACGCTGCTAAAGCACTGATACCCAAACATTGGAGATCTAATTAAGCCCCTTCAATTAAGGAGTGACTGATACAGGTTAATCGTGTAGAAGAGATGGAGGACTTCACTGTAAATATGATACCATGAGGCAGTTCTGCGATACCTGGTCTCCTTGGCTAACCTATAAAGGCTCAGATAAGTACGAGAGGCTCCTCTAGACTACCTTGACTAGGAACCATACCACAAGGGGTGGTATAGAGGACGCAGTCTCAGATAAGGGAAATACAACCAGAAAAATCAATTGGTCGCCTCTCATCTGGTACACCAGGGGTGAATTCCCCCCTCCTCCCTTTTTCCTCCACCTCCCCCATCTATCCCTATCCTCCTATCTCTTCTCTCTTCCTTTCCTCAGCTTCTCTACCCGCTCTGGGTTTCTCTTCCTCTATGTCTTACTATACTCCTCTTTCTTACATCTCTTGGTAACAAGTACTTCCTATGCTATCTTAACTACTCCTTTTCTTTTTTTTATGTTCTTTTTGTTGGTACGTGAAGCTTGTTTTGGAAATAGCTATTGGCTTAATTAGTTGCCCTTTTAAAACTTGCATTACATTATACCCACTGCTCTCCATAGGGCACCAGTAGTGTTGAATTGCATTACTGTACAGTATATGATTGCAACAAACAGCACTTTCAGGTGTTTTATACATAAGATTGTAATACCTGTATGATATGTTGCTCTTGTTATGCATGTACTTATTGATCAATAAAATACAGTTTGACATAAAAAAACTTGCCTTTATTGAAGAATTCTTACATCACAATTTAGTCCCAGTTCAAAGCGTCTAAAAGTAGTTATGTGTCCATATTAAACATACATGAAACTGTGCCAAGGCATTTTGGGTTGATTAGAGATTTAATGATGAGCCAGCTTCATTCAAATTCTATTTGGACAATTCACAGAATTTCTCCAAGGAATTTGGCTTGTCCTGATTTGAATTTTACCAAATCGCTCTTAAAAAATAATCTCAACTACTTCCTCCTTCCAGCAGTCCTTGTCATCCAGTGGGTATCCCATGCTGTTCCCTGCTGAAGACAGTGGAGCGAAGGACACAGATCTTCCCTCCAGTACTGGACTCCCACCATCTCGATCCTCGCAGCAGGAAGGGGACATTTATGCGAGGAGTGAGGTGGCTGGGAAAGCCGTTCACGCCCCTGTCCCTCAAAGTGAAATAATAGGAAATACTTGTAATGTCACTGTGAGTAACAGGGGGAGTAAAGGCTTTCCCAGCCAGGTTAGCTCTGTGCCCTCCACCGACGCATGAAAGCGGCGTAGGACACCCTGCAGCGGGGAGCCGAATGGGAACCCTGCAACACAAAGCCGCATGGGACACTGTCTACAGGGATCCATTTCCTCCATCAGGCATCAGAACGGGGATTGGCCTGGGACAACCACATTGGTAATGGAACTCGCCCTGCGCTGGATGGTGAGGCAGCAGGTTTTTTTTAACTATTATAGGAAAAAAATCGATCAACATGAATCCAAAGAAATTCACGCTCAGGCCAAATCATATTTGCCTTAAAATTCTGAGCGAATTCCGAATCAGTTTAATCATCATAAGTTTAATCAGCTCGATTTGTGATGTTTTAATGATTCTTTAATAAAGTTCATGTCCATATATATTACAATATGGGACATAGTCAGATAACTAGTGAATACAATTTAATGATAAGATAATGCACCTAATGCACCTGTAATAATAAGTCAGTGGTAGAGTGCGCTCCATGTTTGTGTTTTTGTAAAATTTTGAGTTGTACCATACTGGGACCATATATCTTTGAGAGCTTGCTTAATCAACTTACTTTAATAAGTAATAAAGAAAAAGTTTTTTAGATTCCTATCTATGAACATGATTTAGTATATGCCAGAGACTTTGCAGCTTGGCAATTATTCCAGAAATAAAACCTATGAATAACTTGATGAGTGATAATCTTCATCTGAAAGAGAAATGGGTGAAAGACAGCTTACAGCAAGAAAGCTGCTCTTCTAGCAACTACAAAAACCCATTATAGTAAGTCTCTTCATTCTGAAATTGCAATGAACTGAGCTGATCTTGCTTTAATTTCACCTTTCACACTGCTATGTAATTCAATTACCTGAAACATCCCACCACGTTTCACAATGACCCATTTGATATGGATATACCTAGATCAGAATAATGTGTCTTAAAAGTTATTTAATAATCTAATAAACTTGCCTTTTATGCTTGCTATAAAAAATAATTCTTCTTTGAAAGCGGTAACAAGGTTTTCTTATCATTTTTTCAATTGGTTCAATCAATTTTTAAATTATTGTACGTATTTTACAAAGAAAGACGTTTGTATAGTTCTTAAGGTTCTCATTACATTTGGGGGATTTCGAATAGCTTAACATGCTTTGTATGTTATAAATGCATACAGATTCAGCATAGGAAAATGTATTACTGGCAAAAAGAAGATCATTCCACAAGTGGAGGTAGTTTACTTTGTTTCGAGAGATGCCCATTTTGGTCTTAATTTTCATTTCAGGGTCACAAAGATACACTGAGATATGAACCAAAATTAGGTTTTTATCTATGAATGATATGAAGCTAGGGGCCTGATTCATCAAAGTACTGCGCAGGTTTTATGGCAGTTTGAGCAAATAGTGCACCGGATCTATGTGCAAACTGCATTTAATAGTTTTTTCCACATCAACGCCTGTGTGAAACAGACATTTACTAATCCATGAGTGCACATACACTTGCCATTTCTCTGCACCTGCTTTTTGTGGTGCATAGTTTGCTACTACCATAGGCAGGGCCATATTTGCACAAGGCAAACCTAGGCCTGTGTCTATAATAGCTTGCATTGGAGGGGGGCAGCCTGTCCGTGACCACAGCATCCAAAATTTTTATTTTATTATTGTTCTCGGATGGGCTGCGGGGCACCCCAGCCAGGCTCCCCTTTGGTCGCCTGCTTGCCCTGCCGTCCACCCATTGGATATACTGTTGCCGCAGGCTGCCTCGCTGCACATGATCACTGATCTAAGAGGAACAAAACCCTGAGAGGCCAGCCCTGGAATCTAAAAGATTACAGGTCTGGCTGCTGGCCTTCCCCCTTAGCATCGTGATTTGTGATCTTTTAGATTTCAGGGCAGCGAATCCACCCAGATTGTCCATAATCACTAACCTCTTCCCGGTCCAACGGCACATGCGCGGGCTCTGCTCCTATGACAGCTGCCCGCTGTCACAACGTAATTTGCCTGCGCAACTGCCATTGGAGTCAGGGAAGGTATTGCTGCTGGTATGATGTAAAGACATTTACCGTATCGCCAGCTGTCAGCCCCGTGCTGGGCGCCCCTCTCTCGACGCTCGAGTTCAATGGAGAGGGGCACGCCATAGTTCCTATGAGAAGGGGGCGGGGGGCACCGTAGTCTTCTCTGCTGAGCGACACATAATAGGGAATATTTATAGGCGCAAAGTGAGGCGCCGGCTCCCTCCTTGCCTATATATAGCCTCTCCCTGTGGTGGGCCTAAGTGGCGTAAGTCAGGAGTGGGTCAGAGGATCTGTGTCCTCTGTCCCGCTGAAGACCGCAGAGAGAGGCTGGGCACAGATGAGGACAACACCAGGTGATGGATATCAAGGAAGAAGGGAAATATTTTTTTTACAAAGAACTTTGCTCTAGTGTGTGTGTTTTATTTATTTATTTTTTACATTTAACCCCTTGTGAACTGGTAATGGATCCTTGAGACCCCTATACCAGTTAAAAGAGCAGGAAGGGCCAGCAAGCATGTGACTTGCCAAATCCCCGCCAAAATAATCTTTTTCATCAGAAGTGTGTGCTTTGTGTGCGCCAGTTTGTGCCACTCTGCACCAGTTCAAAAACATCCAATAAATATGGATTGAATGTATAGAAACACACTGGTGCATCAATGGTGCATCCTATGTAGAGGATGTCTCATTGTTAATAGTTAGGCGCAATATGCCACTTCATTTTATGCTGAGCCACTTTACACCACACAGTGTGCCAGAGAACGAGTGCACTTTATTTTACTGCACTTTACGTTTTACTATGGCACAGGTAGTGGTGTTAAATAAGGTGCACCGTTGGAATATTAATTAATCAGGTCCTAAGTGACATAGTCACATGCATTAGTATCTGTAAAATGCTCAAATTTTACTACTGTGTGGTTCTATATATGGTTACATTGGGCCCAAAATAACGCTGCTAAATTACTTGCATAATTTTAAGGTGTTTGTGCAGTCTTAGAGCAGCGGTTCATAAACTTTTACACCAAGTACCCCCTAATGACAAGAAGTTCCATCCAAGTACCCCCAAGGGGGTGATCAGCCTGTATGTAGGTTACGAGATAACATTTTTAAAGGAAGAAGTAATTCTAAAATAGTATACCAGACCAGACACCCCCTGTTGGTGTGCTTAACTTTGCTGTGTAGCCCCTGGTGTACTGGTACCACACAGTTTGAGAAACACAGCTTTAGAGCCTAAAAGGAGCCCCCAACCCATCTCTACTCATGAGGTAAGCAGAATTTGGATAGTTAGTAAAACAAACGTGCTCACCTTGTTGCTACAAATCTCGGTAGATCACTTAAGGAGCTAGGCCAAGTTCTACAGCAAGGCAAGAAACAAGGACCTGCAGTGACGCTTGAGTCAGCCAATCACAGAAGCAGCAGCTGCTAACTCAGTGGTCAATGTCCTACAGCTACTGCGGCCATGGAAGAGCGCCCATCTCCTGCAGGAATCTGTGGACAATCATGACGACAAGGTGCTCAGCACATGGGTAGAGACGAAGAGAGTAGAGGCTACTTATAGGGTAAATGTTCTCTTTAGGACTACTAGGACTCTTTAGTACCAACAGACACATTTTATTGGTTCTAAGCATTGGTCAACTAGACCAGAGTGGTTGTCGTCAAGCTGATACTTTCAGCATGCCTTGCTAGTCACACATATAGGAGTAATCTGGCATAGCCTGCTGGGAATGGTATTTCCACAATAGTCAGAAACACACTCGTTGGAAAATTAGAAATTAGACCATCAATAAAAGTAAATTAAAGAGAATCTTTATCACACTTCAGTGTTTTACATTGACAAACAAACTAAAAGTATTAACAAGTAATGGGTTTGTACATTCCATTGCCTCCTCATTTATTTTGCCGTATTGCTGTGGGAGACTGCACCTGAATATGGATGGATATATAGATGAGGGCTGTACAATGCTTGGAAGCCAAGCTAATGTTTTTTTTATGATTTAGGATATGAAGATTATCATTTTTATTCAAAAGTGATGAGGAAATCAGTGATCCCTTCCTACCATTTGTCTTTTTTCTATTAGAAGGATGGTCGACAACTAGTCATTGCAGTAAAATAATGTATATCAAAGAGGACCATGTTATCACCATTATTTTACCAGATAAACATTTTACTGTTTGAATGTCCAGGCATATTGTGGTATGTGATGAGTTATTATCTATATTAGTATTCATTTTAATGACCACCAGCACCATGTTTTCATCTGTAAGAAATGCAGTAGAGAAGAAGCCAACTACACTAACAAACTACAAGACAGTTAGCTTAACATCTGTAGCGGTGAAACGAATGGAAACAGAATAAACAGATACTTGCCCATCTAAAAATTAAAAACACCTGTTGAACTTGAAACAGAATGGCTTTATTGGGGGCAGATCATGTCAGACTAATCTTATTGATTTCTTTGACCTTGGAAATAAATTGCTGAATGAAGGTGGTGCTGTGGCCACTGTACCACCTAAAGAGCTCATAGACAGGTTATTTCAAATTGGACTTAATCACTGACAAGTTTAGCTGATTTACAGCCGGCTAAAGGATCGGTATCAGAGTGTTGTTGTTAATGGTGTGCAATCTGAAGAAAGGGGTGATTACAAGTTGTGTACCTCAAGGCTCTGTCCTGGGCCCCATTCTTTTAAACATATTTGTAAGTGAATTGGAGAAGGCTTGGTAAATAAAGTTTGACTTTTTACTGATGATTGTGTAATTGCGTAATGGGGAATACCCCTGGAGGTGTCTGCAACACAGAAAATTTCGACTAGGTAAATAATCAAAAAAGTGCAAACTAGAATTCAATCTCACTAAAAGTAAAAATCATGCACTTGGTTCGAAGGAATCCCCGCTCCAAGTATTGTATGGGCATTACTGTGTTAGCCAGGACTAGGGGACAGATTTAAGGATACCGGTGAGTGGCAGCTGCAAGCTGATTGGACAATGTAACCAGACAGTAGGAAGGTATCACCAGTAACAAGTGGGAGGTTGTAATGTAAATATATAGAGGGAAGGCAGGCAACAAAAATTGTAAGGAAATACACTTAAAACTTACCAGGAGAGACTTTAAAGTGATACTGAAGGCAAAGGTAAGTGTTACACCATTGCGTCGGGCTACATTTGGCACTGTCCTAAACTGCTTTCCATTTTTAAATTGAAGCAGAGATGTCAAGGTTTACAGGTCCAGCTAATGACATTCTCTTTTTCATCCTGTCCCACAATCAGCTCAGCAGAGCAGGACAGGATTGCTGAAGTTAGCTGTGATGTGTGGGGAAGGGGTACAGAGGTAAAGTAAGGGTATTAGGGAGTTTAATATTATTCTGTTAAGCATAGTAACAGAATCTCCAGCTTGCAGAAAAAAAAAAAAAAAAATCGTTGGATTTTTCCAGCAACCAGAGAACCTTGAAATTTTGGGGAACAGTAAGCATTATGTCCCTCTAACACCCCACTATGGCCCCTCTTAACCCCATGTGTGGGGAAGGGGTACAGAGGTAAAGTGAGGGTATTAGGGAGTTTAGTATTATTCTGTTAAGCATAGTTACAGAATCTCCAGCTTGCAGGAAAAAAATAAATACAATCGTTGGATTTTTCCAGCAATCTGAGAACCTTGAAATTTTGGGGAACAGTAAGCATTGTCCCTTTAACACCCCTCCATGACGCCTCCTTACCGATGCTTTTTGATCTTGTTAAATCTGAAATTTCTCTTTTCATGTACAGTGCCTTGAAAAGGTATTAATACCCCTTAAACCTTTTCACATGAAAGTTTTTATTGAGTTTTTATGCAATGGAGCAAAAAAAAACATAGCAAGTATTTGGGAAGTGTAAAGAAAAGCATACATGCTTTACCAAATGTGAAGCACATATGTATTTAGCCCCACCCTCCCCGGGGAAATACTATGCAGGACCACTTTTAGCTGCACTTACAGCCAGGGGCGGACTGGGGCTAAAAAACGGTCCGGGACTTTTTGGGGTACACCGGCCCTGCTGCACTGCCTCTGGCCCAGTATAGTATCGTAATGTCACATTATATATAAACCTTTTTTTTCGTTCCACAGCACGCACCCAGGGTTTAGAGGACAAAATAAGAAAGAAAATATTCTGAACCACATGGTGTGATAAAATCCCGCCACTGCAGTCAGTGAGCGGCATCCCTCATTACAACCATTAAGTAGCATCCCTCATTACAACCATTAAGTAGCATCCCTCATTACAGGCAGTGGGGGCATCCCTCAGTACAGGCAGTGGGGGCATCCCTCAGTACAGGCAGTGGGGGCATCCCTCAGTACAGACAGTGGGGGCATCCCTCAGTACAGGCAGTGGGGCATCCCTCATTTCCCCCTTCGCTGTACAAACACACACACTCACCCTGGTTCCTGGTGGGCGGAGGGCCAGTCTGCCCTTCACTGTTCCGCAGCTGCCGCCGAAGCCGTGCATAGGCTGAGAATGACAGATGCGGGAGGGTGGGCGGTATCTGCCGTTTGTGGCCCCTCACTACTGTTCCCCCGGCCGCCGCTCCCGTCGCTTTCAAACACACACATAGTACGCATACATACACACGCTTACCGGCACTTCCTGGTCGGTGGGCGGGCCCCAGGTGGCGGGCATCCAATGAAAACAATGGACACCGCCCATAGACGCCCACCACGTAACAACCAGGAAGTGCCGGTAAACGTGTGTATGTGTGGGGCCACGAATGGCAGATGCCGCCCACCCTTCCACATCTGTCATTCGTGGCCTTTGCTAGTGCTGGCCTACCGGGATTTTGCCCGGTATGCCCTATGGCCAGCCCGCCCCTGCTTACAGCTGCTGTTGGGGTATGTTTCTACCGGATTTTCACATCCAGAGGATAAAAATATTGCCTGCCCTTTTTTGCTAAATAACTCAGTCAGATTGGAAAGTGTTTGTGAGCAGCAAATTTAAAGTCATAATGGGATTTCCTCTGGACTGGGTCATTCCACCACATGAATATGCTTTGATTTATCTCAATCGCTTGCAGACTCTAGCAGGTTTTCCTCCAGGATTGCCCTATAGTTAGCTACATTCATCTTCCCATAACATTTACCCAGCTTCCCAGTCCCTGCTGAAAAAAGGCATCATGATGGTGTGTTAGGAGTGATGTGCAGTTTCCTCCACAACTTGTCTAATCTGACCAGAACACCATCTTTCACATGCTTTCTGTGTCAACCTACATGGCTTGAAGCAAACTTCAAACAGGCCTTCTTATGGCTTGCTTTCAAAAATGGCCTTCTTCTTGCCACTCTTGAATATATAAAGGCCAACAATCTGTACTACACAACTAATAGTTGCCCTATGAAATTAGCCTCTCTAATTATTGTTCACCTTGCCTGGGTTGTCAGTTTAGGTGGGTGGCCATGTCTTGGAAGGTTTGAAGTCATGCTATACTTTATTTTATGGGTGATGGATTAAACAGTGCTCCGTGAGATGTTCAGAGCTTGAGATTTTATTTTATTATTTTTATTTTTTTTTATAACCTAATCCTGCAATACACAACTTTATCTCTGAGCTGCCTGGAGTGTTCATGATACTGTTTACTAATGTTCTATGAGTCCTTTACAGAAGAGCTGTCGCTATACTGAGAATAAATTACATACAGGTGGATTCTATTAACTAATTAGGTAACTGGTTACACTTTATTTAGGGGAATCAGAGTACGGTGCCTGAATACTGTCTATTTTATTTATTTATTTGGAAATTCATGGTTCATTTACTTTACACATCACAAATACTTGCTATTTTGTGTTGCCCCATCACATGAAATTTCAATAAAATACATTTTAAAGGGAAAGTCAATTTTCGTGGATTTTCCTGCAGACCTGCAGATCAGACATGATACTCCTCAATTACCTGCCAGCCTCACATGTATCACCTGCAGCACCTGTATGAGAAGCCAGCCCAATGGAAGGACATGGGCATCGATTCAATAAGAGTTGAAAAAAAATTCTCATGGTAGTAAAAAATTCAGTTCATGAGAAAAAAGCCTGAGAATATCACTGTTACTGAATCACCAGATAAAAAGACAATGAAAGTCAATGGCAGCTTTTACTACAATATAGAAAGAGTAACAAGTTCTCTACTTTTCTTAGGAATAAAAAAGTGCCATTGACTTCCATTGTTTTCTTAGCTGGTGATTCAGCAACAGTGAAATTCTCAGGCTTTTTTCTCATAAATTGAATTTTTTACTACCATGAGTATTTTTTTCAACTTTTATTGAATTGGGGCCATGGTCTCTGCATGGCAGACCCTTAATTTTGAAAACATCCAAAAGTATGTCAGTTTCAGACTCATCACTTAAAATTTAAAACAGCGTCTTAACATCATACTCAATTTTATTCAGGCTGTCAGTATGCTTGATGGTCGGCTTAGCCGCAGGTTCATGTCTAGAATCTTGAGTTGGTATCAGAAGATTAAACATTGTTAGATTTCAGACTTGTAAGGTGTCTTGGAAAAACCCAAAATACATATGATATTCATGTGTAATTCCAAATGTCTGAATTCCTCCCTAAACCGCATTTAAAGGAACACTATTGTGAAATTTTGTAATATTAAAAATACATATGAACACATCGGTTAATGGGAGGAGTGGGTCCCTTATACACCTGAACTGAATAAAACTCCGGCCAAGCTTGTTGTTTATTCTCTCATGGTAGGATACAATCCAGGGGTGACAGTTTTAACCTATCAGGGGTGACTGAACCAGTCAGCCCAGATGACCTTCTCCTTCCATTAAATAAAAGAAAAACAACCCTGGCTGGATATTTCTGAATGCGGGGTTTATAAGTGACCCCTCCCCCCCACCATCCAGCAAATTAATATGGATTATTTTCATTGGGCAATTTTTCTTTTTTCCATAAGCACAAGCTCTTTCTTGGTAGCACCCTTTGAAATATATATATATATATATATATCACATTTTGTGTTTCCCTGAAAATAAGTAGGATCTGCAATATGACACAGGTTTTCACAAGGATGCCAGGGAAGCCAAATGCAGGACCCAGCACTTGTAGGTATACGCCTGTCTGGGGCCCTAAAGGTGATGGGGGCCTTCCAGTCCCGGAGCCAAAGGCAATTGTCTCAGAAAGCCTAGCACTAAACTGAATTGTAACTAGGGTTATCTTTAGCGTAGAGCTTAAATTTAAAGGATCCGCAAAAATTCAGAAAACCATGCTAGGACTTAATATCAGGACAGGTCTTATTTTAGAGGTAACAGGCAATATATATATATACTTGAATAAAGAGGGGTGGGAGCAGCTCAATCACTATTATTTATACAAAATTATTATTATTATTCAGGGCCTGGGAACTAATTTACCGCCCAGTTTAACCCTCTCATCATCTAAATATCAAGCAACAAACATGTCTAGCTATGTGGAAAGACAGAGATTTGGTTGCATATATCTGCAGATACATGTGGAAGCCACACTGCCCCGACAAGGCACTCTGTGTTTAGTGTGGTCCCTACTCTTAATTTTGAGTCCCCAACATTGGGACATGCAATGCAGACAAATATTTAGAGAGCTACTCACCTGGGAAGCTGCCAGCCTCCCTTTAGAACACTTCACAGGGAGAGAAACATATTGACTGAATTCCTCCCTGCTTGTGCTCATGGCAATTCAAATGATTAAAGGGGGGTGGGAGCAGCTCAATCACTATTATTTATACAAAATTATTATTATTCAGGGCCTGGGAACTAATTTACCGCCCAGTTTAACCCTATTTGTCTGCATTGCATGTCCCAATGTTGGGGACTCAAAATTAAGAGTAGGGACCACACTAAACACAGAGTGCCTTGTCAGGGTGGTGTGGCTTCCACATGTATCTGCAGATATATGCAACCAAATCTCTGTCTTTCCACGTAGCTAGACATGTTTGTTGCTTGATATTTAGATGATGAGAGGCTTAAACTGGGCGGGACGACGTTTGGAACTGAATCCTGAAGCAGAGCCCAAAGCAGCTGACAAGATACCAACATCCCATCACTGTAATGTTATTCTGTATCACTGCCCCTGTAACCAGGCCAATTATTACAGTAAATAGGTGTGAGCACCTTCTATTTGCCTCAAGTATTGCTTATATCATGGCGTTTGTCAAAGATGTGATGTTGTAGGTACAGTACAATGGGCCTACGAGGAGGGTCAGTGTGAGGTAAAGGGTAACGATTGGTGGGATGATCTGAAAAAGAGTTGGTTGTGTGCTGTAAATATGAGTAGAATGGGAGTCTGCATGCTATAAACATGGACAGAGTGGAGGGTCAGTCTGCAGTAAAGATGGGCCGAGTGGGGGTCAGTGTGCTTCAAAAACAAGCTGATGGGGAGCTGGTGGGCAATGAAGATGGACAACATGGAGGGCTTTTGGTAATGCTGGGTGAAGTAGGCACGTAGATATGCATTAAAGATTGTGTTGACTTGTCCATATACACACAGCAGTTTTCAACACAAAACCCTGTGTGCTGTTGGTAAAATTAAAGTAAGCAAGTAGTTCTTACAATACAGACTAGACCAACAAATTACCCCTTTTAAAGAAAAATGCCTTAAAATCCAGGGTGACCCAAACATCATTTCTGCTATTTATTTGGAACTAGGTTTGTTGTGTTTGTTTTTGCGTCAGACTTTATTAAAAGGCAAGAAGCATACATTAACAGGTCATTTGAAGCTCCAAAAAGCTCTCTCTGTATAGTTGGTGTGGCAACACTTTTAACCAGTTCCTGAGAGAATAGCCAAGGATTTTCTGGGATTTTGTTACCATGGATGTGTGTCTACTGGCTCATTCATGCATATTTATTGTAGTGGGGCCAATTTTTCTTTGCTTCCGGATGAGAGTTGTCTAGGCCATCCATATGTTCCTAGGTAAATCTTTAGCCAAAACTTCCCTGCAACAAATCTCAGTGTAAGCTGCTAATCCATATACCTATCTCCACTAGATCTGGTATTTTAATTCAAAAAACAAATGGCAGGATGGAGGCATTCACCTGTTAAAAATCCCCCTTTTTCTTTTTTTTTTCTTCTTTCCTCTTTTTTTTTTTCTTTCACCTTGGCCCTTTTTACGAATCAACTTTGAAAAGAGCCTCTTAGGCTGATAACTGGTGCCAAACCTCTAAGGAATGAGGGTTAATAGCTCTAGAAGGGCACTACCTGGGGTTAAACAGAGTCTCTGGTTGGCAGCCTAAGCTTTCAAAATACTAGGGTATCAAATCCGGATGCTCTAAAATTGTGTTATGAATATTTTATTTTCCCGTGCCAAGCTTAAAGGAAAACTCCCTTTTTGTCATTTTTTTTTTGTGTTCTGCCTTGTTTTCCTCTTCTGGTTTGTGAAAATACAATTCTGTGAGTACTCACCTGTAGAATTGTTTTTACAGCACGGCCTGTTTCATGTAGTCCTTACGTCTGGGGTATTCCGCCACAAAGTGGTGCAGTGCAGAAGATTTGTGGCTCTTCCCGGCCCCATATAAAAACCGGAAATCAGCCATAGACCTCCAGTGTTGACAAGTAGTTATACAAGAAGCCGGGAGGTAATAAGGCAAAAAAGGTAAAAAAGACCCTTAACTAACTTGGAACAATCACCATAAAGAGGCAACCAAGAATAATGATAACAAGGGAGGGATGAAAAAGGCCGTGCTGTGCATAGTAAAAACAATTCTACAGGTGAGTACTCACAGAATTGTATTTTTCATAGTGCACAGCACGGCCTGTTTCATGTAGTCCTTATGTCTGGGACATCCAAAAGCAGTGTCCGTAAGGTAGGGTGGGATCCCCAAAGAGTAACGGCAGGCAGTTCAAACCACTACCGCCTGAAGTACCTTGCGGCCAAAAGCAGCATCAGCTGAGGCCTTAACATCAACCTTGTAAAACTTGGAAAAGGTATGAACAGAAGACCAAGTAGCGGCCTTACAAACTTGTTCAACAGAAGCTTGGTGCTGAAAAGCCCAAGAGGCACCAACAGCACAAGTGGAATGAGCAGTAATCCGGAAAGGAGGAACCTTCCCTTTAGCAGAATAGGTTTGTACCACCGCCTGACGAATCCACTTGCTAATAGTAGATTTAGCCAGAGGCAAACCCTTCCTAAGTCCAGCAGGAAGAACAAAAAGAGCATCAGATTTCCTGAAAGACTCAGTAGCAACCAAATAAAACTTCAGTGCCCTGACAACATCCAGAGAATGAAGGTTCCGTTCCTTGGAATTAGCAGGGTTAGGACACAAGGAAGGCAAAACAATGTCCTGATTGAGATGAAAAGCAGACACAACCTTAGGCAAGAAATCTGGCTTAAGCCAAAACACCATCTTATCCTGATGCTGCTCAAAATAAGGAGGTTTGATTGAAAGTGCCGCCAGCTCAGAAACTCACCTGACCGAAGTAATAGCCACCAAAAAGGCCACCTTAAGAGTCAAAATGGGCAACGCAGCCCCACGGATAGCCTTCGTGGTACAGTTTAAGTCTGTGTTGCGAGCTGCTATCAAACTGATATTAGGGTGCTCATTTACATTTAGAGGTTAGCAGCAGGTGTTAGGTATGAGTTGTTAGCTGGGGCTTTGAAACAGATGACCATACATCTTATAAAGCCCTCGCTACTGTTTCAGTGTCAGTACAGAACCAACTGTTTTAGGTGTCTGGTTTTAGAGTGAGACAATCTATTGAACTGTACCTGAAGCTACAAGAATCATGTCTGAACTGTATAACAAACTATAAATCTATAACGCACTTCACCGAGATTTATATTAAGAGTTGTATGAACTGTGTTTGAAACTTTGAACAGTAAAAACTTCTGGGATAACACATCAGAAACTGACACCATGGTTAATTTATGTGCTTTTTGGACACTCTTTCTATTTGGACACTGCAAAAAGGTGACAGCCGGTGTATCATAGATATATCTTCCCAAGAGAAATGGACAGCAGAAAATAAAGTTAGAAGCAAATTTTGCAATGTTGACATTGATCAAAATCAAAAAGAAGTTTGATTAAAAAATATTAAATAGGTTCACAAATCATTAACCCTTCACAAGTTTTACCACCAAAGTGGTTGGTTGTAGATTAAACTGTAGTTCAACAAATGAGTTTCCTTCTTGGCAATGGCAGCAATCCCAGCTTTAGCATTGATAACTGTAATAGCTGTACCAATATTACAGATGGCTATGATCAAGGCTGCCATACGCGATGAAGGCTGCCAAGAGATTTTTCCTAAATCCCGAATAGGGATATCCCACTATGTGAACCTTTCCCCGATATAACAGTGCATGCACGGGCTCCTGTCCAATCATAGCCTTGACTAGAGGCTCGATACATGGTCAAGCACCTGTGCGTTAGTGCACTCTTTTGGAATGCCAAGTTGGGCTTCTTCCTGATTCATGGTCGTGTAAATTTGAAGCGCAATGGGGAAAGCCCTCTAAAGTGATTTTTCTTCAGCAAAAAGCTGAGTAAACTGCCGACTTCAGCAAAAAGCTGAGTAAACTCATTGACTTACAGGCTTATTTCAGTCCTAAAACACATGCCGGCAGCATCCGGTATGTTTTTTAGCAATGAAAGTGTCAGCCGCAAGTCTCTTTTGTAATTTTACCCTTTTTTGGGGTTTTGGTGAGGAATTAAAATGAATTAAAGCTGTCAATGTTGACAAATCTAAAAATGTTGTATGATAAAAACACCAAAAAGATGGACACTGGGCCCCTAAAAATTAAGAGAAAATAATAGAAAAAAAAAACATTATAAAGCCCTAATACACAAAACAGGGCAGGGAGGGGTAAAGAGAACAACAACACTGGAGGTGACCTGGAATCAGGATATCCCCAACAGAACACAGCACCTAAGATAAGAGAAACAACACCTAAATATTTCTCCCCTTTTTATTTCTCATTTGCAATTTTTTTCTCTCCGGCTTCTGTGTTTTAAGCAAATCTTTATTCTCCATTTTGGAGCGTATTCCCTATCACCTGAAGCTGGAGACACAAAATCGCAAATGAGAAACAGTAAAGAAAGGGAAGAAATATTTAGGTATTTATTTATAGGTGCTTATCTCTCCTTACTTTTAGGGGCATGTTTTATTGAGGATATCCTGATTCCAGGTCACCTCTAGTGTTGTTTTTCCAAATGTTTAGTCCAGATGTTCCTTTTATCCCTCCCTCCCTGTCCCTGTGATTCCCTTCCCCCGGGGCATCCAAAATTGGGATGCCCCGCTGCATTAAACCCCCCAGGTCGCTCCATACACTTACCTTGTTTCCTGGTCCAATGGTGCATGTGCGAGCTGCAGCCGCATTTCCGCTATCCCTCTAGCAGGGTGCGTGCCCACGCCAGGCATTTGTGAATGGCCGGTGCGGGCACGCTCCCTGTTAGAGGGAAGCGGAGGATGTGGCCACCAGCGTGTTTGGAGAGGACGTAACGTGATTGGACGAGCGCTCACACATGCACCGTAGGACCGAGAAGAGGTGAGTTGGCATCGACGATCTGGGAGGTTTCACACAGCGGGCCCGGCGGAAAGAACCAAAACCCTGATATTCAAAATCCTGGGTTTGGGTCCACTTTAATAGCCACTGGAGGTTCGCAGGGCCTTTGCTTAGGTCAGCATTATGCAGGGAGTCAGCGACCCTCTGCACGAAATCTGTACTGCAGTTTCTTTTTTGAGATCTTACAGAACATTTGCATTAAGATCCAACATCAAATCTTGGGAGTGTGTGTGTGTGTGTGTGTGTGTGTGTGTGTGTGTGTGGGGGGGGGGGTACACGGACAGTCTGGTTTTCCAATAAGAGAGATTGAGATGCCCAAAATAGATTTTTTTTTCAGTCATTTTGTTGTGGTAACACAAAAAGGGCATGGTTTGGAACGCAGGGTTGCCATGTTTAAAGTGTGCCTAAGGTTTCCAGAACCCTAAATACAGACCTGGCTATAATTAGCTTTATTCACACTACATGAAAGGGCACACTGAATAGGCCTGGTGATTCTATATATATATTGTTCATCTACACTACATATTTGCCAAGAAATATATGTAGATTGCAGCGGCGGACTGGGGCCAAAAACCAGCCCTGGATTTTACCAGCCCCTGACAGGCCCGAGACATCCCTGCAGAGGCCCCCTTATCCATGATGCCGGGGCTTTTACATTGGGGCTGGGTTTCCTTGGCTTGTGGGTACAGGGGGCTGAGAGGGAGACTAAGGGGGCAGGGAATGAATGTAGGTGTTAAAAGCAGCAGCCCAACTGGCCCTAAAGCAGTGCGGCCCACCGGGCATTGTCCCGGGTCTCCCTATGACCAGTTCGCCCCTGGTAGACTGCTTGTTACATTTTTGTTTTAGAAATGTCAGTGGTGCTACAACTGGTGAAAGCATTGGAAAAAACTGGGATTATCGGGTGTGACAAGTAGTCATATATGTATTTTGGATACTGCTTTCCATAACAATTGGATCTTGGAATCCCTTCAGCCATCACTACAGCTACCAAAAGACATTTTGATTAACTGGTAATAAACAATGAAGCTCAGGGAACTCTCTATCACTTCCAAGAACAACACCAGAGTAGCTACATAAGCGTTATAAGCTTCCTTTCGCAAAGATGGGATTACATATAGATTACATTAGTGAACTGATTCACTAAATCTTGTGCTGTAAATTTGAATACAACATCATTGACTTGACAGAGTTCCTTTACCAATACACAATAGGGTAGGACTCAAACTAAAAGCCCTTGTATTTTATTACATACTGGATGTTAGCCGATATTTCCAGATGTGATCCATTGTGAAATGAATGTCTTATGTCAAAACTGAACAGTCATTGTTGAAGCAAACTTTGCTTTGCAAAATTATATGTCTCTAAACTGCATATGTTGTTACAAAACATGTCAGAGACAAGCCCATAAAGCTCAGACCTTTCTAGAGCAAAAGATGCATTTTGTTAATTAGATGGGAGTAGCACACAAATTGTGGCACAGGTCAGTAACCAGACAGCAGAGAATACGCACTTGGTCATGCTTGCAGCAGAGTAGCAGAGCAGAAGTGGTTGGGCCTAGCACAGGTGGACAGCAGAGCAGACCTGGTCAATGTGGCACAGGTTGGAAACATGGGCAGTAGAACAGGGACTGGCGCAGGGCAAATGTGGTGCCCATTTTTAAAAAGGGCTCTAGGTCTTCTCCAGGCAATTACAGACCTGTTAGCTTAACATCCATTGTGGGGAAATTGCTTGAGGGACTATTAAGGGACAACATACACGAATATGTAACTATCCATAATATTATAAGTGACAACCAACACGGTTTTACTAAGGACAGAAGCTGTCAAACTAACCTGATTGGCTTCTATGAGGAGGTGAGTAGAAGCCTGGACAGAAGGGCGGCTGTGGATATAGTTTTTCTGGATTTTGCAAAAGCATTTGACACTGTCCCCCATAGACGCTTATTGGGGAAATTGAGATCTTCAGGATTAGAAAACGCAGTTTGTAACTGGATTGAAAACTGGCTGAAGGATCGTGTGCAGAGAGTTGTGGTTAATACCTACTCTGAATGGTTACCGGTTGTAAGCGGTGTACCCCAGGGTTCAGTGCTGGGCCCACTATTATTCAACTTGTTTATAAACGACATAGAAGATGGAATTAAAAGCACTGTCTCTATTTTTGCAGATGACACAAAGATATGTAGCACAGTGCAGTCTATTGAAGATGTTCACAAGCTTCAGGCTGACTTGGACACATTGAGTGTCTGGGCTCCACTTGGCAAATGAAGTTCAATGTGGAAAAATGTAAAGTCATGCACTTGGGGTCTAATAACCCGAAGGCAACATATGTCCTCGGGGGAGTAAAACTGGGAGAGTCACTTGTTGAGAAGGATCTGGTGGTACTAGTAGATCACAGACTAAATAACAGCATGCAATGCCAAGCAGCTGCTTCCAAGGCCACCAAGATACTATCATGCATTAAAAGAGGCATGAAATCACGGGATAGAGATGTAATTTTGCCTCTTTACAAGGCACTGGTGCGCCCTCACCTGGAATATGCCGTCCAGTTCTGGGCACCCGTTCATAGAAAGGACGCCCGGACTCTGGAAAGGGTGCAAAGGAGAGCCACCAAACTAATAAAGGGAATGAAAGATCTTAGTTATGAGGAAACATTACGAGAATTAAATCTGTTTAGTCTTGAGAGGAGGCGATTGCGGGGGGACATGATTAACTTGTATAAATATATAAATGGACCATACAAAAAATATGGGGGAACACTATTTCACGTAAAATCCTCTCTAAGGACAAGGGGGCACTGCCTTCGATTGGAAAAAACGAAATTTAGTCTCCGGAGGCGACAATCATTTTTTACCATAAGAACTATAAATCTATGGAATAGCCTCCCACAGAAGCTTGTTACAGCATCAACCGCTGACAGCTTCAAAAAAGGATTAGATGCTTATTTTGAAGAAAATAACATTAACAGTTACTACTAGTGGTTATAAATAAAAAAAAATAAAGACAAAAAATAAAATAAATAGCTTCCCCTATGAAATAAAAAATAACTTCCCCCTACCCCAACACCCTTGGTTGAACTTGATGGACATATGTCTTTTTTCAACCGTATTAACTATGTAACTATGTAAGATGTGGCAAAGCTTCGGGGCAGTGGAACAAATGTGGTCAATGTGGCAAAGGCCAACAAGACAGGCTGAGAGGGAGGAAGCAGGATATCTTGCTGCTTGGTGGTTGCCAAGCAAAAAATCGCCTACCGCCACATTGACCAGAGAACAGCATATAAGTGGTGGCAGTGTAAGTACCGAACTGTGAAAGATTAAAGCAGACGTCCAGTCAAAAATAAGTTTAGTAAATTGCTTCCCTTCTTATGATCAGAGGCATAAGCAGAGGGCTAAACCCCATACAGATGTTGTGGAATGGCATAATGAGGGCCATCTTGCCACACACCCGTTAGTCCTGCTCACACATGAGAATTAGGGCGTGCTGTGCCAGCAGAAATTCACACCGAACTGAAAGAGATATATGCCTCAGACACAAGGAGAAGCTTGTCTGTCATTTTTCACACACGCAGACACTGAATAAACAGCTAACGTAGCAAAAGCAATCTGGGCGAGGGGAGCCGTTACAATGTATATCAAAGGCCACTGCAACTGCAAAAGCAGGGGATACAATGTATACAATGTATTTTATTCAGAGATGAGTTATTTCAGCTGAAGGCTTTCTACTTCTGGCTAGAAATAAGATGATTGCACAGACCTATGAGGCAATTTTGACTGAGAGACTCGGTTTTCCAGAATCAGCTTCTTCATGTGTGGCAAGATGGTCGCTGCCATGCATGTTTAAGACTGCAGAATCTGCCTGCTATTAATATCTCTCAATAAGCTTATGTCACTGATTGCCACAGAGGGGCTTTAGAGGATCAGTTTACCAAGCTTTGCTTTTTTGACTGGAGGTCTGCTTTAATAACAACTGGTCTGTTGTCCTTGAGAAAAGTGCCCATTGTGACCACAAAATATGAATTTATTTGTGCCTAGTTAATATCACCAGACGGACAATTGTGATTGGAAAACTATTGCATAAACTAATAATGAAGCGCAGACCGCATGTGCTGGTCCAACTCAATTAACTTTTATGTCACAACAGAAGTAGTTTATTGTTCCACAATTGGTCCATAACTCTTAAAATGTAGACTCGTTAAGTTTCGAGGGTAGGATGACCAGGAAGAGGTTCAGCATAATTCTTTAGGGGCACTTACAAATAGAGAAGCAAGCTAAGGAAGCCCAATCTCACAAACCTTATGAACATCCATGTTGCAGAATAATAAGCAATGTTTGTAAAATGATGCCGAGATAATCACCTCTCTCCAGAAACACTCATTGTCCCTGCGGGAACCTTGCTGGTCAGCAACGTTTCCTGAATATAAGAGGAATGGCTAAGGATTGACTTCAGCACAAAATGACAAAATGGATGGGGACCTATTTGTTCAGTGTGTCTTGATGGATAGCAAATTTTAAATTGGAGCCAGTCTACTGCACCCTGTAGACTCTTTCTACCAATATGGAGTGTAATTATAACAGAAAAAAACAATTAGCTGCATATCAATGAAACTATTAACATATTAATTAGTGTATATTGGGATTAACATAGAATTTCTAATAAAAGTTTAGCGTCTCTCATCATTTTTCAGCTAATATTATGTGCCAAAATTGTATTTGATCCTAGAATTATGAAAATAATGAATTAATCAGCCAGGTGTTGCTGCTGTTTTTTTTAATTTTAAGTGCAATGGTTTATTGGCCATAGGAAGACCTACTGTAGGAGTCCCGGTGGGCTATACTCTTTTGGGGCTGGCTGGACTGTTACTAGTATCCCTAACTTTCAAGTCTCCTCCTAGCCCCCTATACCCATCCCCACTGAACCCAAGTCAGATCATGTTCTGCCTCCCATGGAGCTGCCTCATTATCTTCCATTACAATACTAAAGGTTCATTCCCATCAATTTACAGATGAAGCTGACCTGAAAGACCCTTTTATTGAGTAAACAATACTATGTTGAAATCTTCTGTAATGGTTTCTGTCATGTCCCACAACGAATGTTTCTTTTAACCAGGGTAACTGCTTGATATATTTTGTTTATTTACAATGGCTGAGCAATGTGCCATTAATTGCTTTTGTCCCTTCCTGGCTCCCTTAGTCTAGTTATTATTATTATTATTGTTTATTTATATAGCGCCATCAACTTCCGTAGCGCTTTACATGGTATGATTACAGACAGGGTAAAACATATAGTTGTGATGCAAGCAGCTCCTCTCTTCTTCCCCTCTCCCTCAGACCTTTTTAGTTTTGCATCCAAGCAGTGCACACCTGCTGCTCCCTCCTGTAGCCTACAGTCTTTTTACCTGCTGCTTCTGTTATGGGTTTACATCACAAGTTTCCTGCTGTATTGAACGTACATTTCAAGATTCCTGCTGAAAGAAGTGTTTATTGCAATATTCTGTTTTTCTTGTGAAATAAAGCTTCTGAAACGTATTCTACGTGAGTCCATGGAAGGCAAGTAAGCTATCTGCCAAGCCTTATGGAGTAAGAAAACATCCGTCACGGACACACACAGACAAGGTTAAGACAAGGCAAGGCAAGACACAGACAAGGTTAAGCTGTCTACAGGATTCACATTACTGCCATCTGGTGAGTCAGAATAGTTTCTGTGTTCTGAGCTATTTTAAAACATCTCAAAATCTCAGATTATATGTAAGTACCTTATGTATTTTATGTAAAATCTCTTTGTTTGCTTCAGCACCAAGAGCCTCAGGGAACAGAGTAGCTGCTAAACCACTTTTTAGAGTGGTCCTGGAGAAATAAAATTGAAAAGGGGGGCAAACATTGGAGTCCTGCTATGGCTTTATCCTGGAACTGCAGAAAATGGAGGAGAGGCACGTAGGACAGGCATAAGGTAAAATGCGTACTGCAGTATTACTGCCCTTGCCTGACAGTCCCTTTAAGAATTGCTGTATCTGTAAGTGTGGCAACCTTCACCACTGTTGGACTCTTCCTGCATTGCTATAGTCTTGGCTCGCAGACTGTTCACGAAACACAGCGGGATTGCTATACTGGTCATGGGCTGGCCAGAGGCTGATAATATGCCGGGATCATTTTTACTACAGGTTAGTTTTATGGATGTCAGGCTGTTCCTTGAATTTTGATGTTTAAAAGAGATCTCCAAAACCTAAAGGAAATCCCCAACACTCTGTCTGTCTGATTGGGGGCATGTTTTCCCAGCAGAGAACCACGTTTTGACAGTAAAAGTTGCTCCACTGACCCAACCCCATCCACGAGGGAGATTTTTAAAAATACCAAATCTGGAATTAGCATACAATGAGTGCAGTTTATTTTTTTAAGAGCAAAAAAAAAAACTATAGAATATATTTGAGTTTCAAAATAAAATGTAGGAAAAAAGACGAGTACTGTTTGACCCTGCAGCAGTACTACGTATATCTACAGATGAGTCCACAGTTACTTTACATTGAATTTGGGAAAAGACTTACATAACATATCAGGGTGGATTCAGAGTCAGGTGAGAATTCTTACTCCTTTTCTAGAAGAGAAAACTGCCATTTACTTTCATTGTCTACCAAGTGTAAATTTTCACCTGGCTCTGAATCAGCCCCAAGGTAGACAATGAAAGTCAATAGCAGTTTTCTCTCCTTGCTCAGCAAAGCAGCAAATTTATTGACATTGTTAAATGCTGTATTTTTAGCTCAATGGTCTTGATCCATCAAGAGTTGCAAAACATTCTCATGGTAGTAAAAGATTAATTTCATTGTTGCTGAATCACCAGCTTGGAAAGTAATAAAAGTCAATGGCAATTTTTACTACAGTGTAAAATGGAGTAAAACCTTCACTACTTTTCTCAGGAGTAAAATGCTCATTTTTTTCTCATTAAGCGAATATTTTACTACCATGAGCTTTTTTTTCAACTCTTGATGAATCAAGGCCAATATCTTGAAGTGAGTAGATAAAGCCAAACTAGTAGATACCTAGTTGATAACTAGCAGATATAAATAGTAGATAGAACCAAACTAGAATATCAGTAATAGGTAAAACTAGTATATAACCAGTACGATAGCTAGCAGTTAAACTAATAGATACCTATTACATCTAATAAATACCCAATAAGACACCTAGTAGATAAAAGTAGTAAAGCCAAGCAACACTAGTAGATAATTAATAAGATAGATAGTAGATAAAGCTAAACTAGTAGATAACTAATAAGATAACCAGTAGATAATTCCAAACTAGTTTACAAATAGTGGATAAAAACAAACTAGTAAATAAATAAATAGGTAAAACCAAACTATTAGATAATTAACAGGACAGCTAGTAGATCAAACTAAACTAGTAGATGTCTAAAAGATAGTTGATTAAGCCTAACTAGTAAATAAATAGTAGATAAAACAAAGAAAGAAGCTACCCGACAAAATAAATAGTAGATAAAGTGAAACAAGTAGATGAACAATAGTTAGAGCTAAAGTAGTAGATACCTAAATAGGTTCTGTAGCTAGCAGTTAAAGAGCTACTGCAGGCCAGGTAATTGTTACACCATTGCATCAGGCTACATTTGACACTGCCCTAAACGGTTTTCTGTTTTTAAATTGAAGAAAAAAATGGACGAGATTTCGAGGTTTACAGGTTTAGCTTATGATTTTTCTAAAAAAAAGCATGTGTGGCCCTTTGGATCTGTGATACTGCATAATCTTTGATGAATCTGGAGGAAGAGGGGTGGAGCAGGGGGCTGAGGGAGGGGTTGGAGAAGGAGGCGGAGAAAGGGGCAGGAGGAGAGGAGAGGAGGGAGGGACCAGCAATTCTGTTCTGCTCTGCTAAGCTGTTTGGGGGACAGGATGAAAAAGAGAATGTAATTAGCTGAACCTGTAAACCCCCATATCTCGTCTCTTCTTCAATTTAAAAATGGAAAATAGTTTAGGACAGTGCCACATGTAGCCCGGCGAAATGGTGTACCACTTACCTTTGCCTGTAGTATCACTTTAACGCCAAACTAGTAGATACCTAATAAGATAGCTAGTAGATAAAGCCAAGCTAGTATATAAATAGGAGATAAACCCAAACTAGTAGATAACTGGTAGATCCAGTGATTCAAAACCAACTAGTGGGTAACTAAAAAGATAGCAAGTAGATAAATCTGTCAGGGCGAGTAACTTACCTCGCCTGTCATTGCTAGGCAATGCCGACCTCACTCTGGCCGGTGCAGCAGTTGATTGGATGGAAGCGCTCTGCCGGCCTTCTGTGAAGCCTTGTTGCTGAGCCCACCTTGACTGACCACTTCTTTTGCCAAGCCTGTTTGCCAATCCCGTCCATTTGACCACGTTTCCTACTTTTCACTATGTCTGCTTCTACGTTTGGACCATTAGCTGCACTGGCCACTGTCCCAGGCTGATCCCTCAGCCTTGCCATTGACAGCACTAGGGGGGAGGGGGTTTTAGACAGCAATCATCAAGTGTCCAATCCTGAGACTGCTTCGGTACCAGTTCCAAGCCCTGACTTCCGCCTTCATCATGTCTCAACAACTGCAGCATGAGGCAACTGACTGTACATTACCAGTGATCAGTTACAAAAGCCGAATGAGTACACAACTAGCAGATAAAGCCAAACTAGTAGAGATCCAATAACCAGATGGGAGGTTCAAAAACATGTGCTAGTTCCCTTTTTGGGCCTTCATGGCACTCACAGATTTTCTGTTAAAATAACATCATGTACCAGTAACCAAAGTGAGGCTAGATCACCCTCCCAGTGGAGTCACATCCAGTAAAAGGAGAATAAAAGTTTAATGACATAAAATATGGATGCTACATTTACCAAGACTGTATTTATGCATCACTGATGAGCAGTGTGGATTAAAAAAGAAAAATTTGTGGGACTGTGGCCCCATCAAGAGTTTTTGGAACACAGTAGTGAAGTTTTCTTTAAAATACCTGATTAACTACATACCCTTCACCCCAAGAATGGGCTCTATCTGGGATCCTCCGTTTGGGATAGGGGTTGTGTCTCAAAAGAGGGAAGACATCTGAGCCTCATTATATCATTATATCAGTAGCGTGCAAATGTATCTTACAGCACTGGATAAACCCACGGCCCCCTTCCCTGGCTCCATTCCTGGAAAAAAATTCTCTTTTATATGGAATGGTTAAAGTGGAAAAATTCTTTGGAGTTTGGGAGAGCTATGTCCACATTCTCCCTTTGGGGGTTAAGAGGCAGTTGGAAAGAGCCTTTGGTCACACAACCTGGTACTCTCTGCGTGTGGCTACAGGGGAGGCTCCCATTGTTTATGTCAGGGGCAGGGGGGGGCAGCCGGAAGGATAGGGTGGGGGGACCCTCCGAGTTGACTCTTTAGGGGAGCTATTGTTTATTATAGCTCATTGCAGCTATTCTTGTTATCTGGTAGATAGTACCAGATAAGATCTGGCACCATAGAGTGCAACGGTTTAAGAACAAAATAAAGGTTAAAAAAGTAAGAGAACTTGCCAGCCCGGCAGCCGCTGTGTGCTGTCAGTTGCGGGCCGGTGACACAGGCGGCGCCCTCCTCCTCTCGCTTCATACCGTGTGTGCCGCCCTCTTCTGCCAGCTGGGTCGCCGTTCAATAGGCCGCTCCATAGACAGCGCTGACGCCATGGAGAGTGACATGGAGAATGACATCCTGGAGGCCCTGGAAGATCTGGGGTACAAAGGATCCCTAATGGATGATGGTGCCTTGCTTCAAGCTGCTTCGCAAGGAGCCCTTTCTCCAGAATATACCAAACTCTGTGCATGGCTTGTTGCTGAGCTGAAACAGTTTTGCAAACTAGAAGAAAGCGTTGAGGGAACAAATAGCCCTGCTGAGGCAGAAGGGTTTATGTTAGAAATCAGTGGCCTTTTGACAGAGATGAATTGCCCGTACTCTTCACTAACATCTGGAGATGTCACCAAACGCCTTCTTGATAGGAAGAACTGCCTGCTTTTGTTAACATATTTGATCTCCGAACTTGAAGCTGCACGAATGTTGTGTGTTAATATCCCTGTAAAGAAAGAACAAGAGGGAGGAGGCAGTGAGGTCTTCCAAGAACTCAAGACTGTGTGCATGACTCTTGGAATGTCGAAACCACCATCCAATATAAGCATGTTCCAGTTTTTTAGTGGAATTGAGAAAAAATTAAAAGAAACCTTAGCAAAAGTGCCACCCAATCACATGGCAAAGCCTCTTCTGAGCAAAACTCTGGGACCAGCTCATTGGGAAAAAATTGAAGCAATCAATCAGGCCATAGCTAATGAATATGAAGTCCGAAGGAAGATGTTGATAAAACGTCTGGATGTGACTGTACAGTCATTTGGTTGGTCAGACAGAGCAAAGAGTCATTCTGACAAACTAGCCAAAGTTTACCAGCCAAAGCGTGCGGCCTTAGCAAGCAAAGGCTCTGTTTCTGTTGCTCACCTTCTGGCTGCTCGGCGTGATCTGTCAAAGATTCTGAGAACTAGCAGCGGGTCGATTCTGGAGAAGACGGCTTGTGCTATAAATAAGGTATTAATGGGGCGAGTTCCTGACAGAGGTGGAAGACCCAATGAAATAGAGCCACCACCACCAGAAATGCCACCCTGGCAGAAGAGACAAGATGGACCACCACAAGGTGGTAGAGGCGGAGGAAGAGGTGGATATAAACAGTCCCACGGTGGCCGAGGGGGTTACGAACATGGAGGAGGCCGTGGTGGCTATGAACATGGGAGCGGTCGTGGTGGCTATGAGCATGGTGGGGGACGAGGTGGCTATGAGCATGGAGGTGGCCGAGGTGGTTATGAACATAGAGGCCATGGTGGCTATGAACAAGGTGGTGGTCGAGGACGTGGGAGCTATGATCAAGGAAGAGGAAATAAAGTGCAAGGAGGTTGGACAGATGGAGGTAGCAGTGGTTCTGGTGGACATTATCAAGATGGAGGTTACAGAGATTCTGGATTTCAAACTGGGGGCTACCAAAGTGGTGGAGGAGGGTACCAAGGTGGTGGATATCATGGAGGTGGCAGTGGATACCAAGGAGGAGGAGGAGGATATGGAAACTACCAAGGTTCATCTTATTCTGGTGGCGGCTACCAGCAAGACAACAGGTTTCAAGATAAGCATACGACCCCGACGCCGCCGTTGCCAAACTTCCCCGGGCGTGAGGGGACGCGGGAGAGGCTACCTTCTAGGCAACTTTGACATGTATGAGATGTAACCATACTTGTATTTTTCTCAATAAGATTTTTTGGGGGAAAATTTATGTTGCTGACCCAGCAATGATCTTGAAAGATAACAGATGGTGCACAGAAGTGGGATTTGGCAGTGGCTCGTTTGGATTAAATACCAAAACTGTACAAATTCATTGCATCATTTTTCTTTTACTGATGCAGGCCTTGCAATAAACATACTTTTTTTACAAAATGAAAACAATTTTTTTAAAAACATGAGCTTCGTATGCAAAAGTCATGACTGTCAATTTAAATGTGTTATTTTACTTCTGCACATGTAAAGCCACAATCATATTGTAATTCTAACTTTACCTTATTTTACAATAATTATCAAAGACTGTTTGTTTAAAAAATGTTACATGATTAATATGACTCTCATACATAATGGAATCCACAGCCGTGAGATAACAAGAAAATTACACAGCCAATTATAATGGCCTTTCAGCGTGAATGACTTCAGCTGATGCAAATCAAGCTATTACCCCTCCGATTACTGTTGGCAACAACAGCCATGTAATTCAGTTAGAAATCACAGACACCTCATGTCATGCCTTTATTATATTTATTTTACAAGAAAGATAAAGCAGTTCTTATAGCTATTCATAGGACCTAGAACCAAGAACCACAGAATGACCATGATCTATAATGAATAGGCAGAGCCATGCAAATCGTCTCTTTAGTAATTTTGGGTTTTCTCCTAAACTCCCAGTGACCACTGAAGGTGCAGTGTTTTGTTATAGCCAATAATTATTACATTGCTACAAGGCCATCTACTCCACTTTTAGACATGTGTTTCTGGGTGTTGCCTCTCATCAGCACAAGGTTGGAGATAGGTAGCTGAATCGTTTTTTTTTATATTTAGTCCATCTTGGTCTCTCCTTAAAGTGGCATGTGACTATGTTTTGGCACTGTCAAATTCATACAGCCTTGGGTTCCCCAGCATCCATGCATGTCTCCGGAACCTCCTACTGAGGGGCAGTGCAGGTAAAATAGAGTCCCAAAAGGAATGCTCTGTGTGTACATGCTGTGGGACTTAAACTCATAAACAGGTATATTTCTGAGCACCTGACCTAGATACAGCAGCTGCAGGGGACAAAGTGTTAGTATTATTTTTTAGTCTGGACAGTCCCTTTAAACTCCTATAAGTCCTAGTAAAAATGTAAAAAACAGTCCTGAAAAAATAATTTTCCTGCCTCGAATAGAAGAGTCTGCTTCAGGCAAAATTCTTGGAGTCCCTATCACAGAGTGCAGGGTCCTAGTGTAGACGCTGGGGTGTGCTATTCAGCAGCAAAGGGCTGAGCCATCTGCTCTAATTAAACTGTGAGTTCCTTTTCTCACTGTTAAGGGGGTAAAGAAGACTAAAAATAAACATCTAACACCTGTTAGTAGGTAGAGGAACTATGATCTGAGAAGATTATAGTTCCCCTACCTACTAACAGGTTTTAGATACTGACACATCAGTAAGTAATTGCAGTGTTTTGTCCAGCCTTCCAGCTTCAGCTTTTATTTCATCCAATTAAAAGAATCAGCCCATATGTGGAAAAGTCAACTCGTAAGAGCCAGTAGGCTTGAAACGCGTCACAGGTGCCCTGCCACTCTTGCTGTAGCTGGGCCATTTTGGTTGTCACAATTTGAATTTTCCACATATGGGCTGATTCTTTTCATTGGATGAAATAAAAGCGAATTTTTAATGGAAAGGCTGGACAAAACACTGCAATTGACTTTCTTGGTGGAGGATTGCCTGGAATCTCCCCGTCCGCGCCTAACTGAAAGGTTGGTGAGCTGTTTTTTTCTTTTTTTCTTAACATATGTAAGTAATACCTAACTGAATAAAATTATTAGATGGCAGCCTCTCCTGAACGCATTCTTGATGGCTTCTCATCTAATTTTTTTCTAATTTTTGTACTTTGTGCAATTCAGTAGACACCTTTTTGGAAGCGTATTTGTGTTTGCGAGATGTTTCGTTTGGCATACGTGAAAAACAAGTATTTGACATATTTCTATGTTTCTGAACAAGAATTTTTGGATTGTTTTTGAAAATCTACCCTTCAAAACAGGATTTAAAAACTTTTGGTGGGAAACTTACATCCTCCTTTTGCTGGCGGGATTGTTGGTCGAGCGCGTGGGAAGATGGAGCTGGTCGATAAGTATCTGGCAGAGCACAACGTCTGCAGCGCCATGACCTGATGAGCGTGTACTTGTCAGAACTGATACTCACTCGCCATCAGCTCGATGTCGATTGCATGCCCATCAACATCTTTTCATGCTCACCTGAGTGAACCGCATTTCTCTTGTTAAATTGTACTGGGAGCTGCGGCCTTGGTCGGCGCCCACCATAAGCAAGGGGCATGTGATTGATGGTATGACCAAATAGGTTGGCTGCCTCCAATTTGTGGCAAATGGCTCCTTCCAGAGGCTGGGGGCACTGTCTGTTGAGCAGGAACACATCATGCTGGTAAGAACACATGCCATGCCGTGCCTATTCTTTTTTGTCATTTTTCCTTCTTGACATGTGGGGCCTAGTTAGAAGAGCATACCCTGTCTGCCTAATGAAGCCATGAACAGGAACCAGGGCTTCGCCATTAGTGCGTGTCACAACATGGGTCTTTGTTCATATGCCTTCAGTCATACGCCCCAGCCAGCCATACCATTGGCTTGTGACCAGTGTGAGTCACATTTGTCAGTACATCTAGGGATCAGGGACACAGTTGGTTAAATGTTTTTTTTTTACTGTTCATTAAAAAAACTGATAGAAAACGGACAAATGAAAAGGAAGGAAATTTAGCATACAAAATAAAATAAATATTTGTGAATAAGAGAACGATGTGAGGTGCCTTCTTCCAGAACCACATGCTGATTTGTTGCTGAAGGCAAAGTGTGGGGGCCTGGTTATGTGAACAACTTTGGCGAAGCAGTTAAGTAAGAGCACAGGAAAAAACGAGGAACAAGGTGAGTCACACTGTGGGGAGGACACAAAACATGGGATGCCTCAAAGGAGGACCGACAAGGAGGAACAAGGTGAGTGACACTTGGGGATGACACATAACAAGGGATGCCCTAATGGAGGAACAAGGTGAGTTACACTATGGGGAGGACACATAACATGGGATCCCCCAAAGGAGGACCGACAAGGAGGAACAAGGTTAGTGACACTGCAGGGATGACACATAACATTGGACGGCCCAAAGGAGGAACAGGGGACACACGACATGGGATGCTCCAAAGGAAGAGGACACGAACAGCAAGGACAACCACAACCATATGTATTTGGCTGCATGCAGACAAGCTGGAGCCCCTGCAGCAAGAGCGAAGAACTCCACGGCAATATATGTTGGGAAAAAGGTACATTCTGACTTTAAGATGCACTTTTGCACCAAAAATGCAAATGTTCGGATGAAATAAAAGCTTCCGCACAGAACTTTTGATTGGTTACACACAAGCAAACTAATATCAGAAGCGGCTGTGAATCACACGAGCATTCAGAAATTCATGTGCTGTGAATTTGCATTCACTCAAAAACAAGCATTTACGAGGAAGCTCAGAATCTACTTTATAGTCTTGCATTGATCCCCCCTCCCCACAATGTTAGCATTATTGCTGTAGATCATGTGTTATTATTTTGACACTGCATTGAATCTGATATTTAGTCAGCCCTCCTGCTGTTCATGTACTTACAAAATCTCTCACTTTCTTGCTAGACCAACGCAGATCACGGTCAGGACCTATCTATTATGGCAGGACCCACGTGTTATGATAGAAGGACTGCAAACAGTGTTTTTTTTAGGCAAGGAAATTAGTTCTAAACTCATAAAAGGTTGTAAATTGATGGTTGGGACAAAGGGTTATACTACCACACATTATGAAATAAGATTTGTTTTACACTAAAGGTTCACTTTGTGAGCATAAGTAGTTTTTGAAAATAAATAGAATAAGAGTCCAGATTAGCAAAACTGACCGAAATCTACCTGCAAAGATCCAAAGCTGTTGCCCCAATAGATATTTATGCAATCTATTTCGTATTCATTTTTATTCTAATCACTTTGACTACCTGTACATATTTTATGCTAAAAATAAAATTGACCAATTCCCAGAAGACTAATAAAATAAGAAAAGTTTTTTGGTAAAAGCCACTCACATCTTAACTTTATTAAAATATTTCTTAACATTTTCAAGTACTATCAGAAGTGTTAAGCCATGGCAGCCTTGTTAAATTTCATTACATTGAAACCGTTTATCACTTCTGGTTTTGCCATGTGGTACAATTTATGTAATGCTGTCACTATTAGTCTGTCTCTGGACAGAAATATCTTTCTAACGAACGTAAAATGTCTGATAACTATGCCATAACTCCATCAGGAAATGACAGTTTGCTACTGTAGGGACAGTGACCACAAAATCTGGAAATTTCGGATAACGCTTCATCTTTCGATTTCCAAATTATGAGAGACAAGCTATACTGAAACGTTCCTCCTAATCACAGAACTGCCAGGATGCAAAGGTGGGTCTCCAAGTATGGGGCATGTAGCCAAGGAGAGCACTCACTGAGTCTACAGGTAGGTCTCATCTTCTACTTGCATCTGATTGTTGGGATGATTTCACATGCAGGGCCTGCCAAGGTTGAGCAGCCTGGAAATTATAAGGCTTTCCGGCAGAGGGTACTAAGGTGATGTACCGACCACGATGAGCCGAAGAACAATAGATTGTGGATGGGGATCTGGCAGAGAAGGATGACAGGCAGGTACTGAAGAGTGCTTGTACAGGTATATACACAGCAAGGTGGAAAAGTGACACCTTAAAGCGGACCTTCACCCTGAATAAGAGCATATCTTATATGTTTCCCACACCCTGTACATACAGATTGCTCACATTAAAAATCATCCTACCTGCATCTACTGCATGTTATGAGCCTTTAAACATCCAAGATGGTGGCTCATGGGACATCAGGCATCCTGCAAACAGGAAGTGCCTTCTGACTGTGCCGCTCTGCATTCTGGGATTGCTGTCCGTTCCCTGACCCCAGCTCTGCTCTGTATGTGCAAAGGTCAGCTATAACCTGCCCCCCTGCACTTTATCCCGCTCTCCTTTCCTCAGTATGTGTGATGCTTCTGAGGCAAGATGGCGGCGCCCGTATCCCTGAGTCCTAAACAGAGTTGCAGCCCAGTGGGGGAAAAAAATAAAAAAAGTAAGTGACTAAAAACATAAAATATATTCATTTTAGATGCTTGAGAATAGTTATTTAAGGGTTTAGGCTTTTCATTAAATCATGCTGAAGGTCCGATTTAAGTTGACCAGGCAGCACCACAAGAATGTATGTATATATGTTTAATTGTTGATTTGGGCAGGAAGGCTAAATAACTTAGAATAGAAGAGAATTGATGGTTTATGAATTAATATGTAATCAAGATGAAGTATAAGGCATATATACAGTCATGGTCGTAAATGTTTGGCCTGAAATTTTTCAAGAAAATTTAATATTCCTCAAAGTAAAAGAATTTCAATAGCACATGTTTTGTTTTGCTATACACGTTTATTTCCTTTGTGTGTATTGGAACTAAACCAAAAAAGGGAGGAAAAAAGCAAATTGGACATAATGTCAAACCAAATTACAAAAATGGACTGGACAACATTATTGGCACTGTAACTTAATATTTGGTTGCACACCCTTTGAAAAAAATAACTGAAATCAGTTGCTTCTTATAACCATCAATAAGCTTCTTACACCTCTTACTTTGCAAACTGCTCCAGGTCTCTCTTATTGGAAGGCCACTTCTTCCCAACAGCAATTTTAAGATCTCTCCACAGGTGTTCAATGGGATTTAGATCTGGACTCATTGCTGGCCACTTCAGAACTCTTCATAGATGTATAATTTATGGAAAATGTTATTGTATTTAAAACTTTTTTTTGCATTAAGCTGTTGAAATATTTTACACCTGTAGAAGCGCCCCTATTTGAGATGCACTACAGGGTGGAGGATGGAACAGCTCTAAATGCCCTTTTTCATGGCAATATTTAGCTGCTGACCGGTTACATTTTTCAGAAGTATGTTTAAACCGATATTATATCTGGCATTAAATTGAATTAAGATTATTTAGGGACTTGGAGTAGATGTGGCATTTCACTTTTACTATATATCAAGTTTGGCATCCAAAGAACAGACACATGAAAACCGCATAAGTTCTGTTTAGAACTTTTTCTGTACAGTGCAAACAGTACAAGTTATTTTCAAAGGGTAAAAGGTAACACATAATTATTATGACCTAAAATCTACCAGGAGACGACATGATCCTGGGGAGAGTGTTGTGTACGACACAATCCTGGGGAGAGTGTTGTGTACGACACAATCCTGGGGAGAGTGTTGTGTACGACACAATCCTGGGAAGAGTGTTGTGTATGTCACAATCCTGGGAAGAGTGTTGTGTATGTTGTTTATATAAACTCACAGCTTTCCTGCTGAGCTGTGATCGCCACTGTAGAGGTGTCTTTCTGTTTCTAAATACTATATTACTATCTCAATTTGGAGAAGAAATAACACTGTATTTAGTTGTATTTTCCAGGTAGATGCAGACATTCACACAGGAGTCACTATTAAATACTTCAGGTATGTATATGCATTTTGGTTAATTTTTATTTTATGCCACCAAGATCATAAATGTGGGAAGATACACTTATATATCTGTTACCCCAATTGTAAAGAAAATTGTAAAGGAATTGTGACCTTTGATCACAGACCCTATGTAAGAGCAAAGCTTTATTTCCACATGAATGATTGAAAACGTACTAGTACAAATCCACAAATACATGCTAGATGACAAGTGGAGGACTTAAAGTGGACCAAAACCCAGGATTTTGACTATGCTGAGTTTTGGTCTTTGCCCCCGCTGTGTGGAACCCCCCAGGTCGCCGGGGGAAGGGTGACTTACCCTTCTCCGGCCCTATGGAGCATGCACAGCCCTCTCGTCCTATCAGTGCGCTTGGATACACTCCAGTCCCTCCATCCAGGAGCTCGTCTAATGCAAGCGGATCCTAGCGCACTGGCGGCTCCATTCCTCACTACTCTTTAACAGGGAGCGTGCCTGCGCCCGCCATCCGCAAATGTCGGTCGTGGACACGTACCCTGCGAAAGGGATAGCGGGGATGCGGTTGCTGCTCACGCATGCATCGCTGGGCCGAGAATGAAGGTGAGTTTTCGGGCAACCTGGAGGGTCTGACATAGCGGGGCATCCTGATTCTGCACTTGGATCCACTCCAGTCCCTCCATCCAGGAGCTCGTCTAATGCAAGCGGATCCTAGCGCACTGGCGGCCCCATTCCTCACTACTCTTTAACAGGGAGCGTGCCTGCGCCCGCCATCCGCAAATGTCGGCCGTGGACACGCACCCTGCGAAAGGGATAGCGGGGATGTGGTTGCTGCTCACGCATGCATTGCTGGGCCGAGAATGAAGGTGAGTTTTCGGGCAACCTGGAGGGTCTGACATAGCGGGGCATCCTGATTCTGGATGCCCCGGGGGGGAGCAAGTATGGCTGCCCTCCAGTCTTGCAGACTCCAGGGTGGGTTTTGGTCCATTTTAATCATATGCCCTGAATGTCCTGCGACTTTTTAGCCTTGTGTGCTTGATCCTTTACATGTAAAACCCATGTGTAATTCACTCTCTAGATCTGTTGCTCTGGTTAAATACAATGCAAAATCTATAAATCTTTGAAAATGGAGAATAGTTTTTATAAATCTCTTCCCGTCAGCAGCTTCATTTTGGGGCTTTTAAACACTATTTTTCTTGTCAGCCGTTTTCTTTTTAAACCAACTTTCCAATTACTCCCCATTAAACTACAGAAAAAAAACTTTATAATGAGTGGGAGTCAGAGCCAAACCCTTCAGCGGTGATCAGAGAGTTATGTGGAGGAATGTCAGACGGTCACATTAAAACAATTCCTGTTGACATATGCGGCAAAAACACACTGTATGTGAGACCACAGGGAGAACATTGTGTTCACTGTTAATACGCTGATAATAAATGCCTATTCTGGCCAAATGGCAATGGAAGAACTGATGGATATGGCCACACTGGATAATGACCTATGCTATACCGCGGATGGCTTCCCAGATTCAAAAACTGGCTTAAGCGGCATCTACTTATCTGTTATTTATTCAACTGAAAACAAATCTTGTTTTTTTTTTATTTTACAACATTCTATCACAATTTAGTAGTCAAGCTGACAGCTATAGTGGAATACTACAATATTTAGTTTATACTTAAAGCGGTCCTTCACCCTGAATAAGAGCCTATGTTATATGTTTCCCACATCCTGTACATACAGATTGCTCACATTAAAAATCATCTTACCTGCATCTACTGCATGTTATGAGACTTTAAACATTCAAGATGGCGGCTTATGGAAGCCACCATCTTATCAGGCAGCCTGCAAACAGGAAGTGCCTCCTGACTGTGCTGCTCTGCATTCTGGGACTGCTGACCTTTACCTGACCCCAGCTCTGCTCTGTCTGAGCAAAGCACAGCTATAACCCGCCCCCCTGTACCTTATCCCACTCTCCTCTTCTCAGTAAGTGTGATGCTTCTGAGTCAAGATGGTGGCGCCCGTATCCTAAATTCCTGAACAGAGTTGCAGCCCAGTGGGGGAAAGAATAATAAATTAGTGACTAAAAACGTAAAATATATTAATTTTAGATGCTGGGGAATCATTTTTTAAGAGTTTGGGCTTTTCATTAAATCACGCTGAAGGTCCGGTTTAACCACTGATAATCTGTCATTCATTTCTTTAAAAGTAATTTCTGGCTAAAAGACTAGGGGTGTCAGAATAAACGATTCTGTAAAATATTGCGATATTTCATTAGACAATACTAGTATTGATTCAAAATATGTTCGAATCGATCCTTTACAAACTATTTATAAGTAACATTTACTCCCGACCACTAGTTGGCAGCGCACCGCACAAGAGCCTGTTATTCAGCAGCTCTGTCCCACTTGTAGCAGAGAAACAACGAGATCCTGCGAGAGTCATCCTGCGTTGTTGTTATGTATGTGTGAATGTCTTACTGATGTGTAGATTAGGTTTTCCAAAGCTATATACATTAAAAAAATCACAATATATTGTCTTTAAGACAGAATTGGGATATATCGGGATATATTGTATCGTCATATGTGTATTGTGATACATATCATATCGCCAGATTCTTGCCAGTTCACACCCCTATAAAAGACTGAAAAACATACCTACATGGCCATATTCCATAGGACACATGCCAAGGGTGGTAGGTTGAGGGGGGGGGGGGGGGCGGTCAAGGCCTGCTTTAAATAGGGTTGCACACAATAAAATAAAAAGAAAAATAGTAAGGTTTGACATGAAGTGGTGTGCATCGTGGGATTAAGGCTGCAAAAGGCTTAGGTAAGTATTTTTTACTTCGCCACAGATGGCCTTGACTGACCAACTCAACACTACTAGGGGCAGTAATGACCTAGAAGTAAGGAAGTGCCCATGCCTGGGCCATGGGACATGACTGTAGTGCTCTTGAGCAAGGCACCTAACCTCCCCAACTTCTCTCCAGAGCGCCCGCAGTTCTGGGCATGTGTATACTCACTGCACAGAATACTCACTGCACATTGCACGTGAAGATCATAAGCAGGGGTGGATATGGACACCCTTCAAGGGATTGCCCAAGCTAAGTGCAAAAACAACTCTCAGTTGCTTATCTGCCTTGCACAGGATTCATCCTAGTGTGCTGCTGCTGTTGTTGAGATTTCCTGTAGCCCAGTTGCTGGATTTCATGGCCACCTTTTATTTAAGCACTGAGAGGTGGACCTACCTTCACACCTCTTGCATTGGACTGTGTGGGACACTGCAATGATTTTATGTGCATGCAATAATAAAGGATTGCCGGCTGCACAACCCGGAAATTCAAAGTGGCTCCAATACAACAGGCAGGGACTCAGAGCGCTCACCTCCCATACGATAGTTCTCAGAAATATGCAACGCCAGCCAACGAAGTATGAGCAACAAAATCCTGATATATTCCAAAAGATTAAAAGACCATCAAAGGCGCACAGACATGAGAAACATAGCCACGAGTATCCTGCTCCGTCTACGCGTTTCGGGCATCAGCCCTTACTCATGACACCATGAGTTGGTGAGCCTGGGCAGTCCCGTTAAAGTGATGGTGCTGAAGACATATTGCTTACACACTTTTGACAAACTGTGATACCAAACTTGCTCTGGAGCTGTGCTGTACCCCTCTGTCCCTCTGACCAACTTATTTGAAACCTAATCAAAAGTCTACAAGGGGTGCCAGTGGGAAGTATGTCTACCTGAACCTTCCCTATAATACATAATTAGACTGACATGACCACGTGAGTCTAGATAACTGTGGAGCTGGCATTGGTTGTATTTGGATCTTTAGGCTTATGCTTAAAGCAGAACAAAACCAGGGAATTTGACAAAACCGGGTTTTGTTCCGTGCCCCCAGGGCATCCAGAAGCAGGATTCCCCCGTTGTGTGAAACCTCCCTATTCACCCAGGAAAACTCACCTCTCCAGGCTCCAATGGCACATGCAAGGGCTCTATGTCACTCGGCTCTTATTGAATTTAATTGGTAGCTGAAGGCAGAAGCACATGCACGTTCCCGGGAATGACGAAGCACAGGCTCCCCATTGTAAACAATGAGAGCCACCTGCCGAATGGCATAGTTATAGGAGACGGCTCTCATTGGACAAGAGCCTGCTTATGCACCGTTGGAGCGGGGGAAGGTGAGTTTTATGGGTGCCATGGGGGGCTTCACACATCGGGGCATCCTGACTCAGGTAAAGTCAGGGTGAAAAGCCAGCGGCCAGCCCTGCAATCTTTTAGATTCCAGGCTGGGTGCTGCTGGGTTTTGTTCCTCTTTAAAGAGGACTCAAGATCTAGCACTTTTTTCAGGGTCTTTAGGTCCATTTTAAATTTTATAAACCGGACCAAGAGCAGTTGGAAAATATTTAATCCTAAATACTAAATCATACTTAGCATGATGCATGATACTAAATCATTGTCAGCACTACATTTGCTCCAGCATTCACTAAAAGCTGAAACGCTGCCTCATCGTTTTTTTTCCTGGTATTGGCAGTTTTGGAGCTTCCTTTCCCAGCATCCCATTCCTGCCTGGATTCCACTGACATTACCCACAATGCACAGTGGCAAGAAACCCAGCAGCACTTTGCAGGTGGCCTACAGCTCCATGGGATGCCATTTTGTTTGTAAAATTGACCACAGTAGGGGTTACAAAACATAGATTTTCCAGCAGCTAGCGGCCCTAATTATCTGCCCCTAGCGGAAACTCATAATGCCAGCTAGAGGCGAACTGGGAACATTATTTGTCCATCTACGTATGGCAAAACTCATGTCCACTGTTAATTCTACTCCTGACATGATTATGTAATCAAATATTGGCTTGTAGACCAGCGCTTAATTTGCATATGTTCACACCGTATAACACACAACAACACATGTTAACATTTAATTTAAATAAAGTACAATGTATATAAAATTCACTTGGCAACTTCATGATGACATATGGCTTGGCACAATACAAAGCGCTACATTTTTAGATGCGGATGTATGAAGATTAGCAATAGGAGCTGTAAAGAGGAAATTAATTTCAGATACAATAAAATTGCACAAATCATTTTCCTGCTGCAAAATACTGTAAAAAATGATTAGTGCCGTTTAGTAAATCACTTTAGCTAACATGGAAAGCTTCAAAATAACATACAGTGTAAAAATGTTGTATTAGAACCATAATAATATACCATAATGAAAATGCACTAAGAATATCAAACACAATTTGATGCTTACCTGAGAAAATATTTCCTTAATTTAAAAATAAAGAATTGTATGTGCAGATTCCAGCATTCTATGTATTGCAATAGGCTATAGAGGTGAGGATGGCCTGATCCGAATATATACCTGGGCCCAAACAGAATGTTCTGACATACAACTGAATGTCAGATTAATTTGCTACTTTACCTTGGATTTTCTCCAAAATCAAAATTCTATTCCATTCTGTATGGACCTGGCAGCTTATTCCATGCATGTCACATGCTATATCTTTGCATTGTTCATATATACAAGAAAAAAGGGGATGTTTCTTCCTCTTTGTTGCTTAAGACACCTCCCCCTGATGACCACAAACTGAAGCCTGAGGCTTGTGTCAGGTTGACACCCCCCTCTCAGTGATAGACTAGAATAGAGCACCCAACACTGTCACTTAAAGGCCGGAAATGCACCTCGACGATTTACTGCTGGTGGCCACATGGGTCGTATCATGTCCTGGGTTTCGGCCAATCACAGGGCTGCATCTCACAGTAATATATAGGGACCCGCAGTTCAGTATAGAGATATTTATAATGGCTTAATGAAAATGGAACTGTACAGAGAAACAAAAATGTGATGAATTCCAAAAATTATTACTGTTGCTATGAATTGGAAATATTAATACATAAAGTGCCATCATCTTCTGTGGTACAGTAGAAAAAACAGAAGAAACAGTCAACTAAACATTATAAGCAAGATTTTACTTTTCCTGTAGCAGGGGGAAAAGTCAAGCATGTAGATTCTACGTGCTTGGCACTTCAAAATACTGTATAGCAAATACTCAATGACTAGGGACCCGAAGCTCACTATAGAGATATTTTGATGATAGGCTTAATAAAAATGGAACTGTACAGAGAAACAAAAATGTGATGAATCCAAAAAATGATTGCTGTTGCTATGGATTGGAAATATTAATAAAGTGCCATCATCTTCTGTGGCACAGTAGAAAAAAACATATAAAATAGATAGAGTAGCAAATACTCAATGATAACTAAATACAATAATTGAGCCCTTCCCATATACGCTTTAACCCAAAAGCTCCATCAAGATCAAATGTTCCATAGAATAAAAAGGCAAATAAATAGGAGCCTTATTTAAGAAGTGTCAGCGCCAAACAGTGCCACTTTTTTTAACTCAAAAAAACGGCAGCGCTGATATGGCTGCTAGCTAGCGTCTTATTTAACACTAGCACTGAAAAGGTTGCAGTGTTGGGCGCTCTGGTTGGAGCAGCGCCAGTTGTAACCTGGCACTGTAGGTCAAGATCCCATAGAGCACAATGGTCAGAACCTTTATTTGTACAGAACTTGCATTGCGACTTGTCAGTAATGGAAACGCAGGACCTAGATGTCACCCAATGTTTGTTTTTTGGGGGTTATTAAAATTAATATTAAAAATAATATTATTATATTATTATAGTTATTAAAATTATATAACTGGCCGGCCAATATCTAGTGCAACAATCAAAGCTAATTAGTCCTGTACAGCCACAGCCAGTGCCAATGTAGTGCACAGCACAGCGTCAGATAAGACAAAAGATGCAGGCGCTCCAAAACTGGTGCTGTAGGCACAAGAAAGATGCTAAATGCCACACATCATAAATATGGCCCTAAATCTGTGTGTCTATCTGTACCATTATCTGGCTATTACAAGTACAAATCTCTATTTCACAAAACGTAATAATGCCACACTGTACCCATAATGAGGAGACACAGTTAACTACATCACATCTCTGGGAAGCCAGAATTTCTGCCCAATTGTTCCATGACCCATTTCCATGGCAGAAGAATAAGGATAATTATTATATTCAGCAAGCAGCTCTGTGTAATATGGGTACATTTGCCGAAAGCGAGACCACAAAAGTATAGGTTTCATCCAATGGTGACATCACCACATTCCTCAGACGCTGCAAAAATATAATTATGGCTAGTTTGAAAATATCATTATGTTAGTTTCCACAATGCTGGTGCTTCATGTGGCTTGAGGTATTCAGGTACTGGATCAGCTGGTGATCATACAGGGATGGAATGTTTCCTGCTAAACCTACGGGAAGATCCTGGTAGTCATAGCTTTGCTTTAAAAATATAAAGGTATACTCCAGTAACATGAACCAGTGTATGTGTAAGGCCCAGCTCTAGTTCTGGATAGAATGGAGTAAGAGGGAGGCCATTTTTCCATTTCAGTTCAATAAGATTAAACTATTTGTATATGGTCGATTCAGAACCGAATATGTTTTTTACTACATTTTTTAACAGGAAATACAATTTCCATATTTAGCTGTGCAATTAAAAAAATGCACATCTAAATACTGTGCAGAATTGTACAGAGGAAATCAAGAGAAAATGTATTTTTCTTTTCAAAAACATGCGAGTAAAAAAATTTAAAAATTACTTATGGTGCTGAATCAACCCTTATGGGGGCTAACATGCATTCTTACAAAAATACCATTTTGTGATTACTCACCTTTAAAATGCGTATTATAAGTATGTCACACACCCCGCTTCCACTATTCATGACATATGGGTTATGGTCCAGTAGAGGGCGAACTTCTGCAGAGATGAAAGCAAAAAAGAAGCCCCTCCCGGTCCATAAATACCTGGGACCTCCCACACATTCCCCAGTATATGACAGCAGTAAGGGGACCAGGAAGAGCTAATAAAACATTCTTAACCATAAAAAGGTTCACCATATAAAGGATCCAGAATACAAAAGGGCAGGATGAAGCGGGGTGTGTGACATACTTATAATACCCATTTTACAGGTGAGTAATCACAAAATGGTATTATTCCAAGTATGTCACACACCCTGCTTCCACTATTCATGACATATGGGACATCCAATAGCAGTGTCCGTCATGGGTGGGGATCCAAATACAGCAAATAAATGCACCAATTTAAACCACTGAACCTTGCGGCCAAAAACAGCATCCGCTGAGGCCCGCACATTAACCTTATAAAACTTTGAAAAAGTATGAACGGAAGACCAAGTAGCAGCCTTACAAACTTGTTCAACAGAAGCCTGGTGCTGAAAGGCCCAGGAAGCCCCAACAGCACGAGTAGAATGAGCAGTGATCTTAAAAGGAGGAACCCTCCCCTTAGCAGAATAGGCCTGGCGTATCCATTTACTAATGGTAGACTTGGCGGGCGCCAAACCTTTTCTGGGCCCAGAAGGCACCACGAACAAGGTGTCCGTCTTACAAAAAGGAGAAGTAGCAACTGAATAGTACTTCACACAATGAACCACATCCAAAGAGTGCAAAACCCTCTCCTTGTCATTGCTAGGCCTAGGACACAAGGAAGGGAGAACTACATCCTGACTGAGATGGAAGGCAGAAACCACCTTAGGAAGGAAATCTGGTTTAAAGCGAAAAACCACCTTATCCTGGTGTCTCTCAAAGTAAGGGGCCTGAATAGACAGAGCCGCCAACTCAGAGACACGCTGAACAGAGGTAATAGCCACCAAAAAGGCAACCTTTTGAGTGAGCACAGAAAGATCCACATCCTGCATCGGTTCAAAGGGAGGCCCCTGAAGGGCCGAAAGAACCAAATTAAGGTCCCAAACGGGAACCAAAGGCTTTCTAGGGGGCCGAACATGAGTGACCCCTTGGAAAAAAGTCTTTGAAAAGACCTTTGAAAAAAAGACAGCCAGGGCAGAAACCTGACCCTTCAAAGTACTGAGCTGGAACCCCAGATCCAGACCGTGTTGTAGAAACTCCAAAATCCTAGGAATAAAAAACACCCTGCAAGGTAAGGCCCTAGCCTCACACCAGTCAATATAGGACCGCCAAGTCCTATAGTAAATACTAGAGGAAGACCTCTTCCTAGCTCTAATCAAGGTTTGAAAAACCACCTCAGACAAACCTTCCTCCCTCAGGATGAAGGTTTCAGCAGCCACGCCGTCGAAGCAAGCGTTTGTAAATTGGGGTAACGTAGTTGACCCTGAGAGACCAGATACGGAGACAGGGGCAGTCTGTACTGATCTACCACCAATCTTACGACGTCTGCGAACGTCTGCGACGTCTGCGAACCAAACCTGTCTTGGCCACCTTGGGGCCACCAGAATTGCTGGTTCCCCCTCTAGAGCCACCTTGCCCACCATGGAGAAGGGGGGAAACAGGCACAGAAACCCCAGATCCCTCCAGGCAAGGGACAAGGCATCCACTGCCAGGACCAGAGGATCCTGAGACAGAGATACAAAGGTTGGGAGCTTGTGATTGTGCAGAGAGGCAAAGCGATCCACCTCCGGAGTCCCCCACTTGTGACACAGGGCCCGAAACACCCTGTGGTTGAGAGACCATTCCCCTCGGCGAGAGAATCCCCTGCTCAGGGAGTCCGCCTCCGTGTTCTCCACTCACGGAATGTATACTGCCGAGATGCAAGGAACATTGCTCTCCGCCCATGTCAGAATCAGAGAGACTTCCCAGATATGGCACAATGCGAATGCCCTGGGCTCTGAGCAGGGCCATAATGCCTGCCAGAACCTTGGTAAACACCCTCGGTGCCGAGGTCAGCCCCAACGGGAGGGCCACAAACTGAAAATGCTGATCTCCGACCACAAACCTGAGAAATCTCTGGTGTGCTGGGAAAATTGGTACATGAAGGTAAGCATCCTTAATGTCTATGGACGTCATGAAATCCCCCTGACGAAGGGAACCGATGGCTGAGCGCAGAGTCTCCATGCGGAACCTCTTGGTTCTGATGAGCCTGTTGAGAAGCTTCAAATCCAGAATGGGTCTTATGGAGCCATCCCTTTTGGGAATCGTGAAAAGGTTGGAATAATAAGCCGGCCTCTCTCTGAAAGAGGCACTGGGCATATGACCACCATGTCCAGGAGGTTCTTTACAGCCGACAGGAGCCCCTGCGCTGCACGAGGATCCGAAGGCACCCGAGACCTCAGGAATCTGGGAGGAGGCCAGTAATCGAACTCCAGTTTGTACCCAGATGAGACCACTTCCAATATCCACTTGTCCGTAACCTCCCGGGCCCAGACCTGGAGGAAGAGCCGCAGCCGCCCCCCCACCCGTAAGGGTGAGGGCGCCTCCTCATTGCTGAGCTGGCTTGGCAGCGGGCTTGGAACCCCAGGTAGAGGCTGAACGGGCACGTCCTCTGCCCCTGTTCCAGGAATCACCTCTGAAGCCAGAGTAGGAAAGACCTCTGCCCCCTCTGGCACCGCGAAAGGAAGGATTGAAGGAGCTTGCCCCCCGAAAGGAGCAACGCTGCCTCTAACGCTGAGGTAGCCTTCCACCTTTCGCCACAGAATCCAATTTGTCTCCAAACAGCTGCGTACCCAGGAAGGGCAAGGCAATAAGTGACTTCTTGGCCGCAATGTCAGCCGCCCACTGGTGTAGCCAAACCGTTCGGCGCATGGCCACAAGAAGAGCTGAGGTTCTGCTACACATGGAAATAGTGTCGTCCATAGCCGACAAAACAAAATTCATGAACATTTCTCACCTCTTAATGGTTGTGAATTCAACGCTGTCCGGGTTGAGCTGGGACCCATTTAACATGTCCCTAATCTCAGACCTGGTAGCCACAGCCACGAGTGCTGATGCACAGACAGGCCGCAAGGCTGAACCCACACTGGCAAAGGCATGACATGCCATCTGATCAATGCGCTTGTCCTCGCCATCCTTAAGGGTAGTGGCATCAGGAGTATGAACAACGGAGGTGTTGGGCAATCCTAAAACGGGCTCATCAACCTCGGGTGGGGACGACCAGCGCTTCACCGCATCCACCGGAAAGGGATACTTTCTATTCCATCCCTGAGGAACACCGTGAAGCCAACTCTGCCTCTCCCATTTTCTAAGAATCATGCAGTCAAAATTATTCTGATTTGGAAACTCCAAGCGGGGCTTAGAGAACCCAAAGAATTCCCCCTTCTTAGGAGGGGCCTCCGTTGGAGGGGAAATATCCAGAACCTCTAAGAGATGGGCCAGGACGGCCCTGACCCAGAAGCCTGGGAACCAGACTGCCGCGTTATGGCCTGTTGCGCACAAGGTATGCAAATCAGTACATTTTCCCCCATAAGGGGTACCCCACAACCCACACACATCCAGGATTGTCCCGAAGGGAGCCCGAGCCCGGTATCCTGTGGAGCCTCCATATGGTGATTTTTTTAAGGTAGTCACAATGACCAGAGGGAATTACGCTGGTAAGCAACCCGGGATGCCCCTTTTTTGTCCCGAGTGGGAGGATTTATAAGTGCCCCAAAATACTGCTAGGGACCCTAGGACCGGGAGAACCCCCTTTTAAGCAATGCACAGGGAGTCCTCCTGAAAGACACAAAATATGGCAATAAGCACATTCACACCACAGAATAATAATATACATGTAATGAAACACAGTGTCAGAGGGGGGCCAGCGCTGCCCCAAGCGCGACTGGGACATACTGGCCAAGCAATTAGAAGGGGAAGCCCGGCAGGGCACTCACACACACCGCAAAAATGGCGTCCAGTGCAGCAGCAGCAGCCTCCGTGACAGAGAGAGAGAGAGGGAGAAGAAGAAGGGGAGGGCCAGCACGGATCGCACGCCGCGCCAGGCCCCGCCCCTTCCCTCCTAATCCAGCAATGCGGATCCCATCAATGGGATGGGCCCGCAAAGTCGCCAAACAGAAGGGGGGGCGTGCCGCGGCAACGCGCGAGCGCCCAGCCCCGCTCCCTCACAACTCAGCCTGAGGGGGAGAAGCTCCCCGGCTGGGAGCAGAGCACAAAGCACGGAACATGCTGCAAAAACGCACAGACACACTCAACAAGGTGAAAAATATAAGCACAATGCCCTCCCCCCCCCCCCCACTGGAGGGTATCCGAGGGGACCCGGAAGGGGGAGAATCCCTCACCGTAAAGTGCCAGGGAAGTGAATGGGGACAGGGCATCCCATACCGGGATCACCAACCCGGAAGCCGCCTACCCCCTTGTATGGGGTCTCTCACGGGGGAGCATGGCTCCCTAACACCTATAAGGTGAAGCCTACCATCACCCGGACCTGCAGCCAAGGCTGGGAGGCTATACTGGAATTAAAAAATAAAGGTCCGGGCAGAAATAAGGCACCGCATGGCCGGGCGTAAGCCCGGCTTACCTGCAAGGAAGAGCAGCCCACATCTTCTGACTTGCTCGCCGTCCTGCAGAGAAGGAACTGGGGAATGTGTGGGAGGTCCCAGGTATTTATGGAAAGGGGGGGGCTTCTTTTTTGCTTTCATCTCTGCAGAAGTTCGCCCTCTACTGGACCATAACCCATATGTCATGAATAGTGGAAGCGGGGTGTGTGACATACTTGGAATAGTATCCACCCCCTATTGGCATTTTTCATGTTTTGATACGTCACAATCTGGAATTAAACTTGATTTTTTGAGGGTTTACATTATGTCATTTAAGGAACATGCCTACAACTTGGAACATTTGTTTTTTATTGTGATGCAAACAAATAGGACAAAATATCCCAAAACTTTGGTGTGCATAACTATTCACTCCCATAAAGTTTTAGAGCCTTTTGTGGTAATTACAGCTTACTTTGGTCTCTACACACCACAAATTCCTAATTGGATTAAGGTCTGGACTTTGACTAGGCCAGGGATTCTCAAACTTTTCTAAGGACCTGGTACATATGGGTGCAGGCAGTTAAAACCAAATAAAAAATACAAAATATAACCATTTAAAGGGCATGAAATGCAACAGTACACACACATTTAATCACATTTAGTAGCAGTTTTGCTTGGGTAAATTATAGATGGCAGCAGATTAAGTTGGAGTACAGATCAGTCTGCAGCCATGCCAAGTATCACCTGATAGTACCAGTGGTAGACGTGCTATTGGTTGGGAGCTTTTGGACTAGGCTATTCCAATACATTTACATGTTTCCTGTTGGAAGGTGGACCTCCATCCCAGTCCCAAATCACTGACAAACAGGTATTGCCCATGAGTTCTCTTCTGAAATTAGGGGGCGCGGCCCATGGATTTGTGATGCTGCATAATAATCAGCATAATAGGTGGGGTCTTTAAGATTCCCAGAACTTGCATAGGACACCCCGTATGTGCTTCTCCCCTCTCGCCCTTTTGCTAGGCAACATTGGAGCCTAGACCAACTCTCCCAGACAAACTCTCAAAAACTCAAGCGCGCACTGCCAAAGTGCATGCATGCACTCCTAAAATGCACATGCGCGCTCTCAAAGTGCATGTGCACACCCAAGTGCATGGATGAACTCCCGAAGTGCATGGATGCACTCATTTCCAAAAGCCCATGCACGCCACACAGGGAATTCATTACAGACTGGAGAATAGAGATTCTCCTCAAACCCAGAAGCTGGGGAATCAAATTTGCCAACAGCTAAACAGTAAAGACGGGGGGAGAAACATGGGGCTATAGGGACCAGTGACTGCCATAGCCCGCACAATGCGCATGGAGTGGCCATTTGATTTAGAAACTTGCGATCGCACGCCTGCCATTTGGTGCAACACCGGCGTGTGTGAAACTTGCGCATGGTGCCATGAATCGTCTGCCAAAGTGCAAGTTTCTGCATGCACATTCACTTGCTTTGCTGTTTTTGGTGCATAGATCCTTATGAGAATAGGACTAATGAATTGACTAATTAAAATGAATATTAAGATCAGTTGGTATTATTGATTAATTTACTTTTGGGTTGGAGTGGTGCCTCCTGAGTAAGTGTGTCTGTGGTGGGCTGGAATCACAGAAACTTTGTATGTGTATTGCAGTGGCAATTTGGGTTACAGATTTGGCACACCACCAACCCCTTTATCAATTATCTAAGGTGGTGCTTAATAGGGTGTCCCTCTTGCTTTTGTATGATATGAGAATAGGACACATTAGGAGGTAAAGCCCTTCTCTTTCGAGCTTACAGTTTAAAGTAAAGGGTAGAGACGCAGTGGATGAGTCACAAGTAGTAGGTTTTGTGTCATGAGCCCAGTGGAACTGCTAAATACAGATTATATTCTTGTATGAAGAGGTAGGTTTTGAGGGCAGTTTTAAAAGCTTTGAGTATTGGGGAGTATTGGATTGAATGGAGGAGAGAATTTCAGAGAAGGGGAGTGGTGTGTGAGAAGTCCTGAACACGGGAGTGAAAGGAGGTGACCACGGTGGAGGACAGGATAAGATCAGATGTATAGCGGAGGCTGGGTCTGGGTTTATAGCGTTGGATTGAAGATAAAATGTAAGGGGGAGCCTGACTGGAGAGCGTTTTGTAGGTGAGAGTTAGAATTTGTAGGACTGACAGAGAAGAGAATCACTGGAAAATTGAGAGCAGTGGTGGATGAGGCGAGCAGCAGAGTTTGGAACAGATTTGAGGAGTGCCAGTCTGCTTATTGGTAAGCCACAAAGGAGGGAGTTTTAGTAGTCGGGATATGACCAGACGCATTAGGATTTTAGTGTTGTTGGGTCAGAGGAATGAATGGATGCGGGAGATGTTTTTAAGTTGGAGGTGGCTAGGGAGTGAATGCGAGGCTTGAATAAAAGGGCCAAATCTAGAATTACTCCTAGGTACTGAGCTTGAGGAACTGCAGTTATTGTGTAGTTGTTAGTAGAGATTGTGGTGTTAGGGATGGGGGGAGTTAGATGGTGGAAAAATGACCAGTTTGGTTTTGTCCATGTTTAGTTTGAGGGGGCAAGATAACATAAAGGAGTAGGTGGCATCCACATTAAACTTTCTCCAAGACTATCACTTTGCAAATACTTCTTGTAGCTTTTATTTCAAATTTTTTAAGCTTTGAGCTACCTAGATTCATATTAACCAGCCTTTTCTTAGTTGCTCACTCTTTAGAGAAAAAAAGAGTTTCATAATGGTTTCTCAAACCATTCATCACTAAACAGAAAACACGTTTAAAATCTCAATCTCCAACTAAAACATAGTTGGATTTTTAAGAGGTCTGTGCGAGTTTATCTTAAGCACGCAGATCTGCTCCAGTATTGTACCTTTCAGGGCCTAGTAGAGGACCGGTGGGCAGATGTTTGGACAGCCTTCGTGTCTGGAAAGTGAAGGGGACCACACATAAGAAAATGCAAAAAAGAAATAAAAATGTTCCAAAGAGCTATAAAATTTGCAATACTCAGCATGCAGGTGTCAGTGATGTTTAACTGTGTGCCAAGCCAGCGTCACTTAAAGCCGCCAGTAGATATTTTGTGACAAATGTAACATTTCCTTGTGAGGATGTAAAATAACAGCACTGTGTAATATAATGGAACAGTATAAAGGAAATATAAGGAAGTTTATATAATTATAATCATTATAAATTTATATATAATATATAGGTAAAATGGAAAATATTGTCATTGCAAACAAAGCAATCATTTTAAAAGCTGACTAAGTATACTGCTGATAAGCCGACCTGTGCTATCTGTTCCAACATAGAGATGGCAATGCAAACCTAACCTACAATACCATCATTCACAAAATAGTTTTCAGTTTGTACTTTGAAAATTGTGTAACATTTTGCCTCTATTTAAAGTGGACCAAAACCCAGGATTTTGACTATCCTGGGTTTTGGTCCTTGCCCCCGAGGCACCCCAATCCGGGGTGCCCCGCTGTGTGAGACCCCCCCCAGGTTGCTCAAACTCACCTCTTCCCGGTTCAATCAGTGTGCTTGGATCTGCTTGAGCATCTTGGTCCAGGAACTTTAAAATGTTTAAAAATGTTTTCCATTTTTAAATTGAAGAAATGACTGAGATATTGGGGTTTATAGGTTCAGCCAATGACATTTCCCTTTACATTCCATCCCCCAATCATTGAATCCCCTCCCTCCGCCTCCTCTAGCTTCATAGCCTCCCTGCTGGCCCGCAGCGGGGAGAACCCACATTATGCTCGGCGGGGATGTCAGTGGCCGTGGGGTGCATGATTCTTCTCCCCTGCTGTGCGCGGGGGGGGGGGGGGGAACATTCATGCCTCCCGCCATATGCCAACATTCCCATTTTGGGAGTAGTGTGCATGGGCTTTTGAAAGTGCACGCATGCATCTTGGGAGTAGACTTAGAAAGTGTGTGCATGCACTTTGGAGGTGCGCACGCACTGTGGGAGTGTGTGCACACACTTTTGGACTGCGCACATGCACTTTGTGGGTGTGCGCATGGGCCTTTGGGAGTGTGCGCATTCCCTTTGGGGCTCCAATGTTGCATAGCAACGGGGTGGAGGGGATATTTTTTTTTATCAATTTGAAAACAGAAAACAGTTTAGGACAGTGCCAAATGTAGGCTAATGCAATGATGTAACAATTACCTTTGCCTGCAGTATCACTTTAATATAGATATTGCCAGGACTGTTAGTTTAATGCCGGCAAGCTTTAACCTTAAAGTGGACCAACACCCAGGGGTCCCTCCCCGCGGGGCATCCGAAATCGGGATGTCCCACGGGGTGAAACCCTCCAGGAAGCCCAGAAACCTTAGCTCAACCCCGTTCCAACGGTGCATGCGCGGGCCGCGGCTCGCGCTTCCCTCTAGCAGGGCGCGCACCCGCGCCGGCTGTTTGTGAATGGCCGGCGCGGGCGCGCTCCGTTAGAGGGAAGCGCGAGACGCGGCCTCCAGCGCGCAGAGCCGATGTGGTTGGACGCCGCTTGTACCTGCATACCACAGAGGCTCTGAGTGCTCTGATTGGACGAGCGCCCGCGTAGGAGCGTGGTGAGGTGAGTGTTTCCAGCATTCTGGGGGGTCTCACACATAGGGGTGCCCCACCAAAGTGGACAAAAAAACCCAGGATAGTGAAAATCCTGGGTGTTGGTCCACTTTAAAGAGTTGCTTTTATCTATTTTCAAAGCTGTGTATAGTAGGGTGAACAGAAATGTGAAGAGGAGGGGTGAGCAGAGGTAAAGAGAGTTAAGGTAGGACAATGTGGCCAGAGGCGAGGTGGGAAGAGGTGAGTAGGGGTAGGCAGAGGTATACAGAGGAGGTGAATTGAGCTTAGGTAATGTGAGAAGAGGTAAGCAAAGGTGAGCTGGAAAGAGCTGAGAAGACTCTACATAGACATCCCCAGACACCACCAACACAAACAACACACCAGTAGCATGTATATCATCCACCTCTACAGAGACGTTAATCGGTGCCTCACTTCCTGCTTTGGGAATGAGCGATGCACTGCTCTCTAGTGGCCAGCCATTTGGACTGAAGGCAAGGCAAGCTCATCTCTCCAACTGCCTAGAGGCCACATGCACACCCCCTTGACGGAGGTTGTACCTCCCTGGTTTAAACGAACAAGCATCTACAGAGTCTGACTTCAATCAGTTGAACCTTAATATACCAAATGTATTTGTGACCAGTGCAGTAACTCCTTATTATGACTATTTTCAGGGGCTGACCATCTCTAGTGTTAGTACTGTTTTCTACAGTAACACATGTCAGAGTTTATAAAAATGTGTGTGATGGGAAAGATGCAGATCTCACGTGGGAATGCTAAGCATTAACATGACTGTGTTCTAATAATAAATAGAATAATCATTTAGGTAGAAGGGAAAACGGCAGTGAGCAAGCAGAGACAGTTTCAATTAGCCTGGCCTGGAATCAGCCTGGCAGCCCACTGATTATATTTGATGGCTGTCAGCACCCATCTGTGAATCAGCGCAGCCAAACACTGTACTTGTTAATAAATTTGTTTGTAATTACATACGCAGTTGATCGTAGGCAACACAAATATTCTTATACACAAGTCGCTCAGATCATGAGTCATGTTAATGTTACTTGTTACAATTCTTTGCTAAACCCAGGCCAGGAGCCGGTCAGCTATCAGAGCTGATAACCGGGAAACAGCCCCGTTGCCGAACCCTGGGTTATGGTGGAAGGAGGCAGAGAGAGAGGGGGCAGGTAAGTATCTAAAGAACAGAAGACCCTTTGATGTTTATGGTATTAGACTGATGCCCAACTACTGCACTTCAACAAAACCTTGAACATAGGCAAAGTCCACTATAGGAGAGATTTCCTGCAGCAGGTGGGGGCCCAAAAAGGCAATTTAAACACTGCCATCAGCCATTTTTAAATATTTTATGTGCCTGACCATAACAAAAAAGAACGAAAAAAAAGAAACAATAAATTACAATATTTACATTTAATTGTAGTTCAGGTATAACCATTTAATGCATTCAAAGCAAAGCAGAGCCCTACATTTAAGCGACTACAGAGACAGACACAATATAAAAGCACAAAAACTTTATTAGCTACTGCATTACAAAAAGTTAAAACCATTATACCTAAGTGGCAGAAATCTCTTCCCACACTAACTCTGCAATATGGATTTGTCAGAAATGAACAACCTGCTAAGAAATGAGAATGTAGTGAGTTTTCTTTCTTTTCCTTGTTGATTTTTAATGGAATTGTATAGTTTGAAAAAACTGAATAATAATAAAAAAAACTCCACAATGGTGCTTAGAAGCAAACAATTCAAAGCCTGCATTTACAGTGGCTACAAAATAAAAGGTGGAACACACAGTGTTATGGGTGCACTAGATGAAATTGATGGCTTGTATTATGGTTTTGGTGTCTTGAATTGGTATAGGGGCCCAGACTGTATAAGGGGGCACCATGATTGTATAAGAGGGCCTATCGTCTGTATGGGTGGGTCTGAGGGTACATGGTCGAGTGCTCTTTGAAAGATTTATGTTGTACAGAGAGTTATGTGGGCAGCCCTTGATGGGATGAGATTGTACAAAAGGGTCTCTACAAAGTATGGGTGGATCCTAATTTGTTAGATAGTACTGTATGTGGGACACTTAAAGGTATGAGGAGAGCCAAGATGTATAATAGTGTACCGGACCCTTAATTAGTGCAGTGCAAAATTATACACTGGAAATAATGGTTGATTATAGAGGACCCTTGATAATTCAGTTGAAATACTGTAGGACTGTGGACTTACTAACAACTAGTTTTCAAGAGACAAGTTGTAAATATTTAATTGTAGCGTGTAAGGTTAAAGGGCAAATCATTCGAAATATGGGGCAAAATGAGGCTTCTAGAAGGACTAGGCCACAAATAAGTTCAATAGGAAAGGGAGTAACTAGCCAGGAGAAGTGTTGCACAATGGAATAATAGATTTTAGTCAAGGAAGGCAAGGAAGGCATCCAGGCCACTTTTGAACTCTTTTAGTGTATTATTTATGACTACCTTTCACAGTCTCACTGCTCTTACATTAAATAATCCCCTTCTTTGCTGGTGCAAGAATCATATTTCCTCTAACCTTTCAGGGTACTCTAGTTCCCTCATCTCATTTTTTTTAATTTAGGGGCTCACTTTTGATCACTTCAGTGTAGTTTATTATTTAATAAAACCCCTAGGTATTTTTCCATTGTTGACTTACCCAGTGTTTCCCTATTAAGTGTGCAATTATGGCACCAATTACTCTTGCCCATGTGCAAAACCTTACATTTATTTGTATTAAACTTTATTTCCCATTTACTGCCCATTTACTGCCCAAACATCAAATTTATCTAAATCTATTTGTAGCTGCATGTTATCCTCTTTTCTGTTAATTACTTTACACAGCTTAGTATCATCCACAAATATTGGGATTTCACTGTTTAACACATTACCTATATCATTAATATATATATTGAAAATAATTGAGCCCAGCACTGACCCCTGTGGTACTCCGCTAGTAAGGGTGACCCATCTTTTGTACCAGTCTTTTATGTGGCACAGTATCAAATTCTTTAGAAAACTCAAGATATATGACTTCCAATGACTCACCCTGATACAGTCTTGAACTTACTTCCTCTAAAAGCTGATGAGGTTTGTCTGACAGGAGCGATTTCTCATAAAGCCATGCTAAGGAGTAATAAGCTCACCTTCACAGAGATACTTCAGGATGGCATCTCTGAGAAAGCCTTCAAAAAGCTTGCCCACCACAGGTGTTAAACTTACCGGTCTGTAGTTCCCAGGTTTCCCTTAAGACCGCTTTTTGAATATTGGCACCACATTTGCTATGCTCTAATCATGTGAAACAGTCCCCAACATTATGGAATCTTGAAATATTAAAAATAATGGCTTGTCTATTACTGTATATAATTCCGTTAACACATGGGGCTGAATGCCATCTAGTCCTGGGTATTTGTCTATTTTAATCTGTATAAGGCAGTGCCGCACTTCTTCTGGGTCAGAAATGTGCCATTTAATGGGGAGTTTGGGTTATTGCTCCGCAATACACATGGCATATCATGTTCATCTGTGAACATATAAGCAAAGAAGATGTTTAGTACAGTGGCTTTCTCTGTTTTCCCATCTGTAGTTGCCCCCTCCTTGCTTTTCGGGGGGGGGGGCACACTTTCAGGTTTGTATCTTTTAATTTTTACATAGCTGTAGAAGATTTTGGGGTTAGTTTTACTCTCTTTGGAAATTTGTCTGTTCTTCTCCAGCTTTGCCACCCTTATCTGTTTTTTAAATGTATTTCTTATATATTTCTTTATAATTTTGTAACACTTCCACAGTGCTTTCTCCCTTTAAATTTTTAAACAAAGCTAACCGACAATACCCTAGTGGTTTGAAGGAACCCAAACATAAAAAGTGCCTACTGGTTTTCACTATGGCAGCCAACTGGCGAAACACATAAAGATAAAAAAATAGAAACTTCGACCAGTGTAACCTATCCATTTTTTTCTTTTGTAATACTTGTATCAAAACTGTGGCTTCTGTCTAATTTGTTTATTTGAATGATTTGTATTCAATAAGATGGACAAGAACAAGAACAACAATGTAATTATGCTACCTAAAGGGTAACAATAATATAAAGGCAAGGCAGAGAGCAGGAAGAGGAGGTCCAGATGAAAATACGTTCTCTATGCTACAAATAATATAATGAAGTGTATCTATTATAAAAAAAGACATTTAATTCGGAATTATAGGCTGAACAAAACTGGTCTCGCAATTTTTTTCCCAAATTTGATTTGCCCTTACTACGAATTGATTAAGTAATTACAATGCACTGTAACTAAATCAAACAAAATAAGGATTTTACAGTACAGAATACAGGCAAATAAAATTCATGAATTAGAGCATAATGTATGGACACTAATAGCCAACAATAATCCATTTAAGAGATGCATTTCAACCGAAACTGCACTGTCTGTGCTATTGTTCTGGATATTACTGGCTAAATTTAACAACGCCTCTAGATTACAAATGCAAGCTCGATATACAGATCTACAATGTCTTTAATAAATAATAAAAATAACATTTTATTATGCAAATTACAGCATGGATGATGCTAAATCACCATTTCATGATTATTATTGGTTAGTTAATTTGTACTTGCATGTCTTAAAATATTACATTTTTTTAGATTGTATTGTATAAGTACACGTTCACTTTAGGCTTAGCACCTTTTTCAATTTTAGTACACCATCATATATTTTAAAAAATCATGGGAAACTGATCAGATTTGCTAAAATAATCCATTATCAGAGACTACAAAAGGGTTTTGTGGCAACCATTTATTCTATTTTCTCAATATAAAGTAGGGAGTGATCCCATTACCTTTGGAAATGAAACCAACTTTCATCTATACTTATTGAGGGACTTTTACACAAGCCAAAACTACAATTAATTTAGATTATAATCTCACAATGGGGTAGATTCAGAGCTAGGTGAGAATTCGCACTCCTAGCCTATATAGGGCAGGGTGTGGCTGGGAACAGTAGGACGGGTGTGGAAGATGACAAGAAAAGAAATTTACAGGTGAGTACACAAATTTTCTTTTTCTCACCCCTTCCATTTTGAGGCACCACCATCAACAACGCGTGGAATTTTCCAAAGCAGTACCCTTGTTAAGGGTGGGACAGTGCTACAACAGCAATATGACTGCATCAACATAACCAGGAATGGTGGAACTGAAACCTCAAGAATAGACCCTTAACGAGGGGTTCACCACCGCGTGCAATACCTTACGCCCCAGCGCGGCATAGGCTGATGTCCAGGCATCAACTCGTTAAAACTTAGTAAAGGTGTGAAGGGAGGACCAAGTTGCCACCTTGCACACCTGGTCCATCGACGCCTGGTGCTGGAAGGCCCAAGACGCGGCAATCGCCCTGGTGAATTGTAAGGGCCTCTTCTTACCCTTGCAGGCTTTGGCTTGTATGATCACCTGCCTGATCAATCTGAGAGCACACCTGGCAGTGGCCAGGCCCCTCTGTGGTCCTTCTTGGATCACAAACAAATGTCCGTCTTACGTGCCTCCCGCATAGCCTTCAAGTAATACTTTAATGCCCTGACTCCATCTATGATGAGTGGAGTGCAGACACAAAGAGGGCAGTACGATCTCCTGATTTAGATGGAAGGAAGAGGCCACCTTGGGCAAAAAATCCTATTTAAAATGGCACATGGCCTTGTCTTTGTGCAGCACCAAAAAAGGGTGACTTGACAGATAGTGCAGCGAACTCTGAAACCAGCCGGATGGAGGTGAACGCACAAGAAGAAACACTTTCAAAGTGAGCATCGCCAGAGTGGCCTCCGCCATGGACTCAAAGGGGGCCCCTGTTGCGCTGATAGGACCAGGTATAGATCCCAGGGCAGGATCAACGAGCGTCTAGGAGGATGAACATGTGCAGCACCCCACATGAATGTACAGACTAACCTGTGCTCTGCGATGGGCCGAGACCTGGCCTTTAAGGGTGCTGGGCTGAAGGCCAGCGCCCAGGCCCTTCAGAAGAAATTCCAATATCCTGGGCAACGAGAACCTAAATTCTGGAAGATGACTGCTTTCAGGCCTGAATCAAGTTCCAAATTACTGTGGCGTATAGGCCCCTCTTCTCTAGGATGCTGGTCTCAACAGCCAAGCCGCTAAAGCCAGCACTTGAGAATTGGGGTGCTGCAGAGGAACCAGCTGTTGAAGATCCGGACGATGGGAGTCGCCACAGGGACTCTGTTGCTAGGCTTCTGCAGACCACACCCTTCTGGGCCAGTGTGGGGCAATCAGGATGATAGGAATCCATTGGCTGTGAGTATAACAAGCTGTACTCTGACCAGGGGATGGCCAGTACGCTGCCTGCTATGGCCAAGGGGTCTTGAACCCTCGGCACAAACCTCTGGACCTTTTGGTTGTGCCAAGACGCAAAGAGGTCCACTTCCTGGTGAAGGGACCATTCCCGCTGGTCTACCTTCTGCCTTCTCAAATAATCGGCCAGCAATTCTCCACCCCAGGAATGTGGATCAGAGATATATGGAACGTGAAGCTCTGCCCACCTCATAATAAGACTTACCTCCCAGAATGCCTGCCAGTTCCTGGTACCCCCCCCCCATGGTTCTTATGTAGGCATTCCAGTCGCGCTGAAACGATCCTCAGCCGACAGTTCTGCAGAAGCAGAGCAGGCCAGCAGCATTGACAGGGGGAGTCTCGGGTGTCCCAGGCGGCAGGAGGAACCTCTGGCACCTTTCCAAAATGGCAGTGCCTTGTGCTGAAGAGAGAGGAGAGGCCTGGAGCCATCGACCACACAAATGTGCTACCCCTGCCCCCTCCTTTCTCAAAGGCCAGAAGGCTGGAAGCTATGCCACACCCCCTCCCCACAGTCTCCATTGGCAGTCCGACCTGCCCCCCATGCTGGCCCTGTAGCTCAGCCTGAGTGCTGCCAGCATGTCAGCAAATAAAGAAAAACCTGTGGGAGCCTGGCCAAGTACCCTCTTGGAGCAGGGAGCTGACCCTTGAAGCTCCAAACAAAAAACAGCCGAGCCCCAGGCGCACTCCCCTCATACTGCGTTGTCCCACACTATCGGTTTAAAGACCGGCTTCAGGCATCCAAGAGGAAAGTACAGAGGGTGAGTGGCTGGGAGGCAAGCAAAGTCTTGATTAGCACTGTCAAGGAAAGCAAAACTGAAAATAAATACATACAAATCCTGTATCTCTTCAGTCGCCAGTCACTGTCCATGTACACAGCCCCCTCCATTCATTGCAATGGATTGGGCAAGCCAGGTGTTGCCTTGGCCCCCTACATTGCAATGGTTTAGTGATCCCTTAATGTACACCATTAGCTGTACTCAATAACCCCGTACATGCAGACCATTAGCTGCATTCCATGCATGCGTATGGCTGGCAATATTTTGTGTATGTTTAACAGCAGATGTTGCCGCAAATGAACCCTGAGCGTGGGGATTGTACAAATCCAGACACATATGTCTGACAAATATTTATCAGCATTCAGAGTCACGACTTTTTGCACTGCAGTTGTTTGCCGCTACCTTCCAGTCAGACTCTTCCGTTCAAACATCCCCTACCCCACAGCTGAACCCTCCAAAAAACTTGTGCCCCATCTTTTGTCAGTGCCTCCAATGGTCCCATGGCCCCCAATTAATCCTGGACACCCTCCATCACATACCAGAAACCCTAAATGGGACTGCATGCTACTCACAAGTTCTTATAAATGACCACACTCTATTTCCAATACTTCTTCCAACTTGTCCAGTATCTCCTTCAAATGCCATCCTACATTTGCTTTGGAAGTTGGTTCTGGAACAGGAAGATCTCCTCCAATGTAGTCCTATATAAAAGTCCTATTCTTCATCCCCCATGGCAGAGGCTCCAGATGTGGTAACGATTTTCTCCCATTTACGGTTAACTTATCCTACTTATACTGATATACTTACTCAATGTATTTAGCCTCCCTTCCCCATTTATATATATATAATGTATAAATCCTGATCAAATCATCTGTATGTTTCCCACTTTGGTCAAACAGGTTTTTAATGTTTAACAACTAAATATGAGTCTGGTGTTCCTGTACATTTGGATATGTAGAGTGTGTGTGTGTGTTTTTAACAAAGGTACATAACAGCTCAAGCAAATTATAAATATCCATTTATGTATTCCATTTCTGGATGAAGCATTACATCATTAACTCTGCAGCCGGGGAAAAAAAAAACAAAAGATGAGACATGAAAGGAGCCAAAGACATTTGATATTTTATGTGTTCCTCTCGGGCACTCGGGGCTCAGATCCTGGCAGTAAATCATTTATCGCTGTATAAAGTGAAGAGCAAATACACTGTAATTTGATTTACAGGTACAGGTCGGAGTATGTAGTATATATACCCGGTAAGTGCAACGCTCTGAAGCTCCATTTATCATCAGCATTCTTCTACATTGAGGCTTTTAATTGAATTTTAAAACAGCAATACCAGAGGGTCTTTTTAACTGGTGCAGAACTGAGTCTAAACTACCTGAGCTACAAAATAAAATATAAATTGTAACCTACACAGATAGCTTTTGCTTAAAATGAAGGCGTCAGAGACACAGGAAGCTTAATTCAGCACCTCAGGAGGACATACTAGGACTAGAAAAGTTGTGAGATTCAGCATCGGCCTTTCTTCTGTCTTTTTGACAACAATGCGCACAAGCAAAATTATCTAGCAAATTTTCACCACAAGATATTAAAGTGTACATATCACTGCCCTGGTGATAGGTCTGTTTTCCTTGGACATCCTGATTTGAGATGTTCCACTATGTGAAACCCCCCAGATTGCTCACACAACTCACCTTTCTGCCAGCGCTGGCAAAGGGGGAGAGAGAGTAGCCACTTCCCTGGTTTCCCTCAGCTGCAGGAATGAGGTTGTAGGCCACGATTGTGACACAGAACCCCCAAAAAGGTAGGTGAGTGCAGGCTGCATGCGGGTGATATAGTAGTAGGGCCAGCAGTGGTGGCGATACAGTAGGCCCACTTTAAGTAGATAAATTGGGCAGAATTTTACTCCATTGTTTTCCAGGGTGAAAGTGGTTGTACTGGGGTATAGTTGATGTCTTTGTTGAAAGATGGAGCCTTTGGGGATTCCTTGGACAAATTTCTGGTTTTCGAACAGGAGCTTGCGATGAATCTTGTTTACAATGTGCTTAACCCCAGGTTATTTGTTAGCATCTGAATGTGACCGAGTTGATGGACAGTGGCATTTTTTGAATTGACAAGGCCTAATCGTTACCCTGGCATGACCAAACTGGTTGTCTGTTTCTATTCTTTTTTGCCAACTGGTCCTTCCAAAGGCTGGGTGCATTATTAGGGATGAGCAAACTTTTGAAAAATTCGATTCGGCCGATTCGCCAAATTTTCCGACAAAATTTGTTTCGGTCCGAATTTATTTGCGACAAATCGCTATTAAAAACGGCTATTTCTGAGCTTCCTAGAGCCTTGATAGGGTTGTAAACCATTCTGCCTTGCTGTAACATGCATAGGATGCGTGCTGGGTTAGTGAAATAATACTGTGAATAATTATGACATGCAGATTATTATTATTGTTTATTTATATAGCGCCATCAACTTCCGTAGCGCTTTACAAGATAGCAGATCAGAGGCATCGCTATTAGAATCGCAGAGCGGCACAACTGCAGAGAGTTGAGGTGGCATCACTATGAGGGGCCCCTATATTGCCTGAAAAACACACCCTGGAGCTGGCAGCAGCAGGAGCCCACAAATTGGCTGAATGACACCCTGGAGTTGCAATCAGCAGCAGCAGGAGCCCAAATTGGCTTGAAAGAGACACTGGAGTTGGCAGCAGGAGCCCAAAAATTGGCTGAATGAGACACTGGAGTTGCAAGCAGCAGCAGCAGCAGCCCAAACATAGCTTGAAAGACACACTGGAGTTGGCAGCAGGAGCCCAACAATTGTCTCAATGACACCCTGGAGTTGCAAGCAGCAGCAGCAGCCCAAACCTAGCTTGAAAGACACACTGGAGTTGGCAGCAGGAGCCCAAAAATTGGCTGAATGACACCCTGGAGTTGCAAGCAGCAGCAGCAGGAGCCCAAACATAGCTTGAAAGGGACACTGGAGTTGGCAGCAGGAGCCCAAAAAATGGCTGAATGACACCCTGGAGTTGCAAGCAGCAGCAGCCCAAACATAGCTTGAAAGAGACACTGGAGTTGGCAGCAGGAGCCCAAAAATTGGCTGAATGACACCCTGGAGTTGCAAGCAGCAGCAGCCCAAACCTAGCTTGAAAGACACACTGGAGTTGGCAGCAGGAGCCCAAAAATTGTCTGAATGACACCCTGGAGTTGCAAGCAGCATCAGCAGGGACCCGAACATAGCTTGAAAGAGACACTGGAGTTGGCAGCAGGAGCCCAAAAATTGGCTGAATGACACCCTGGATTTGCAAGCAGCAGCAGCAGGAGCCCAAACATAGCTTGAAAGAGACACTGGAGTTGGCAGCAGGAACCCAAAAATTCGGCTTAAGACACATTGCAGTTTGCAGCAGCAACAGAAGGAGGCCAAGATTTGGCTGAAAGGCACACCCTGAAGTTGGCATCAGCAGGAGCCCAAAAATTGGCCTAAAGACATAAATATGTTTTGCACCATTTGGAAAGTGTAAAACGTGGCTCCATGCTGAATCTAGTCGCATGCATCAGCCATTGGTGGGTGGAAATCCTGGCTGATCCATCCCTGATTCATTTTCACAAAGGTGAGTCTCTCCACATTTTTAGTTGACAGACGAGTTCTCCTCGCCGTAACTATGGCCCCCGCCGCACTAAGATGGCACGCTACTTGCTGGGCAGGACAGCTTTTCCAGGGCAAACTCAGCTAGCTGCGGCCACAAGTCAAGTTTGGCTGCCCAGAAGTCCAGCGGATCTTCAAGGTGTGTTGGCATGGTCATGTCATGCTCTAGGTCTTCCTGCTGCTCATGAGTAGACTCACTATGCGGGTGTAGAAAGCTACTCATTAGTGACTGAAGACTGAGGCTGCTGCTGATGGAGCTGCTGCTCCTGCCAACCCCCCCGGCAGCCATGGCAGTGAAAGGTGAGCGCAGAGGTCCCCCTGACTCAGACCTGCGAGAGTATGGACCATGGCGCAGATAGGCATCGGCCAACTGACTACGTAGAATGTCTTTGTAGTAGGTCAGTTTGTCCTCCCTCTCGGCGGGTTTAAAAAATGCCCCATTTTGTGCCGGAAGCGAGGGTCCAATATAGTGGAGAGCCAGAAGTCATCCCGCTGACAAATGACAACAATTCTGGGGTCATTACGCAAGCACGTGAGCATGCTTCCTGCCATTTGCGCAAGTGACTCGGAGGGACTACCTGTCTCCATCTCCATTGCATACTGCCATGGTGTGTCTGGGTCCTCTGTCTCGCCTTCCTCACAACCCTCTAGCTCCTCTGGCTGCTCCTGCTCCTCCTCTCCTGTCCGCTGACTAGATAAACCAGCCATTTCGCCAAGCCTAAACTGTGCACTGTGCCACTCCTCCTCCTCCTCCAGCTCAGCTCCAACGGGGTTCATGTGGCCGTAAGATGTAGACGCCATGTCTCCAGTGCCCTGACCAGCCATGGTTTCCAACATGTGCTGTAGTACATGAAGCAGTGGAATCACACCGTTCATCCCGTAATCCTGGTGGCTCACAAATAAAGTGGCTTCCTCAAAGGGCCTGAGCAAACGGCAGGTGTCACGTATGAGCTGCCACTGGTTGACATTGAAGTTACACAGGGGAGTCCCCCTATCCGCTTGGATCATCAAGAAATCTGTGATGGCTTTTTTCTGTTTGTATAGTCTGTCCAACGTATGCAGGGTGGAATTCCAACGGGTGGAAACATCGCAAAACAGACTATGTTGGGGGCTACCGTTCTGACGCTGTAGCTCAAGAAGGGTGTGCTTGGCGGTGTATGAGTGGCTGAAGTGCATGCAAAGTTTTCTTGAAGTTGTTAGGATGTCTTGCAGATGGGGGGAACACTTCAGAAACCGCTTCACAACCAGATTGGAGAAGTGAGCCATGCAGGGCGCATGGGTCAGCCTTCCTTGTCGCAGCGCAGACAAAATGTTCTTCCCATTGTCGGTAACCATGGTTCCCATTTTCAGTTTTCTTGGAGTAAGCCATGTTTGGATTTCTTGATGAATACATTTAAGCAGTTCCTCCCCTGTGTGACCCCGTTCGCCAAGACAAACCATGTGAAGCACAGCGTGACTTCCGTGCCCTGCACACATGGTAGGCTGGGGGGGGCACTGAGACTTGAGCCTACAGTGGATTCTACCCCCATGCTGACTGCCAACCATGCTGCTAACACCTTGCTGCCTCAGCTGCTGACTCCGGGGCAACCTGCGCCCCTCTTCTCCTGATGATGAGGATGAAGCCCCTTCTGCACCGGGCTCCCAAGTGCGATCAGCTTCATCATCATCATCATCACCGAGTTGTGGCTGCACGTCACTGATGTTCTCGGTTTCCTCAACAGTGTCTGGCACAGGAGCTGGAATGCTCGCAACAACACCCACGCCACTCTCCACATTACTATTTGTCTGCCTACCGAAGGAAGCCACCTCCATTTCTTGGCTGGGCAGTAGCTGCTGACTGTCCTCTATCTGACCATCCTCCTCACTAAAGAGTGGAGCTGAACCCAAAGCATAGGATACGTCGCTGGGGGAGGGAACGGCATAGGACAGAGGCAATGGGAGGACAGGGACTGCTCTCGGGCCATGCCAACTCAGGGTTGTGTCAGAGGAACCTACCAACCCTAGACTGGGGGTGTCAGATGTAACTTGTTTTGATGTGGATGACCGCGTTAACCAATCTACCACGGCAGATGCGTTACTGGTGGAGACACGACCGCTAGCAGATACTGGCAGATCAGGTCTCTCACCGCGACTCCTGCTGCCACTCGCCCCAGTCTGCTGCGACCTCTGCCTGCAGAATCTTGGCCTCCGCCACTCCTCTTTGAACATCCTGGCACTTGTCTGCCTGACATTTTTATGTATTTAAAATGCGCAATAGGCACTTAAAAAAATGTGTTTACTTTAAAAAGCAGAAGCTAAATGAAGTGAGATACTGCTTCTCTGCACCAGATACTATAAAAATTGGCAATATGGGATACCCTGCGGCCTGGTGTTTTTACAAGACGCAAAAAAAACAATTCAAAATGCAATATATTAATAAAACAGAGCCTGTAGAAGCTGATTTAGTATAACAGATAGGGTGAAATGTGCCGGTTTGGGATACCCTGCAGCCTGGTGTTTTTAAAGGACGCAAAAAAACTATTTAAAATGCAATATATTAATAAAACAGAGCCTTTAGAAGCTGATTTAGTATAACAGATAGGGTGAAATGTGCTGGTTTGGGATGCCCATGCGGCCTGGCGTTTTTACAGGACGCAAAAAAACAATTCAAAATGCAATATATTAATAAAACAGAGCCTTTAGAAGCTGATTTAGTATAACAGATAGGGTGAAATGTGCTGGTTTGGGATGCCCATGTGGCCTGGTGTTTTTACAGGACACACAAAACTAATTCAAAATGCAATATATTAATAAAACAGAGCCTTTAGAAGCTGATTTAGTATAACAGATAGGGTCAAATGTGCTGAAATAGTATGCCCATGTGGGCTGGGGTTTTTACAGCATACAAAAAAAATTAAAACGAATCGAGTTATAATAAATGCTTGTGTGTAACAGATAGGGTTAAATATGCCACTGCCAAGATGGGATGCACAGTGGCCAGGAATATTTACAGCACAAAAAAAGCAATTTAAAACTGATCTGGCAAATGAAGTGAAGTGAAAATAAAAAAAAAGTTTCCCTGTCACTTTCTCTGCTGTCCCTGCCTGGATTGTTCCCGATTTTTCCCTATCTTTCCCTGGCACTGTGTGGGTCTCTGTGGGTCTCCCTGACTCTCCCTGCCTGTCTGTTAGTCTCTCCCTGTCTGCAGTAACCTCCGTTCTGTCTGCAATGCAAGGCTGAAATGCGCACAGGATAGGTTGCATGTGACCTTCCCATGATAACTTGCCCCAGGGGACATGTCCGGACATGTCCATCCACTATTTTACAATGGCTGTAATTGAAATAAATGGAGTTTAAAGGAAAACTTCGATCGATCGAATCACGGGGAAATTTGGATTCGTTCAGAATCGAATTTTTCCTGAAATTCGGAACGAATTCGGGTTCGTCCGGATCGATTCGCTCATCCCTACGCTCTATCCGTGGGAATTTCCCAGTCCCATCATAATCTACGGGCATTTCCCAGTCTTCACTTAGGCACAGCTTTGGTTACTGTTTGAAGGACATGGTGGGTTTGATAGACAAGTGCATCAGTTTTCCAGGAACTTTGTCAGAGTGGAATAGAATGTATTGAATGTATGGAATTTATTATGTTTTAAGCCCTATTTTCATACAAAAAACTGGAGCCTGGGGAAAATATTCCCACAGGGACCACACAACAAGGAGCACAACCTAATAAATCATCAGTAGAAATGTACTGAAATATCAAAGACACATACATTTAAAAACAACACTCAAGACATAATAAAACCACAAAAGTCTTAAAGGGGCCACAGCACTCAAACCAGTTAGCTTGCTGACCAACCTACAATCTGTCTCTAAACTAGGTTAAGAACAGGGGGCTCGGTCACACACATCTGCAGAAGTATGCTTAAGCTGCACCACCAGTGCTAAGAGCCCCATTTGGGGCTGCCACCCCTCTTTTGTATCTTTTGAATTTGTGCAAGCACATGGAGTGTGGGGTCTAGGCTGTATTGCAAGGTCTTTGACCCTTCCACCCCATGGCTTGCACTTCAGGTTTAGGGCAACCTCAGGTAAGCCTGCTCCCAATTTATCTATTGCATTGTATGTCCCAAATGGGGCTCTTAGAGACTAGAATTAGTACTAGAGTTAGGACTGCACCTCACAGGGGCACCTTGGCGCTGGTGGTGCAGCTTAAGCATACTTCTGCAGATGTGTGTGACCGAGCCCCCGGTTTTTAACCTAGTTTAGAGACAGATTGTAGGTTGGTCAGCAAGCTAACTGGTTTGAGTGCTGTGGCCCCTTTAAGACTTTTGAATTCTAATTGTCCTGCTAATGTGCAGCTCCCTGGTTAGTTATAGAATGGTCTGAGCGGCTGCCACCCCTCTTTTGTTTATAATAAAACCACACCCCTCACAATTAATGGTTAATAAACATGTGCAAGTAATTATAGTCTGTCCTCTCTGATCTCAAAGTAAGTAACAAATTGATTAGCAGGTAAAGAACCACAGCTAGAATTCCAATTAATTATATATATATAAGATTAGATTTCCTACCTATGTGCCGGCACAAAAAATGACCCTAACTAAGCCAGAAACGTGTTAACCTATATACAAGTGTAGAATCTTATATCTAAAAAATATATATCTCATTGTGTAAAAACAGCAAATTCCAAACCTAATTCAAATACCAAGAGCATTCAAGAAATATACAAGGTGCAAAATAATATATACATGGTTAATATGGACAAGTGCAAAAATTGATCATAAAGTGACAAGTGCTAGAGACCTCCAAAAAATATAAATACAGAGAGTCAAGGGATACTTGAACCATTGATGAAAATACAAACAGCCTAGAGGACAAACTGAAAATGAGGGGTGCACCGCCTGCGCTTCGCGGTACCACACACCGCTTCTTGCTAGGGCGAGCAAAGTAGCCCCATCTCACCAGCCCTTTTAAGCCGCCGCCACTGAGTGTCACCTCCCGCCGGAAGCAGGGCATGGCCGCGCCCGCATCCGCCGGATATGACGCAGCACTGAACAGCGCTATGGACGCCGCATCATCAAAAAGTGACACGGCCTCAACGACAGTGTCGCTAGGGACGCCACTGGCCATAGCGACGCACGGCCTGCGCGCAGTCCGGCTCAGCTTCATGCCATCAGGGCTCTGCCTGGATATAAACAGCAAGAGCCCCCGCGCGCACAGGCACCGGCAGGGAAACACAGCAGGGGCCGCACAAGGACTGTGAGGGGCAAATGCCTCTAATATAGTCTAAGTACATAAATCACAAAAACATATAAATTATAAAACAATTTTACAAAATGTATATATAAATGTTTTACACAATATAAATAATGAGGACATGTATTGGGAAAATTTGATTCCTTAGACGGATACTTTGTGGAAATAAGGTAATTGTCACCGCTGGTGGTTCCATGTTTCCAACTTCCTTTTCCTGTCTTCAAGAAAGTAGGCTCAAGGCTGTGGTGGGGAAGCTTCATGAAATCAATCCCTCTAATGACATAAACAGAATAAACAGGGCATGAGGTAAACATAGGCAACCTATAAATACCCCAAAAGGAGAGGAGGGGGCTTTCCGAATGTCCAACAGCTAATTATTGATTTAAAGTTTTAGGGTGGCATGTTCTTTTAATTCTATTTTTGATGAAAATAGGAGAGGATACCCATAGAGGATCTAGATCCCAACCCTCTTCGGGGTCACAGAAAGGATAGGTGAGTACTTACATCCAAAGATCTTTTATCCACCTCCACCAATGGACTCGTCCAATGTCGGTACCATTTCATGGCCATATTCAAGTGCTCTTCAACCCACTTTTCTGTGACTGCACATGCAACAAATATATATATATATATATATATAAGAAAAAAATGTGCATGTACAAAATATAACAAGACACTACAAGGTGAATTATTGGTCCGATCTTTCAAAGCTAGGGGCAGACTGCGAACCCCGTGCCCCAGGGCTAATCAATCATCAGATCATACATAACAAACCATCCCCAGAAAGGGGGGAGTTGACATGGCAATATCCTACCCAAAACGGTATGTATCGACATGAATAGGAAACAGTGCCCAGTGCAATAAACATAAATGAATCAAAAAACTAAACTAAAACCATAACCCAAAAAAACATAACCCATGAACAATCCAGTGGTGAAGGGTATAGGGCCACACTATCCGACAGTTGGCGCCACAGGGAGGATTTATACCTATCAATGTCAGGACATAGGGCATACCAATCGATTTACCCCTGGCTACCCCAAAAAGGGAGAGAAGGACCAATCCTCATTAAGACCCCGTGGGGACCTACTGCTCAGTTGGAAAATCCAACGTAACTCCTTCTGGAGGAGTAGTCTTTTTAAGTCCCCACCACGGGGCCCCAGGTTAACCCTCTCAATTCCCACCGCCCTTAAGCAAGACGGGTCTCCCCCATGGGCCTCCAAAAAATGCCGTGCTACGGGTGAAATGGTCTTACCTGTTAGTGTATCTCGTTGGGCCAAACGAATGTTTGAAATATGAGCCTGTATACGAGTACGCAGGGCATTTTTTGTCTCCCCCACATAGATCAGTGGGCATCCACATCTCAATAGGTACACAAGAGAGTGGGTCCTGCAATTAATAAATTGTAAAATTTTAAACTGTTGGCCCGTCTCCAAGTTGGTCACTGATTTAGTTTTGTCCACAAAGCGGCAGATAGAGCAACTCCCGCAAGGGGCACATCCGTTTGTGGACACTTTAGAAAGCCATGTTTTGGCTGGTGTGTAGTGACTGTGGCATAGCTTATCCCTAAGATTGGGCGCCCGCCTAGCAGTAATCATAGCTCTCGGGTGGGGTCCGTGCTCAGGATAGTCCAATGGGTCGAGATAATATCCCTTACTCTATGCCACTGTTTGTGGAAATCCATGATTAATCTTGTGGGTTCACCACTCCTAACCCTGGGTGCGTGGCCCCTGTCGGCCCGCTTGACATCCGGTAGGAGGGTTTGTGACCGCTTAGTGCCCTTTGCTTTCTGATAAGCTTGTTGTACTATCCTCTCTGGGTAGCCTCAATCTCGAAATCTGCATGTCAAATCGGTGGCTTGTTCCTCAAAGTCCTGATCCCTAGAACAGTTCCACCGTGCCCTAAGGAACTGGCCGGTTGGAATCCCGTTCTTCACATGTCTAACATGCGCACTCTCATAGTTTAAGAGACTATTTACTGAGGTGGGTTTTCTAAACAATTTGGTACTGATTGTCCCATTCTGTTCCAAAAAAATCGACAAATCAAGAAAAGTCACCTCCTTGGAAGAAATTTCATAAGTCAGTCTGATGTTCAAGTCGTTACAATTTAATGTGTCGAGAAATTCACGGAAAAGCTCTTCAGGACCCTGCCAAAAGAGGAGAACGCCATCAATATATCGATGCCACCCCAGCACTGCGGGGTGGCAACGTTCAAATTCCAAAAACACCACATTCTCCTCCCACCACCCTAGGAACAAGTTAGCTATTGATGGGGCGCATTTTGCCCCCATCGCTACCCCTGAAATCTGTCTAAACACTTGCCCATTGAAAGTGAAGATGTTGTGACTCAGAACAAAATCCAGGAGGGCCACAATAAAGTTGTGAAGAGGCTCCCTCTCTCTGGACTCCTTGCTCAAAAAGTAGCGTACTGATTTAATAGCTAGGTGATGTGGTATGATTGTGTATAACGATTCCACATCGCAAGTCACTAGGCAAGTGTCAGGGGGTAGTTGTATGTTGTCCAGTTTCCTAAGCAGGTCTCCCATGTCCTTTGTGTAAGAGTACAGGCTCATTACATGAGATTGAAGGAATATGTCAATATAAGTGCATAGGGGTTCCAACAAACTCCCAATCCCGGACACAATGGGTCTACCAGGTGGAGAAGATGAATTTTTATGTATTTTTGGCAGTACATAAAAGGTGGGCATAACGGGGTGTGTCACAGTCAGATATTTAAATTCTTGCAGGTCTTTGACCCCCTCCTCTTTAGCAATCAATAAAAGCAGATCTAATTTCGATTTATGTGCTTGGATAGGATTGTTTGTAAGTTTCTGGTAGTAGCGCATGTCAAAGACCTGACGATTCACTTCTTTCACATAATCTGTGGTTTGCCACACCACCACATTGCCCACTTTATCTGCCTCCTTTATTGTTATTGAGGTGTTGGAACTTAAATCTCTTAGGGCTTGTTGTTCATCCCTTGTGAGGTTCATTTTCCCATGTGATGGTTCCAGTTCAATAATTTCCCGTACCACTTGATCAAAAAATACCTGAACGCATGGCGAGGAACTCAGAATGGGGCAGAAGGTGGAAGGTCGTTTGAGACCACTTGAGTGTCTTACGAAGGAGGAATTCTGGGGGAGTGTCGGATCCTGTTTTTTTGGGGTTATGGTTTTAGTTTAGTTTTTTGATTCATTTATGTTTATTGCACTGGGCACTGTTTTCTATTAATGTCGATACATACCGTTTTGGGTATGATATTGCCATGTCAACCCCCCCCTTTCTGGGGATGGTTTGTTATGTATGATCCGATGACTGATTAGCCCTGGGGCACGGGGTTGGCAGTTTGCCCCTAGCTTTGAAAGATCGGACCAATAATTCACCTTGTAGTGTCTTGTTATATTTTGTACATGCACATTTTTTTCTTATATATATATTTTTTGCATGTGCGGTCACAGAAAAGTGGGTTGAAGAGCACTTGAATATGGCCATGAAATGGTACCGACATTGGACGAGTCCATTGGTGGAGGTGGATAAAAGATCTTTGGATGTAAGTACTCACCTATCCTTTATGTGACCCCGAAGAGGGTTGGGATCTAGATCCTCTATGGGTATCCTCTCCAATTTTCATCAAAAGTAGAATTAAAAGAACATGCCACCCTAAAACTTTAAATCAATAATTAGCTGTTGGACATTCGGAAAGCCCCCTCCTCTCCTTTTGGGGTATTTATAGGTTGCCTATGTTTACCTCATGCCCTATTTATTCTGTTTATGTCATTAGAGGGATTGATTTCATGAAGCTTCCCCACCAAAGCCTTGAGCCTACTTTCTTGAAGACAGGAAAAGGAAGTTGGAAACATGGAACCACCAGCGGTGACAATTACCTTATTTCCACAAAGTATCCGTCTAAGGAATCAAATTTTCCCAATACATGTCCTCATTATTTATATTGTGTAAAACATTTATATATACATTTTGTAAAATTGGTTTTATAATTTATATGTTTTTGTGATTTATGTACTTAGACTATATTAGAGGCATTTGCCCCTCACAGTCCTTGTGCGGCCCCCGCTGTGTGTTCTCTCCCTGCCAGTGCCTAGATGCGGACTGTGCGCGCGGGGGCTCTTGCTGTTTATATCCAGGCAGAGCCCTGATGGCATGAAGCTGAGCCGGACTGCGCGCTGGTCGTGCGTCGCTATGGCCAGTGGCGTCCCTAGTGACGCTGTCGTGGAGGCCGCGTCACTTTTTTGATGATGCGGCGTCCATAGCGCTGTTCAGTGTCGCGTCATATCCGGCGGGAGGTGACACTCAGTGGCGGCGGCTTAAAAGGGCTGGTGAGATGGGGCTACTTTGCTCGCCCTAGCAAGAAGCGGTGTGTGGTAGCGCGAAACGCAGGCGGTGCACCCCTCATTTTCAGTTTGTCCTCTCGGCTGTTTGTATTTTCATCAATGGTTCAGCTAAGTATCCCTTGACTCTCTGTATTTATATTTTTTGGGAGGTCTCTAGCACCTGTCACTTTATGATCAATTTTTGCACTTGTCCATATTAACCATGTATATATTATTTTGCACCTTGTATATTTCTTGAATGCTCTTGGCATTTGAATTAGGTTTGGAATTTGCTGTTTTTACACAATGAGATATATATTCTTTTAGATATATGATTCTACACTTGAATATAGGTTAGCACGTTCCTGGCTTAGTTAGGGTCATTTTTTGTGCCGGCACATAGGTAGGAAATCTAATTATATATATATATATATATATATATATATATATATATATATATATATATAATTAATTGGGATTCTAGCTGCGGTTCTTTACCTGCTAATCAATTTGTTACTTACTTTGAGATCAGAGAGGACAGACTATAATTACTTGCACATGTTTATTAACCATTAATTGAACTATGTGAGGGGTGTGGTTTTATTATGTCTTGAGTGTTGCTTTTAAATGTATGTGTCTTTGATATTTCAATAAATTTCTACTGATGATTTATTAGGTTGTGCTCCTTGTTGCGTGGTCCCTGTGGGAATATTTTCCCCAGGCTCCAGTTTTTTGTATGAATGTAGGGTTAGTGAGCACGCCATCACTTTGTTTTATTTAGTGGTGCACCATATCTTGTTTCAGTGGATGTATTTTAAGCCCTATTTGTTTTAAAATAAAAATGGGCCAATTGAAGCTTCCAAGATGTATTTTAGTTTTCAGTTACTGTTTATACATTATGCCTAGCTTTTAGAAATCACACTGGTAACATTTGTAATTGCATTTTTGTATGGACTTCTGTACCATATATCGCTTATGTTATACGTAATATCAGGAGGACAGAGCAGATTGGTTGAACAACAATTTAACTGCCTTACTGTTTCATAATAAGGTTCACTCTCAGTGGTAACATTGCCAATTTCCCCCAACACACAGGAACCACAAGATGGAACAATAATTCAATGTCCACATGGTGGCTAGCCCTGACCTGAGTTTCACGAGGGTTCTTGCTGGGTTTTCAGGTCACAATGCCCCCATCTTGAGGAATTTGCACTGTATGGCAAGTTTGACAGAGGAGTCCTATCTGAGTGATGGCTTATTGGTAAGTTGCAATGCAGAAATATTATTTTTAGTTTTTTTAGACTCTGAATCATCTATGTGTGCAAGCAACGTTTGTGCAAGATGACTTTTGCACGGCTTTATATTTTTTTCACACTGCTGAATTGAGACTAGAGTGTCCATGGTCTCATAAAAAAGTGATAAAGTTATAAAGGTTTTGTCTCATGGCTACAGCAATGAAGAACACATGTATCATCTTGGAATTAGGAGCTACAATTAATTTAATGCTCACAGAATATGAGGTTTGCAGGTCAGATGATAGGGATAATGCAACATTGTGGTGGAGTTCTCCAATCTCACATCAGTAACTGTTAAAAGAGCACTTTTGAGCAATTAAAGTACCCTGCTAGTTGTCCCTGTCTAGACCAGATAAATTGCCATTAATACTCAATGTTCTCTCCATTAACAGGGACCGACCATGCTCACTGCAATATTTACTGCAATAGATAGATATGCTGAAGCAGTATTGAAACAGCTTGAAACACCAGATTGAAACAGCTGTCTCAAGCTGCTGAATGGCGATGGAGGAAAACCAAAGCCAATCATGACTTTCTATTCTACAAACAAGCCCTTCAGGAACTCAGGACGGCCCTTTCATCTGCTAAGCAAGCTTATTTCTCTTCACTGATTTCTTCACAAGCCCGGAATCCCAAACAACTCTTCAACACTTTCAGTTCCTTACTCTGCCCACAACCTCCTCCTCCAACCTCCCAAATAACAGCAGAAGAATTTTCTACATTCTTCAAAGAAAAAATTGACAACATTCGACTTGGCTTTGCCCCTCAGAATCCCTCACTACTTCAAACAATCCCCCCGCCTTACTCTCTTACTTTCTTCACTCCAATAACTGAGCTTGGACTAACCTCTGTCATTTCTAGGGCCCACCTGACTACCTGCTCCCTCGATCCTATTCCATCCCACCTTATTCCTCAACTGTCTCCATCCCTCACTCCAGCCTTAACCTCCATATTCAACCTTTCTCTCTCCACTGGTACCTTTCCTTCTTCCTACAAACATGCAGTTATTACTCCGATAATCAAGAAACCCTCTCCCGACCCCTCTGCCCTCTCCAGCTACCGCCCTATCTCACTACTCCCTTTCTCCTCCAAACTTCTCGAACAACATGTCCACTCAGAACTGGCACAGTACTTATCCACCAACAACTTACTTGACCCCTTACAATCAGGATTCCGCCGTAACCACTCCACTGAAACTGCTGCCCTCACCAAAGTCACCAATGATCTGCTCACTGCCAAAAGCATTGGTCACTACTCCATCCTCATCCTTCTTGACCTCTCCTCAGCCTTTGATACTGTCGACCACTCTCTGCTTCCTGATATTCTCTCCTCTCTTGGGGTTCAAGGGCTTGCACTCTCTTGGCTCACCTCTTACCTCTCTGATAGATCATTCAGTGTATTCTATTCTAACACAGTCTCATCCTCACGTTCCCTTTCTGTTAGTGTGCAGCAAGGTTCTGTCCTAGGCCCCCTACTTTTCTCAGTCTACACCCATGGCCTTGGCAAACTTATAACTTCACTAGGCTTTCAATACCACTTCTATGCGGATGACACTCAGATATATCTCTCAGGCCCCAATCTCTCCTCTCTCGCCTCCCCAACTGCCTCTCAGCTATTTCTTCATTCATGTCATCTCGCTATCTCAAGCTAAACATGGACAAGACAGAACTGGTCTTTTTTCCACCCTCTAACTCCCCTCCCCTCTCTAACACGTCTATTTCTGTCAACAATTACACAATAACAGCAACTCCCCAAGCTCGTGCGTGGGAGTCATTCTGGACTCTCATTCAAACCACATATTCACTCCCTGGCCACCTCCTGTCGCCTCCAACTTAAAAACATCTCACGCATCCGTCCTTTCCTCTCACCTGACACCACTAAAATGCTAGTGCACGCCCTGGTCATATCCCGTCTGGATTACTGCAACATCCTTCTTTGTGGCTTACCAACTAACAGACTGGCACCCCTCCAATCTATCCTGAACTCTGCTGCTCGCCTCATCCATCTCTCCTCTCGCTCCTCCAGTTCTGCGCCTCTCTGCCAATCCCTACACTGGCTGCCAGTCCCACAGCGAATCCTGTTCAAAACTCTAACTCTCGCATACAAAGCTCTCTCTAACCATGCCCCTCCCTACATCTCATCTCTAATCCAACAGTATCAACCTAGACACAGCCTCTGCTCCTCTGTCGACCTTCTCCTGTCTTCCACCCTGGTCACCTCCTCTCATGCCCACCTCCAGGACTTCTCACGTGCAACTTCAATCTTCTGGAATGCCCTCCCGCACCAAATCCGCCACTCCACAAACCTCAAAACCTTCAAAGGCACCCTTAAAACTCACTTATTCAGACAAGCATATAATCTGGCCTAACCAATCTTCTAAAGGGCACATGCCACAAAGCTCAATACTGACTGTTTGTGATCCTTCCCCCTCGTCTTCACCCCTCTTCCTTTAGACTGTAAGCTCACAAGGGCAGGGCTCTCTCCCCTATTGTATCTTGTACTCAGAATATCCATTGTCAACTCTGTAAAACTGCATTTGAAATAGTATATGTACTGTATGTTTCTACCCTGTCTGTAATTACTACTTTGTAAAGCGCTACGGAAGATGATGGCGCAATATAAATAAACAATAATAATAAAATAATAAAAGCAGTAAATTAAGTGAGCGCGACCTTCAATTCAGCAACCGACAGAGCAGTGAACATTCTGCCATGGCCCCCCAATTAAGCAAGGCCAATTTAGTATTTTTGTGCTTCAGCATGTTCTTCAATATGCTGTGTTGGTAGGGGGGGGGGGGGTTAAAGTGACCTTCTTAATAGATGCAATATTTTGCATCAAATTAAATCAAATGAGGCCATAACATTATAGCTTCTGCTTGGGTTCTATTCATCAGATATGAATTCCTGCTGTGAGAAATGTCCGTTATTGTGGACGGTAGGCTCATCTGCAGATTGGGCGCCACATTAGATGTTTGTGAGAATTTATTTCTATCACTGGCAAACATGTAGTGACTAAATGGCTTCCTTGCCCATCACATCTCGCAGTGCACAGTCCCGAGTCTGTTTATGCTGAAAGGACACACAGTTGCTGCTCCAGCAGCCCATTCAGCTTTAAGAGAGGCTGGCTTGTAAGTGACGTCCTCTTCCCAAATCACTGAGCTTCCTTGTTTGGCTTTTGGAGCACACTTGAGTCAAACTACAAAGAAGTTCTCAGCAAGCACAGGGGAGCGTGAATGGGCGCACGCTGCCAACTCGAACCGTTCCCTTCAGTGAACTGTAAAATCATCTTATGAAATCACAGAGTACCGGAGGACGTTCTGTCCACTCTCAGCTCAGAAAAATATTTAGGTAAGGGGGTTTTGAGAACCAGATCCTGGAAGCCAGTCACTGAAGCTCAGTTTATCATATTTCCATGAATAAAACTTCAGTCAACTTGGAAAAAAACAAACTGAACTCTGCCCATTGAAGGATGAAGTGTGTTTTGGTTGACCAAGGCTTCTTGATCTTCCCGCTTCTATAAAGTTAGCTGTCTTATAAATATCTTTATGGAAAACAATACAGACAATATGAAAAGTTGCATGGCCTCACTACAAGAATACGCGTAATGGCCTCCCATACCAACAGGCTTATAGTTTTCAATCAACCATGTATGTTTAAATGCATTGCTGAACTATGGGAAAAATCCCCTTTCCTCCCACGCCTACCCATCTTTAATTTAACAAAATGTGATTAGAAGTTAACGCTTTCAGCACCAGTCTACCTAGAGATTTTGTCACCCTCAGTTGCCAGGCCATTTTCAGCATGTCCCTCATATCTCCCCACCCAAATGCTGAGGCCCAGCTTTTAAAATCAATTTTTAATTTGTATACCTCAATGGAGTGGTCCTTAGATATTTAGGATCGAAGCCCCTACCAATTTTTGGGTGAAATAGCTTGGACTAAATTTTAACAGTTGCAAGCATATTGTTAATGTCAGTCCCACAGAGAAAAGTGTTTAACATCAGCTTGTCAACAGTGAGTAGGGTTTTTTTAAGGGTACAACTAATACAAGTTATAGAATATTGAGGGGTTAGGGACTCATTTAGAACTACTATATGTCCCTGGGGGGAATTGACCATTCTAAAGAGACAATAGGAGAGGGAACCAAACCTGGGGGGGGGGGGGGGGAGCATGTCCAGGGGGGAGGGGGGCAAAAGGAGAGGGCACTATGTTAAACGGAGAGAGGGAGCTGTGCATGCCAGAGAGGGGGCCTCCTTTTGGAGGGGGGGGGCAGACTATGTCCAATGATGATGGGCGATGTCCTGTAGGGGGCACATCTGAGGGAAAAATAGAGGGAAAGGGAGTGGGGGCGATATAAAGAGGGAAGGGGGGGAGAACATATTTTGGGGGGGATTGTGTAACATGGTGGCGCTGTAACCACTCTCCAGCAAATCTTGACCTGCCAACCAAATGTCGGCTGCAGAGTTTCTATTTTTTTCAAGTTCTAGTTGAGCTAAAGCCTACAATTTTAGAATAGCTAATTTTACTCTTATGAAAGCAAATTGTCTGGGATGTTATTGCCATAAGAGTAATTCAGATGTCTCTTGGATCTTCAAAAGGCTGGATAAAAGTACTTAGGAACTGAGGAAACACCCCAGAGGGATGAAGGCAATAAAAAGTACTATGTCATAAGAAAAAAAAAAGAATGCAATACAAAGGGCAAATGAGCAGGCGTTTCATTTAGGAGCCGGGGGGGGGGGGGCATAACTGAATTCTAGTCTTTATATAGTTAACTGTTTATACACCATGCTCAATGAGAATAAAATACATTATAAGAAGAACTGCCAAGAGAAATAAACTTATTACTTATATAAAGAATCTACATACAGATGAGATTTTCATTAATAATAGGACACATTCCTCTGTTGACCTTATTGTTCATTATTTTATATAATTTTACGACATTCACAATACTATAACACATTTGACATAACCTGTATTATTGTAAGATTGAGTGTCTACAGAAATGTATCCATCCTTTTTGCAAATGTGTTAAAAAAAAATGAAAACAAAAAAATAAAATCAAGTCCCTAGATAGTTCCCTATGACCCACTTTTACGCTGGTGCTGCAATTCTTAAAAAGCAGGCAGAATTTCAGACTGGGAACCTATTACTCTCTCTCACACATTCCCTACTGTAGTTGTCAGGAAGTTCATGAAAATAACTAAAATGTAGTTTTCGGTACAAACTGTGGAAATAGACGGTTGATGGCAGAAAGAGACCATATGGTCCATTTAGTCTGCCCTTATGTGTTCTTACATGTTCTTTTTATTTTGGGTTAGATGTATGCTTAGCCCTGGCATGTTAAAATTTCCATATTGTTAATTTTCAAGTAGCTCTGCTGGAAGTTTGTTCCTTCAGTAAAATAATATTTTTTAATGTTGCTTCTGATTATCCCCCCAACTAGCTTCAGCTTGTTTTGTCACCTGGCGAGTTTTCACGCAGGCTCTCCTTTACCCGGGTTTCCATGTCAGGCTCCACCCAATGCGTTTCATCAGAGGACTTTGTGCAGGACAGCCAGGGCAGTATATAGCACTGTTGTAAACGTTTCCGCAGAGGTGAGCCCCCGCTGCTAGATATAACCTATAATAACCTATAATTGATAAGCTGTCAAAAGTGTTCCCATTAAGATTAAAGAGGCTGTGACATACACAGCAAGGTGCTGCTTGTGTTGTTTATGGCACAATACGAAAAGCCAAGATATATTACATGAGAGTGTTTTACCAGTGGCGTTGCTAGGGCTGGTGTCACCCGGGGCGGTAGGAAATGGTGTCACCCCCCCCCCCCCCAAAGAAAAAAAATTTTTGTATGTTGAAAGAACTCAATGTTAATGCTCATACCAGGTAGCTAAAACTTACCAGTTCCTGTTGGCCACATTACTGTGTAACCCTCCAAGCGGCCACCAGAACCAGGAAGTGGTAAGTATGGGGTGCTCAAGACCTGTTTTGCAGCGGGGGGGGGGGGGGGGGTGTATGATCAATTGGGATGCCCCCCACCCATGGGTTCTTAGGGATCTGGGGGGATTCACTCAGTAGCACATCCCAATTCAGGATGCCCCCAGAGTAGGGAACAGTACCCAGGATAGTAAATTCTCAGGTTTTGTTATGCTTTAAAACGGGGCAATGCCTCCCTTGAGTCTGTAAGAATGCGTCATACACTGTGGAATAAAGGAAAGGTGAGTTTTTGGGTGATCCTGGGTTTACACATAGCAGGGCATCCCAAATCCTGCCCCACCAGAGAGGAACAAAACTAATTAAAACTAGCTAATTCCTTGTGTGTTAATTCTTTCATGTCGCACCACAGCCCACTTTCGCTATGTGTCTGGACTGTGCTAAGCCCACCAATCACAATTCAGAATGAAAGAGAAAATGACAGCTGCCACACAGCAGAGTAAACCTGATTGGTGGCTGAATAAATCCAGTCTGCCAATAGCTGATCTGATTTTTATCCTCAATCCAATGAATGATTAATCACACACAGTGCACAGCATCAGTGCCGGCCCGTGTCACACAGGCTTTCACCTTGAAGCAGATATTCCATCATATTGATGGTTCCGCCTGATACAGGCATAGTGGTCACCGGAGGAGCCTCCATCGCCTATCGCCCGAGAGTGCTTGCGGGATTCCACTAGGATCGTGATGTCACCACCATGCGACTAGCAAACCAGCCTGATCACATGCTCTGTTACTTTAGAGGCGGGCGCAGGGAAAACCGACCTCATAACATTCTATGAACTGATTCGCCTGCACAACGCTGATTCCAGTACTGCGCATGCCCAGCTCGCGCTCGTAAACAGTTTATCCAGAGATATAACCACGCCCAATGCCCGTAAACCTGCAGTGGTTTGTTTCATAATTGTGCTGCGCTATCATTTTCTGGCGGCTTGTCACAATACATCTACATCAATTGCTCTCATTATCATATCTCCCAAGTGTCACTGATTGGAGGGACAGTCCCTCGTTGAGATTTAACATACATCTCGGTAGGGCCGGCCCTGGGTGTGCGGTGTCACCCTCTAGGTCTGGTGTCACCCGGGGCGGTCCGCCCCCCCCGCCCCCGGGTCGCTACGCCACTGTGTTTTACCATTACTTTAGGATAAAGGGTCATTTTAAAGTGGACCAACACCCAGGATTTTGACTATCCTGGGTCTTGGTCCACTTCGGTGGGGCACCCCCGATCGGGGTGCCCCGCTGTGTGAAACCCCCCCGAACCCCCCGAACTCACCTCTGTCCGCGGCGACGGACAAGCCGCGGACAAGCGTCTCCTCCGCCGCCGCCTCCCGCGCGTCCCTGTTGACGCGCGCGTGCCCGCGCCGGCCATTCACAGACGGCGGTCTCGGGCGTGCGCACGACTAGAGGGGCGCGAGGGAGGCGGCCGAAACTAAGGTAAGGAGTTTGGGGGGTTTGGGGGGGTTTCACCCCGCGGGACATCCCGATCTCGGATGTCCCGCGGGGAGGGAGGTGATCGGCCCGGGAATCTTATAGATTCCTGGGCCGATCACCCGTGGGTGTTGGTCCACTTTAAAAGCAATATTGAAAGCAAAAGCATTTTTTGCATCTTATTCCCATTATACCTTGTATATAAAAGCCTGTGGTGGCATAAATTGACGCACGTGTATTATTACCGTTGGAAAATAAGCGCATAAAAGTAGAGGTGCTTTTTTTGTTTTATGAAGCTTGAAGTACCATTGAAATCATGTGGTGTCCAGATTTAAAGAACAGCTCTGCAGAGCATTTCATTTTTGATCAAACAGAAGTATTTTGGCATTGACTATTATTTGGGCTTTTTGGATACTGAGCATTTCACAGCGTTTGAGCAGTTGGAGTTTTCTCTCTTTTCCGAAGTTCTGGCTAACATGGCAATGCCCATACGATTATAGCCAACTAGGTTAACCTGGGGTTAGTGTGGAGGCAGGAACAGTCAGTCACTAAGTGTAGGTTCTCATAACGCATTTCACCTCTCTTGCACATGGGTAGATTCTAACTGGAGTAAAAAGTGTCATTTGCTTTCATTTTCTACCAAAGCGCCGATGCGGCACCAGGTGTAAAAAGAGCACCTCTATTTTTCTCCTAAAGTGAACTTTTTACAAACCCCTTAGATTTGCTAAATGGAAAAAGAGATTGGAAAAAAACAAGAGCAGGAGTCTCATCCTTTATCCACTCTATATCAAAAGCTTAAATCGGACAATAACCCTTACAAGAAACAGTGCTCATATGCATCCCTTCCCAAGGAAATCCAGTTTGCTGCACATAACAATTCCTTTACCTTTCTGTAACTCCTGCTGGAGTCAATTTTAAAAACAAAATGGTCACATGGAGCTGTAGGTCGTCTGCAAAGAGGAAGGGTCCTGCTGCTGTGCATTGTGTGGTTATGTTTAAATTCAGGAAGCAGCACGCCTGGGATGCTGTGAAATGAAGCTCCAAAATGGCTGGTACCAGGAAAAATTCAGCTTTGAGTGGGTGCATAACCAAGCTCTGATGATATGTTATGATATGTATCACATGTGGAAAACATGCCAGTTTATTATTTATTATTATTTTGAAACTTTGGGTCAAGGTTTTGGATCTAGACAGCCAACTGCGTGGAAAAAATATTCTAGCCTTTGGGTGGCCATATTACATGTTAAGTAACCAGGAGCTATAAAAGACAAAAATTTTGGAACTATTGCTAGGGCCTAGAAAATGATGATACCTTTCGGACAAGTGGTCTCCGGGATAATTGATATGGATCAAAAATTCTGTTCAGATTGGGAACCCTGGTTAGGATACCCATATCTTGTCATGAGCCTTGCAGCGGTACAATAACCGGTTGTCAATCAATACTGATTAGGAGTTGGGGTGGTCCAGATACCCTCCCCTCCTATTCTTCTAGTCTTTTCCTAATCTGGTTCTTCTACTCTGTCCTTAAGGGGTGATATCTATAAACGTGATGTCAATCAATATTGGTTAGGAGTTGTGGTGGCCCAGATGCTCTACCCTTTCCAATTCTTCTTTTCCTTTGACACTTTTCCTAATCTGGTTCTTCTACCCTGTCCTTAAGCGGTAATATCTATAAACGTCTTGTGAATCAATAGTGGTTAGGAGTTGGGGTGGTCCAGATGCCCTCCCCTTTCCTATTCTTCTTCTCTTTTTCCACTTTTCTTAATCCGGTTTTTCTACTCTGTCCTTAAGGGGTAATATCTATAAATGTCTTGTCAATCAATACTGGTTAAAAGTTGGGGTGGTCCAGATGCCCTCCCCTTTCCTATTCTTCTCTTTTTCCACTTTTCCTAATCTGATTCTTCTACTCTGTCCTTAAGGGGTAATAGCTATAAACGTCTTGTCAATCAATACTGGTTAGGAGTTGGGGTGGTTCAGATGCCCTCTCCTTTCCTATTCTTCTTCTCTTTTTCCACTTTTCCTAATCCAATTCTTCTACTCTGTCCTTAAGGGGTAATATCTATAAACGTGTTGTGGGTATCAGGTCTGGTGACCCATGAACTTCCAGACAGCCAAACTGTTACAGTGCAGTGCCTGTGTGGTGCTTTAACTACTTGTGACCCAGGCCTACTTAAAGGGGGGGGGGGGCAAGATGCAGAATGCATTAGCATGGGTTACTGGGGCAATGGGGTGGCAAAATCTAGTGTATTGCATCAACGTTTCCTCTTGGGGACCTCTGTACTGAAAACTGCAAAACTTTTGTCTCAATGATAATTCAATGTCACAGGTAAGTAGGTGCATGAGTTCTTAGAGTCACATATAAGTGCTGATCATGATAAAAGAAAAAGTTTCTGTATCCTTGATCCTTTTTAGCAAATGACTTCCTCCAGTCCAAAAGAGCGGTTAAGTGTTTTGTTGTAATGATTGCTCTCGCTGGCACTATGCTGAGCTGATGCCCGGAGTATCTTCATTATAAAAGTCCCCCGCTGTGACGAGATTTAATTAAACTTCTCTGTCAATACACCTTTCCCAGGCAATCTGTGAGGCACTATCAGAAATTCACACAAAAACCGCGGCAGTAAGCCCTTCTTCGAAAAGTCATAAGCTGAAATATTAATATTTTTCTGTTTAAGTAACAAAACAACTTTGAAAAATCTATAATGACATTTCGAAAGGGAAAAAAATGTTTCAGCGGAAGCATAAAATTATTATTTTTCCAGTTTGGTAATAGAAGTTAGAGGAAGGAAAATTACATTTGTGAACTGTTTCATTTTCTCTTTTGCAAATAGAGATACATATTATTTCAGCCTCTAGTGCTAGCCCTGAAACTGATATCCTCTCCCCGGGGCAAACTAATTTGGGATGCCCCACTGATGAAACCTAGACAATCACCAAGTAATTTCAACTAGCCAGGGGTCCAATGGCGCATGTGCAGGCCACATCAAGTATTTGGGAATGGCTAGCATGGGCATGCGTCAAACATGATGATGAGTGGGGATGCACCAGCGGCGCATCTCCACTCAGCTTGCGCACCACCATGATGTCAGAGCTTAATGGAGCCGAATGCGCTCATCGATTGCCTGCCCACATCTGTCCTGTACCATGGGATTGTTGGAAGGTGATCTTCAGCGATCTGTGCGGGTACCCAGGGCATCCCATACAACACCCCAGGGAGTGAGAATCTCATGTGTTGTTCTTCTTTAAAGGGAACGTCCAAGGCAAGGACATAAAAAAAGTATATACTCAATATTACTCTCCCAGCAGCCGCGCATAATTCCGTAATTTAAGACTCCACTCCCGATCACAAATCCCTGCAGGCTGCCTGCACCGGCCACCAGCCATCGTGGCAGGGGGTGAACATAGTGCAGGGATGCCAAAGGCACAAAAGCAGGTCATCCCAATTCAGGATGCCCCAAGGGGTCCACATTAAATGGTGGGTGATTCGAAGGGGAAGCCTCCTTACATCCTTCCAATATCCATATTCAGGCAAGAAGTGAAAATTGTTAAGGAATGAAAGTTTTAGATTGTACAATATCAAAGAAATTGAAGTGGAAGTTGTGCATTCCGGGTGCCTTGCTACAGGACTTGGTTTCTATCTTATGGCCATAAAGATCATCAAAGTATCATCAATTGTAGAGCTGAGTACTTTGTGTTAATTTCAACAATTTTCTCCCCTAAACTACTTGTATATTTGTAATTTTTGTACTTGGTGAATAAAATTCTGATTCCCATGTTTAGTCATGCCCCTATGAAAAAGATGTTTAATTCCCATATGTCCTCATTACTGTTAATTCTAGAGTCGATACAATCACTTGGGAAGTGAAATCGTATGCCCATAATGGCCTGCGTAGCCCCCACTGAGGTCAAAATTAGTTGCACCACTGACTGCACGGCAGTATCAGAAGTAGAACCATTAAACTATTGAATATATGGCTAAAAACAAACAATTTGTGCAGTTTCTGTAATAACTGTAATTACTCTGAGGCTGTTTATTGTCTGGCTACCTTCAAATTATCCAACATGCTTGCTTCCATACAAAAGAAGCAGGGATATTGTTCTGGTTAGGGTTATTCATCTCATAACAATGTAGTTCATTGAATTATTATGCATTCTTTTTTACAATCTTTTTATTACAGTGATGTTTTTTATGCATGTTGTAGGCTTTTAAATATCACAAAAAAATGCATCTTTAAATATTATACAACTTGAGTTTACTGTGGTTAAAATGGGAACTATGCACAGATAAAGGTGGATTATTAGCAGTGTGTTATACCGTGTATCGTATGATAATGGGTCATATCATGAAACGGTCGAATTATAGTTCCGGGCCTAAATGACAAGTGGGAAGATGTTCATCGACATTTTCTATCTTTAGGGAGTATAAGCACATACCTAACTGCATGTGGCAGCCTAATTTATCACTAGCACCTCATAGCGCCACTTGAACGTCTGCGGAGAGATGCTATTAGCACCTCAGCCCGCAAAGCTGGCCACAGGCTGAAGGTGCTGTTAGTGTTTGGCGCAGTAGGCTACCCGTGGCACTGTGTCATGCAGTTTTTTTTCCAGTGGAGATAGCGGTAGGTAGTGTCAGTGTCGAGCACAAGAAAACATTCGTATTTAACAAGTAAATTAACAGCGACAGCGTGGGCACTCCATGATACTCAGACATACAGCGTCATGTGCAATACAAAAAAATACAGTTTTGTGAGTACTCCCCTTTAAAACGGATATTGTAAGTGTGACATACACTCCGCTTCAACTCTTCATGACATTTGGGTTATTCTCCAGTAGAGGGCGAACTTCTGCAGAGATGAATGCAAAAAAGGAGCTCCTCCCAGTCCATAAATACCTGGGACCTCCCACCAATTCCCCAGTTTAAGATAGCAGTAAGGGGACCAGGAAGAACCAAATATAACAATACTAACAACCAAGAAACAATGGTTCACCATATAAAGGATCCGGAATACCAAAAAGGGTGGGTGAAGCGGAGTGTATGTCACACTTACAATATCCGTTTTAAAGGTGAGTACTCACAAAATGGTATTATTCCAAGTGTGACATACACTCCGCTTCAACTCTTAATGACATTTGGGACATCCAATAGCAGTGTCCATCATGGGTGGGAAGTGGGAACCATAAACAGTAAAGAATGCACCAACTTAAACCACTGCAGCTTGCAGAACCTTGCGGCCAAAAACGGCATCCGCTGAAGCCCGCACATCAACCTTGTAAAACTTGGAAAAAGTATGAACGGAATACCAAGTAGCAGCCTTACAAACTTGTTCAACAGAAGCCTGGTGCTGAAAAGCCCAGAACGCACCAACAGCACGAGTAGAATGCGCAGTGACCCTAAAAAGGGGGGAGTCCTCCCCTTAGCAGAATAGGCCCCAACAATGGCCTGACGAATCCATTTGCTAATGGTAGACTTGGCGGGCGCCAAACCTTTCCTGGGCCCGCAGGGCACCACGAAAAAGGCATTCGTCTTGCGGAAAGAAGAAGTAGTCACCAAATAGTACTTAACACAGCGAACCACATCCAAATTGTGCAAAACCCTCTCCTTGTCATTGCTAGGCTTAGGACACAAGGAAGGGAGAACAATATCCTGATTGAGATGGAAAGCAGAAACCACCTTAGGAAGGAAATCAGGCTTAAAGCGAAAGACCACCTTGTCCTGGTGTCTTTCAAAGTAAGGGGCCTGAATCGACAGAGCCGCCAACTCAGAGACACGCCAAACAGAGGTAATAGCCACCAAGAAGGCAACCTTCTGAGTGACAATAGAAAGAGCAATATCCTGTAACGGCTCAAAAGGAGGACCCTGGAGAGCCGAAAGCACCAAATTCAAATCCCAAACAGGAACCATAGCCTTCCGAGGGGGTCGAACATGAGTGACCCCCTGGAAAAAAGTCTTAACCAGCGGGTGTAAGGCAAAAGATCTTTGGAAGAAAACAGACAGAGCAGAAACCTGCCCTTTCAAGGTACTAAGCTGGAACCCAAGATCCAGACCGTGCTGAAGAAACTCCAAAATCCTAGGGATCGAAAACACCCAGCAAGGCCAGGCCCTAGCCTCACACCAGTCAATATAGGACCGCCAAGTCCTATAGTAAATGCCAGAAGAGGACCGCTTCCTAGCTCTAATCAAGGTCTGAACAACAGCCTCAGACAAACCTTCCTCCTTCAGAATGAAGGTTTCAGCAGCCAAGCCATCAAAGCCAGCATTTGTAAATTGGGGTAAAGTAGTTAACCCTGAGATATCAAATCCAGAAACATGGGCAGCCGGTACTGAACTACTGCCAGCCGTACAACGTCAGCGTACCAAACCCATCCTGGCCACCTTGGGGCCACCAGAATTGCTGGTGCACCTTCCAGAATCAGCTTGCGAACTACCTTGCCCACCCTGGAGAAGAAAGGAAACAGGTACAGGAACCCCAGATCCTTCCAGGCAAGGGACAAGGCATCCACTACCAGGGCTAGAGGATCCTGAGATAAAGACACAAAGGAAGGGAGTTTGTGATTGTGCCGTGAAGCAAAGAGATCCACCTCCAGAGTCCCCCACTTGTGACAAAGGGACAAAACAAAACTCCAAGATTGAGAGACCACTCCCCTCGGCGAGAGAACCCCCTGCTCAGGGAATCCGCCTCCGTGTTCTCCACTCCCGGAATGTAAACTGCCGAAATGCAAGTAACATTGCTCTCCGCCCAAGTCAGGATAAGAGAGACTTCCCTGAGGGCACTCCTGCTAAGAGTCCCTCCTTGGTGATTAATGTAGGCTACCGCCGCTGTCTGATCGAACCTGAACCGGTAGGCCCTGTAGGTGCGGCGTCAGCCGTGCCAGGACAAGCCGGATGGCTCTGAGCTCTAAGACATTGATGGGGGCGTGAGCCTCCTGAGGACCCCACAACCCACTGAACCGATGACTTTTCCAGAAACCTCCCCAGCCCGACAGGCTGGCATCTGTGGTAACCGTCTCCCAACAAGGGGCCAGAAAGGATCTGCCCCTCATCAGGTTGCTCGACTCCAGTCACTACCAAAGTGACTGCTGAACCCTGGGAGACATCCTGAAAAGTTGATCCAAGGACTATGGACATCTGTCCCAATGCGTCAATAGGTGAAGTTGGAGAGATCTCATGTGAAACTGAGCAAACGGGACTGCCTCGAAGGAAGCAACCATCAATCCCACCAGTTTCATCCCCAGACGGATAGAGGGGCAAGGATCAGATCCTGAACCCCCTGCACCTTGGGCTGAGGTAGAAACATTCTGGCTCGAATGGTATCCAGATTCATGCCCAGGAATGAAAACTCCCTTGATGGAGAGAGAGAGAGAGAGAGAGAATTTGGGGCGGTTGTTCACCCATCCGAACCTCTCCAGAGTCGACACCACCTTGTGGGTGTCCAGCTCCTCCTGACAGAGGGAAGAAGCTGAGATAAGTAGGCCGTCCAGATACGGCACAATGTGAATGCCCTGAGCTCTGAGACGGGCCATTATGCCCGCCAGAACCTTGGTGAAGACCCTCGGCGCTGAGGTCAACCCGAAGGGAAGGGCTACAAAACTGAAAAAATTGATCGTACACCGCGAACCTGAGGAATCTCTGATGCGCTGGAAAAATTTAAACATGCCGATACGCATCCTTGATGTCTATGGACGTCATAAAGTCCCCTTGATGAAGGGAATTGATGGCCGAGCGCAGAGACTCCATGCGGAACATCTTGGTTCTGATGAACCGTTGAGGATCTTCAGGACCAGAATGGGTCTTATGAAACCATCCTTTTTGGGAACCGTGAAAAGATTGGAATAGTAACCCCTGCCTCTCTCTGAGGGAGGCACAGGGCATATGACTCCCATGTCCAGAAGATTCCTTTTTTTTTTTTTCTTTTTTAACTGCTAACAGGAGCCCCTGCACAGCCTGAGGGTCCGAGGGCACCCGAGACCTTAAAAATCTTGGAGGAGGCCAGTACTCGAACTCCAGTTTGTACCCGGACAAGACCACTTCCAGAATCCATCTGTCTGTGACCTCCCGGGCCCAGACCTGGAAGAAGAGCTGCAGCCGTCCCCCCACCCGCACGGGTGAGGGCGCCCCTTCATTGTTGAGCTGGTTTAACAGCTAACTTGAGCTTGGAACCCCAGGCAGAAGCGGGATGGGTCCGACCTCTGCCTCTGTTCCAGGAAGAACCTCTGCCCCCGGAGTAGGCAACATCTCTGACCGCTCTGGCACCACGAAAGGAAGGGTTGAAGGAGCTCGCCCACCGAAAGGAGCAACGCTGCTTCTAACGCTGAGGTAACTTACCTCCCTTAGCAACTGCATCCAACTTATCTTCAAACAGCCGCGCACCCAAGAAGGGAAGGGCTGTGAGCGATTTCTTGGCCGCAAAGTCCGCCGCCCACTGGCTAAGCCAGATCGATCGGCGCATGGCTACCAAGAATGCCGAAGTTCTCCTACACATGACAATAGTGTCCTCCATAGCGGTCAATACAAATTCCATGAATAATTTGCACCTCTTAAGGTTAGTGAACTCGGCGCTGGCCGGGTCAAATTGGGCGTCAAGTAACAAGTCCCTAACCAAAGACCTAGTAGCCACCGTAGCAAGTTCAGATGCACACACAGGTCGCAAGGCTGAACCAACACTGGCAAAAGCATAACCTGCCATCTAATCAAGGCGCTTAACCTCGCCATCCTTAAGGGAAGTGGCGTCTGGGGTGTGGACGACAGAGGTGTTGGACAGTCCCAAAAACTGGCGTATCGACCTCGGAAGGAGAAGACCAGCGCTTAACCGCTTCCACCGGAAAAAGATACTTCTTATCCCATCCCTGAGGAACACCCAGAAGCCGGCTCTGTTTCTCCCATTCCCTAAGGATCAATGCCTCAAAATGACCTTGGGTAGGAAACTCCAAGCATGGCTTGGAGGACCCTAAAAATTCCCCTTTTTTGACAGGGGGTGCCTCTGGCGGGGCAATATACAAAACCTCCAAGAGATGTGCCAAAACCCTGGAAGTGTCAACGGCATCCCCAAGCGCCTGCCCAACATCAGTATCACAAAAAATGCATCTCATCAGCATCTGATACCTCAAACAATTCTCCTCTCTAACGGGGAATAATCCGACCAATCAAGGGAATCATCATCAAAATTCAAAGCCGCCTGGGCCGGCGACAAATGACTCTTTTTAGCCTGGGCCATCTTGCCCACCGTGCTAGCAATAAACCTCTCGATGCTGGCCAAATTAGTACAAACATCAGAGTGCGGCTCCCCGCTAGCGACCATGTCACTTGGGGTACAGATAAAGCAGAGAGGGGGAGGCGATGAAGCGGGAGGTGCCGACCCAGATGCCTGGGGGCCCAACTGCCGCGTTATGGCCTTTTGTGCACATGGTATAAAGATCAGCACAATATCACCCGTAAGGGATATCCCCCAACCCACACATGGCCGGGATTGTCCCAAAGGGAGCCCGAGCCCAATATTTTTGGATAGTCGCAAGACCTAGGGAATTATGCTAGTAAGCAACCCGGGATGCCCCTTTAAAGTCCCTGTGGGAGGATTTTGAAAAAGTGTAAACTTTTAATGCTAGGGATTCCTAGGAAAGACATAAAAGAAGAGGACCCCATAAGCACGAGTACACACACACACCCACACACAATTAAACACATGTGGCAGAAACAATGTCATAAAATGAATATATTAAAACATATATATATTGAAATATATAAAGGTATGCATAGGTACACCAAGGCAGGCAGCGCTGCCAAAATAACAAGGCATTATCACAACCAGTAAGGAACACAGGTGGGCCCCAATGGGGCACTCACGTGGAAAGAAGATGGCGCCAGGCAAGCAGAAGCAACGCATCGGCTGAGGGAGAAGAGGGGAGAAGAAGGGGGGCGGGCCCGCACGGATCGCGTGCCGCGCGGCGCCCCGCCCCTCTCCCTCCGGCGATAGAGAACGCCGGTTGTAGAGGCTGGGTCAGACAAGGCGGCAATAGCGGGCCCCGCCCCCTCACCGGAGCACTGAGGGGGAGAAGCTCCCCAGAGGCCGTGGTGCCAGAGGTCGGCAGACGCAGCCCCAAGAGAGTCCTCCATAAGGAGGCATGAAGTAAAACACCAACACAGACACTCGAAATGGAAAATAAAAAACACACACAACATGCATACAATGGAAGATGCCCCCCGCCCCCCCCCCCCGACGGGTAATAGAGGGACCGGGAAGGGGGGAGATCCCGCACCGTACGGTGCACAAGGGAAGAAGGGACAGGGCATCCCCGGAAACCCGGATTCCGCCTACCCCATAATGAGGTCTCACGGGGGAGCATAGGCTCCCTATCACACCTAAAGAGGTGTATCCTACCCTCACCAGGACCTGCAGCCAAGGCTGGGAGGCTCATATAGTACTAGGAAACAAAGGTCCGGCAGAAATAGGTAAAAAAGTGGGGCAGGGCGCGAGCCCGGCTTACCTGCAAGGAATAGAAGTCTTCATCTTCTGTCTTGCTCGCCTTCCTGCCGAGAAGAAACTGGGGAATTGGTGGGAGGTCCCAGGTATTTATGGACTGGGAGGAGCTCCTTTTTTGCATTCATCTCTGCAGAAGTTCACCCTCTACTGGAGAATAACCCAAATGTCATGAAGAGTTGAAGCGGAGTGTATGTCACACTTGGAATAAAGGCTTTAACTAGGGATGGCAGCACAGTGACCAAGCTTAAAGTGGACCAACACCATCCGAGATCAGGATGCCCCGCTGTGTGAAACCCCCCCAAAAGCCCCCAAAAACGTACCTTTTCGGCGACGGACAAGCGATGGACAAGCCGCCGCCGCCTCCCGCACGTCCCTCTTACAGGCCGCGCACCCGCGCCGGCCATTCACAAACGCCCGGCGTGGGCGTGCGCGCTGCTAGAGGGGCGCGTGGGAGGCGGTGGCTGATCCGTCGCCGATAAGGTAAGGTTTTTTGGGGCTTTTGGGGGGGTTTCACCCTGCGGGGCATCCCGATCTCGGATGCCCCGCGGTGAGGGAGGTGATCGGCCCGGGAATCTTATAGATTCCCGGGCCGATCCACCCTGGGTGTTGGTCCACTTTAAAATCATGGAAAGATATAGGGCACATACAAATGACATGACACATGGTTGGAAGCCATGGTTAACCTAACTACACCAATGAAGAAAAAAAAAATCAGAACAGGTCAATGATCCCTTGTCACGTGAGCTCCAAAAAAATAAAAAAACGCTAACCAGAAGTCACTAGAATAACATTACTAGAATGGCTATTGAAGTCTATGGGAGAGCAACACTGAGCACCTGATGTGATGTGCGCTGTAGGGAACACAACGCTGGCGCTAACAAAGCACCCAACGCTCTTGATGCATGGAACGCTACATGGCGCTTTGAGAGTTGCTAAACAATTTTTTCATCATCAATAAGCCTTGCTGATGGCTCTAAAAAAAAACACCTGCCGCTACATGGCATTAGCGTTTCTTAAATAAAGCCCTAAGAGAAGTCAATAAGGATAATTAAGTTTGTTCATAATTTTCCTGGGCATACCCCTCGATTCAAAGAGCAAAAGTTAATTGATTTCGTATCGAGAATCGTAAGTTTGGGTGGGTGTTAGTCATTTTTTCCTGTTTTTTGGCCATTTCCGACTCGCACGAGCCTACGTACGAATGCGTATATGCTCTTACGATCAGCGGAAGTTCGTTCCTAAATTTTAGGATCAAATCCTAAAACTTACGATCAAAACGTAAAACTTAGGATAATTGGATGTGTTTAGGTGTGATTCAGAGAAACCTCTAAACGCGTTTTAAAAGAAAGCCACAGCCGACACCTTTTAGCAGCCGGATTGCTGTTCGTGAACAGGTTTTTTGGCTATGTGGAGGAGTCTGCGCGTCTTGTGCTCCAATGAACTGCATGTATCAGCATGGCCGAGGCCATTAATTGTATGGCAATGCATGCCTGATTTAATACATTTCATGTATGCCTTCTAAAAGCATTTTAATGTGGACCTTAATTAGTCCTTTGCATGTAAACCTTTATTTTGCAATATATTTGCGTTAATTAAAGAAACTTATGTCCTTTTTAATTTATTTTAAAATTGATGTACTAGAATAATATTTTTAGATTGCATTTATTGGTGTAGTTGTTTACCTTTGCTTTGTTTAATTATTTAAGCACATCTTTGGTCAGATGCATCACACTTACTGAGGAGAGGAGAGCGGGATAAAGTGCAGGATGTGGGTTACTGCAGTATTTTGCCCCCAGAGCTGGGGGCACGGACAGTCACAAGGCCCTTTCTGTTTGCAGGCTGCCCGAGAATACCTGAGTCGCCATCTTGGCTGTTTCTAGACTCATAACATGCAGAAGTTGCTGGGTGTTTTTTAATATTTGAGAGCAATCTGTATGTAGAGGGTGTGGGTAACCACACACAAAAAATGTAAGTTGTACCATTTGAAGCCAAAATATTAAAATTAAATCAACAAGTTGGTTGGTTACTACAAAATGAATGAAATAAAGAAAAATAAAAGACCAAATATTTAGAATGCACTTTAATGAGGTAAGTTTGTAGTGCGCAGCCGCAAGATCAGAAGGATTTAGGTCCAGACAATAAAGGAAAAAGGGCAAAACCAATGTTGCAACCTGAGAAATGAAACGGAAAATTCAGGATGGAAACTGACATAGGTCTGATTCCCGACCTGCCATACGAACGGACGTATATTTTAGGATAGAAACGTATTTGCTTATAGAATCACTCGCAAGTTCATACGAACGCACGAGCGGACGTGAAAAATAGGATGATCGTGACCCAAATCCAAGCTGTTACATGTTTCTTTGAATCAACCCAATAGGGTCAATTCAAAGCTATTTTTTAAGAGAGAAAACTGCCTTTCACTTTCATTGTCTACTGGGTGTAAATTTTCACCTGGCTCTGAATCAGACTCAAGGTAAACAATGAAAGCGAATGCCAATTTTTCTTTTCTAAAAAAGAAGTGATTTTTCTCACCAGGCTCTTAACCCCATAATCTTGCACCGCCTGGGTGCACTGGAGTCAGTTGGGGTGGTGCACCTGTAGCTCCAGTGAAGAACGCAAATGTAGCGATAACCCTTATCGCCGGAGGGCTTCACCACCCGAGACGTCCTTTTCCCAATCGTAAGAGGTGCTGCTGGAATTCCAGAGTCGTCCGTGAGGAACCAGGAACAGCCCTTACAAGGGCTAGTGAATTGTAATATATCGTTTCCCTCAATAAGAGACAGAACTCAGTATTGAGGGTGAAGGTGAAGTGTTTTTATTAGTGCCACTCTAGGCCTTATATACACAAGTCTCCATGCAATGACAACCACACTGACCAATAGCAGCAGGGCAAACAATCCCTCAACTCTGCCGGTGACGCAATCAGTAGAACAATAGCAGGCTGTAATACCATCAATCAGGACAATGCCATTGACTGTGACGTAATCAACAATACACAATGGCAGTCAAAATACAATGACATTGCCTGTACCCTAATTAAGAAAAGGCCAGTGAATGACCCGGTGGGCAACTGAATAGTGATGACATCCAAAAGACAGAGCCTCTGTCACAATGCCCCCCTTTTTGTGGAACACCCGGCAGACCCGGATTGACCCTGTTCGGGTTAACGTGGGGCTGTCCGGACTCTTGTTATGGGCAGAGTTCTGTTTGCCAGGATAATCCATCTGCATTACCGTTTTGTCTACAGGGCCTGTATACACACACACACATACAGTTGTACTCACAGGGTGCTGGTCTTGTACACACACATGTACTCACAGGGTGCTGGTCTTGTACACACATACAGTTGTACTAACAGGGTGCTGGTCTTGTCATTTCCCCCCCATATGAGACAGAACTCAGTATTGAGGGTGAAGATGATACCCACACACACACACATACAGTTGTACTCACAGGGTGCTGGTCTTGTACACACACATGTACTCACAGGGTGCTGGTCTTGTACACACATACAGTTGTACTAACAGGGTGCTGGTCTTGTACACACATACAGTTGTACTCACAGGGTGCTGGTCTTGTACACACACATGTACTCACAGGGTGCTGGTCTTGTACACACACATGTACTCACAGGGTGCTGGTCTTGTACACACACATGTACTCACAGGGTGCTGGTCTTGTACACACATACAGTTGTACTCACAGGGTGCTGGTCTTGTACACACACATGTACTCACAGGGTGCTGGTCTTGTACACACACAGTTGTACTCACAGGGTGCTGGTCTTGTACACACACATGTACTCACAGGGTGCTGGTCTTGTACACACACATGTACTCACAGGGTGCTGGTCTTGTACACACACATGTACTCACAGGGTGCTTGTCTTGTACACACATACAGTTGTACTCACAGGGTGCTGGTCTTGTACACACACATGTACTCACAGGGTGCTGGTCTTGTACACATACAGTTGTACTCACAGGGTGCTGGTCTTGTACACACACATGTACTCACAGGGCGCTGGTCTTGTACACACACATGTACTCACAGGGTGCTGGTCTTGTACACACACACACTCTTAGCTCTGGTTGCAAGGCATTGAGAAAATGTTCTAGTAAAAACAACTGTAGGCTTCCGGGGTGACAGCGTTCCGGGCTAACAAAGCCTCCTTTACCAGATGGTAGTGTGGTATGTCCGCATCAGGGATGGCCCGGAAAGCATCGGAAGCTTTCCCAGATAGTTTCCTTGATAATATGGTGACCCATTCCTCCGTGGGTACCCGGTGTAAAGCGCACTGCCGTTCAAAATCGGCCAAAAATCCATCAATCTCATTGTCACTTTCCTGGATGGACTTAAATGCTGCAAATGGAATCTTTCTCCCCCCAGTGTAACTGAGGCTCAGAGACACAGGGGCGCTGAGAGGCTGCTGGGTTGCGATTCGCCGATCTTCCCTTCGCTTACTGGCCTCTGCCTCCGCTGCGGCGAAGACTTGGTCGATCAGTTCTTGTGATGGATTCGGCCATAGACCGACAATCTGTTCCGAACCGCTTGAACGAGAGCAGCGTCTTCATCGATCTCTATATTGGTTTCGGTCCTCACTGCTGCACGATCCATTTCGATCAGCTCGGCTATCAGTTCCTGACGTGGGCGGTTGCTAGCTGACCTTCCCCGGCTCTCGAGTAGATCCTTCAGGGTCAGCCTTTTCAACTTGTCCTACTGACTCTCCATCAGGGTAGCACTCTCTCTGGGTACAAAGGACCATCCAACCGCTTGCCACCAATTGTAGCGATAACCCTTATCGCCGGAGGGCTTCACCACCCGAGACGTCCTTTTCCCAATCGTAAGAGGTGCTGCTGGAATTCCAGAGTCGTCCGTGAGGAACCAGGAACAGCCCTTACAAGGGCTAGTGAAATGTAATATAGCGTTTCCCTCAATAAGAGACAGAACTCAGTATTGAGGGTGAAGGTGAAGTGTTTTTATTAGTGCCACTCTAGGCCTTATATACACAAGTCTCCATGCAATGACAACCACACTGACCAATAGCAGCAGGGCAAACAATCCCTCAACTCTGCCGGTGACGCAATCAGTAGAACAATAGCAGGCTGTAATACCATCAATCAGGACAATGCCATTGACTGTGACGTAATCAACAATACACAATGGCAGTCAAAATACAATGACATTGCCTGTAACCTAATTAAGAAAAGGCCAGTGAATGACCCGGTGGGCAACTGAATAGTGATGACATCCAAAAGACAGAGCCTCTGTCACAGCAAAACATAGAACATGACGGCAGAAGGAGACCATACGGTCCATCTAGTCTGCCCTTATGTGTATACTGTATGTTCTCTTTATCTTAGGATAGATGTGTGCTTATCCCAGGCATTTTTAAATTCAGTGACTGTCAATTTTTCAACTACCTCTGCTGGAAGTTTGTTCGAAGCATCTACTACTCATTCTGTAAAATTTTCTATTTCTTCCCTCCGACTAGCTTCAGGTTGTGCCCCCTTGTTCTGTCATTAAGTTTCTTCTTTAAAACACTTCCCTCCTGAACCTTATTCAATCATTTCACATATTTAAAGGTCTCCATCATGTCCCCTCTCTCCCTTCTTTCCTCTAGACTGTAATTAAGTTCTTTAAGTCTCTCCTCTCCTGTCCTACTATTTTTGTTTCCTGCCTTTGGACACGTTCTATTTGAATAATGTCTTTTTGCAGGTAAGGTCTCCAGAACTGCACACAGTATTCTAGCTGTGGCCTTACCAGGGCTCTATACAGTGGAATCACAACTTTCCTCTTCCTACTGCTGATGCCACGAGCTATGCAGCCGAGCATCCTGCTTGCTTTTCTTACTGCCTGGCTACACTGTCCACTTATCTTGCAGCTTTCAGTAATCAGCAGCGTGTGAGTCAGACCTCAAAAAAACATTTAATTTGACTGGAAACATTTCCCACACTATCCAAAACAAAAATGCTGGAGTTTCTAAAATGTTCTTGGCTGGACTTGATCTTAACATCTGTATGTATGGGGTCTTCTGCATGTCTGGTGTGACAGCCCCTTACATGTCTGCCTTGCTTCTCGTCAAGTGTTTCTATAATTATTGTTACTCTGCCTTCCACCTGTTTCCAATCCCCATGGTGCAGATAAGGAGGTACACGGCTCTGCTTGCGCTGCACATGTCTGCTTCCCATACTGGCCTGCATTTCCAGCACTTCCATCTGTCTTGCCTTGGGACCTTGAGCCTTCTAGACTTGTATCATTGCCAATGCTTTCCTTGTCTGTCTTTTATTTCTATGTAATATGCAGTAAAGTTCTGAGTCGCCTTAGTCACCTTCCCTATTCTCAACTGCTTCTGCTGTCTGCTCATTTGCAGTTTTTTTCCCTCAGGTCACCCCAGGTCTTCTGTCCTGGATGAGCATCCAAACACTCAGAAGTTCTACTGAAGATGCAGGAGATGTTGGATTCCCTATTCCTTATTTTTAATGAAGTAGAAGAGTACTTTCACAAAATACAAAGTACTTACATAGAGCAAGAACTAATCCTTAGTAGGTTGTAGGGGGGCAATGCAAATCTTTTTTTTATATCCCAAGCTCCCCTTACACAGGTTCCTTAATATTACTAGAACTTTAGCACTATCTTTTATGGGTTGCAGGGAGTCATATTTAAAGCAGATCAAAACCTTTCTGGGGCAACCTGTGCCTCTCCCAAACTGCCTGCCCTCCCTGCCCAAGTACTTTGGGTGATGCTGCTGCCTCGGCGGTGACCCATTAAAGAAAAAATAGATGCAGGGGCCACACCCACTTGCCACTTTTGAGATCCCCAATTGGCTGATCTGAAGAGTGCTGGATGTTGTAAGCCAGCAGGCTGACCACACCTCCGAGCTGGATGTGGAAGTGTGCACAGCTAAAGAAAAGCCGTGGATGCTTCGGTTGGTGATTAAAGCATCGCAGGAACCATCAGTAAAGGTGATTTTACTGGAAAAACTGGGGGTTACACAACTAGTGGACCGGGGTCCGAATGCGGACCTCGGTGCCAGATTTCCGGACCCCTGCCCTAACAGCCCTGCATTCAGTTGCTTCTGTGTTGCCATGCTCAGGGCTGCCCCCTTGATTGGTGATGTAGTGCTTAGTCTCCCTGCCAGTGTCATGGCTGCCTGGCACCTAGCATTGCAATATGAAGTACTACATGGACAGGAAGTTGCATCACAAGGTACACACAAATGTTGTTTCGCAATCTCATTGCCCCATCCAATCCTTTCCTCCCACTCCAGCTGAGCCCCTTCTATCCCTGCTCCACCATTTCGTCCCCCCAGCTCAGCCTCATCCATTCCTGTCCCCCCCAGCTTTGCCCCATCCATTCCATCCCCATCCATCCCTGTCCTCCATAGCTCTGCCCCATCCATCCCTGTCCCCTCAGCTCTACCCCAACCATCCCTGTTCCCTCAATTCTGTCCCATCCATCCCTGTCCCCTCTTTTTAGTTTTGCTTAGGGAATCTATATCCCCTCCCCCAGTTCCTTTAAATGGACCTTTACAAAAAGTGATTGAGTACCCCTTAGGGGCAGGCTAGTGGCTGGCCATGGAGTATTTTAGATTCCAGGGCCAGCCCACAAAGGTTTTGATCTGCTTTAATGGCTCCAACACTTCATTCGTTATTTGTTTAAACTGCATTTTTGCACAGTATAATATTTTCAATTTTCAACTAATATGAATAGGCATGTGCACTGCCCATACCAAATCTCATTTGGTTTAATATTTGTAGCAAACAGGTGGGAGGGGGGAGGTGGGACCCTGGGAGGGAGTTACCCTTTGGTTTTAAGTGTCTTGTGCTTATGTATAGGCGTATGTAATCAATATATTTATACCTTTTTTATATTAGGTATTATTTTTATTTCAGTGGTAAATGTATGGTGCTTTGTTCTTCACTGTGGCACAGGGGACTTAATTGAATTATGTGGCTGTTGGCCTCATATTTGCCTGCACACAGTGTTAGGGTATGCATTAGAGTGCCGCTACTTGCTTTTTTTTTTGCTTACTTACAGTATCACTTGCATGTTATTGAATAGCTGGCTGCCAATCTGCCACCCCATGTGAGTGCCAGTGACCGGGTTAGCTGGATGAGTGTCAAACCACAAGGACACCCGCCTTCTTAGTGAGTTCACAACCTCCAATCTCCGCAGTTAGCTTCACCTACAGTCAAGCCCCCATTTGCCAGGGCGCTTTAAACGCCTCACCGGACACGGTTGCCCCCAGGACTTTGTAGCTCAAAGATTGTGAACTTACCGGGGGGAAAGAGGATGAACCAGAGGTAAGACTGGGCGTTATTGGGCAAGCCAGGCTCATACATGGAATAATTAGTCCTCACTATACACAGCGCCAACGGAGAAGCACAAGAAGGGTCGAGCCAAGGGTCACACCAGGTAGTCAGAGGGTTCGCAGTACAAGGGATGAGATGGGAACGTAGTCGGAAACCAGGTAAAGGTCAGTTCAGGCAGCGGTCACGGAATGGTCAGGCAAGCTAGGTCGGCAATGGGAAAACAATCAAGACTCACAGGAATAACAGCACCCAGCAGCACGATCACAGGCAGTGAGAGAGCGAGCTTGGAACACCTTTAAGGAAGGGAAGTGAACGGGATTGGCCGGGGGGGAGGACACTAGGGCTCATTGGCCCAGCTACAATTCATAATTAGGGTGTTTTCACACATCAGTATAACTAGGGCTCATTTGCCCTTTAACTTAACCTCCAGTGGGTGCGCTGTCTGCAGCGCCACCGGAGGGCATAAAGGAGCTGCGTTTGCTGCCACGAGCGGAAGACAGGCTCGGCGCCGCTGCCGGGTGACCGGGACTCGTGCACACCGGCTGAGGACACCGCGGGACATGGAAGGTAAGTGGCTTGTGACAATGAGCATGTAGGTTCTGGCTGACACAGTTTAAAATATCTTGGGACAGGCTGCTGTTCAGAGGGCAGGGGAGGATATTTGTTCAGAGAAGGACCTATTTGATAGTAATGATTACGTTGACAGTTTTCAGTGAGAGGATCAGCAAGTAATGCTCTGTGTCGATGTTCTACAGCAGGAGAGCATATTCAATCATAGTAGAAATTCTAATACTCTTGTATATTGTGAAGAGGCATTGTGTAAAGATGCTGTCACTTTAATCAGTTAAATTATTTCTGAGCCCTGTAATATGGGTAGATTATTTGTGATGACACAACAGTTTGAAATAACATCTGGCACTTGAAACCTAAAAATAACAGGTCGTACTTGTATGTAACTGTAGGGTTGGTCTGCAGAGTTAGTTCTTCTAGTGGGCCCCAGGCATTCCAGGCTGACACAGCATCCAGGGCTAGATGTGGGTTGTCCCCTCCAGGATTTGACCACCCACTCTGCTCAAGATTAAACTTCTAAGAGACCCATAAAATATTTCAACTGACCCAATTAAAGAACAAAGCACCAAACTAATGAGACAAAACATCCACCAAATGTCTGTTCTAATTTTTCATCTGCGATGAAGCATTTGAGATACATAATTTTTTCAATCAGGTGAGGATCATTTTTGAACGTTTGGAAACAACAGCATCCTGTTGGCTATGCAGAAAAAAATGCACATTTTTAGAGTAGCCCATAGTGGGCTATTGTTTCGAAACTTTTAAAAATGACCCTTACCACATTGGAAACATGACAGACATGACATGACATCGCAGGCACAGGTGATATTTGGGTTAAAATTAGAACATACATTTTTGATAGCTTAGTCAAAATTGCCTCACATAGAAGTGCAATCCTCTTTTATTTCTAGTAGAAAGTCATCAGCTGTGATGGCTCATTGCTCTGCTGAACAGCTGAGGGAATTGTAACATTTTAGAAGACACAAATGTTTACACTGACTGAATGGTGTGCTGCAAATCCAAATACTGCAGTGATAAAGAAACATTGTTGCAGGTTTCCCATCACACACACAACCCCTCTAGCAGCTGATTATTCAGTGAATGTGTTTATATAGCATAAAACACAAGCTGCCCATGTTTCTGGGGCATTTATCTCTCTCAGTTTGGTGTGGGCTGCTGCTGACACAGCTCCCCTCTCATGGTTATGTTTGTGACAGGATGGCCTTCCCATGCAGTTCTGTAGTAAAGAATCAGCCTGTTATTCCAAAAAATCAGCATGGAGTTAAGACTGGCCAAATAGTTTTTGTCAGAGGATGGCTTTATGGGAGAGGTTAGCTGGGCTTGATGACAGAGCTAAAGGGAGGGGCGTGGTTCCATTATGGGACATAACAATTGGTGGCTCGTATCGTCTGGTTGTGGCAGGAGCCCTGAGTGAGGAAGGGGATTTCCTCATTAACGACACTTAGTTAAGAAGGATGACAGCACTGGAGGAATGTTTAGCAAGGTAAGCTGCTGTTTATTTTTATTTATTTTTTAACTTTTGCCTTAAGAATCCCTTTAATGTCTATGAGTGAAGAAAATAGGATGACGTTCCCCAAAAGACTTTCCAAGACAGGTTGCACATTAAAGAGGAACAAATGCCAAGCTCGGAGTGGCAAGAATAGCTAAATGAAACATGTGTCACTGGCTGCATCCCTGCTCGCCTCTAGCAGGCGTGCATGCCCTCGTCAGAAAGGCACACCCCTAGGCTAAAGGTATAGTGGGGATGTGGAATAGGATCTCTTGTGAAGTACTGGGTGATACCAGGGAATACATGCAGAGGAAGACCACCAGGGTGGTGGTTGTTTCGCTTTGAGATTTACCTCATCCCAGTATCACCCCCGGCCCCCAATCAGCTATACCTGAATTTTCTAGGAATAAGTCTATATCTTTTGTAGGCTAACTGAAAATATTTTCAGATGAGCTTTCAAGGCTACTTAGTTCTCTTCGTCAGACATAATGTTACAAGCTAAACGTGGGGTAGCATGAAGGAGATTTAGGAGTGGAACAGGCTTCCCTTCAGCATCTCAGCGGAGTGTAGGTCAGCAGTAGTAAATTGTTTTAATTTCCATTTTTAGGTCTCGATGCAGATGAATGGTGAAATACTCACATAGAACAGTGTCTATTTCCAAGACAGCCGGAATATTTTAGCAGCATTGTGTGTAGATTAATAGCTAAATAATTCTTCTGCAATTAAGTAGATGGATCTTACAATTTAAGATTAAGATTGCAATCACTGGAATTCCCACGGGGGCCATGACCAAAAAGACCACCCACATCTGCTGCACATGGCATTAATTCAAGGCTGAGAAAATCTACAGCTGACAAGTGATCTGAATAATAAAACTTTTCGAACTATCAGCAAAGGGACCAGCAATAACAACTTGATAGTGGAGCAACATGACTGCCGGAAAAAAAAAATGTTACAACAAACACAATCCAGTCACATTATTATGACCACCAGATAATATCCAGGGTAACTGTCATGTGCAGTACAGACAGCAGCTAAACGAGCTGGAAGTGTCTCAGTATTATTATTATTGTTTGTTTATATAGCGCCATCATCTTCCATAGCGCTTTACAAGGTATGGTTACAGACAAGATAAAACATATAGTACAGTGAACAATACAAAAGTAGAGGCCACAAGGTTTAAACCAAGTGTTGTGAGCACAGGAGACAATACAAAAAAGAGCCCCTTGTGAGCTTACAGTCTAAGGATGGGATGGAGACAAAAGGTAGGGATCACAAGTGGTACAGCATGAGTTGGGCTGCATGTGCCATTTGAAGGTTATAGGAATTGCTTAAGCCAGGTCATATGCTTGTCTGAAGAAGTAAGGTGCTGATAGGGTATCTGGAGCCCTGCTGAGATCAGTGCAACCCCTAGCTGCTGGAGGGTGTGTCAGAGGGAACATCTAAACTGCAAAAACAAAGATTGAGGTGGTCCAAAAGTAAACTGATCAGATGTCCCCCTTTCGGTGGGACAGTTCCACTATGAGGCCCACTGTCTCTACGAAAACTCTGGGCGCCATGGCTTGACATGTCCAGTCATTGGAAGCAGGCAAGCCAAATGCCCACTCCAATCAGTATTACACCATTGACTATACTACCAGCATGCCTGCTATGTTGCCAACCCAGCCTGTCCGACCACGTAACCATCTTCCCTCTCTGATGACCGCTGACAACTGTACTGGCTGACGTCACTGGTTGAATACCTGCCACTGCTACCACCTTAAGAGATCCCTACTCTCAGATTCCACATATCACATGCAGGGCCGGATTAGGTGTGGTGGAGGCCCCTGGGCACAAAATCTGGTGGAGGCCCCAGACACAGTATTTTTTTTCCTTTAAAATATTAGTCCAGCCAAACTGATTGGTGGTTGTCTGGCACCCGCCTACATACTGATGTATATAACGTCAGATGGACTCCTTTGTGCCACCCTTGGGAGGGTGCATGCTGCTCAGGAACTCCTGCTTTGCCTCTCTGGGTGGGGGGTAGTGCAGTCACCCAGCTGGTCCAGCAGAAAACAGTTCCCTGCATTGAGCTGCCAGCGGCTGTGCTTGGTGGCTTATGTGCAGTGAGCTGCTGCCGACTGAAAGCTCTGCACGCCCCCATCACTGTAGCGTTGCTGACGATGATGCTTTGCTGCTCTAGACTCTATTTCCTGCCCTGTGGTGGCTTTGACTGCAGGTTTACAAAAACAAAAAAATGCTTGCCCAGGCCTGCCGGGCGGTGGGGGCACTGCCAGCTATAGCTTTGTTGCTGGCCACGCAGCCTGTCAGACCAAAGACTGAAAAGCCTACTGGACCAGACCATAAGCCAAAGGATGGTGGAGGCCCTCTTTGCAGGGCAAGTGGTGGAGGCCCCGGGACACACACCCCTTGCGCCCCCCTCTTAATCCAGCCCTGATCACATGTAGCTACGAGGCATGTGGTGACTTTGCTAGGTGATCTGTTACAGTCAGGATGTCCAGGGGGGGAAATAGCCTAAAGTCATTGACTATAGGTTCACTTTAGGGAGATTTCTCACCAAGTTACGTGCGTCACTACCTTGATTTATAAACTTCTATCTATTTAATCCGGGCTATCTAAGAAGCATGGCGGAACAAAATACTTTTTTTGTTTATTATCCCTGGAAAAGGACCAGGTTATATTTAGTTTGGTCTAATGATTTGGGAAAATTAGACAATGAAAGTAATGAGCACTGTCTGAATTTGATGTGGGATGTACAGTATTATAATGAGCAGCAAAATTAAATAAAATGCAGCCAGAACACAGAGCACGAGCTGCTTCCTATTCTCCGCCATGTGCGGATTTTAGATCCGCTTTCATTTAATATGTTTATAAAATGTGATTGTTCATAAAAGAAGATATTGTGTAGATACGGTCGCCGTAGAAACCGTTTATTACTTCTAAACATTTCCCGGTCCTCCCGCAGCGCCTGAAGTCAGTGGGTGCGTCTGATTTGTGTCAGTGTTCCTGACTAATTTGCAGTAATGAATAAATGCATAATCTGAAGTAATCAGCCGCTGGGACTCCGGCAAACGTGCTTGCCGAGCTCTCTTACCGCATGTCTCCCCCCCACCACCACCCCCACAAAGAGGCTGTCATTTGTTTTTGTTAAGGAAAAGCAACATGTTCCATTAAAAACATAAAAGGGGAGCTGTCACTTTTTTGGGACCAATTAAAGTAAGTGAAACAAGACAAATATCATCCAAATGATGAGAAAACTTCCTTCATGCATTAGGCTGCCAGAAGTGCTGAAACCTTTACTTAAAGTGACCCTCAAATTAGCTTAACTACAACTCAAAATTCATTTTGGATAGAACTCGAGGAGTTTTAGAACCATTTAGATTTTTTGTTTTACAGCTTCTGACCCTAAAGGGAAGACTTAGCTTTACTTTCAGTCTATAAAGCAAAAGCAAAACTTGCTGCCCTGAATAAGTGACGCGCTGACGCCACGCAACGCTTCGGCGGTGGGCGGGACGTGCTGCTGGTTTGCTTGACACTGGACACGTGAGATTTTTGTGCTTTATATATGTGTATGTCTATTTGTCCCTACCTGGCTGGTCCTCTTCTGATTACAAATTGTGTATATATGGCACTTTTGCACATGGCACTTTTGGGATAGGTTTGTTGGAGTATGTATTATATAGGACATATTTGTATTTATTTATTAGGATTATATACACTAGTACAATTTGGATAGCTTCCAGCTGGGATTAAAGTGGACCTGAAACATATATGATTACTTTATATGATGTTGATTTGACCAGTGCCTTTTAAACAGCAATTATGCCTTATTGTTTCCCCCCCTCCCCCCTCTCCTTTCTTGGGTCATCCATGTTATGTTTTTTAGCATGTTTTTAATGTGTCTTTGTATTATATTGTAAAGATATGCATTATTAAAATTGTGGATATTTTTAGATTAAGTAGTGGTGCCACTAGGATTTTTGTTGGGATAGGTCTTGGGGGGCTGTGGGACCCTCTTCTCTTTATTACTTTTGGTCTAATGAAGATATAAAGCCTGGAAGTCAAGCCTGTCGTCTGCCTCCTGCCAGGTGCTGAGGAGGATTTGGGGGTTAAAAAGTTTTAAAAAACTAAGCACTCGGCAGGGGAGCCACCCCAGCCAGCGAACAAGTGCAATATAGCCACTAGTTTGCTGACTAGGTGCGGCTCAGATTGTGGAAGACCTATTATTGACAAAATATATCCTTTTGTATATGGTTAAAGCAGACCAAAACCCACATTTTTAACTAGAATCCCCTGAATTGCTGCCCCCACGAAGAGGAACTTTTGCCAGTTTTCACTACTCCTGCTTCACTTTTAGCGGTTAAGCAGCACCTCTTCCATTCATTGCCACTGTTGTGTGTGGCAATGATGTCATTGCCACACCGATGCAACGGCTGATTCCCTGCCATCCTACAGAGAGGAACAGCAAAAAAAAGTATTCCAGGACTTTTTGAAGAATGAAAATATCCATCTCTAGTTCTACACCCTAAGAAGGAAGTATAGGCAGGGGCTTTCACCAAATGTATTTCAAAAGGTCAGGGGGTTTTAGTCTACTTTAAAGCATTCTGTGTGTCCACTCATCGAGTGGAGCAATGTCCGGCTCGGTCAGTTGTAACAAAAAAAAACAGGGTTATCCACTGCACAGGCCATGCCCACCCTTTGCATTCATTACAATCATTGGCTAAGTTGCCTGGTGCCACGCAAAGATGCCGGGTGATGTGAAATGCTAGCTGGCCTCATCCCCGGTGATCACACTGGGCACACCCATGCCCAGCTATTTAGATGGTCATGGGCCGCACACATCTACTGGAAGCCAGGGATGCAGCACTTGGTAAAGGTGAGTATAGCGGCGACCCCAGGGTTTCACACAGTAAGGCATCCTGCTGTAGGATGCCCCAGGGGCAGGCTAGCGGTTGGCCCAGGAATCTTCTAGATTGCAGGGCCTGGCCACATAGGTTTTCAATCCACTTTAAAAATAGTGATGAGCTTCAGTGATGGGCCCTTTCAGTTTCGCTTAGCAAGACCCAAATAGCAGTCAAGTTATTGAGCTTTTTTTTTTTTACCAAAATAAAGGGATTCCCTTTCATTCTGGCTACGTCTGGCATACCAAGTACTGGGGTTGATGTCCCTAGAATACATCATATACAAACACAAGTGGTTCATGTGGTTATGGCTGTTACACTCCAGTCACCTCCCACCCAATTACTCCACACACCTAGCCTCTATGCCGGCTCAAAAATGTTGAGCTGTTACAGGGTCATTGGACAAGTCACAGCAAACTTCGCAGGGGTTCCCCAATTGACACGAGAGAGACAGTGAGCATAGTTCACAGTTCTGTATACTTTAGCATGAGACAAAGTTGTAGGGTGGGCTTAGTATGTATTTTGTGTATTTGTATATGCCTAATATAGTAGAGTGTATTAGCCACAACCACATAAGCCATTTGTGTTTGTATATCTTGTAATCAGTATGTCTTGGGTCTATGGTTGTTGGTTGTCTCAAAAATGTGGGCAGTGCTTATACACTCTGCAAGGTTTGCTGCTACTTTATATATTTATTGGGCTGTCCAGTATTCAGAGGACCCATGGCTAGCCTCTGGCCCTGGGCATGCCAGTCCCTATGCCCTTTGGCACAGGTCCAGTGATCTTCCAGTGGTGCGAGGGGGGGCATCCCTGATTATCCACAATCCAACTGGACATTGGGATGCAAAAGAGCCTGATTCCCATTGATATGGGCCTGGTGTTACTCCAAGGGAGTGAGACTAGTGTCAGACCGCATAGGGTTGGGATACCTGTAGAGGCGGAATAATGCCTGGTGCTTTTTAAGGGATTAATATTAAAAACAAATAAATATACTTACCTTTCATCCCCACGCAGAGGATTACTCCTATTCCAGTGCCTGGAAATGTTCCTGACTGTTAGGTCCAGTCCAGTCAACCCCGTCTTCATAATAGACATCAGTCATAGTAGCTTAGCCTACACTATTCACTATAATGGAGAGGGCGTGTCTAGGCCTGGCCTTGCACACCTGAGGTCTGACACGCCCACCACATTGCAGTGAATAGAGCAGATGTGGCTGCATTACTGTGACTAATGGTGGGGGCATGTGTCCATCAAGGAGGTTAGGTCAAGGGCCGACGGTGCCAAACTAGATAGCAATTGTGTGTTTCCGTGCACAGGAATAGGAGTAATCAGTTTCGGGGGATAAAAGGAAAATGCCAGGACAATGAATTTAAAAAAATATTTAATATGAACGATTCCTCCGCCCATAGACTCTAACAGTGCTCAGCTATGGGTTTAAAAAACTATTATCACTTTTTACAAAGATGTTTTAATGCTTTATTAGCATTATCATTTCTATTGATTTTCAGAATTATCAAATTCTTGATTTTTTTTCCATATTTTAATAAATCAACTAATGTAATATTTGGACCCAAGGACATCTAATCCAGCACAACCATTGTCTGCTGTGTCCCCAGTCTGAATGGATCTCCTTGTCCAAATCAGAAAGATAGCCTGCTCCGTCTTGCAGGCTGGAGCTAGCTAGGGGAGTGCTTGCTGGGTTTACACTGGATCACATGTACATTGAAAATATATATATATATATAAACAATACAGTATATTTATACAGTATATACATTTTTTTATCCTAACATACATTGGGAAAAATATAGCTAACATACATTGGGAAAAATATAGGTAGGCTTCTAAATTCAGTTTCTGTAATAGAATCATACAAGAAATTGAATAGCATAAAAGATTGCAGTATGTGTCACCATCTGAAAAAATATATTTCACAAACATATAGGTAGGCTTTTAAATTAGGCCGGTCTAATAGAATCACACAAGAAATTGAATAACATAAAAAATTTGCAGTATGTATCGCCAGCCTTAGTCTGCCTCTCAAGAGAACCCCAATGAGAACTATGGTAAATAGAAATAGCTAATAAAATGAATACAATGGCACAAAATCAATCTATCCAAAGAATCAAAATAAAGACATTTGTATTATGATGGAAGGCTATAGTCTTGGGAATTTCACAATTAAGGAGACCTCTCACTCCCATTTTCCACTTCCCAGTCTCCGGTGTCTTACTTGGTAGGTCTAAGGGAAGGGCTGTGCTCATGTTACAGATTTTCCTCTATCCATCTGATGTAAGAGGTGATAAAAGAACCAATAAACCCAGCAGGTTTCATGTTGGTGGTCACTTTGAAATCATGGTATGATGTGATGTTTTTGCCGATCTAAGGCAAAAAAAGCTACATTGGTGCTACCACTCACAAGGCACTAATAAGCAGAACACATATTAAATCAGCAGAGGCAACTATTTTTATTTCCCTCTAATGAGATAATGGGAAAATTCTACAAGCCCCAGCTGCTTTAATCACTAAGAAACCCACACACACACTATAAAACAAAGTTATAAGAATTATCAAGGGTGGCACTAAAATGTTTCTTCCTCTAATCTAAGCAAGATGTTAATCAAAAGATGTGCTGCTATAAAAGAGAGTACTTTTTAAGGAATTTTCTTTATACAGGTCCTATGAGGATAACACATTTTAAACAAGAACAATAGTGAAAACATATGCTAATTACATTTTGAATATGCATACTGTTACTTGCCTGAGGATTTGCTTTCAAGCTAGCCTACCTTCTGGTAGAGAGAGCTGTGCTCTAATGTACATGATGTAGAGGACCAGAAAAGGGGTAGGTAAAAAAGCAATTCTGTGAGTACTCACCTGTAGAATTGTTTTTGTTCTTGCATGGCATGGCCCGCTTCGGTATTCAAAACAGTTGGTTTATTCCGCCACACGGTGGCGCAGTGGTACTGCAGAAAAGCTGTGGCTTGTTCTGGCTCCCTATAAAAACGGGCTGAACCATAGAGTTCCCCAGTGTAAACAAGCAGTGAGACAAGAAGCCGGGAGAGAATAAAGTAAAAATTTTGAAAAAGGTAAAAAACCCCAATTAACTTGGAACAATCACCATAAAGAGGCAACCAAGAATAACGATAACAAGGGTGGGGCGAAGCGGGCCATGCCATGCAAGAACAAAAATAATTCTACAGGTGAGTACTCACAGAATTGCTTTTTTCTTTATTGCATGCCACGGCCTGCTTCGGTATTCATAACAGTTGGGACATCCAAAAGGAGTGTCCAGAGTAGGGTGGGATCCCCAAAGAGTAACGGCCAGTAGTTCAAGTCACTACCGCCTGAAGCACCTTGTGGCCAAAAGCAGCATCCGCTGAGGCCTTAACATCAACCTTGTAAAACTTTGAAAAAGTACGAACAGAAGACCAAGTAGCGGCCTTGCAAACTTGTTCAACAGAAGCTTGGTGCTGAAAAGCCCAAGAGGCACCAATAGCACGAGTGGAATGAGCAGTAATCCTAAAGGGACCACCGCCTGACGAATCCACTTGCTGATAGTGGATTTAGCCAGAGGCAAACCCTTTCTAGGTCCAGAAGTGAGAACAAAAAGAGCATTCTCCTGAAAGTCTCAGTAGCGACCAAAAAAAACGTCAGAGCCCTGACCACATCCAGAGAATGCAGAGTTCGCTCCTTGGAATTAGCAGGATTAGGACACAATGAAGGCAAGACAATAGGGTCGATTCAAAGAAACATGTAACAGCTTTGATTTTGGTGCCGATCATCCTATTTTTCCCGTACGCTCGTGCGTTCGTATGAACTTGCGAGTGATTCTATAAGCAAATACGTTTCTATCCTAAAATGTCCGTCCGTTCGTATGGCAGTTCGGGAATCAGACCTATGTCAGTTTCCATCCTGAATTTTCCGTTTCATTTCTCAGGTTGCAACATTGGTTTTGCCCTTTTTCCTTTTTTGTCTGGACGTAAATCCTTCTGATCTTGCGGCTGCGCACTACAAACTTACCTCATTAAAGTGCATTCTAAATATTTGGTCTTTTATTTTTCTTTATTTCATTCATTTTGTAGTAACCAACCATTAATGAATGCATTTGCATAAGTAAATCTTACTTTGTTTAATTTTTAGTTAATTTGCATTTTTTACTTGTGGATTTAATTTTAATATTTTGGCTTCAAATGGTACAACTTAAAATTTTGGGTGTGGTTACCCACACCCTCTACATACAGATTTGCTCTCAAAAATTAAAAAACACCCAGCAACTTCAGCATGTTATGAGCCTAGAAACAGCCAAGATGGCGGCTCAGGTATTCTCGGGCAGCCTGCAAACAGAAAGGGCCTTGTGACTGTGTTGCTCTGCATTCTTTGATTTCTGACCTTTCCGTGCCCCCAGCTCTGCTGTGTCTGTGCAAAATACAGCAGTAACCCACATCCTGCACTTTATCCCGCTCTCCTCTCCTCAGTAAGTGTGATGCATCTGACCAAAGGTGTGCTTAAATAATTAAACAAAGCAAAGGTAAACAACTACACCAATAAATGCAATCTAAAAATATTATTCTAGTACATCAATTTAAAAATAAATAACAAAGGACATGTTTCTTTAATTAACGCAAATATATTGCAAAATAAAGGTTTACATGCAAAGGACTAATTAAGGTCCACATTAAAATGCTTTTATAAGGCATACATGAATCAGGTATGCATTGCCATACAATTTATGGCCTCGGCCATGCTGATACATGCAGTTCATTGGAGCTCAAGACGCGCAGACTCCTCCACATAGCCAAAAAACCTGTTCAAGAACAGCAATACGACTGCTAAAAGGTGTCGGCAGTGGCTTTCTTTTAAAACGTATTTAGAGGTTTGAAAACTGTTCTCTGAATCACACGTAAACACATCTGATTATCCTAAGTTTTACGTTTTGATCCTAAGTTTTAGGATTTGATCCTAAGTTTTACGTTTTGATCCTAAAATTTAGGAACGAACTTCCGATGATCGTAAGAGCATATACGCATTCGTACGTAGGCTCGTGCGAGTCGGAAATGGCCAAAAAAACAGGAAAAAATGACTAACACCCACCCAAACTTACGATTCTCGATCCGAAATCAATTAACTTTTGCTCTTTGAATCGAGGGGAATGTCCTGATTAAGATGAAAGGCAGACACAACCTTTGGCAGGAAATCCGGCTTAAACCAGAACACCACCTTATCCTGATGTCTCTCAAAATAAGGAGGTTTGATGGAAAGTGCCGCTAGCTCAGAAACTCGCCTTACAGAAGCCTTCAAGGAAGTGTCCCTGATTCTGTCTTGGGCGGAACAGCATGTTTCCTGCATCTCAGTGGTCTACATCCCAGGTGGTGGACTCCCTGAGCAGGGGGACGTCTCGTCTGTGGGAGTGGTCTCTCAACAACCAGGTGTTTCTCTCCCTCTGTCACCGCTGGGGTCAGCCGGACGTGGACCTGTTTGCGTCCCAACACAATCACAAACTTCCCAGATTTGTCTCTCTGTCTCAGGATCCTCTGGCCTTCACCACGGATGCCTTGGCAATACCTTGGATGGAGTTTCAGCTTCTCTATGTGTTCCCTCCGTTTCCTCTCCTGGGCAGGGTCATGCGCAAGATATCCCAGGAGCGGGTACCAGCCATACTGGTGGCCCCTTGTTGGCCCAGAAAAGTTTGGTTCGCAGACGTCGTGCGGTTGGTAGTAGACCTCAGGGACTTCCAGAAGCCTCCCCAGCTGGTCAGACTGGCATCCGTGGTGACCGTTTCCCAGCACGGGGGCAGGAAGGACCTGCCCCCCAGAAGGTTCCTTAAGTCCAACCACCACGAGAGAGACTGTCTGGTCAGGGGAGACAGAACAAATTTCTGATCCAGGGACACCCGATGCCAAACTGACAAGAGGTGCAACTGAAGAGGTTTCATGTGAAACTGAGCAAAGGGGACTGCCTCAAAGCAGGACACCATCAGGCCCATCAACTGCATCCCCTGACAGATGGAGGGATGAGGACACAACAGCAGAGCCCGAGCCTGCAGCTGAAGACCCTCCACCTTCTGCTGAGGAAGGAACACCTTGACCTGAGAGGTATCCAGAGTCATGCCCAGAAATGACCTCACCAAGGACGGGGACAGAGGAGACTTGGGATAGTTGATCACCCAGTCGAAAGACTCCAGAGTGGATGTCACCATTTGAGTGTCCCGCTCGGTTTGAGGAAAAGACTCGGCCACAGTCAGGATGTCGTCCAGGTAAGGAATGATGCAGATGCCCTGGTTCCTTAGCAGAGCCATCACTCCCGCCAGCACTTTGGTGAACACCCGAGCCTGCAGCTCGAACCTTAGAAATCTCTGATGACCTGGGAAGATAGGAACATGAAGATAAGCATCCTTAATGTCCACAGTGGCCATGAAGTAGCCCGGGCAAAGGGTACTGAAAGCAGAGCGCAGCGTCTCCATGCGAAAATGCTTAAATCTGACAAATTTGTTGAGGCCCTTCAGATCCAGAATAGGCCTCAGAGAGCCGTCCTTTTTGGGGCCCGTGAAAAGATTGTAAAATTACCCCTGACCTCTTTTTTGATGAGGCACCAAACAAAAGACTCCGAACTCTAACAGGCAATGAACCGCCAGAAGCAACCCCTGAGCGGACAGGGGGTTTAAAGACATCTGGGATCTGATGAATTTTGGGGGGGGGGGCCAGGCTGCAAACTCTATTTTGTAACCGGAGGACACTACCTCCTGAATCCGCCGGTCTGAGACATGAAGCCTCCAGGCGTGAGCAAAGAGCCGAAGCCGTCCCCCCACCGGGATGGGTGAGGGCACCCCTTTATGCCTGAGGGGGCTTGGGAGAGGGTTTGGGCTTAGGATTCCAGGAGAGACCAGGACAACCACGGGTTCTGCCACGGCCCCAAGAATCTCTGCGACCACTGGAGAGGAGGGAGCCACGGCCCCCTCTGGGAATGCGAAAGGAAGGGAGGGGGGCAGAGGACCCCCGAAAGGGCCGAGACTGCCTCCTACGCTGAGGCAGCCTCCCATCCTTGGCCAGAACATCAAGACGTTCCCCAAACAGCCGCAGCTCCATGAAGGGGAGGTCAGTGAGAGCTTTCTTAGCCGCAGCGTCAGCTGCCCACTGGCGCAACCAGACAGAGTGGCGCATAGCCACCAAGAGCGCAGAGGTCCTTTCACACAGCCGCACAGCATCATCCATAGCAGTAAGAATAAAGGCCACAAAATCAGTGCAAAGTAAGAGAGTCCTATATTCCTCCCCCACACTACCAGCTGTTGTGCCACCAATGAGATGCTTGAGCAGTTTCTTAAGGGCAATAGCAGTAATGGCGGCAGCACATACGGGGCGCATGCCAGCCCCCACACAGGTAAAAGCATGGCAGGCCACTTGATCCATGCGCCGGTCCTCACCGTCCCTCAGAGTGGTAGTGTCAGGGAAAGGCATGACCGAAGTATTGGACAAGCCTAGCACAGGAGCACTTGACCCTATTGCTCTTCTACCTTCACCCGATCTGTCAGCCAAGGCTGGGAGGCAGTGAGGGTCCAGAAACGGATGGAAATAGACTTGCAGGGCCGCAGGCTTGGTTGCCCTGCTCACCTGCGCAAGAGAGAGAGCTATCTTCTAACTTCGCAGTCCACTACAGAGGAAACACTGGGGAACTCTATGGTTAAGCCCTTTTTTAGGGAGCCGGGACAAGCCACAGCTTTCTGCAGTACCACTACGCCACCTTGTGGCGGAATAACCCAACTGTTATGAATACCAAAGCGGGCCGTGCCATGCAATAAAGAAAAAAGCATTTCATGAATGCTGGGCATTGTGGTTTCCTGCTGATAAAGGTGTGATGATCAGTAGAGAAGGACCAAAACCACTCCGGTGAGGATACAAGGGTTTTGATTCTGATGGCGAACTTCAATAGACAGGGAAGAAGAAAACTGGATTCAGTCAATGTCATATGTTACAATATTACTTTAGCATTCGTGCGTGAAGTCTCATTAAAACTCTTTATGAAGCCAAAAATCAATCCCACTGATCATAGGGCAAGCTATGAAAAGAAATTAGAACTATTTTCATATTTTGACAGGTATGCGGGTTAGAGAAATGCCTGTGTAGGGAGTTTGTCTGAGACCCTTCGGGGTGTCTCCCACAAAATTTGTTAAACCATTGGGAGACAAGACTTGCTAAGGATAATCCGATAACCCAAATTAGGACAATGTGAGCCAGCATTAGAGGTGGTAAAAATACGGGTTCCACCTCCCCCTCTCTATTTTCATATTTCTAAAACCAGCAGTGTATTTTACTTACTATCTTACCCATGCCTTCAAACAATGGATAAAATAGTCATAAAAAAATCAGACCAAAATTAAACATTTCAGAACTTTTTCTACATTTATCATTTTACATACAGCAAGGCTGTATCCACTTCCTAGCATTCACACTTGTGGAGAGTTGTCACCTTCTGTTGCAAGGCAATTTTTTTACCATTTCGTGCTATGTATGTTTATGAATTTTGAAAGAATGTCCAGGGCTTTATCAAGAAAATTGAATACTGTTTTTTTCAGCAGAGTTTGGGCTTTACCATGAAATGCTGAATGTATCTAGTTTGTAATTAGTTCAATGCTTTCTCAATATTTTTCACTGAAATATGTAGAAGGAAAAAATAAACAATGCTATTTCTTACAATTTATAGCTTTTTTCAAATAAAAAATGTAAAGTTTTCAACAAAACCATATTGCATGTAAAAGCCCCATTCCTCCCAATTACAACAGTACCGCATATGTATTGGCTGCCATTATTTCCGGCCCAGGAGACACCCCAAGCTGAAACAGAACTTTAGGTGATAAAACTACTATCCGCACCTTGCAGTTTATCAAGAAAAAATACCATTTTGTGATTACTCACCTGTAAAATGGGTATTATAAGTATGCCACACACCCCGCTTCCAATATTCATGACATGTGGGTTATGGCCAGTAGAGGGCGAACTTTGCAGAGATGACAGGAAAAAAAGGAGCCCCTCCCAGTCCATAAATACCTGGGACCTCCCACACATTCCCCAGTATAGGACAGCAGTAAGGGGACCAGGAAGAGCCAAATATAAACAATCATAACACTAAAAGGTTCACCATATAAAAGATCCAAAATACCAATTAGGACGGGATGAAGCGGAGTGTGTGACATACTTATAATACCCATTTTACAGGTGAGTAATCACAAAATGGTATTATTCCAAGTATGTCACACACCCCACTCCCAAAATTCATGACATGTGGGACATCCAATAGCAGTGTCCATCATGGGTGGGGATCCCAATACGGCAAAAAGTGCACAAATTTTAAACCACTGCAGCTTGCAGAAACTTGCGGCCAAAAACAGCATCCGCTGAGGCCCGCACGTCAACCTTATAAAACTTGGAAAAAGTATGAACGGTGGACCAAGTAGCAGCCTTACAAACTTGTTCAACAGAAGCCTGGTGCTGAAAAGCCCAAGAAGCCCCAACAGCACGAGTCGAATGAGCAATGATCTGAAAAGGGGGAACCTTCCCCTTGGCAGTATAGGCCCCAACAATGGCCTGGCATATCAATTTACTAATGGTAGACTTGGCGGGCGCCAAACCTTTCCTGGGCCCAGAGGGCACCACGAACAAGGCGTCCGCCTTACGAAAGGGAGAAGTAGCCACCAAATAGTACTTCACATAACGAACCACATCCAAGGAGTGCAAAACCCTCTCCTTGTCATTGCTAGGCTTAGGACACAAGGAAGGGAGAACAACATCCTGATTGAGGTGGAAGGCAGAAGCCACCTTAGGGAGGAAATCTGGCTTAAAGCGAAATACCACCTTGTCCTGGTGTCTCTCAAAGTAAGGGGCCTGAATAGACAGAGCCGCCAACTCAGAGACACGCCGAACAGAGGTAATAGCCACCAAAAAGGCAATCCCAAATGAGCAACAAAGGCTTTCTAGGGGACCGCACATGAGTAACCCCCTGGAAAAAAGTCTTAACCAGAGGATGCAGAGCAAAAGACCTTTGAAAGAAGACAGTCAGAACAGAGACCTGCCCTTTCAAGGTACTAAGCTGGAACCCCAGGTCCAGACCGTTTTCAAGAAACTCCAAAATCCTAGAATTAGAAAACACCCTGCAAGGCAAGGCCCTAGCTTCACACCAGCCAAAATAGGTCCTCCAAGTCCTGTAGTATATGTTAGAGGAAGATCTCTTCCTAGCTCTAACAAGAGTCAAGAATCACAGCCTCAGACAAACCTTCCTCCCTTAAGATGGAGGTTTCAGCAGCCACGCCGTCAAAGCCAGCGTTTGTAAATTGGGGTAACGTAGTGGACCTTGAGAGATCAGATCCGGAAACAGGGGCAGCCAGTACTGATCTACCGCCAGCCTTACGACGTCTGTGAACCAAACCTGTCTTGGCCACTTTGGGGCCACCAGAATTGCTGGCGCACCCTCTAGAGCCAGCTTGCGCACCACTGTGCCTACCATGGAGAAGGGGGTAAACAGGTACAGGAACCCCAGATCCCTCCAGGCAAGAGACATGGTGTCCACTGCCAGGGCCAGAGGATCCTGAGACAGAGACACAAACTTTGGGAGCTTGTGATTGTGATGTGAGGCAAAGAGATCCACCTCCGGAAACCCCCACTTGTGACAGAGGGACCGGAATACCTTGTGGTTGAGAGACCATTCCCCTCGACGAGAGGATCCCCTGCTCAGGAAGTCCACCGTGTTTTCCACTACCGGGATGTACACTGCTGAGATGCATGGAACATTGCTCTCCGCCCACGCAAGAATCAGAGAAACTTCCCTGAGGGTACTCCTGCGAGTCCCTCCTTGGTGATTGATGTAAGCTACTGCAGTTCGATTGTCTGATCGAACCTGAACCGGTAAGCCGCGTAGGTGATGCGTCAAGCATGACAGAACCAACCGAATAGCTCTCAGCTCCAAGACGTTGATGGGGGTGTGAGCCTCCTGAGGACCCCACAGCCCCTTGAACTGATTCTTCTTCCAAAAACCTCCCCAGCCTGACAGGCTGGCATCCGTGGTAACTGTCTCCCAACAAGGGGTCAGAAAGGATCTGCCCCTCATCAGATTGCTTGGTTCCAGCCACCACTGAAGGGACTGCCAAACCCGGGGAGACATCATGAATGACTGATCCAATGACTGCGGACATCTGTCCCAGGCCAACAATAGATGGAGCTGAAGCGACCTCATGTGGAACTGAGCAAAGGGAACTGCCTCGAAGGAAGCCACCATCAATCCCACCAGTCTCATCCCTAGCCGGATAGAAGGATGAGGTTTGGACAGGAGAAGACGTATCAGATCCTGAACCATCTGCACCTTGGACTGAGGAAGGAAAATCCTGGTCCGAATGGTATCCAAATTCATGCCCAGAAACGAGACCTCCCTTGAGGTGGAAAGAGAAGACTTGGGATGGTTGATCACCCAGCCGAACCTCTCCAGCGTCGCCACCACCATACCTGGTGTCCAGCTCCACCTGACTGAGAGAGGATGCCGTAATGAGGAGGTCGTCCAAATACAGCACAATGTGAATGCCCTGGGCTCTGAGAAGGGCCATTATGCCCGCCAGCACCTTGGTGAACACCCTTGGTGCCGAAGTCAACCCGAAAGGGAGGACCACAAACTCAAAGTGCTGATCTCCCACCACAAACCTGAGAAAACTCTGGTGTGCTGGGAAGATTGGTACATGAAGGTAAGCATCCTTGATGTCTATGGATGTCATGAAATCCCCCTGATGAAGGGAATTGATGGCTGAGTGCAGAGTCTCCATGTGGAACTTCTTGGTTCTGATGAACCTGTTGAGAAGCTTCAAATCCAGAATGGGTCTTATGGATCCATCTTTTTGGGAACCGTGAAGAGGTTGGCATAATAGCCCCGGCCTCTCTCTGAGAAAGGCACCGGGCATATGACATCCATGACCAGAAGATTCTTTACAGCCAACAGGAGCCCCTGCGCAGCCCGGGGATCCGAGGGGACCCGAGACCTTAGGAATCTGGGAGGAGGCCGGTACTCGAACTCCAGTTTGTAACCGGAAGAGACCACTTCCAAGATTCATTTGTCTGTGACCTCCTGGGCCCGGACCAGGGAGAAGTGCCGCAGCCGTCCCCCCACCCGCAAGGGTGAGGGCGTCCCCTCATTGCTGAGCTGTCTTGGCAGCAGGCTTGGGCTTGGAAACCCCAGTTAAGGCTTGGATGTGCGCGTCCTCTGCCTCTGTTCCAGGAATCACCTCTGAAATTAGAGTAGGCAAAGCCTCTGCCTGCTCTGGCACCGCGAAAGGAAGGATTGAAGGAGCCTGCCCCCCGAAAGTGGCGGCGCTGCTTCTTACGCTGAAGGTAACTTTCCACCTTTCGCCACTGAATCCAATTTATCTCCGAACAGCCTCATACCCAGGAAGGGTAGTGCTGTGAGTGATTTCTTAGCCGCAATGTCAGCCGCCCACTGACATAACCAGACCGATCGGCGAATAGCCACCAGCAATGCCGAGGTTCTACTACACATAATAATTGGGTCATCCATAGCAGATAAAACAAAGGTCATAAATAATTTACACCGCTTAAGGGCTGTGAATTCATCACTGGCCGGGTTAAGCTGGGAACCACTCAACAGGTCCCTAACCACAGACCTGGTAGCCACAGTCGCGAGCGCCGAGGCACAATCAGGCCGCAAGGCTGAACCCACACTGGCAAAGGCATGGCATGCCATCTGATCAAAGCGTTTGTCCTCACCATCTATAAGAGTGGTGGCGTCTGGAGAATGTACAATGGAGGTTTTGGACAATCCCAGAATGGGCGCATTGACCTCGGGAGGGGACGAACAGCGCTTCACCGCGTCCACCGGGAAGGGATACTTCCTATCCCATCCTTGAGGAACACCGGGGAGCCAGCTAGGCCTAAAGAATCATGCAATCAAAAATGCATTCCTAAAGAATCATGCAATCAAAATGATTCTGATTTGGGAACTCCAAGCCGGGAAGTCCCAAACAATTCCCCCTTCTGTGGGGGGGTCTCCGCTGGCGGAGAAATATCCAGTACCTCAAATAGATGGGCCAGTATCTTGGGGGTATCCACGGCATCCCCCAGCGCCTGCCCTGTATAAGTATCAAAAAACTGCTGATCCTCAGCATCAGATTCCTCAAACAATTCCCCCTCCTCGAGTGGGGAATAATCAGATCAGTCAAGGGAATCATAGTCATCAAAATCCAGTACCGGCGCGGCCGGCGACAGATGTCTTCTCTTAGCTGGGGCCTTGCTGGCCGCAGAGCTAGAAATCAACTTTTCGATGTTGGCCAGCCTAGCACAAACATCAGCTTGCGACTAATGACAGTGTCACTTGGGGTACGGATAAGGCGGGGTGGGGTAGGTGATGAGGCCGGCGGCACGGACCCAGACGCCTGGGACCCCGACTGCCGCGTAATGGCCTGCTGTGCACATGGAATGCAAATAAACACCTTAACCCCCACAAGGGATGCCCCACAAACCACACACTGCCGGGGTTGCCCCGAAGGGAGCCCGAGCCCGGTATCCTGGGAAGCCCCCATATGGTGATTTTTTATGGTAGTAGCAATGACCAGTGGGAATTACGCTAGTAAGCTACCCGGGATGCCCCTTAACGTCCGTTAGTGGGAGGATTTGTAAAGCCCCAATTTGAGTGAGGGACCTAAAGCCACAAGCCATTACAGCAATCATACTTCAAAATATCAACGCAGACATAGAATATAAATGCATAGCCTTAATGTATATAGCAGGATAATGCAGCATAAAATGTACCCTCATAAAAATGAGAAATAGTAAAAAGACGAGCCCTGCAGAGCACTCACAGTGAGAAACAATATGGTGACCAGGGCACAAGAGACAGCAGCAGCAGCAGCATCTAGGAGAGAAGGAGAAGGGGGGCGGGCCAGCGCGGATCGCGTGGCCCCGCCCCCTTCTGTAGAGAAAAGGAACCGCAGTTCCCAGCGATTTGCTGGGAACCTCCTTGGGCGCCAAAGAGAGGGGGCGGGTTGCCGCAGAGCGCCGAGCTCCCAGCCCCGCTCCCATCCAAGCTGAGGAGAAGGAAGAGAACTCCCTTTACAATGGCCGTACTCCCAGCATCTGCGGAGCCGGCCCGGACTCCAGGCCACCTGGCATAACAGTGCGGCCTGGCCAAGTGAAACAAACATGCACACCAACACTCACACCATCAAAGCAACTGACAGTAAGATCAAGGTGAAATAAAAAGGAGGGACAGCCCCCCCCCCATGATCCAGGGACAGGGGGGACACCCCAGCCACATAATGAGGCACAGGGACTACACGGACAGGGCATCCCAAACCAGGATCTCGAACCTGGTATCCACCTACCCCTGGGTGGGGGTCTCAAGGAGGAGCATAGCTCCTAATTAGTACACCACTAGGGTGTCAACTACCATCGCCCGGACCTACAGCTGAGGCTGGGAGGTATAGGTAATCAATAAGACAGGGTCCGGGCAGAAATAGAGGAATAAAATGGCCGGGTGTAAACCCGGCTTACCTGCAAGGAAGGAGACAGCCATCTTCTGACTTGCTCGCCGTCTGCAGAGACGATTACTGGGGAATGTGTGGGAGGTCCCAGGTATTTATGGACTGGGAGAGGCTCCTTTTTTTCCTGTCATCTCTGCAAAGTTCGCCCTCTACTGGCAATAACCCACATGTCATGAATATTGGAAACGGGGTGTGTGACATACTTGGAATACAACTCTTTACATTTGAAATCCCCTCTATATATTCTCTCAAAGTACATACCTTAAGCTTTCTAGGCGTACCAGGCTTGTTGTCATAGGGGCCGTTTTCTGGACACGTTTTTTTTTTTAAACTGGTGTAGGACCTGCCCTTTCCAAGGGGGGGGGGGCACTTTTTTTTTCAATTTTTAAGGCTTAAACCCTTAAATAGTTTTTTCTTAAATGGCATGGAGTCTCCCCTTCCCAGCAAAACCAGCCCAGGCACTAGCTATGGGAGCTGGTAGATTAGGGCACGGAGGCTAACCATCCAGCCTTGAGGGCTACCTGCCCACATAGCCCTCATGGGCAGCGGGCTCTTCTGCACTCCTGGACTTTGGGGACACAGATAATGTCAAGTCACCGGCTTTCTGGCAGGTGATTTGCCAGCCCTTCCTGCCCTGTAAACTGGTCTCAAGGACCCCTTACCAGTTCACAAAGGGTCACCCACTTCCGCCATTTCCCTCCAGTGTCTCTGCTCACTACCATCGCTGGGAGGGGCCTATTAAAGCAGCTGAGTGAGATGACGTCATCTCACTCACCCTATAAAAAGGTCCTCCCTGCGGCGGCCAGTTAGCTGTCAGAAGCTGATGCATGGGACAGGTCCCTACCCCAATGAAGACTCCAGAGTTGAGCGCCCGCAACTGGGGGGTAACACGCATGGCTGGCAGTTAGCGGATGGTGATGCAACCATGTGAATTTCACATGCTTGGTGTTTAGAGGGTTAAAAGAATGAAAGACATGTAAATAAATATATAGTCTCATAAGTTAAGAAGCCCTGAAAGTGCCAAACTCTAGGTGAGTGTGTCTATGCCCCAAGGGATTCGTTGACTGGGTCTTCTATAGGATTGTCCAGGCCAAAAAAATGTTTTGTCCATCGTAGCTCCACCGTCAAGACCCGCTGGTGTAAAACTTACTGAGAGCAGAAAACAAATGCCCTATTGGTCATCATCTACGATCCAAGATGGCTGTCATAGACTACTTTATGTCCTGCAGCACCCTCACTTCATTTATTGCAATGGAGGGGACGGTGCTAAGGCGGAGTCATGCTAGCACTGGGCGATTCAATCCCAATCCATTGTCCCAGTGATCAGAGCCTGCAGAAGTTCAATAGTCAGTTCAAAAAAGACAATTCTGTGAGTACTCACCTGTAGAATTGCTTTTGCCATGCATGGCACGGCCTGCTTCACGAAGTCATTACATCTGGGTATTCCGCCACAAGGTGACGCAGTGCACTGCAGAAGAGTTGTGGCTCCACCCGGTACCATATAAAAACTGAATCACCATAGACTTATCCAGTAGTTGACAAGCAGTGATACAAGAACCGGGAACTAAGAAAGATAACAACCCCAACAAATTTGGAACAATCACCATAAAGAGGAAACCAAGAACAACGTAACAAGGGTGGGGTGAAGCAGGCCGTGCCATGCATGGCAAAAGCAATTCTACAGGTGAGTACTCACAGAATTGTCTTTTTCCCAATGCATGGCATGGCCTGCTTCACTAAGTCATTACATCTGGGACTTCCAAAAGCAGTGTCCATAAAGTAGGGTGGGATCCCCAAAGAGTAACAGCAGGCAGTTTAAACCACCACTGCCTGAAGTACCTTGCGGCCAAAAGCAGCATCAGCTGAGGCCTTAAAATCAACCTTGTAAAACTTGGAAAAAGTATGAACAGAAGACCAAGTTGCGGCCTTACAAAATTGTTCAACAAAAGCTTGGTGCTGAAAGGCACCAACAGCACGAGTGGAATGAGCAGTAACCCTAAAAGGAGGAACCTTCCCCCTGGCAGACAAGGCCTGCTCCACCGCCTGACGGATCCACTTGCTGATAGTGGATTTAGTCGGAGGCAAACCCTTCCTAGGTCCAGCAGGAAGAACAAAAAGAGCGTCAGATTTCCTGAAAGACTCAGTAGCAACCAAATAGAACTTCAGAGCCCTAACAACATCCAGAGAATGAAGGGTCCGCTCCTTGGCATTAGCAGGTTTAGGACACAAAGAAGGCAAAACAATGTCCTGATTGAGATGAAAAGCAGACACAACCTTAGGCAAGAGATCCGGCTTAAGCGAAACACTACCTTATCCTGATGCCTTTCAAAATAAGGAGGTTTGATGGAAAGCGCCGCCAGCTCAGAAACTCGCCTGACAGAAGTAATGGCCATCAAAAAGGCCACCTTAAGAGTCAGAATGAGCAAGGCAGCCCCACGTATAGGCTCAAAGGGAGGACCCTGCAGAGCAGACAACACCAGATTCAGGTCCCAAACAGGTAACATAGGCTTACGTGGCGGACGCACATGAGTAACTCCCTGAAAAAAAAGTCTTAACCAACCGGTGATTGGCAAAGGATCTTTGGAAAAAAATTGCCAGAGCTGACACCTGTCCCTTGAGGGTACTAAGCTGAAGGCCCGAATCCAAACCATGTTGCAAAAATTCCAGAATCCTGGGGATAGAAAGCACCCGACAAGGAAGAAACTTGGACTCACACCATGCAATGTAAGCATACCAGATCCTGTAGTAGATAAAGGACGAGGACTTCTTCCTAGCCCTAACCATGGTATCAACAACAGAAGCCGGCAAACCCTTATGCATCAAGATGGAGGTTTCAGCAGCCAAGCCGTTAAAGCCAGCGTTTGTAAATTGGGATGGCACAGTTGTCCCTGAGTGAGCAGATCTGGATCCTTGGGCAGGGCATACTGATCTACTGCCAACTGCATGACGTCTGTGAACCACACCCTCCTTGGCCAACAGGGGGCCACCAGAATGGCTGGTACCCCTTCCTGGGCTATCTTGTGCAGCACCCTGCCCAACAGAGGTAACGGAGGGAACACATAGAGGAGCCGAAACTCCGTCCAAGGCATTGCTAGCCCATCCGTGGCGAAGGCCAGAGGGTCCTGTGACAGGGAGATAAACCTGGGAAGCTTGTGGTTGTGGTGGGACGCAAACAGGTCCACATATCCAGAGTCATGCCCAGAAAAGACCTCACCAAAGACGGAGACAGTGAAGACTTGGGGTATTTGATCACCCAGCCGAAGGACTCGAGAGTGGAGGTCACCACCTGAGTATCCCTCTTGGCCTGAGGAAGAGACTGAGCCGCAATCAGAATGTCTTCCAGGTAAGGAAGAATGCGAATGCCCTGATGCCGCAGCAGAGCCATCACGCCCGCCAGCACCTTGGTGAACACCCGAGGCGCCGAGGTGATACCGAACGGTAAGGCCACAAACTGGTAATGCTGATCCTCCAGAGCAAACCTGAGAAATCTCTGATGACCTGGGAAGATTGGCATGTGGAGATAAGCATCCTTGATGTCAACGGAGGTCATGAAATCGCCCGGGCGAAGGGTACTGACAGCCGAGCGAAGGGTCTCCAATGCGAAAGTGCTTGAACCTGACAAACCTGTTGAGATCCTTCAAGTCCAGGATGGGCCTCAAGGACCCGTCCTTTTTGGGGACCGTGAACAGATTGGAATAGAACCCTAACCCTGTTCCTGGGGAGGAACCAGGCAAATGACTCCTGACTCCAACAGCCGTTGAACCGCAAGGCGCAACCCCCGAGCTGACAGAGGGTTGTGAGACATCCGGGATCTGATGAATCTTGGGGGCGGCCAGGCTGCAAACTCTTATCTTGTAACCGGAGGACACCACCTCCTGAATCCAACGGTCTTAGACGCGTAGCCTCCAGACATGAGCAAAGAGCCGAAGCCGCCCCCCACCCGGATGGGTGAGGGCACCTCCCCATGTCTGAGGAGGCTTAGAAGAAGGTTTGGGCTTGGGGGTCCCATGAGAGCCCGGGACGACCACGGGATCTGCCACGGCCCAAAGAACCCCTGCGGATACCTGAAAAGAGAGGGCCTCGACCTCCTCTAGGGGCATGAAAGGAGGAGAAGGAAGTGGAGGGCCCCCGAAAAGGCCGAGGCTGCCTCCTACGCTGAGGCAGCCTACCATCCTTGGCTAAAACATCCAGGGTACCAGGAATTCTCAGACTCAGACCCAGGGTCACTGTCGCAGCCCACCTGCTGGTCCCCAGAGGAATCAGAGCCCAGGAAAAGCTCCCCCTCCTCTAGGGAATAACGGTCATCAAAAAAGATCAATTTCTTCCTGCCCCTCAGTAAACCGTGCAGGCATGGGAGCCAGGTGCCTCTTCTTGCTAGAGGCCTTACGTGCCACAGGCCTGGTAAGCTGTTTTTCAATGCTGGCCACACGAAGTGCCAGATCAGATTGTGACCCCCTGCTAGAATCCCCCACACTGGGGGCTAAATGCAGGCGCGGCGGGGTAGGTGATGCCGAAGGGGGCGCAGAGCTTGGGAGAGAAGCAGGCAGCCCAGACTGAAGCGCAAGGACAGCATGGGCACAGGGCCTGCACACTGTGACGTCATTACTGATAGGGGATACCCCACACATGGAACACAGCCGGGATTGTCCCGAAGGACCCCCCGAGCACGTTATCCCCAGAAGCCTCCAAATGGCGAGTAATACAGGCGCAATATGCCAGCACAGGGTAATGGCTAATAAAAGCCACCCGGGATGCCCCCCCCCAAGGGATGCCCCCGGAATAGTAAAGGGAGATGAAGGGGGGAGTAAGGAGCAGCACCGGGAGAAACCACAGCCCACTGGTGTCCCGCCTGAAAGATATAAGCAAAATACATAAGTATCCCGCAGCCCATGCTCCAAGTACAACAAAAAAACCCAGAGGGGACTCACGGACCAAGCAGGACAAGGATCGCCAGCCACCAGACCACCGGAGGACACAACACATTCAGAAATCACCGCCGCAGCCCAGAGATGAAGAGAGAGAATGATGAGATACGCGTCATACGCCGGCCCCGCCCCCCCGAAGAGCGCGAAAACGGCACTCACGTGACCTCGCCGACGTCATCCACACAGTAAAAAACGCCTCACAGATATAGCGCCGCCCGCCGCGAAGTGCAGTAAAAAGTGGCAGCGCCGGCGGTAAAAGTATACAAAAAACAGTTTAAAACACACAAAACTACCACCCGCCCCGTCGGGGAGGGAAGGGGGGGGGGAGAGGAGAGCGAGCAGGCAGCGGCGAAGCCCAGGCCAGTGGGGGGGGGGGGGACCCAGAAAACATTCCAAAAACTCCCCAAAACACTCACCCCCTCAGCAGCTAGGACAGGAACTCCGCATATTCGCATCTTCGCAGTAAGCACTGCAGAGAACTACTGGATAAGTCGATGGTGATTCCGTTTCTATATGGTATTGGGCGGAGCCACAACTCTTGTGGTGGAATACCCAGATGTAATGACTTTGTTAAGCAGGCCGTGCCATGCATTGCAAAAAAATCAATAATAGGGACCTGTACCAAACGAGTGGACACCCACAATGCATGTTTGGGACATCATCTCACAAGTCATCAATCTAACAAGAGATTACAGCCCCAACAGAAACTTAAGCTACCTCCGTCTTCAAAGATGACTGAAAAAATACCATTTTGTGAATACTCACCTGTAAAATGGGTATTATAAGTATGTCACACACCCCGCTTCAGATAGTCATTACACTTGGGTTATACCGACCTGTAGAGGGCGATCTTGCAGAGATGTCATGAAAAAAAGGGAGCCCCTCCCGGTCCATAAATACCTGGTACCTCCCACTCATTCCCCAGTATTAAGACAGCAGTAAAGGGACCAGGAAGAGCCAAAATAACCAGTAACAGTAAAAAAGGTTCACCATAGAAAGAATCCAGAATACCAAAAGGCGGGGTGAAGCGGGGTGTGTGACATACTTATAATACCCATTTTACAGGTGAGTATTCACAAAATGGTATTATTCTAAGTATGTCACACACCCCGCTTCAGATAGTCATTACACTTGGGACATCCAATAACAGTGTCCATAAAGGGCGGGGATCCAAAACAAGGCAACAATGCACAAACTTAAACCACTGCAGCTTGCAGGACTTTGCGGCCAAAAACAGCATCCGCTGAGGCCCGCACATGAACCTTGTAAAACTTGGGAAAAGTGTGAACGGAAGACCAAGTAGCAGCCTTACAAACTTGCTCAACAGAGGCCTGTTGCTGGAAAGCCCAGGACGCCCCAACAGCACGAGTAGAATGAGCAGTAACACGAAAAGGGGGAATCTTCCCCTTGGCAGACAACAATGGCCTGGCGAATCCATTTACTAATGGAAGACTTGGCGGGAGCCAAACCTTTCCTAGGCCCGGAGGGCACCACGAAAAGGGCGTCAGTCTTACGAAAAGAAGAAGTAGCCACCAAATAGTACTTCACACAGCGAACCACATCCAGAGAATGCAAGACCCTCTCCTTGTCATTGCTTGGCTTAGGACACAAGAAGGATAGAACAATGTCCTGATTAAGATGAAAGGCAGAAACCACCTTAGGAAGGAAATCTGGCTTGAAGCGGAAAACAACCTTGTCCTGATGCCTCTCAAAGTAAGGAGCCTTAATGGACAGAGCCGCCAACTCCGATACACGCCGAACTGAAGTGATGGCAACCAAAAACGCAACCTTCTGAGTAAACGTAGAAAGAGCAATATCCTGCAAGGGTTCAAAAGGAGGACCCTGAAAAGCAGAAAGAACCAAATTCAAATCCCAAACTGGGAGCAACGGCTTCCTAGGAGGCCGCACATGCGTAAACCCCTGGAAAAAGGTCCGAACCAGAGGATGAAGTGCAAAAGACCTTTGAAAGAACACCGCCAGGGCAGAAACGTGCCCTTTCAGCGTACTAAGCTGCAAACCCAGGTCCAGACCATGTTGCATAAATTCCAAAACCCTAGGGATAGAAAACACCCTGCAAGGCAAAGCCCGGACCTCACACCAATCAATATAAAACCTCCAAATCCTATAGTAGATGGCAGAGGAAGACTTCTTTCTAGCCCTAACCAGAGTCTGAATGACAGTATCAGAAAGACCTTCCTCCTTCAAGATGGAGGTTTCAGCAGCCACGCCGTCAAAGCCAGCGTTGGTAAATTGGGGTAGAGCAGTGGACCCTGAGTGAGCAGATCCGGCAGAAGGGACAGATCTAACTGATCCTCTGCCAACCTTACCACGTCTGCGAACCAAACTTGTCTTGGCCATCTTGGAGCCACCAGGATTGCTGGCGCGCCCTCTAGGGCCAGCTTGCGCACCACTTTGCCCACCATGGGAAACGGAGGGAACAGATACAGAAACCCCAGATCCCTCCAGGTCAGAGACATGGCATCCACTGCCAGAGCCAGCGGATATCGCGAGAGAGACACAAATGCCGGAAGCTTGTGATTGTGATGAGAGGCAAAGAGGTCCACCTCCGGAGTCCCCCACCGGTGGCAAAGCGACCGAAACACCTTGGGGCTGAGAGACCATTCCCCCCCGGCGAGATGAGCACCTGCTCAGGGAGTCCGCCTCCGTGTTCTCCACTCCCGGAATGTACACCGCCAAGATGCATGGGACATTGCTCTCTGCCCAAGACAGGATCAAAGACACTTCCTTGAGGGCACACCTGCTGCGACTCCCTCCCTGGTGATTGATGTAGGCGACCGCCGTCCGATTGTCCGACCGAACTTGAACCGGTAGGCCCCGTAACTGATGAGACAAGTGAGCCAGAACCAACCTGATGGCTCTCAGCTCCAGAACATTGATGGGATTGTGAGCCTCCTGAGGCCCCCACAGTCCCTGAAACTGAAGATCCTTCCAAACCCCCCCCTCCAACCTGACAGGCTGTCATCCATGGTGACCGTCTCCAAACGAGGGCTCAGAAAGGATCTGCCCCTCAGCAGATTGCTCAGTTCCAGACACCACCGAAGGGGACGCCGAACCCGGGGGGACATCAGAAAAGACTGATCCAAAGACAGCGGAGACCTGTTCCAGGCTGCCAAGAGATGGAGCTGGAGCGTTCTTGTGTGAAACTGGGCAAATGGAACCGCCTCGAACGAAGCCACCATCAATCCCACCAGTCGCATCCCCAGCCGGATGGACGGAGGAAGGATGGATAGGAGAAGCTGAGTAAATTCCTGAATCAAAAGTACCTTGAGCCGGGGGAGGAACACCCTGGACTGAGAAGTATCCAGAGACATTCCCAGGAACACCACTACCCTGGACGGAGAGAGGAAGGACTTGGGATAGTTGATCACCCAGCCGAATCTCTCCAGAGTGGCTACCACAGTCCTGGTATCTAACTCCGCCTGGCTGAGAGAGGATGCCATAATAAGCAGATCGTCCAGATAAGGCACGATGCGGATACCCTGGGCTCTGAGGAGGGCCATCACCCCCGCCAGCACCTTGGTGAAAACCCTTGGAGCCGAGGTAAGGCCAAACGGAAGAGCCACAAACTCAAAATGCCGATCTTCCACCACGAACCTGAGAAATCTCTGATGTGCCGGGAAGATTGGAACGTGCAGATAAGCATCCTTGATGTCTATGGACGTCATGAAGTCCTCCTGCCGAAGTGAATTTATGGCAGAGCGCAGAGTTTCCATGCGGAACTTCCTGGGACGTATAAACCTGTTGAGAAACTTCAGATCCAGGATGGGACGAACGGAGCCATCCTTCTTGGGCACCATGAACAGATTGGAATAGCATCCCAGGCCCCGGTCCGAGGGAGGCACTGGGCAGATGACTTTTACTGCCGCCCGGAGCCCCTGCGCGGCCAGAGGGTCCAAGGGCACCCGAGACCTGAAGAATCTGGGAGGAGGCCGGATCTCGAACTCCACTTTGTAACCGGAAGACACCACTTCCCGAATCCATCTGTCCGAGACCTCCTGGTCCCAGACCGGAGAGAAGTGTCGCAGCCGTCCCCCCACCCGCGAGGGTGAGGGCGCCCCCTCATTGCTGAGCCGGCTTAGCAGCGGCTTTGGGCTTAGAGCCCCAGCTTTGACCTGGACGGGCACGTCCTCTTCCCCTGTTCCAGGAATCACCTCTGGAGGAGAAGACAGCCGATCCCCGTCCAGGTCTGGCCCCACGAAAGGACGGGGTAAAGGAAGCCGCCCCCCGAAAGGGACGACGTTGCTTCTTTCGCTGAGGTAACCTACCTCCTTTTGCGACCGAATCCAATTTTTCTCCAAAGAGCCGCAAGCCCAGAAAGGGAAGGGCCGTAAGCGACTTTTTGGACACGAAATCAGCCGCCCACTGGCGCAACCAAACCGATCGTCGAATAGCCACCAGCAAGGCCGAAGTTCTACTACACATCACTAGCCGGGTCAAGCCTGGAGGTAGACAACAGGTCCCTGACAACCGACCTAGAAGCCACTATTAAAAGCGCTGAAGCACAGACAGGCCGCAAGGCCGACACGACACTGGCAAAACCGTGACAAGCCATCTGGTCAATGCGTTTGTCCTCACCGTCCTTGAGAGTAGAACAGTCAGGAGAATGCAAGACAGAGGTGCTAGACAACCCCAAAACAGGGGCGTCCACCTCGGGAGGAGATGACCAGCGCTTCACAGTATCCACCGGAAAGGGATATTTCTTATCCCAACCCGGAGGGACACCCGGAAGCCGAGTAGGCCTCTCCCATTCTTTAAGAATAATGCCGTCAAAATGCCTTTGATTAGGGAATTTTAAGCACGGCTTAGCCTCTTCAAAGAACTCCCCCTTCTGCGGAAGGGTCACTTCAGGAGGAGAGATTGCCAAAACCTCAAACATATGAGCCAGGACCTTAGGGGTATCCAAAGAATCCCCCTGACCCCGCTCGGCATCAGCGCCCACAAACTGCTGATCGTCAGAACCATCCGACTCCTCAAAAAGCTCCCCTTCCTCTAGCGGGGGGTAATCAGACCAGTCCAGTGAATCAAACTCCTCAAGATCAGAAGCCAGCGTGGCTGGGGACAAGTGCTTTCTCTTAGCCGGGGCCTTTCTGGCCACAGCGCTAGAAAATAATATTTAAACATTGGACAATCTGGCACACACCTCAGATTGCGACTCCCCACTCGTGACAACATCACACGGGGTACGGATCAGGCGGGGAGGGGTAGGAGAAGGGACCGGCGGCGCAGAACCCGACGCATAGGATCCGGACTGCCGCGTAATAGTCTGCTGTGCACATGGTATGCAAAGGAATACATCATCCCCTGTAAGGGATGCCCCACACCCCAAACACTACCGGGGTTGCCCCGAGGGGAGCCCGAGGCCGGTATCCTGGGAAGCCTCCATGTGGTGATTTTATTGGTAGTCGCAATACCAAAGGGAATTACGCAATATAAGCGACCCGGGATGCCCCTTCTGTGTCCCGAGTGGGAGGATTTATGGGGAGTTCTTAAATTATACCTGGGACCCTAGGATCGGGAGGACCCCTTTAGGATCCAACAAGGGTCCACCTGGAAGACAGAATACAGGGCTATTCAGCACCTCAATCATGGCCAAGCACACAAAGGCAGACATACTGTAGCAATAACATAAAGAATATATATATATATATATATATATATATATATATATATATATGCCTGTCAAGAAAGTAATGAGGCCCCAAGGGCCACTCACGGAGGAAGATGGCGTCCGTCCAGCCAGAGCCGAGAGACACGAGAAGCAGAGGGAGAAGAAGGGCGGGCCGCGCGTCGCGCCCGGCCCCGCCCCTCCCCCCTGACAACAACGCCGCTCCCGGCTAGAGGCCAGGCTCCGCATCGGCGCCAGGAGCACGGTGGGCGGGCCGTAAGTGATCGCGCAGAGCGCCCGACCCCGCCCCCCCTACCAAACGCACCTGAGGGGAAGAAGCTCCCCCACCGAAGCTGCCACAACGGCCGGCGCCACGGCACAGCCAGCGCCGGCTGAGTCCTCCATGAAAGTGCACCTACGTGAACACACACACACACAACAAAAGTACAGCTGTGACCTAATAAAAATGATTACACTAAGGGAGAAAGCCCCCCCCCCCCCCCTCTAAGGAGCAAGGGCAATCCGGGAGAGGGGAAATCCACGCTGAAATGGCAAGGGACGGGGCATCCCTAACCAGGATCACCAACCCAGCAAACCGCCTACCCCTTAGTATGGGGTCTCACGGTGGAGCATAGCTCCTAAGCACCATTAGGTGTCGTCTACCCTTGCCCGGACCAGCAACCTAGGCTGGGAGGCAAGGTGAAATACTAAGAAAGGGGGTCCAGGCAGAAATAGACTAACAAGCGGGCCGGGGGTTAACCCGGCTACCTGCAAGGAGGAGACATCCATCTTCTGACTTGCTCGCTGTCTGCAGAGATGAAAGACTGGGGAATGAGTGGGAGGTACCAGGTATTTATGGACCGGGAGGGGCTCCCTTTTTTTCATGACATCTCTGCAAGATCGCCCTCTACAGGTCGGTATAACCCAAGTGTAATGACTATCTGAAGTGGGGTGTGTGACATACTTAGAATAAATAATACATATAAACTTTCTAATGTAAACCTTAATTTTGCTTATATATATTTTCAGTATATTTGCAGGAATGCCCCAACTTTCTTTGAAATAAACAACCCAGCCCAGATTCCAAAAGGGACCCACCTCCTGCCACATGCACAGAAGCCCCTGACACTCAGCTTTCCTGTTGACACTTAATCAGTATTATCTAGAATAGTTTTTTTTAAGCCTGTGTCCACCAACAGGTCATGTTGTCCCTGTGTGGGCAAACACAATAAACAGCACAAACTTACCGATAATCTTGTGCAACTGAATTGCACAATGCCGGTAATTTGAATCTTACCTGCATCGGTGATGCCGCCACTGCCATCCCTGTAGCTCTGAGCCCAGCGTTCCTTCCCTCACGAAGACTGGCCACGCCCACTCCATAAACTACAATAGAAGGGGCATGCCAGTCCTCAGCACGCCCCCTCCATTCTAATGAATAAAGCGGGTGTGGCAAGTCATCAAAAACAGCAATGCGACCATGGGCCATGGTAAAAAAAAACCTGAAATATTGCCGATCAGCTGCATGGGACTATAGGTGAATATGTGCTGTTTATTGAGTTTGCCCGTACAGTTCTATTAAGTGATAAGTGGCTACAACAAAGCTTATGTTAGTTCTTTATAAATATGGCCATATGACGAGTACCTAAAATTCTCAGGGTCATGTAAAGCATTGCTGGCCTATCAAGTATTCTGTATTTCATTCAAAAACCCAGCAGGACAGACTTCCTTCACCACTATTATTATGGTAAGCAGGATTTTTGCTGAATTTCCCCGGTGACATAATTGAAGAACTCTAGCTGTAATCTGTCAGTTATTATTACACTTATCTCAGAGCTGAAGCACAGCTCTTGTACAGCACGGTCCTTGCTAATAACATTGTGTGACTGGAGAGCAATGCCAGCCAAATCATGCCTCCCAATGTAATTCTATTTCTCGTGCCCTGTCAGCTTTCTGAGGCATGTGTTTGATGGTGATAGTCAGCGGGTGCTGGCTGGGCTGAGCCATTGACAGGAAAGCTGGAGCAGAACACAGCGGGTTTCCATGTCCTCTGTGAGAAGCTCCTAGGAGCATCAATCTCTCAATAGAGTGTCGTTTGAAAGTGTCACTGTGGAAGTGTTTACAGCTTTGACAAGTGTCCCTGTAAGTGCACATAACACCATTGTGACTGGCAACACCCTGCAAAGCTGCAAGACAAGTGGAGATAGCTATAAAATAATGTAAAAATCGTAATGCCATGTCTTATTTATTTTCCATATCTTAACCTAATTTACTCTTGGGTTTTAAGACAACCAATACAAGTTACATGAGGCCAGGCCGTTCGCCCACTGTTCAGTTGTGTCATAAGGAGATTCTGCCCCTTTGATGCCAGTGATCCCTTCTTCTATTTTCCCCCCACAGGAAAGCCTGGGGGGAGCCATACTCAGCAACATGTCCCCAAGCTGGTCATTCAATGGTGGGTAAAGTTGTACTGTAACTAGCTGGTCCATGCTACTGTAAAAATGTATATCATAGGGCATGTGTTCCTGTTTTGAAGCCATACATGAAGCACATTTAGATGTCAGTTACTATGTCACTCTTTATATGTTTTAAAACAGGCCTATATTCTAAATATATGCCCTGCTCCCCCTCCTCTCTGACTGCCAAAAGGAATATCACGCCTTCTGCATTCTCACAGGGGCTGGTGGTTTTGCTGTGTTCCTCTGCTTGTCTACATTGATAGCAACCAGGGGTCCAGTTGCTGGCCATTGGACTGTACAGAGAAGTGAAAATCTGCCAATGACAATAGTGACCTGCCCTCCACCATAGCAAACATACCATCATCCAGCAGCATAGTGACATCACAAATCGCACTGGCCAAGAATACACAGCAGAACTGCTGACCCAGGTGATTTGCAAATGAGAAAGTCATTTAAGCATGCAGGGGACGTGGCACCTCCTTAGTATAAGTGTTGAAGCTTACTGATGACACCACCATACTTGGTCGCACCCAGGAAGAAATGGGGGAAGGCTACAACAAAGAAGTAGAGACCAGCCTATGGAGCAAGGAGAATAACTTGGTTCGAAATACAGCAAATGGGATGGCGGACCTTGAACCAGACAGACTGCTAATTTTGCAATCATAGAGGTGTACATAATGTGTATGTGCTCACACAGCTATTTGCTCCGCATCACTTACCTGTTCTGGGTATTTGCTCCCAACAATCTCTGCCACTGTATTGAAGGAATCGGCATCCGGATGCTGGACAGCTCCCATTTTCAGATTGACCACTATTTTCACTCCACGAGAAGCCAGTCGAGCCATCAGTTCAGCATCTTCTACTGTAATACATGCAGTGGGAATCTTGGGAACACCAGACTCATAATCCTGCCATCCTGTGTGGGGGCTGTAAAACAAACCAAAAATGTATCAAAATAAAGAGACCACCATCTAAACATATACAAAAGAAAAATGGCATAGCTAGAACTACACTCTAAGAACAAATGTACTGGGATACACCCCTTAAAGCAGATTGAAATCCAAATTATGATGATCTCAAAACTGCAGTATGACACCTGCCAGCTGTCTGACCACATCCCTGGCTTTCTATCCGGGTGCCCTCGTTTCCATGCCTAGCCATTCAGCTAGGGAGTATGCACGGCTACAGGAAAGCTGGGGATGCGGTGGCCGCCGATCGCAATGTTGGGGGAGCCACTGGTGAGTTTACCAGTGACCCGGAGGTTTCACACAGCGGGGCATCCTGCTATAGGAGGGACTTCAGACCAGTTGCACTTACATATGTGGTCATGAAGTCTTTTGAGAGGATCGTGCTGGAATACCTGAAAACAACCACTGGCAATCTAATGGACCCCATGCAATTTGCTTACAAGGTGAACAGGTCATCCACTAATATGGCCCTCCACTTTATGTATAAGCATCTTGATAACCCAGGCACTTATTTCAGAATTCTCTTAGTGGATTTTAGTTCGGCATTTAACTTCTTAAATCCGAACCTGCTGGTGGAAAAGATGTCTAAACTCAACATCCCTCAAAACAGCTGCGCGTGGATAGAAAGCTTTCTAAGAGATAGATTGCAAATAGTTAGACTTGAACCGTTGTGGTCCAGTGTCAGGCACAATAACACCTGCGGAGTTCTGTCACCTCTCCTGTGCTCCATCTACATCAACGACTACACCTCCTTGGCTAACCCTGCAAAAATGGTAAAGTTTGCCGATGACACAACCGTTATAGGTCTTGTTAAGAGCGATAATAAGAAAAACTACCGAGGAGTAGTGGAGGAGCTAGTCAGTTGGTGCGCTAGGTGTAATCTGGTAATAAACTCATCAAAAACTCTATAGATAGTAGTGGACTTCAGGAAGAATCCTGTGCCCATGTCACTCCTATCCATCAATGGTGTAGAAATCAAAAGAGCAAGAGAGACAATGTGGTGTGATCATCTCCGAAAACCTTGGCTGGGAAAAGAACACCTTGGCTGTACTAAGGAAAGCACAACAGAAATTATTTTCCAAAGGCAGCTGAAGAAGACGGGACTGTTGCTAGTGCTCTTCTTAAATGCAATCAGAGGTTCCATTCTATGCTTTTCCTGTTCTGTCTGGTTTGAGGGAGCAACTAAGAGAGATAAGTGCAGTGTGACTCCAAAGAACAATCAATATTGCAGAAAAAATAATTGGAGCACCCTTAACATCCCTGCAGGAACAGGGATGTCCCTGCACAGACTCAGAACAAAGTCACAGGCGGAAAAGATTCTTAGGGACCCCCCATCCTGGAAACGCTCTCTTCCAGTATTTACTATCTGAGCGACATCTTTCAGTACCAGCTTGCAGGACTTCCAGATCTAGGAATGGTTTCTTTCCTTTGGCTATCCGCCCCCTAACAAAAGCCAGGCGTTATAGGCCTAGGCCCAAAGGAGTTTGTATTAGCCTGTATCGCTTGCACTATGTAAGCACATCTGTATCTCTGTATTTAATGTAGTTTTTATCTCTTGTATTCATTTTCAATTGTAATTGTCAATTGTAATTATTTGTTGCACCGTGTATATATATGCCAAAAATAATTCCTTGTTCATCTCTGATGTACTTGGTGAGCAATAATTGAATTGAAATGCCCGTGGGCAAGCTATTGGCCAGGCCTGGGGTCTTTTAAATTCTAGGACCAGTCACGGCAACTGCCAGGAAGTCTTGCTTTACAAATATCTGTGAAATAATGGCACATTTGCTCAGAACTCACTGTATTTGTATTCCAGCATGGTACTGTAGTTGGATGCCAGAATTGCAATAAGTCATAAACTATAAGTGGTATTATTGAAAAGAGGTACAGAGGTAACACAGTGGCCGCCCAGGTAAAGTTACAGAGCGGGGTGGTTGAGTGCTGAAGTGCAGAGCTAACACTCAAAAGTCACCAACCCCCTAGAGATTTAAATTTAATTCCAACATTTTCTTAGGTGTTTACAAAATGATATCCCTGCTGGGAGCATAATGGTGTGGGTTTCCACTGCTCCACAGTAACCCTTTAGCTTCTTGAACACAAGATGGATTCCCTTCTATCAGAAGAGATTGAAATAATGCAAATGGGGTTAAAAAAAAAAAAAGCCAGAGTGAGCAAACTTCTGAAATGTGCATCTGAACACCACTTTGATGTACCATTTTGTTTTATGACATGGAGTTGCAAAACATCAAAAAGTAAAAAAATAATAAACTCAGCACTTTGAGTGCATCATATTGGCACACTAGATTGGAAACTTTTCAAAATGCCATCAAAAGTGGAATTACCTTTATAACACATGGCTTAATTTTGGGTGAAGGTCAGAAGGATTTGGGTTCCTAGAGCACTGGGCTGATTTTTCAGGTACAAACTGCAGGGCCGGCTCCAGGTTTATGTGGGCCCTTGGGCGGCATGGTCTCAGTGGGCCCCTTTGTGGTGAAGAGTCGCGTCATCACCGAGGCACGTCCCAAATTTGGATGCCCCCTAAGGATCATGCTATTTGGACCAAAACTCTAGTTTTGGTCTACTTTGCACCAAACCCCTTTAAACCTGACTTTGGAGTCTAAAAGAATCTAGATTCTCCTGATTTTGGATGCCCCCGTGCGTGCTCCCCCGGTCGTTCATTACTTTCCTGGAACAGATGAATGCACTGTGGGATCTCCAGTTTGAGTTAACGACCAAACCAGGGGGGTTCTTTTAAAACAGTGACATCCCAAATTGAGATGCCCCTATAAAGCCGATCAAAACCCAGGGGCTTGCATCATGGGTATGCCAGCGATCCCAGGGGGTTTCACACAGTAGGGTATCACGGATTGGGATGCTCCGGGGATAGGAAATCAGCTGAGGTGGGCAACTTAAAAGCAGAACAAAACCCAGCACTTCCTCCCCTGGAATCTAAATCAAGATGCCCTGTTGTGTGGATCCCCGCCATTCGAGGAAATGTGGGCACCAGCTGTGGCGGTGCCCTCCCAGTCCGACGCCAGTCAAGAGTCATCACACACCCCAAAGGCCGACCCTGTCAGAGGCCCCTAGAGCTGCCCTGCCTTGTCAGGTGTTGACGCCGGCCCTGAAAAACTGTATTCTATAGATAATTTGCATCTGAAGACAAGGACGGCTGCTGTGCTGGGAAAGAAAATAATAAGCACAGTAGAATGGTATTTAAGGTAAAAAATGAAAGCAAAGAAGAAGATTTTATTTTGGGTTATTTAGGGGAAAGAATATGATGCTGGGTGGAAAAATAGGAGAAGGCAGGACCTGTATCGTGGATAAGGAGACCTGTAAATTAAAAACGAGTGAAAAATGACATGGACACAAAACTGCAGGAATTGATGCTCCTAAAGTTGATGGCTAAAAAGTGGATGGCAGCTTAAGGTGTAATATTGTATATTCATAAATCCCATAAGTCTGGCAAGTAAAGTGGGAGAGTTTGAGGAAATAGGAAGGGAGAAAAGTGAGTCTCTGTCTATGCCAGAAATGAAATTATAGAATATATTAATGAGGAGATACTAACTAGCTGAATGTAAGGATGAAGACCATAACTTAGGTCAGCTGCATAAACAAATATAATAGGGACACGGACTGGTGCAGTGGTGATACATAGCAGCCCTACAAAGCAGAGCTTGCCTCCTCATAGAGAGTTTAAGGACAGAGCACCGAGTCCTTGGCTCCGTCCCTTGTTGGTCTCATGAATCCCTCTGCAAGTTTAACATGCAGATCTGCATCAATATATGCTGCATTTGCCTATTCAAATTGTTTATATTGTTGTAATTGTTACAACCTATCTTCTATCCATTTCTCAATAAGGGGGTATGGCTTAATTTAAAAATTGTCTCTCTTTCCCTCCCTGAAACGTTGGAAGGTATGCGTGGTTGTTTTGAGTACTTGGTGAATAAAGTTATTCTGTAAATTCTCCCTAGCAACTCTGAGGTCCATGGCACCCTAACCCACCCCCTCCTCCCTGACATAAGCCCCTCAATTTAAATTGTGGTTATTATGAGAAGTGGGAGGAAGAAATTGCTCAGACCAAAGCTGTAACTACAGTGGGTGCAAGAGTATGACTGCATCAGGGCCCGTGAGGTCATCATGTTGCTCCTCCACCTTAAAGTGGATCAAAACCCAGGATTTTGCCTATCCTGAGTTTTGGTCCTTTGGTGAGTGAGGTCGCCCGATCTCACTCACCCTTCCCCGGTCCTACCGCACATGCACAGCCCTCTCATCCAATCAGCACTCTTGGTTCCAGTCCCACCCCTTCGTCCAATAGCGTGTCTAAGGCGAGGGCGCTGTTGATCACATCCCCGCCTCCCACTCACAAATGCCTAACGTGGGCATGCGTCCTGCTAAAGGGATAGAGGGGATGCGGCCGCAGCTCACGCATGTGCTGTCGGACCATGAAAGAAGGTGTTCACACAGCTTATCCAGACACTGGATGCCCCCGGGGGAGGGAATTCAGTGGCCCTGGAATCTTATAGATTTCAGGGCCATTGGGGCATGACTTTACGAGCCAGTTTAATTCAATAGATTTGTTCTCACATGTCACCAGGTACAGAAATGGAGCAACATCCGTCTCCTCTGTCAGGCTTTAGTATTCCAGGTACAGTATATAT